>OY979705.1:62746604-63417422 GCA_963855925.1 Inga laurina
CGTTGGTTAGATCTTAGTCGACTTATGATATTGCTACTGGATTTGTAAACAGTCCAAATTTGGCCAATCTTCTGCCTGCATATTCGAAATAATATAGTAATCATTGTGTTAAGCTCTATCGCTGTAAGCTATTTTAGTGTTTGTATCATACAGTTCGGATTTACTCATTCCTTTTGCAAAAGGGACTGAATTCCTTCTTTAAATCTGAACCAGCATAGCTTATTATGTTCTCGACATCAAGAACCAAGAAGCTGCACTTTTACTCAAGATGGCGGCCTCTATGCCCTCTTGTTCTAGTAAAAAGCATAATTTTAGTTTATAATATAGAGCATTAACTATTCACTGATCATAGGGGAAAAAAAAAAGTCCATAGTTAAGGAGCTGATACAATGACTGAACTTTTCGTTGTAGCAGCTAAGTCTTATGAATAGATAATCTGTTTTCCTTTTATAAGTTGGCAAGTTTCAATTCGAAGATAATTTTAATCTAGAGAATTTATGTTGTAGCAGAAGTAAGTCATCTGATGCAATTCTGTGATCTTTGACAGAATTGTATTAATTGAATTAGGAAGAAGAAGAAGAGTTTAAGTAGAAGAGATTAGAGAGGGTTGAGAGAAGAGGGAAGAGAGAGATAGAGGCACAAAAGATTCACACTGAATCTGCATTCATTCATCAATAGGCAAGAACCCATTACAATGAGAGGGATACTTCTTATATAGAGGTAGGGGTCAGGGGTAATAATGCTCTAATTCTACCTTAATTAGCTAAGAGACACAACTAGTGCTGTGTTTGGCTAATGCTATTTCTAATAATAGCTAATGCCACTAACAACTAACGTTGCTCTTCTCACTAACTAACTTACCTAACATTTAAAATATGGAATTGCAATTTCATATCATTATCCTACGAGCAAAACTAAGGTTGAGAAGATTTATCAACTTTTGTAAAAGCAAATACTCCATCCCAAAATAATCTGCAGATTAGATGTTGTTTTTTGGCAACAAGGAAAGGACTATTAAAATCTGTTTCAAGCTACTCTTCTGACTGTGTTGCTAATCAATTTGCTGCTGCACTGTGCCAATATTGTGCGTTAATGTATCTTTTAAACTATAGTATTTTTTATGAAGATTGTCATGACTTTTGGAATAGTAAGGAGTAAATGGTGAAAACATACTTGTAAACTTAATTTTTTAAAAGTTCTTGACCACTTTTAGAAAATTAAATTATTATGAAGTCTTCTTTATAGGCCATCATGTGCCTTTAATATTTCATGAATCTGCCTTCTACCATCGCATTATTCTTGTGCAACTACTTTGCAAAATACTGTGCCATTAAAGATAATTTTCTTCAGCTCAGTGCTTATGCTTGTAATGACTGAAATTTTATTGGTTGGACGTGTTGTGTTCTTGAAAGACTGATTCATTGCAATATATTGCTCACTGTATCTGGTTTGGGAGTTAGAAAAGTGAAGGCACTCCTGCCTCAGCAGGTTGGATAAGTATCATCAAGTATAGAACACAAGAATTGTTGGGAAGAGGAAATTTATATACTTAGAGAGGGAGAGCAATTAGAAACTTCTCAAATCTGCTCAACTTTACTTAAAAGGATACTAGGAAGAGGGAGATACTCAACACTTGTATAAAACTTTTGAAACAAACTCCTGTTATTATGTCAAACTTCTCATGAAACAAACCCCACTCTTCTCAACACACAAAATATTTAACCTATTTATACTATTTCCCTTGACCTTTACATTATCTCCAATTCAATAGAAGTTACAAAAAACCAGACAGAATTCAACCCACACAATACTAAAGGTAGGATCTCTGATACTTTTAAATAACTTTGACTGAATCATATATTTGAATTTACATTTCCATCATTCTCCTTAAACTCATATTTTCTTCAATCACTGGTGATGACTTGGACTACAACCGGAAAGAACATCTCAGACTACAGAAGCTAGTCTTCTTTTAATGTGAACTGTAACCAGTTTTTCATTAGTTGGATTGTTTAAATTCTCTTTCTTCCATCTTGGTCTTCATGCTTGTAGCTCATCTTTAACTTGATGAAAACTGATTCCCCATTCAATTCTTCCAAGTTGTTTGACTTCGTATGATTTTCTCCCATACACATCTTGGACCACAATATTATAAAAATATTTCAGATGCTTTATGTTATGGTATTAACCCAAGAATTGAGAAAGAAGAGGGAAAGAGGGAAGAAATAGAGGGTTAGAGAGAAGAAGAAGAGAGAACAGAACCAAGAGGGAAGAATAGAGGCACTGAGAAATCTATTATTCTATCATCACAAGTCTCATTTACAATAGGGACTAGACTCTTATTTATAGGCAAACCTGACTTAATGATCAGGCTAAATCTAAACTAACTAACTAACTTCTAACAGATGTATTTCCTAACAACCTCTAACTAACTTTTAAATTTTATTATCTTTACATGTCACTTTACCACACAAAGAGCAGCTTCATTTTCAGCATCTTTCTTTGTGTGTGCCTTAAATCCATATTGTCCATGCCTTCCATACTTGTCCACACATTTAACTTTGGCTGGAAAAATTGGTTGATGATTTGGACCATGCTTCTCACTTAAATACTTTGCTGGTTGCGGATTCATGACTCCTTGAGTACCACTTTAGATTGAAGAGTCACAACAATTTTTCTTTCATTCTCCATTCTTTAGTTTATGGCTATTGCAAAAATTTATAGGTTCTTTTTTCTCAACCTCATTGTCTTCAAGAGTTTTCTTCCTTTCTTTGTGGTGTCTGACTCTATATCTCCCATACTCACAACAGGATCTCTTCAACGCATATCTTGAGATCTTGAAACACTTTCTCAATGGATTCTCCTTTAAAATATGGAGATGCTGACACATGCAATTAGCCTTTGTTTTCTCCTCCTCTTCCTTCTTCTCCTTGTGTGTGTGTTTCACATGCTCCCTTAAGGCCTTGATACTATTTTTGTTGAAAGAGGAAAAGGATATACGTGCGTGGAGAGGGAGAACAATTTAAAACTAGTCAAATCTACTCAACTTTACTCTAGAATATACCAGGAAGGGAGTGATACGCAAAACACATTTATATGGTATAAAAACATGACATACTACAAGCCGTTCTTCAAACTCAATTATTCAAAATACACAAAACACTTGAATGTTTGTAATATTTTCCATAACCCAAATACTAATTCCTATCTAATAGGGTTTGCTAAAACTATACTTAAAACATATTTCTAGATAAATGAATTCAATCCACATAAATTTACAGATAATACTAAACTTAGGAACTCTTGTATTTATTATTGACTTTTGACAAAATCATATATTTGATATTCAGATTACATTCCCAACAAGAATTTCTTTTCTTTCATTAAATTTGCTTATTGAATAGAATTTTATATTGTCTTTCAGACCACTTTTCTGCAAACTTTTCAAATGGTTGATAGCAATACATCTTCTGGTTCTCCTGAAGAAACTCAAAACCCCGTTCCAGATGGAAATGCACCTTCAGAAAGTGACCTTGTGCCTGATACTCTGGCCCAAAAGGTCCAGGAGTCTCTCTCTCTTGACAAAAGACATAAATTTTGGGAAACTCAATTTGTTATGCAGTTCAAGGATATAGGAAACACCAGTTTGCCTGAAGGCCCTATTATTGAACCTCCAATTCCCTTATCTGATATTAAACAAGAACCATATAACCTTCCTACCCCTTATGAATGGATTACTTGTGACATCAACTCTGAGGAGATGTGTAATGAGGTTTATAACCTTCTTGCTAATAACTATGTTGAAGATGATGAGAACATGTTCAGATTTAATTACTCAATGGAGTTTCTGCGCTGGGCTTTGCAACCGCCTGGTTATTTCAGGAGTTGGCATATTGGTGTCCGTGTTAAAAGTTCCAAAAAATTGGTTGCTTTTATCACAGGTGTTCCTGTTAGAATCCGAGTTCGTGATGAGGTTGTTAATATGGCAGAGATCAATTTTCTGTGTGTGCATAAGAAGCTTAGGTCGAAGAGGCTTGCTCCTGTCATGATCAAAGAGGCGAATAGAAGGGTGCATGCGGAAAATATGTGGCAGGCGGCTTATACTGCTGGGGTGGTACTTCCTACACCTATAGCAACCTGCCAATACTGGAATAGATCTCTAAATCCCAAGAAGTTAATTGATGTTGGATTCTCTCAGCTTGGTGCACGAATGACAATGAGTCGAACAATCAAGCTTTATAAGTTACCGGAATCAACGGTCACTCCAGGATTCAGAAAGATGGAAATACATGATGTTCCTGCAGTCACACGGCTACTCAGGAATTACCTAAGCCAGTTTGTTGTTGCACCTGATTTTGATGAAAGCGATGTGGAGCACTGGCTTCTTCCGAGGGAGAACGTTGTTGATAGCTATCTGGTTGAGAGTCCTGAAACTCATGAGATCACTGACTTCTGCAGCTTTTACACACTTCCTTCAACCATCCTTGGGAACCAAAACTATTCTATTTTGAAAGCGGGGTATTCCTATTATAATGTTTCAACAAAGACCCCTCTGCTTCAGCTCATGAATGAGGCTCTCATCGTCGCGAAACAAAAGGACTATGATGTTTTCAATGCATTGGATGTCATGCACAATGAATCTTTCTTGAAGGAATTGAAATTTGAACCAGGTGGTGGGAAGCTTCACTACTATCTTTACAACTACAGAATAAGGCAGGCTCTGAATCCAGAAGAGCTTGGACTTGTGCTTTTGTAGTCTGAAGAAATCATGACGGTTTTGGTGGACTTTGTCTGGCTGCATTTTATGCGGTGACCCACGGTTGGATCTTAAGTTTTACTTTTGTAAATAAACAATTTTGCAAATTCCTGGTAGAGGAATTTGCCGTTAATTAAGTTAGAACTGGTTTAAAGAAATGCCGTTTACTATTTGTAGTTTTTGGGCATGCTCTTGATTATGTCATTTAGGTTCAAACGAAGAAATCATAATGGTTTTATTACCAGAATTTTTAGTTTAACTAGCATGCAGCTGCTGTAAAGCATTGAATTTTGCGATTTTTTTCTTTTGTTATTCTCACATGCTTTTGCATCAGTTTTTCACATTCTCTACTAGGTTTGATTCATACGTGGCACAGATTTTGACAAATTAATTATATCATACATACTATATGTAATACTCCGAATTCTGAGATTTGAGGCTAGAGAATAAGCCTGAGATAAGTGGACTGCTAAGCCCCGGTTTAGCAAGATCCTAAATTGTTATTAAGAGATAATGACTCCAAAAGTGGATGTGGTTAGTGATAAATAACCCTTTTGGAGAATTCGATGTGATTCGTATGTGTTATGAGTAGCACCAAAACCCTGTATTTGAGTTCAATTATGGATTAACATTTAAATTGAATAAAAATAAGGGGAAGGGCGTATGTATGGTGTCACGTTGTGGTATTTAGTCATTGGAATTGGTTTGGATTGGATTGGATACATTGTGTGCAAAGTTTGGAAATTCTGTCCAGTATGAATTTTGTCTGAGCAGTCTGTTCATGTGGACGTTTTGACTGAGCAAATGATTTCATAAAATTATGAAACTTTCCAGTCTTAAAGTTCACATCCCAAGCTTCAAAATGGACATATAATTGGTGCCATTTCATGTTGGGAACTAGGAGATATAACTGTCCAAAGTTTGAGGTCGAAAATGGACTCTGTTTTGGGGCAGTGATGCAATTTGTGTAATTCTGGAATTGTGTGGTGATTTATAGTATTGGTAAATATTTTTCCTATAAAGAGGACTTAAATAGCTTTCATTTGGCTTTGGAATCACCTCATTTTGATTTTTCTAGAATTAGTTATGATTTTTCAAAGTTTGGGCAGAAAATCTGCTAGAAAATCCGAAAATGGGAATTATAACATCACCAAAATAAAAGATGACATCATCATGGAATTAAAATATTTCCCATCTTCTTCTTTCTCTCATTTCTGTCGTGAGTTTCAGCTGAAAAGAGAGAGAGACGTTTGAGAGCTCTTAGAGAGAGAAAGAGGAGAAATCTCACAAGGTAAGCCGATTTCTTCGACGATCTAGCTCCTAACGCGTATAACCTTGTTCTAAGCTTCTCTTCTATGTTATTTAAGGTGTTTGAGAAGCAAATTTGGTGTTCAAGAGGCTAGGGTTTTCAGCCAAGTCAAGGAGAAGCTATTTGGAGCTTGAGGTAACTTCCAAACTTTCGTATATTGCTTATTCTGGCTGTTGTGGGCAATTTAATCGGTGAAATTTCGCCGAATTGCCATTGGTTTTAAAGTTTGGAAATGACATGGCCTAGGGGTTATGCTGCCCAAATTGGGTCTTAATGTTAGTTGTAACCTAATGTAATGGTTAATAAAGTGGTTAGGAGTAGAAAGAAACACGTTTACGAAGCCGAAACCGAAAAACCCCAATTTTCCCCGGAGTACTTGTATATTTCGGTTATGGCTATAAATGGGTCTTAGAGTTGGATTTTCAATGATTTTATGGTTCCATTGAGTTCAAGAGCGAAAATTAGGTGGGGTTATAGTTGGTCACTTTTTCGGAAAAGGCCGAAAAAGCATAATCACGAAAACGCCCCTGAAACCCTTAAAGTGGGGCTGCCAAGGGTAAATTTGTAAATTGATATTGAATTTGATAATTCTGAGTCCGGAAATGGATTCCTTGGGCGAAAATATGTCAAAATAGCCCATGTCAAAATTTTAAGAAAAGTACAGCCGGACCAGGTACGACGGGGCTGGGCCGGGTCCCCAGGGGTATTTTAGTAATTTTTCCATATAGCTTCATATAACCCCCAGAAACAAAACACTATGGAAGTGTCTAAATAGTATATTTAACATTGTAGGATCGAATGTGAAGCCCCAAGTTGCTGGCACGCAAATCGAGGAGAAAAGACTGGAAGTAGGGAACTTATCTCTCCTGCATGCTCTGATAACTGTATTAATGTGTTGATGTATGTTATTGCTTTGCTTGATTATGTGGAACATGTATGAATGATTTGAAGCTATGTTTCAATATATGTTATGGCCATATGTGTGTCATTTGAAGCATTGAGCTTATAGATTTGTCATTGTATGTGTGCATGAGTTATGTGATGCAAGCATGTCATGCATTAAACACTTATCTTGCCTGCATATTGATAATGTTTCCCTACTGAGATTCTCTCGAATCTCACCCTCCCTTACCAACAATTTAGACAGGGCAAGTGGCTTGTGGAGGGATCGGCTAGGACTCCTTCGAGATGAGATTGTGTAATCCCCATTTGAAGAATTGTAATGGGCAATTGTGCCCTGTGTATCTTTAGCGAAGGTATATACCCGGGATTGCCGGGATGATTATATTGTGCACTCTGATATTTATATGAATGTGATTTATCTTTGTGTAGTAATTATATTCGAAATGTGAATATGAGATCAAGTTAACTAGATTTTAAAAGGTATTTTTCAAAACCCTATCTCAAGGATGGGATTTTAAATGAGTTTTGATTATTATTGGTCTCTATTTCATTTTAATCGCGTATTTCGGATATAATTACGGAGGGGTTTACACTATATGTCTACTGTGAAGCTAACATAGAGTGTGTTTAGATTAACGGCACGGCATAAATGAATTTTTTTTTTTTAATTTGACTTTTACAAATTTAAGATATGCTTAAATTGATTGGCTGAAAACGCCCATGTTATAGATTTTTTCAGATAAAAGACTTCAGTTTTTGTGTTTATCATTTTTCATATTGCCAAACAATGTTATTATTATATCAGACATTATTGAACGTGGTGAATTTTGTCAATCTAAAAATTACAAATTTAATTTATAATATTATTAATCATAAACAGTTAGACTAGATTGATTGAAACCCCTACTCATAACTTGATTCGATTGTGCTAACTTCGATTTTTATTTAGAATTTCGCTTTTATTGAAAATTACGCCTACCATAATTCTTGCGGTGTTCAACTAGTTATTTGATTATAATTTTGATTTTCAGTTAAGATTCATAAATAGACAGTGAGACAATAGAGCAGTGTAACATGGGGTGGATTGGGCATGCAGCTCCTGTTGACTCGTCCAATCAAACGATTCTAGCTTTTAGTGGTTTTTGTAATTTCAAGGTGTCTTAAGCTATATATATATATATATATATATAAACCACTCTGGTTCTTTTTATATATAAGTCTGAATTTATAAAAAAATTTGAGCACTTATTATAAGTTCACCTAGAGAGTAATTGATGAACGCCACAATTTTACCTCTATTAAAAGTAAAGAGAGAAGAAAGAAGTGAAACACAAATTATGGGTTAAGGTGCAAATTAATACCCATTTATAAATGAAAGTAAAATTGCAAAAATTAATGTGTTAAAGTGCAAGTTTATCCTTCAAAGTTTTCACTAAGGAGCAATAATATTCTTAAAGTTTTTTTAGGTTTAATATTACTTTAAAAGTGTTAAAATGGACAAATGTTACCTTTTTCCGTTAAAAAGTTATCGGTCAACATCAATTTTTTAACGATCAACGTTATTTTTTTAACAGTATGAGGTAACATTATAACATTTTGAAACTTTCAGTTCTAAGTGATATTAAGCCTGAAAACACTTCTAGGACAACATTGCTCCTCAATGAAAACTTTCAAAACAAATTTACACCCCAACCCAAAAATTATCAATTTAGGACATATTAAACAAGTTAACTAACTTTTTTTAATATATGAGAATTAGGTAAATTGAATTTATAAAAAGAACCACAATGGTATAAGTTCAGATGAAATCCACTTTGATAACTGCACTGCAAGAACTTATCAGCCTCAAATAAACTCAGCTTTTGAGCTTAACTATACAAGTATTTAAAAATTTGAATGTCACCACAGACCTATCAGCCTCAAATAAGCTCAGCCTTTTGATAATTTGAACATTTTTTGGGAAATTCTTTTCCCATGGGAAGGAGGGACTAGACAGATCATCATTTCACTGGATCACAAAATTTACATAATTACTAAAAATCAATAGAATTCCATCTAACGAACTTGCATCTCTCTGTAAGTTAAGCCAAGAGAATGATTTCACCCCGTGAACCTGCATAAATAAACCCACAAGAAAAGCAATTAACTCATTTTTTGAAGAATGATTAAAGAAATCATTGAGAAGATAGGGTCAATTTATCAGTAGTACATTGCTCATAAATCTCTTTGGCAAGCTGTAACATTGCATCAGCATCTTCGGCCAACTTGGAGAATTTTTCTGCCTCCTTAGTTGCTTCAGCAGCCCAATGTGATTTGTGCTCTGCTTCAGCAACTCTGCATGCTGCGATCTCCACAGCATCCATTACCGACTCATGAGATGCCGTACTGACTGGGGCCGGTGATTGGCGTGGCCTGGAATCGATTTGTTTTGGTGCAAGTGGTTTTGTCTCCACAGGTGTAGTCGCTCTCTTTATCCTGTAACGATTTTGTACCTGCATGAGAGGGCGGAGTTGAGAAACCCAAAACATACATAACCATGAAATTGAAATCTAAACCCAAGATCAGAGTAACCAAACAGGGCCAAGGCGGAGCAAAATGGACGACAACTAAGCAGAATAAAGGAAAAGCAAATAGGCTACCAGACAGAGGGTTGAGTATTGACCATCATACAAGCTCCTAAAAAAATTTGAAAAATGGCAAAACTAAGAAAGAGGACATGATGCGGGGGAGGGATGATAGAAAGGGGAATAGACTTCACTAGCCATTAAACACCCCCCCCCCCCAAAAACCCCACAAAGAGAAAGAAAGAAAGAAAGAAGAACTCCTCAGAAGAAACCAGAGATCTATAGGATATGTATTCTTCCAAAATTTCCCGTGGACTCAAGTAAATCATAGATTTTGGAGTCTATACGCCCCCCCCCCTTTTTTTGTGTATGTGCCCGGTATCCTATGTCAGCCCCTTATCATGGAAAACTCCACGAGCCCAAACTAATCCGGACTCGAAGCATGATAGGACCATTTTTTCAGGAGGCGCCCCTACCACCTAACACTATTACATTCCCAAATCTCGAACTTGAGACCCTTGGTTAAGCTAGAACAATCCTTTGCCAATTAATCTAAGCGTACGGTGGTTTTGGGGTCTATACTCTTATCCCACTAATTTTTCTTTTGTGCAAGCCAAGTACACCCATATTAACATGAGACAACATAGGAATTGAAGTCAGGTAAACTTTAATAGAAAGAGCTGTATCCATTTACCAACCAAAGCAATGCTTTCAGATACCAAATAGCCATAACCCAAACTTCCCTGCTCCTTGAAACTGCAACTCTCTGATATCTCTCTCATTCCCAACCCAAACAAAGCCTCTCAAAATCAAATCAATCATTTACACAGCCAAAATAATCATTACTAAACACAAGTAGTAAGGGTTACTAGACAAGAAAGACTCAAAATCACCAACAAAATGTTGTTTTTTTAATGGCGTAACAATGCCGATATTTTTCTGAACTTCTATGTAAGAGAGTTAAAACATAAAGGAAACTCAACATTTAAATCCACATACCACATGTCTGAAGGAAATAATTCCAATAAGTCAACATCAAAGAGGATATTTTACCTTTTCAAGTTTTCCTTGATCAACTAGCTTTCTCAACCTTGCACCTACTGCTCGTCTGTAATTTTGAGGAACCTCATGCTTTTGCTGCAGCATTATACATGATCATCACCATTTGTGAATTTCAGCATCGAACAACTCAGCACATAAAGAAACTCTAATCACAATCAATAATCCATGTTCTAGTGAATTTCCACACACCGCCACCCTCAAGAAAAGAGATGTGTGTGTGTGTGTGTTGGGGGGGGGGGGGGGCTGAAAAATGAGTAGTTTTAACATACTCAAATGTTTGACTAAATGCAAATCATGATGATTTCAACGACAGACACCAAGATGACGAAGTATATTTTGACCATAGGCTCAAGTCCAACATTTAAGTTGATGAATAGATATAAATACCAGTCTGAGTGGCACAAGTCTTGCAAGACATTGCTCAAGACGAAGAAATCAGATAACCCAAAATTCATCCAGATTTTAACCCTAGATTTTTTTGGCAAAGTCATGGATGAGATTAAGAACCAACTAAACGACCATATGATGATTGCATATTTATACTTAAGCTTCGATTTTTAGCATCTTAAAATAATCTCAGACCCATAATAAAAATTACAGCTTTGACTGAGGATTTGTCTAATGCAACACAAAACTAAATTAAGAACTTCATCTAACCTCAATGAAGCTAACAATAGCATTTAGGTCAGACCCGTTGGAATCTCTCAACGTTGATAGGGCTTCAAAAATCATTGCATTGTACCTATTAAAGAACATAGAGTACACAGAACCTCAAATGAGCTATGATATAATATTGATTAAACAGTGTAGGTAATAAATAAAAATTAAGGCATATTATACTGAAGACACCACAAAATTTGTGACAACAACTAGAGATTATGTAAAGAATACTTGGAATTGTTGTGCATAAGTATTCCTGCAACATGATATAATACTCCAGAGCAATAAAGTTTGAGACATTTCTAAATCCTACATGCCAAAATGCTGTTTTTACAAATAGACAGGTGTAACTGCGTGATGCTGAAATATATGTTTTCTATGTAAAATAAAGAAAGAAAGAAAGCCATTTCTAAGGTAACATTTTCCCTTTGATAATCATTTCCTGTATAAATAGAATCGGTGGGACATAAATGATGGCCCCATAGGACTAACACACATTCAAATAAAGTGTCTCGGTCAAATAATTAGAATTTCATAATTGGGAGTTCAGTTCAGACAGCAGGCTGCTTACTGTGGAGCTTGTTTGATCTCCTGTACATTGTGAGAAGATTCATCTGTGACGGCATCAGAAGATGCACATTGACGAAGAGGAGTGGCAACAGAAGCATTTTGCGTGCTCGCAGGTGTAGCAGGTTCCGTAGTATTAATCTTTATATTCTTAGCTTTTTCTTTAGATCCACCTTGAGCTCCAGTACTAACACTTAAATTTCTCCATTTATCCTGTCAAGTGAGCCAGAATGAGAAAAGAAAAAAAAAACAATATAAGAAGATTTCTGAAGAGACAAAAGTCTTGAGTATGTTCGAATTTGTCAAACTCAGAAAATAAAGACAGCATCGGCTTTTGTAAACCATGCGCAGATGCACTCGGTTCATATTACATTCGCCGACACAAAATTGAAACACAAATGCAAAAACGTCACAATAGTACAAAAAAACAGAGAAAGCAACAATCAATTAACAATCTCACCCCAAACAACAGCTAAAAAACAACAACAAAATACCCTTAAAAACCCGTCATCGTAGAGATTGACGAGAAAAGGATGAAAAAAGAGGAACCTTAAGATCAATATTGGAACGGTGAGTGAGAAAGGGGGCAAATTCGGGATCTTTGAGGATATTCTTCCACTTGCCGGGGCCATGCTTCTTAATGCCGGCGAGCAAAGCTTCTTCTTCATCGGCGGTCCACTTGTGCTTTTGATTTCCCATTTGGATTCACCAATTTACACTCTTCTCCCGTCGTCGCCGGCGTTTTCAAAGATTGCGTTTCGCCCAAGAAGCAGAAACAACGAGAAATCGTCGTCTGGCGGAGAGTGTGAGAATCGTACGAGCAAACGCTGAATGTATCAAAATTGTCAATAAATCAATATTTTTTTTTTGTCGAAAATAAATCATTATCAATCCATACATACAAATATAATAAATAAATATCCTATAATGGATATTTTAAATTTAATCTAGATTCACTGTTTTGACCTGTAACGTAGATTCATTATCCCAATGATAATGGTTAATTATGTTTCATTCAATTAATTAATAAAAATTATACCTTTCATTATTGATAGAAATGATAAATGACCTTAACTATATAAAAAAAAAAAAATACAAATTTGAATCCTAAGAATTATATTTATCAGGAAAGGCAACAACCTTTTCATGCTTTAAATCTCAAAAGAAAAATCATTGATTTCATTTGTTAGAAGAAGGAAAACCGTAAGTTTCAAACAAGAAAACAATTCATTTCATGATATAACATGTTTTTGTTTAAAATTTTTTTTTTTTTCACATAATATTCTTAATTAACTATAAAATTTTCTAACTAAAAATTTTTATTTTGCAATAATTTTAATACTTTATATATTCATCATCAGTTCATGTAAAATTGATATTAGATGCTTATAATAAGGATTGCATTTAGTAATTAGCACATCAAAAGTATATTGTTTTTCACATTCCACGTCCTCAAACCATTTTCCAGAACTTCAGAGGAGTAAGTAACGCCTCTGATCGAGTAATTTACAACGGGTGTTTTTAGAAAAAATATAACTATGCGGACTAATTTGATAAAATTATTAAAACCTAATGATTAGTTTTCCCTTTTTGTTCCGGTGAAATAGTTTTTCCTTTTATTAATAAGCGTTAAAATTTACATAATCCTTCTAAATCCCTACTACATTTTTATCTCATGACGCCTCACTATGAGCCCACTATGAGCCCATTACCAAGGAAAAATAAAGGCCCATTATTTTCTGACCTCAAACATAAGGCCCATTAACAAAAATCTGAAGGAGGGGAGCTGCGGGTAATGTCGGGCCATTAACAATTGTTAAGAAAGAAGAAAAAAGAATGTGGAGCTCATTTAGACCATTATTACGGTAGAATTTACTGTACAATAACTATCCAAAATTAGTAGTGTCATATTTTTAGATGATTACTTATAAAAATTTCATTATCTATTCCTTTATGACATATCGGCAGAGAAACTTTATTGTAAGTAGGAGGTAACGGTTCCATTCTATAATTCTTATAATTTTGGTTCAAAGTGGCTTAAACATAGGTTTATGCCTTACATGCGATAATTCCAATGGTATCATGAGATACCCAACAACAAAGGAACGTAGTCTTTAACAACTTAAAGACTTAGACTGTGTTTGGTTGGAGGTTTTTTTTTAGGTTAGGTGAGATTGAGGGAGGATTGAAAATTAAAAATAGGTGTTCGGTGTGGCGGCGGAAATCATTGCTATCATCCAGGGGCTTCAGATTTGCTGGAATAGGAATTTTAATCGAGTTTTAATTTTTACTGATTGTCTCCAGGCAGTATCGTTTCTCACAAGAGGTTGTAATAGTCATCACCCCTTCAGAGACGTTATTGAAGATGTGAAACTGTAGATGGTTAAAGATTGACAGGTTCTAATTAGTCATATTTACAGGCAAGAGAATACTCTAGCTGATCATTTAACGAGTCTTGCTCATAGCATTTCAGGAAATTTTGTTCTCCTTGATCATCTACCACCTTCTTATTGTGAGGCGGTCAGTGATGAGGGTTGAATGTTTATTGGTTTAATCCAATGATTTGTACTAACCTATTAAAGATTTAATGTATCTCAGTATTTTATTTAAAAAAAAAAAAAAAAAAGTGTTTGGTTGAAAGGAGGGGTGGGAGGATTTTTTGTTTTTTAGTGGTCATCTCCCCTTTTTGATAAAACCTCCAAATTTGAGTTTTTTTCTAAGGGAGAGAATATTTATATCCTACTATGACTAAATTGCCCATGACAATTTTTCAATATTACAACTCTCCCCTCTCCTCTAAAATCCCTTTTTCCCTCTGCTTCTCTTCATGTGCTGTTGGTGAATGGCTATTATTTCAATTTTTATTCCATTTCTTCTTCTCTGAGAAGATAAGCTAAGCCCTTTGTCTCTGCAAGTTGATCTTTATCCTTGCGCTTACTCTGCTTTTTTCTTGTGCGCTTCGAGGGTGAATGGTTATTCCATTCCCCCTTCTCTTCGTTTTGAGTTTTGACGAATGCCTATTATTTCAGAGTTTTTCCCAATCTTTTTTCTCCACAATCGAATCTAAGCTCAACTCTTTGTCTCTGCTACGTCCTCATCCTTTTGCGCCTTCCTTAGCTGAAGAAAAGGGCTCATGAACCAAGTCTCAAGGTCTGATTTACGTTCCTATGTATAATATGATTTTTTTTATTTGCACAAATCTTATTGATATGTTAATTACTTATTGTAAAATTTATTACAGTAACTTTTAAAAGATATTTGATGATAAATAATTTACGAAAATTTTATAGTTATTATAGAATCTAATAAATACAATGTAAAAGAAGAAGGAAAATATATAGAAGGGTATTTTTGTCTATTTATAATTAACTCCCCTCACCTCTTCTTCTAAACCAAACAAGATACCAAACCTTCTCTCGCCTCTTCTTGAACCAAACAAAATTATAACCTCTTTTAACTTAATTTTAATGAACCTCATTTAACTTAACCTTTGTTGAACCAAACACGCCTTTAGTGTCTATTTAGAAAAGCCCCAAACCATGGTTTTAGAAGCCTTTTTCAATAAGTTGAGACAAAACTCCTCTCACATTGTTGTCTCGTAAATCGTAAAAGCACTTTTAAAAAGCTAAAACAAATATGCATATAAGATGCAAAAACCCATTTTGGGTTTTTTGCCCTTCTCACATCCAGGCTACTATGTTATATATTTTTGTTATGATGTTACTCTCTCCGATTCTTTTTATAAGTAATTTTTATCTTTATTGTGCAAAATGAATTAGCTGTTAAGATTAGTTAAAAATAATAAATGTGTCAAAAATGTCATATTTCTTCCAAATATACCCCTATTTATTAAATGAGCATAGGAGAGAGAATGGATAACAAATATGAGAGAGTATGAGTATAAAATATGAGAGAAAATGTGTAATGAATAATTAAATGAAAAAGAATTAGTAGTGAGTGGGGAATAATTAATATAAAGACATGTATTTAATAGGGGTAGAAAAGAAAAAAGTAATTTAAATTTTAACACACAAGGAGAAAGTTGCTCATTGTAAAATCTTTTCCTTAATTTTATAATATTAACTCATATTTCAAATATTAACCATAGTAAAATTAATTCTACCGTGAATATACAATAATTCTCATTTCAAAAAATAAAGTCATCCAAATTTATATAATATCCAAATAAAGTACGATAATCAAAGTATATAGTCGGCTTAGAATTTACATAATGTGGGCCTTATGAGTGGCAATATATATCAATTTAATACATAATAAATCACAAAAGACTATATAGATATAGAGAGATATATCTATGTTTTAGGAGATCCTCCCGACGTCCTAACATGGAAATTATTACCTGAAAAATGTTGAATCAATGGAGTAAGACAAAAGCCTCAGTAACCAGCTATCCAACTCATTACACATACTGACATGTGTTTATGAGAGGCCAAGTGGAATAGTTTATAAAACAAAATATTAGATATATATAATTGACAAAATTTAATCTCACAAATTATTATGCACAAATTTCATATCAGGCATTGTATATCACAATTATTATATATCACATTCCCATATTAAAATTCCCAAGTGCCTTTCATCAATCCAATTGAACCACCTTATTTCCGCCGACTAGACCCATAGGCTAAGTTTCTATCCATGTCACTGGCCACTCGAAAAGCTCACCGGCCACATGATGAGGATTGGTCAAAATCCCCAGAGCATGTGCCAGGACCATGGGTCTTTCCCCTCATTGAACTAGTGAGATGTCGTAGCCCCTCATTAAATAGGTGGGGCAATCTCTCAGTGATCCGGTGGGACAGTCCCTCATTGAACTAATGGGACAATAAAAAGCTAACCATCGTGCATAATGGAAGCTATACCACGTGGTAAAATAATTTACTCTATCACATCCCATACACATCATCACACTAATTATCAACAATTAACTCAATGAGAATTTCTCAATATTTTGACATTCACAAGATAGTAATCAAAACACACACCATAATGTCTCAATTCTCAGCTCATATATATATATATATATATTTTATAGTTTAGATCACAAGATTCCACAAGGCAAGTTTATATCAAAATACTCTATAATATCATAATAACTTTCTCAATCAAAATAAACATTTATTCATTGAAATATCTAATAAATATCAACATATCATTTTCAATCTCATAATCATTTTACAAAATACTCACAAACAACATATCAACACATATAACAAGTGAAAAGTGGTTACCTCTTGTCAAAGCAAAATTATAATCACAAGCTCCTAATCTAAGAGCTTAAATACACACCAAAAATCAATCTACAATAGTCAATTTATTTTGAGTGTGTTAGGGCTCGTTTGGGCCCCCCAAAAGCTCAATTGGTGCCCAAATCTCAATTGGCAATTGGGAAAAGAGAGAGAGAGAGTGTTTGGTGTCCCCAATTATCAATTGAGTTTATGATGATCAAAATAACTTATGTCATAAGCTCAACATTAGAGCTTTTACTGATTTAGCTTTTGGAGAGGGTATGAATGATTAAAATATTTTTTCAGCTGTGTCTATTGTGCTATCAGAATGATTGCAATTTTACTCTTAATGTACTTTTTCAGCTACAAAAATTAATTTCAACTATTTTTTTTGTGCTTTTAACCCTTAAAATATTTTTTCAACTGTACCCAGTGTGTTATCATACTAATTACAATTTTATCCTTTATATACTTTTTCAGTTCCAAAAATTATTTTAAACTATTTTATGATGCTTTTAACCCTTTAAAATATTTTTCCACCCTCTCTCTCTTACTATTATCACAAAAGTCACTTGTGCTTAAGTTAATCCAAACACGTTTTACTTTTGCAAAAGTTATTTATACAATCGGTGTTCCAAACATAAATCACATTACACAATCGGGCTTTTACCAAAAATAAAATTACCAAAAACTAAATTGATAAACTCCATTTTTCCTATCATTGTTCCAAATAAACACAATATATTAATAACTCTTTTGAGTTATCGGAAAATTAACTTGCTTAACTTAATTCTATAATTTCAAAGTTTTGAATTAATCACTTCCAAAAATTCTAATTTTGCACTAAAATCCCAATTATGTATTTAAATATTTTTTCTTTCTCAACTCAAATAACCTTTTTTCTTTCCCGAAAACTCAAATAACCTATTCAAGTCTTTGTTTATTATTAATTTCATTCCTTTACATAAAATCTCTAATTTTAAGTTTAGGTCAGAAAATATTTAAATTATAAATATTCATCTTAAAAAAATTTAAACCGATTAACATTTCAAGAATAACTCCAATAACCCAAATAAATCATTTATCCCAAATTTAATCGGTTAAAAAAGTCCAATATAGAAATATTTATATATTGATTATATAGCAAATTCATTACAAAATCTTATACCAACTGAATAATAAAAATAAACTGATTAAAATTTATTAGTAATCATCCCCTATATAATTATAGTCATATACTGATAAAACTTAAACTCATCTAAAATTCAAATCCTAAAATATTCTTGAATCAGCAAGATATTACTATCATAAGAAAGAGAAAATTATTGAGAATATTTTTCACAAAAAAAATTTTATGATTATAAATGATTTTGATTACCTTATTAATTCCTAAAAATATAAAAATATTCCAATCAAAAGCTCACAATACACCTCCTACCTCCTGCACAACACTTCACGCAAAAAATGATGCGTGAAGTGTGTATGGAGAGGGGTTATTATCCCTGACATAATCATCGTTCAGCATTTTTTATTTTATTTTTTTATAATTATTATATGTATACCCACTACCCATTGTCTCTTTTTATTAGCAGCTAGTGCGTTGGGTAGTAGCTTAGGTATTTATTAGTGGTTGGTACGTAGCCACTACCCATTGCCGGCACAAGCTAATTATATTTTTATTTTTATTTTTTTTAAATATATATATATATATATAATTTTTTAATAATAAATTTTTATTTTTCTTATTTTATTCCTACTAAATTTATTATTATTATTATTATAAACAAATAATTATATCCTAAAAATAAAAATGAGAATGTTACACTTATAAAAAAGACAAAAAAAAAAAAAAAAAAGTACTAGGGGAAGCATTTACTAAAGTCTGTACTCTGTGGTATCGTGGTTTCTCTATTGTGCTTTTTGTTTTCTTATGCAAGATGCAGGTTCCCTACTGTTCATAAATTGCTTTTGTACTCATCCTATGAAGCTATCGCATATGGTTTGTGCTTCCAAGTTGCTTATGATGGCTACTGATGTAGTGCTTGTTTGGAAAACCTAACAAAACACTTCTTTAAGAACTTTTTCATAAGCAGAAACAAAACCCTCTTTACAAACTTATCTCATAAATCATGAAAATACTTCTATAAAGCTAATGTAAATAGGCACGCAGATGTCACGAATTACTGAAAATCTCCTGTGGTTTTGTGGTGGCATGCTTTTATGGGTAGCAAAATGTTGGTCCATGTGTCAGCTGCATCTCTCCCTAGCTCAATGTTCTTCGGTCAAGTTTGGTGTGATGATGCCAATAAAAGTTAATCTAGTTAGAAAAAATCTCATCAATGTGATGACCATATTAGTAATTGACCTATAAATACTTCTATATGGGCTATTTGAGTTTTGAAGGTATGCATTGGCTCTGAAAAGCTTTCGAGACTCAACTCATCTAAATTTTTTAATATAAAAAAAGTTTGGTGCGATAATAAGGACTATAATACTTAAGATAAGTTGTGGAGATTCAACTCACGTAAATTTTTTAATATAAAAGAAGTTTGGTGTGATGATAAAGACTATGATACTTAAGATGAGCTTCGGCCTCCTTATTTCCAGCTGTCACCTTCGCGGGCCTTTACTTTTGATCTCTTCTTCCTTTAGATGTGATGTTTATAAGTCAACTTTAGTTGTTATCTATCCCAGGCTTAATTGTTCAAGTACTTCTTCTGGGCCATGAGTGTAAATGGGAGACTTTTTTATGTAATGTTTTACTGTTTTTATAATGAATCTGGCTATTTATCCAAAAAGAACCTTTAAGGACATATTATGATTTATGACTACATAAAAAGGCTCGATTAAATAATAGGATATAGGGAAAATTAGGGAAAATTTTCTCATTAACAAGTTTATTGGTGGGAAGGATCTGAGATGCTCTATGCGCACAAAATTTTCAAAGTACTAAAGTATTTAGTACTCAATGTATTTATAAAAATTTATTAGGTCATTCCCACCAATAAAATCTTTATAATGAGGGACTTTAAAAAGAATGGTCTGGAACTTTGGTGTAATTGATTGTTTTCAACAAACTGAAGGTAATTAATAAAGTAAGGGGGTACACAAAGCTCTTCATATTGTTGAGTTCCTTCCCCAGGTATATATCAACCCAATACTGCTTAAGATATAACCTCCATAAGCAATTCATATGATAATGGTGTAAAATTCTATAAAGCTCTCTTTACAAGCTATGTATAAGCTAATACAATACATAAATTATACCAATTGAACAATAATCAAGCCTATAGAGTGTGTTCAACCGCAAGAGAGAACATTTTCACTTTCTTTACTCCCCACTCCTTATCTTTATATATCATTAAAATAAATAAAGAAATATTTTATTCATAATTTTTTATATCAAATTTTAACGGTTTAAAGTTTTCTACAGTTTGATATTGATCTAGGAGAAATAAGTAGAGAGGAGGCGGAGATATTTCTTGTGGCACCTATAAATTTGTATATAATTCAGAATCTCCCAAATTTCTTGACCGTTAGAAAGTGTTGTTTTTAAAAAATATTTCTTCTTTTTCCATGATGGAGCCATAGGCATCAAATAATCACCCCAAATTCACTCAAAAATTTAAACGTGACGATGTGATATGGATAAATAAATGACAAAAATCCACGTCACGTGTTTGGCTGCAGTCACTTCACTGGTCCAGCCAATGTGTTTGATTTGATTCATTGGAGTAGAGTTGGGACCTAGGGCTTGTGAGGTGCTGGGTCTGGAATTGGGATTAAGAGTGTGTTTGGAATAGTGATAGGAAAAATAGAATTTCTCAATTTAGTGTTTGGTAATTTTATTTTTGGTAAAAGTCTGATTGTGTAATGTGATTTATATTTGGAACAACGATTGTATAAATGACTTTTGTAAAAATAAAACTTGTTTGGATTGACTTAAACACAAGTCAATCCAAACAAGTTTTACTTTTGTTTGGATTGACTTTTGTGATAATAGTAAGAGAGAGTGGGTGAAAAAATATTTTAAAGGGTTAAAAACACCAAAAAATAGTTTAAAATAATTTTTGGAACTAAAAAAGTATATTAAAGATAAAATTACAATCAGTCTGATAACACATTGGGTACAGTTAAAAAAATATTTTAAGGGTTAAAAACACCAAATAATAGTTGAAATTAATTTTTGTAAGAAAAAAAATACATTAAGGGTAAAATTTCAATAAGTCTGATAGTACATTAGATACAACTGAAAAAATATTTTAACCATTTTCACTCTCCCCAAAAGCTAAATCAGTAAAAGCTGAGAAATGGAGTTTATGGCAAAAGCTATTAAGATAAAATTAAGCTCGATTGCTCACCTTAGGAAACAAACACTCAAAACTTTTTTTTTTCAAATTGGGTATTGAGCTTATGAGCTCAATTTAGCGTTTGGGGTTCAAACGCTCCCCCCAAACACACACGAAGTCTAACTTTGATTTTCTCACTTTATTTTCATAATATAATTAAATTATTTTTTGTATGAACGTTGTATCTTAAACAATTAAGTGTTTGTTTAGAATGACTTATTATAAGCATGTCATTGTAAGCTGAGATAAAATTTATTTAACAACTTAAGCTTGCCCTTGTTCTTGCCCTTGTAATTAAAAAAAGAGAGCAGACGTCTGTTAAATTTAGTATAGGTATTTACGGGGCTCTCACACCATATAGTTAATAGACATTTGCTTCATTTTAAAAGTAACATTGTACTGCTTGATAGCTTAGGATGCCCAATACTCTTGCCGAGATAGTTTAAGGACGAAAATAGGGGTGTTCAAAGTATTCTGATCCCGGTTGTCCTGTCCCGATCCCGGATTTTTTATCCCGGGAATTTTCCGTCCCGGCCGGGACCGGGACCGGGACCGGGATCACACCTTGTGATCCCAGGAATTCCTGGTCCCGGGTTTTTTTTTCTTTTTTCCTTAAAAAACATGTTATTATTTTATTTTTGTATTTTTTACCTCATAAATTAAGTTATCATTTGATAAAATGTATATCACATATTTAGTTAGAGTTAAATTGTATATATCGTGATACAAATCCTAACTATATAATGTATAAAGATGATAACAAAAATGATGAATGTGATAATAATATGTTATTTTTCAATTCTAACTCAATTTATGTGATTTTTATGACCTTATTAGGTGATAAATAATTACTTTAAACATTAGATTATAAAAAAATTTAACTAATATAATTATATTATTAAGACCGGGAATTCCCGATCCTGGTCCCGGTTGTCCCGGGAATTTCCCGGGACCGGGACCGGGAATGAGATCCCAGTCCCGGGAAATCCCGGGACGGGAACCGGGAATGGGTATTCCCGATCCCGTTCCGGGATTTAAACACCCCTAAACGAAAATGCCTTTTATTCCTCATAATATATACAGGGAAAACTGATTTCCCAATCATTATGGGGCTGTTTGATTCCATTATTAAAAACATACTTTTTGGTTTTAAACACAAAATACAATAAAACTCGTTAAGAAAAATATTTTCAATAAGTTATTTTAAAAAACAAAAAAATATAAAGTTATTTTTAAAAATTAAAAAATCAAAACTTTGTAGGTGTTTTCTTTTGTTTTTTATTTTTTTAAGATGGTCACTTGTTCACTGTACACCACACCATTGGCATCAACCACAGTCATGCCAACATCGGCGATGGTCATAGCCAGATCACTCAAAAATAGTTTTTTTTTTTTTAAAAACAACCATCCAAACATTTTTTTTTTCAAAACTTGTTTTTAAAAATAATTTTATAAAATTGTCTTGGAAACAAAAAAAATTAGAAAACAGAAACAAACATGCCCTATGTTTCCCTAAGTTTTAAATGAGGTCCTTATTTTTTTTTTCTTTTTGGGGTTAAGATACAAATTTATCATGGAAGTTTTTGCTGAGGAGTAATGTCACTTTGAAAGTTTTTTTAAGTTCAATGTTGCCCCTTACTATTAAAATGTTAACTGTAAATGTTAATTTTTAATGGTCAAAGTCAGTTTTTTAACAATATGGGGTAACATTACTACGTTTCGAAACTTCCAGAATAACATTTAATCTGAAAAAAACTTTCCAGGCAATATTGCTCCTTAGCAAAAACTTCCAAAATAAATTTACACCTTAACCCTTCTTGTTATTAGATCTTTTATGTTTACTCTTAACTCCGTTTGCCCCTAATGTTTAAGACCATTTAATAAGGGTTAACGAAGTTTTCGGTCCAAAAAAAAAAAGGGTTAACGACGTTAAACAATCCGTTAGACAACGTTGAAGTGGCAGATAAGTAGACAGAATTTTACAGTTGGATCTGGCTAAGCCTCCAAGTGTAAAAATTAAAGCCACATAATGAAAATAATTTCTTTTCTTTCTCTCCCCACTCTTTACTCTCTGTCTTCCTCCATCTCCCTCTTGACAATCTCTTCCTTCACGAGGCCAAGCTTCGACTCTCCAACCTTGACAATGCCTTTTCAAACTAGAACTTTTCTAACCCTACCCCTACCACTGTTGTAGTGGCTAGAAATAATGATAGTAGTGGTTGGTGAAATCACCTAGAAATTACTCCACAATCCTTAATATAAGATATATTTATCTAATTTGATTAGATTGAGGAAGTGAGTTAAGTTAGTTAATATGATGATATATTTTTTAAAATACCCTAAATATCTTCCTTAATTCCATCATTCTCTCTTCTCTTTGATTATTGTTAAGAGAGTATTACTGGGGGTAAATTAGGAAAAAATTGATAAATATGTAAATTATGTCTTATATTTTGAACCAAGATCAACTTCTAAATATTATCCTATAATTAGGACCGGAGGAGCAGTTATTACGTTGTTAATTGCAGTTTGCCAAACTACTTTGCATGTCATTTGTAGATGTTATAACCTCTACAAATAGAAGAAAAAACAGTTACTATGACACCATTTTTTTATAGTGAGATATGTTATCAAATATATACAAGATTTTCCTTATATATTTTTAGAAGAAGGTTGTATACTTGCTATATTGCATGCAGGCATGGATTCAAACACGTGAGAAGTGTCATCATAGACATTTTAACATACTTTTTAAGGATCGAAAATGAGAAGATAGGAGCATAGGAGCACTATAATGTCCGAATTAGATCAGTGCATGGAAGTAAAATTGCATTTTATGTTTATTTTATGATACTTTCTATCAACGAAACAAATATTTTTTGAATCAAATATCTTCATCCATTCTTATTACTAAACATGTTTGTGGTACCATACATTTATTTCCTTCCTAGTCATTTTATGGTCAAAACTTTATTTCAACCAGATGAACCTTTTGGCGTGAACCAAGAATATATAAAATAAAATTAAATAGGTACATAATATTTGCATATAATCAAATTTTGAAGTGTATAAAAATGCATTTGTGATGTGAGAGTATTCGAATTGTCTTTTCTTCTTCTTTGGAGTTCAAATTAATGTCCTCACGCCTGAGTTTTTTTCAGAAAAAAATTCTGTAAGTTTAACAATATATACTTAAACATGGCTTGTAATTGATCGAAAGTGCATGTTTATAAGTATATATATTTATAAAGCACTCCTCAGCTACTAAATATAAGAGCAACTTGTTAGTATCATTGGTGTGAGAGAAATAGAGGGAAGCGGAGGATAAATTATAATGAGTTTGATTTTAAAAAATTGGAAAAGTTGGGGTTAAAATATTTTAATTATTTTTGGGGTTAAAATCTTTTAATTATTTTTTTTTCTCTTTTATATTACATATTTACTTTATTAAAATTTTATAACCCCACTTACCTATTTCTTTGAAATTGAACTCTTTAAAAAATTTTCCTCTCATTCTCTCCCTTCTATTTTCCTCTGGCCAAACAGACTCAACCTCAATTCATTTTGCCCTCTCAAATTTACAACATTCTCTCTAAACCATCCCTTATTAACTGCATTTATTAAAGGGAAGTCTATTGAGGGATACTTTACAATACAAATTGTTAAATGAAGCATTTAAAGAGAACCAATACACATTTTTTTATGAATAACTAATTTACCTAACTTCCATTATTTTTATAAATTAGATATAGTAAATAGTATCGGACGGAGGGAGTATTTATCAATGAAATCTATGTAGTGGTCGCTTGAATATGAGAAATGTGACGTGAGGAAGGTGTCCTAGGTGTCAGTATGTACCGATTTGTATAACCAGAGACAAAGTTTCGTTCCGAATGTAGCGCCCGTTACAGTGATGAGCTACTAATTTCTCATCATTAGATCTTAACCGTTTAGATTTAATTTTAATGGTCTAAATTTAAAATTTTTAATTTGTGATTTTTAAATGATAAATTCATTTTTATGAAAAGTGATAGTTATAAGATTTTCTTGATTTTAAATTTTATATTTGTTAAAATAAAAATTTCTTTAAAGTATAAAAATTAAATTAAATTAAATCTGAATCATCCAAAATCAATCTAATAATATAGATGGGCTATGAGAACATTTATGCTCATCAAATTGACAAGTACATGCTATCAAAAAAAAAAAAAAAAGTGACAAGTACAAAATGTAGTGCTCCCACCGAAAGTTTTTTGTCATGTATGGCTCTAGTCATCAATGGTCCTTTAATTATTACTTTTATTTTCCACCTTTAATATAGGAGTTAATTGATTTTTTTCTGAAAAGATTAAGGAAGTAAAGTAAGCTGCATTAAAGCATTTATATTGATTGTTTGTTTTAAAACTAATTTACCTAAATTAATATGTAATTTAATGATACATAACATATATTATGATTAAGTAAATTATTTAATTTATCTAATCTTCCAAAAAAAAAAAATTAATCGACTCTTATATCAGAAATTGAAGGGAGTTCTATGTACTAGAACCTTGAGCCAAAAATCCCGCTCCTGGTTGGCATGGTGAGGAAATTAAAGGGGCAAAATCCCAAAAAAGACCTCCAAACTTTCAAAATGCCAAATCAATAATTTCCCACCATATGAATTCTCTTATCAATTATTAATTATAGAAACCAAACATAATTTTGGATTTTGAAACTTTGACAGTCATTTTTGAGATTTTTCCCAAAATAAGTGTTAAGATGCGACTAATTCTATTTTTATTCCGTTTTTTTAATTGAAAAAGGATAACAATACAGTTCTTAATTATTTCGTAACCGTCTTAAGAGATTTTAATTTGTTACCTTCAACAAAAGAGACTTAATTCTAATGGGGATTAGAACCTTATTTTATCCTTTTTGTTAATATTGATTTTTATTTTTCTTTTTTAAAACTGAAGTAAACAAAAATTAATCATTTTGGCTCTTTAATTGTTGAAAATTAATCAACTCAAAAGTCCGATAATAATATGCAATTATAAGTCTTTATGACAGAAATGACAGCATTTTTGTTTTATTCACTTGTCATCATTGAGATTTTTTATTATTAGGTCACTTTTCTGTAGTAATTCTTCTTTAATTTTTCTCCCCCTTGCCAATCACGTGATGGAGCTGGATTTTATTACTTTTTATTTATATCACAAGATTTTATTACTTTTTCATGGAACCACTGAGTTGAGCCAAACGCGGGACCAGAAACTTTGAATTTTGTCGGCCATTATACAAAATCAGCACTACAGGACAACACCTACGATACCTTAGCTTCCTCACATTTTTCATATTCATCGAAGGTACAAATCTATATATATACAGAGATTGGATTTTATTACTAAATAATTTATATGTATATTTATAAATGCTTTCTAAATGGCAGAACATATCATTGCACCCACCGAAAACATAAATAAAATCGGTGTGAAATATCTTCTTCTACATCAATTTTAGCACCGGCGTAAGAAGTCTTTTCCCCCCTAAGAGTTGTAAATTTACAAAAAAGACATTTTTATACTAATGATTATTTAACATTACTTGAGATGGAGACTGATTCTAATTAAACACATTAGAATATCTTAACACAAATTTAATCTATTAGTATATCTAAGTCACTAAGTATAGTACTACTATGACCTTTCAATCTGAAACCAGATTTGCTTTCCAGTTAGTGGTGAAATATTTATGAATCTGGAGGACGAGTTGTGCATTAAATAAAGTCACATTTATAAAGAACGATTTTATCTATAGTATTCTGATAACTAATTCTTATAATATGGTATTTTACTAAATTTTTTAACTGTTAGCATATGACCAAAAAGCCCAGTCCCTCACCCCCTTATTATTAGGATGCCGACTCTTTTAAGAAATAAGAAATGCCTTCGATTATATGTGCATTATTTATGTTCCAAGCAAAAAATAAAAATTAAAATGAAAAAGACATTTGCATGTATGTGTATTATTGAAGCTTGAAAGTGCCAAACAAATGTAAAGTTATGCAATGTTATTACCAACCTCGTTATGCAATGTAAAGTCTGTCAGGCCTATCTCGTTATGCAATGTGAGCTACAAAATTGTCAGCAAAGTTATTGCCAACCGCTTTAAACGTGTCATGAACCACTTGGTTGCAGAAAACCAATATAGCTTTATCGCAGGAAGACAGGGGGTGGACAATATCATTATTGCCCATGAGGTAATTCACTCCATGAGAAACAGGAGAGGTAATAAGGGATACATTGCAGTAAAAGTAGATATGGAAAAGGCTTTTGATAGACTTGATTGGCGCTTTCTTGAATTCACTCTTCACAGCTTAGGTTTGGGAGCTAGTTTTGTTAAGCTGATTACGTCCTGTGTTTCATCCACTTCAATGAGCATTATTTGGAATGACATAGCTTCCGAATGCTTCCATCCCTCTAGAGGGGTGAGACAGGATGATCCTCTGAGTCCATATCTGTTCGTCCTTTGTATGGATCTGCTCGGCCAACTAATTCACCAAGAAGTTGAATTGGGGAACTGGCATCCTCTAAAATTGAGCTCCTCTGGTCCTAATATATCCCATCTTTTCTTTGCTGACGATCTTGTCCTTTTCGGTGAGGCTTCAAATGAGCAGATGGTGGAGATTCGTAATGTCATGGCTCTTTTTTGTCAAGTATCTGGTCATAGGATTAATCTGAATAAGTCTAAGATGTTCATTTCTAGAAATGTTCACTTCAACAGGGCTTACGTGATGAGCCAGATTGTAGGAGTTGGATTGACAACGGACCTTGAGAAATACTTGGGCGTTCCTCTCCTGCACAAACGGATGGTTAAGAGGACATTTGCTCCGCTACTCCAGAAGGTGAGATTGAAATTGGCAAATTGGAAAGGTAAATACCTGAGTATGGCGGGCCCGTTGACTCTCATCAAGTCAGTCCTATCGGCAATACCTCAATATCAGATGCAATCAACTCTTGTTTCGAAAGGGGTGTTATCAACTATTGAAAAACTCAGTCGAGACTTCTTTTGGAACCATCATGATGACTCCAAAAAATTGCATTTGCTTTCTTGGAACGTTCTTAAATGAAGAAAGTGTGAAGGCGGATTGGGGATAAAAGATTTGCACTGCCAAAATAAAGCTTTTCTCATGAAGTTGTGCTGGTGTTTAATCAAAAAACTGGATGCCTTTTGGGTGAAATGTTTACGAGCTAAATACTCATGTGGTTCGATTACTGATCTCCTTGTCCAGAGGCGGCGTAATCAGTCGGTTGTTTGGAGTGGAGTTGTGGCTGTCTGGGATGACTTTAAAAGAGGCCTTGGCAAATGTCTGAGAAACGGTCGGAATACGTTAGCCTGGCAGGATTGCTGGTCCCCTGTGGACAAGCCGCTTGAATTCCTTATTGATAAAAACATGCACTTAGTTGATATGAATGCCAACGTGCGCTCTTTTATGACTCAATAGGGACATTGGGATAGAGCTAAATGGGAATCTTTTCTTCCTAACTGGGTGGTTGATAAAATAATGTTGATGTCTCCACCTTTGGGTATTGAAGACGATGTTGTTTGCTGGAGGAATGCTCTTGATGGGAACTTCAGTGTAAAGTTAGCTTATGACGCTATCTATCATCAGCAAAGTTCTAGGCACCAACCTCATTGGCAGTCTCTATGGCACCGGGGAATTCCTGAAAGAGTCAAAATCTTTTTGTGGCAAGTATTCCATGAGAGGCTTCCTACTAATGAGTTAAGAGCGAGACACAGCCCGAGCATCCTAAACACCAGTCCATTTCAGTGTGATAGTGTGGAGAGTATACTTCATATGTTGAGAGATTGTGAGCAAGCGCAGAGAGTGTGATCAGCTTTAACTAACCCTCTATATCATAGTATGTTTTTTTATGGTAATCTGCAGGATTGGCTCAATTGGAACACTCACCACTCACCAGGAAACAACAAGATGGCGAGATGGTCATGGCAAAAAGTCTTCAGTTCCGCATGTTGGCTCCTATGGAAGAACCGATGCAGCCAAGCCTTTGAAGGGTCATCCGACAGCCGTAAAGAGATAGTTCATAGATGTATATATCATCTCTCGGAAGGTGTGGAGAACGGCAGGTTTCGGCATCAGATATTCCAAGTCCCAGAGCGAGGACTATTTCACTGGCAATCTCTAGATCCGGGATTTCATCGTCTAGATGTAGACGGTTCGGTGGTTAGGGAAGGTCAGACTGCTTGTGGAGGTGTTATCCGGGATCACCAAGGTAACCGGATACGTGGATTTCAACAGAAGTTAGGACATACTTTCCCAACTACTGCTGAAAACCATGTAATCTGTCGAGGCCTTCTACTATGTAAACAACTGGGACTTAAGAAAAACTAGTTGTTCACGGACTCACTACAGGCGGTCTACCTTCTGTCCACTCACTGCGACTCCGATCATCCTTTGTATGATATTATCTTGGATACCAGATCTCTTGTTTATAGCGACTGGGAGGCAGAAATTTCCCACACCCATAGGGAAAATATTCATTGTGCAGACTATCTGGCAGGAACGGTGCATAGGATTCCGCAAGATTATGAGGAATTAGGGATTTCCCCATTTGAATGTATTCATCTCTTTGCTTTGGATTGTGGTTTGTTATCACAAGAACATTCTGTAGGAACTAACCTATAGATTCTGTCACCTACAAGCTTTGCTTGCCTTTGTAACAAAAAAAACAAAAAAGTGCCAAACAAATAAAGCCGAGTTAGAAATGGCTAATCAAAATTTGTCTCCATCTCTAAGACACACACAAATATATATTGGACAAATACCATGAGATTTTATAGGAGCATTTCATATTTCTTTTTGGTCAGAAAGGAGCATTTGATATTTGGCAGAATATAAATATAAAAAGATCTGCTTTTGAAAAATATCTTGATGAGCACAATTGAGAGGGCCTAGCTGAGGATTTGTTTAGTGCTAGGAAGTGCTTTTTGTATTTTAATTTGTTCTATCATTGCTGTTATATGGTTTCAGTTTTTTTTTTCTTTTTGTTCAATGTCGGCATGCTCAAAAAACAAGCCAAAAAAAGTATACATAACAATTTCACCTAAAAACAAATTGAATTTATTCTAAGATTATATAGTGATTTTTAATGATGGCAAGAGTTGAAATTGATGGCAAGCACTTTTCTCTCGAATTGACTCCGCCAAAGGAAGCCAAAATCAAACTGAAATTTCAATTTTGAAAACCCCAAATTGAAAAGCAATAACGCTATCGTTTTTCCAGTGAACTCGATGGAAAGAAACGGTTGAAACTAACATCGCAAAAATTCATCAAAAGGCCGATAGCAGAAAATCTATATGATGGTTATAATAATCTTTCCCAACATCCAAAAATATAAGAACAAATATACAGAGTTAAACGGAATAAAATATGTTCCTCGATCAAATTCAAAAGGTTAAATCAAATAATTTTTCTAAATAGAAAAATATTTTCATAATGCATTGTAAAAACCATAGTTCTCTGACCCGGACCGGACTGGCCGAACTGGCGACCCGGGCACTAAACCGGTCCGGTTCGGTGACCCGGTCCGGGTCAACTTTTTTATTTTTTAAAAATTTTTTTATTTTTTTTAAAAAATTTTTCTTTTAGAATTTCATACTATAAGTCTAAAATATTCTATTTCTCACCGGTTTGGTCCCGGTTTAGCTCCGGTTTGACTCCGATCTGACCCACTGACCCTTGACCCTTGACCCAGTACCCCGACCGGTTCACTGACCGGTCCGGGTTTAATTACCTTGGTAAAAACAAGTAGCAGGTAGAGGGAGGTCAGAAGTAAGGCTCTAATATCACATATTAGAAATTTCCTCTAAATAAAAACTATACGAGGATATAAAATTCCCACACGTTGTTTCTTTTTCTGATATACCTTTCTGTACTGAGATTTGAGAATGAATTAATCATATGATTTAGTGAAGAAAGAAAAAACTGGAGGGAGTAATTAAGAAGCCCAAGGATATTGTAGAGTCTTGCATGGACTCTATATCTACTTGGATCTTAGATAAAAAGCCGTGAAACTTTACGCAATTAATAATAGCCACTTGCAACTCATTATTAGGGAAAGGACAATTCGTGAATAGACTCTTTCTTTTTCATATATGTAATCAATTACAGTATTACGTTTCGGCCAAAAAACTCAAAAAATGAGAATTTAATTTGGTTGTCTCACTTCCAATTTTCCATTATAAATATTGATACCTAGCTCCCACATTGAACACAACGCAAAGTAGCTATATAACACTCCCACATTCCTACCTTTTCAGTTCATAAATTCATTGTTTGGTAACATACATGGCTATAGCATTTTCCCCAGTAAATCTTAAGTTTACTGTGAGGAGGTGCCAACCAGAACTGGTGGCTCCAGCCAAGCCCACGCCTCGTGAAGTGAAGCAACTCTCTGACATAGATGACAGTGATGCTCAAAGATTTCAACTTCCAATAGCACACTTTTATCCTCACAAGCCTTCCATGACAGGAAACGACCCTGCTCAAGTTATCAAAAGAGCACTTGCTCAAACCCTAGTCTTTTACTATCCATTTGCAGGTCGAATTAGGGAAGGACCTGGTCGCAAACTTATGGTTGATTGTAATGCAGAAGGAGTCATTTTCATTGAAGCTAATGCTGATGTTTCTCTTCACCAGTTTGGTGACCCTCTTCAACCTCCTTTCCCTTGCTTTGAAGAGCTTCTTTATAGTGTTCCTGGTTCAGAAGGAATCATTGACTGTCCCCTCTTACTCATACAGGTATACTCATATATATATATATATATATATATTTATATAATCCTTAAATATGATAGTCCGTACAGCCCTTTTTAAAAGAGCCTAAAATTTGAATTATCTTACTCCTTTTTATAAAGTCCCACTTAAGTTCTTTGAGTATTTAATATGTTTTTACCATTTTGGCTTTAATTAATTATATTCTCTCTCCATCTTTTTTTCATATCCCATTCTCTTTTATAATTTCTCTTATTATTACCATATTTCTATTTTTTTACTTGCCTTCTTATAAATAAAGGAATACTTTAAAAAAGTTTATTTTCTGATATACATATTATTTCAAACTAATTCTAACTAAAATTTTAAGCCGTGTAATTCAGTTACCGGCTAATATAAAAAGAAGTAGAGGGAGTATATAATTATCTCAAATAACTCCAACATGTGCTAATGTTGCATATTTTTTTTGTATTTAATTCTAGGTGACACGTCTCAAATGTGGGGGTTTCATTTTCGCTGCTCGCATAAACCACACCATGAGTGATGGTCTTGGTATTGTTCAATTCCTAAAGGCCTTAGCTGAGATTGTACAAGGTGCTTGTGAGCCTTCAATTCCTCCAGTTTGGTGTAGAGAGTTACTAAATGCGAGGGATCCACCTCGTGTTACATTTACCCACAATGAGTACGATGAAGTGCCTGATGATGAAACAAGAAGCCACGTCATGGTTCACCATTCTTTCTTCTTTGGACCTAACGAGTTAAAGGCCATTCATAAAATGTTCCCTCATCATCACCATGGTCCTCAAAACTCAACTTTTGAAGTACTCACAGCTTTCATTTGGCGTTGCCGCACCATAGCTTTACAGCTTGAACCAGACAGGGAAGTTCGTTTAATGTGCAGCAACAACGTAAGGGGTAAGTCAAACTCCCCGTTAGCGCCATCGGGTTATTACGGCAATGCTTTTGTTTTCCCGGCCGTCGTCACCACGGCCGGGAAGCTATGCAGAAACTCATTAGGGTATGCCTTAGAGCTAGTCAAGAAATCAAAAGCTATGGCGACAGTAGAGTACATTCGATCTGTAGCAGATCTTATGGTGATCAGAGGACGGCCTAATCTTGTCTTCTCAAGGTCTTGGCTTGTTTCAGATGTGAGACGTGCTGGTTTTAGAGATATAGATTTTGGTTGGGGTAAGGCAAGATATGCTGGACCAGCTATGGCTGGTACTGGAGACTTCCTTGGAGCGAGCTTCTTTATTCCACATGAGAATGCAAAAGGAGAGGAAGGCATTGTGGTACCAATTTGCTTGCCACTCAAATCTATGATGCTATTTATCAAACAGTTAGAGAATATGCTAATTAGCAAACTATGATATCTAGACATCGTGCTTTGTGCATCACCTGAAGTTTAAAATGAGCCATACATGCTTATGGTAATGGTCATCGGTACTTTCTAGACCATTGTATTTTCTGAGTTGTACTTTTATGGGCTAATTAATATGTAAGTCTCTAAAGTTTTCATTTAATTTTTAACAATGTACTTGTAGATTTTCCCCCCCTAAAATTAGCTGCTTATAGTTTTTACCTATTCTTAATCAAGTCACTATATTTTTTTCTTGGAAAATGACACAGAAATACCTTTGAAATTTGAAAAGAAGAAATCACAGTGTTGAATTTCACTAATTCCAATGGATTGATTTGGGATTTTGAAATATTGCCTAAAGACATAACTATTGTGCGCCACCGTAAGTGCATGTGGGTCACGCTAAACAATAGAGTGATAAGTAAAATATGGTTCCCATGAGGGATTTAGTTTCAAAACCCGGTCAAGTATCAATTATCCCATTTTTGCCTAATTTGAGTTATACAACTATCAATAGTGAAGAGAAGCAAATTTTGAAATTAAATAAAGAAAATAAAAACAAATGATTCATGAACTTCAAGGATAAAATGAAACTTAGGATTATTTACTCCCTTATGTTTCAAAAGTACTCAATCAAATCCGCACAAATATGTGCTTCTTAATGAAAGATTATGCTAGCCAAAGATACTAAATTACCTATAAGTGCTCCCTCAAGTCTCCAAAAAGGTGTTTAGTTCAATTAATTCATTAATCTCTTAATTAATTAATTAAACCCAATTTTCATTGCAAATTTTATATGGTTATGTGAGGTCAATGAGTGTATCTCTACCTCATTAACAAAACTATCTATTCAACTTGCAAATTTCAAGTTCTCACACGATTAAACTCAAGTTCTACACTCATTCTAGCTCTCTCAAGCATCGATCAAGTGAACCCAACAATCTCATTGGTGGCCAATCAATAAGGAGCATTAAGTAAAGAGTAAAATCAACATAATCTAATCACTAATCACAAATATAAAGGGGAAATGAGTACTTAATCCATACAAGGGTTCAAATAATCCTAACATCAAAGCTCTAGCTACACATGTTCATAAAACCCATGAGAAAATGGGGATAAACCAGAAAAACAGCAGAACATGAGGAAAGAATAGAAGATGGAGGGGGGAAAACCAAGAGGAGAAGCTTAAATCTCTTTAAATCTTCAATTCCTGGCTCAATCTCCACCTCTAAGCACCAAACCCTAGCAGAGCGAGCCTCCAAAGTCTAGAATCACGCTTTGGTTCATGGATCCAATATTTAAAAGCCCTAGAATTCATTCTGACATCAAAATGCGCAGCTTCAGTTTCGGGCGTTGGCTGCAGCTAAAAGGATCCTTGGCCGCGGCCAAGACCTCTTGGGCTTTCTTTGGCTACAGCCAAAAGATGTCTTGGCCGTGGCCAAGAGTCTTGTCTTCTCTTGGCTGGGGCCAAGAGTTTTGGTTGCAACCAGACAGCTTCTTGGCTACAACCTAAAACTGTTTGGTTGTTTCTTGGCTATGGCCAAAAGATTTCTTAGTTGCGGCAAGCATTCTTTTCATCTCATCTTGATTTTTCATGGTGTATTGACTTCCTAAGCTCCTTTCCAACTTCTTAGTCATTGAATTGTGTTTCCATTGTCTCCATGTGTGGCTAAAATGTTAATGTATCAACACAAGAAGCCCATAAAAGCCAAGGGTTGATGAACTATAGCAAAATATTCATGCTTAGCCAAAGAATTATGCTCTTTTATATCCAATACTCACTAGGCACATTTTCTTTACATTTATATCCCCACATCTCCATTAATTCACCAAAACGTATGAGAAATTAAGGATAAATGTGCCAATTTGACATGAGTTTCTTGATGTTAATACACCTCCAAACTTGAACTTTTGCTCGTCATCGAATAAAACCAATTAGGTGATAAAAGAGCTAGATTAATTAATCATTGACTTAGTATATATGCATGATGATTTCCTCATTGGTTGCTCAAGATGTTATATTTAATAGGACAAACAATGAAATATAAAGGAATGCAAAGTTCACAATTTTAAACAAGTTTCCTAACAAGTTCCAAAATTATGTGTGTGTGTGAGGAGAGTTAGATAACAATTTTCCTACAGTTATAAAGATCAAATATAACACTTCAACATGTATAAAGCAACCTCAATATCAAGCCTTCAAATGCCCACATTCTCCCCCCTCTCTCCCCACTAATAGATCATTCCACATAATTTCAAAATCACCTAGACTTTATATGCTTGTATTGTGGCCAATGGTTAAGCTCATTAAAAGAATATGGAAACAGAGGATTCAAGTCTTTTGAGATAGATGACAATACCTAATTCTTCTCTGGGTCTTCACTAAATTTTCTTTCAAGAAGCCCAAACACTCCCCCAAACTTATCTCAAATTGATTTCTTTGCACTCCAAGTCTTATTGGATTTAACACTTTTTTCTCTTTTCTTCTTCTTCTTCTTGTTTTTTTTTGAGAAGCAAAAACAAACTAGAATTGACTTAGGAGTGCATACTGCTAAAGAATATGCACCACATTCCTTATAACCAATTTTTCAATAACATATATCTTCTAACCACCATCCCAATCCTCACTACCAATAATCATTATCAAATCATCATTTATCTCAAGAGTAGGGTAATTCATGGTTTTTTTAGGCTAAAAAGGTTAAAGTCTAGTGTGGGTCTTCAAAAAAGGAAAATTTATATGGTTTTTCTTCATAAGGCTCTAATGGGGTGCAAATGGAATGATTGTCATAGGTAGGCTTGAAAGGAATAAACACAATTAAAAGAATGCCCAAATCATTTTTTTTTCAAAATGTGTGAAATCATTAAATCATTTCAAGAGATTTTGATGTAAGTTCTATAGCCCTTCATTGAAGAAAGAACATAGACACCAATTTGCTACAAAATCTCCCAATAAAAACAATCAAATCATTCCCAACTCTTGTGCATAGTGTTTATTCCAAAAATTGTCAAGAAACAAGCCTTAAAATATAAATCAAGCATTCAAAAATATTTACTACCATTTCCTATCAAACATAAAGTCTAAGCATCCTTTCTATCATTGGATCACACATTCACTATCATAGATAATTAATTAATCTAACTCAGCTTTCAAGCCAGAGGATGAGAAATAGTCAACATTTTCAAACTTTAAATCCCTGTCAAATAAGCTAAAAACATTCAAAAATAGCCCCAAACTTAAAATAGATAGTGTCTTCACTGTCACAAGGGAAAACTGATGAGGGCCTTTTCTCATGCAAGAATACATCCAACAATAACAACAATGTTGTATGAGAGGAGTTGTGAGTGAGAGTGAGAAAGAAAAAGGATTAGGGCAAAAAATTAGGTTCAATTTTTTTTTTTTGGGTTTGGTTGCAGTCAAGATTGGGCTTGGCTTAAACCTTTTGTAAGAATTTTATTTTTGAAATTTTTTTTGAAAAAAAGATTTTTTTTTGGGTATTGGCCACAACCAAAAACCTTCTTACCATTTTTTTTGCGGTAGCCAAAAAAATGCTTAGCTGCGGCGCAAAAGTGATTGCCCTGTTTTTGGCTACAACCAAAAAAATACTTGGCTGCGGCACAAAAGCTACTGCCTATTTTTGGCCATAGCCAAAAAATGCTTGGCTGCAGCAAAAAACTTATTGCCGTCTGTTTGGCTACAACCAAAAGATTCTTGGTTGCAGCCAAACGTGTCTAATCTGCTTCAGATATCAGCAACACAAGAGGCTCAACTCCAAAAAGGATTTACCATGCTTTCTAGCTTATGAACATAGCACATAACACAACAACTCAATAAATCTCACCACAAATTCATCTTGAATCACTCAAAACCATAGAACATCAATAAATCACACATTTGAGCACACTTTTACATGATCAAATTGCATCCACAATTCATGAACTCATTTGCATCTTAAATTGATAATATTAGACAAATGCAATGCAAAAGATATTCTCCAATTCATCCCACAACCATAAACACACTTTGATCAAATGTTAAAGAAGTGATAATTCCTTGACATTAATGTTCATCAAAGCAAGGCATGCCAATATAATATTAAGATCGAAAAGATCATAGTAAAGGATGAACTTCCCTGAAAATGCTTATCAAGCACCAAAGTTCTGCAACCTTCCTTTGTACTAAGCTTGCTTCTTCCTTCCTCTCATTTGGGGTATTTTTCTCACCTACAAAAAGCAAAAGACCAAACACACATCTACCAAAAACACACCAAAATCAAAGCAATTAAAGAGATTACATTAAGGAACTTGGGTTGCCTCCCAAGAAGAGCTAAATTTAAAGTCTTTAGCCAAATTTTGCAATAAAAACTCCTAATCATAAGTATCAAACACCATGACCACCTCATCTTCATTTCTTTTCAAATAACAATGTTTCAAATAGAATAGGTGCTTATTCACATTAATCACATGTACTTCATCTATCATCAGCAATTTCAGAATACAACCATTCATTAAATTCAAAGAAGACGTAACAAGTATATTCACACAAACAAAAGTAAGAGCTTCTAAGAATTTAGAAAACCCAACAAAATCCACTTGACTCATTAGCAAGAGTCAAAACATCAGTAGATGGATCAAGAGCACAAATTTCAGGGATTACCTCTCTGTTATCTTGTTCAAAACAATAAGGATTAGGCTCCAAATTTGAAACTTCAATTGAACACTTAGTATTCTTCTCACTGACATTGATTTCCAACTCACAATCACCCACAAAAGTACTGCAAACTATTGGTAACACTTTGTCACTCCCCATGGTTAATTTTTCACTTGAGATATCATGGAAAATACCTTTTTGCTTCAAAGGCTCAAGCGTAGAAGCTATTTTGCTTGCTTGAAAAGTTAAATTTTGAAGAACTAATACATGTTTGTGAAATTTCTTTTTTGTCCAATCACACATTTCATTTACATCATCAAGAATAAAATGAAACATATCCTCTATTGTAGGCTTCTTCTCATGAATGGGGGTGGTTTCATCTACATAGGTATTGAGTGATATATGAGGATGTGATGCATGTGAAGAAGAAGAAGAATTAGGATCCTAAGACAATGAATGGTCTTGATTCCAAAGAAGGCTAAAAGTATCATCATGCAAATTAGCTTGAGCCTTAGCAAAATCATTCTCCATGTAATCCAAAATTGAGAAATGGGGGCATTGCTCACTATAATGATTATCTCCACAATAATTGTAACACATGTACTCATATTGAGCTTTACAAGTGAAGGGTCATAACCATAATTGGGATAATCATTATTATGTGCAAATCCACTACTTGTTTCATTTATCCACCAAGGATTATCCATGCACAAAGTTTAAATCAAAATAACTAATAAAACAAAGACACAAAGAGAACAAATATACACAAGAACAAAGGAAAATAAGTCAAAACATAAAACACAAGAACAAATATATACAAAACTCAAGCTTAAGCTAATAATGCTATAATCAAGATTAACCAAAGACGGTTTTGGGACATAAATCCCCCACAATGGCGCCAAAAACTTGTTCACCACCGCAAGTGCACGTGTCACGCTAAGTAATAAAGTGATAAGTAAAGTATGGTTTCCATGAGAATTTAGTTCCACCTCTAAGCACCAAACCCTAGCAGAGAGAGCCTCCAAAATAGCCTCCAAAGTCTAGAATCATGCTCTGGTTTGTGGATCCAGTATTTAAAAGCCCTAGAATTTGTTATGACATCAAAACGCACAACTTCAGTTTCGGGCGTTGGCTGTGGCCAAAAGATGTCTTGGCTGCAACCAAGAGTCTTGTCTTCTCTAGGCTATGGCCAAGAGTTTTGGTTGTAGCTAGACTGCTTCTTGGCTGCAGCCCAAAACTTTCTGGTTGTTTCTTGGCTGCGCCAAAGGATTCCTTACCTGCCGCCAAGCATTCTTTTCATCTCATTTTGCTTTTCCATAGTGCATTGACTTCCTAAGCTCCTTTCCAACTTCTTAGTCATTGAATTGTGCTTCCATTGGCTCCATGTGTGGCTGAAATATTGTCCTATCAACACAAGAAAACCTATAAAAGCCAAGGGTTGGTGAACTATAGCAAAATATTCATGCTTAACCAAAGAATTATGCTCTTTTATATCCAATACTCACTAGGCACATTTTCTTTACATTTATATCCCCACATCTCCATTAATTCACCAAAATGTGTGAGAAATTAAGGGTAAATGTGCCAATTGGACATGAATTTTATGAGCTTAACAACTATCCTCATCTTTTTTATATAAAAAAAAACAAAGCTTAAGCACCCCTTGCTAACTATGACCGTTGGAGCTTCAGTATCGATAGCGAGTCACTGGAGCTCTAGCAAGTCGGCAAGAGCTCCAACGTTTCCGGTTGCCATCAGGGTCACAGGTTGTAAATCACAAAAGTTAGTGTGGTGAATAACGAAAGGAAAGTAGTAAATAAAGTCATATTACATTTTTGAATATTTGAAAACAAGAGTAATAATAGTGAAACCATACTAGGGAATAGCGAAACCAGAGTAGTCATGGACCCTTTTTCACTACTTTGATTTCATCTCCAGCGACTTCATTACAAGAATGCTGACACTGGCATAGTAGTTAATGTTAGAACCGGCTGACACCCAAGAGGGGGGGTGAATTGGGTGTAAGATAAAAACTTAAGAACTTTGAAAATCTTTTCGCATCTTAGAGAAAGCAATAAATATGAAAGTAATGAATCATAAATCACAGTTAGATATTTAAATGATATATGCTAGAAGTATAAGAGCTTAGGGAAGAGAATATGCAAACTGTGATTTATCCTGGTTCGGCCCAATCCACGATGACCTACGTCCAGTCCCCAGGCTCCTCCTGAGATTTTCAATCCACTATCTTCCTCAAGTTTAACCGGGTACTTGAGAACCACTACAATCTCACAAGTTTGATCCGGGCACTTGTGAAGCCTTTACAATTCTCGCACTGAGATTACTCCCCCTTACACACCGTAAGGTTACAACCGAGTTACTCTCCTTACACACCCCGTAAGGATACAACTTTGATGATGAAAGATTACAGTCAATCTTCTCTCTCAGAAGTGAATAGATGAATACTGAAGTACAATACAAATAATATCTCTCTCAAAGGTAAATCATATAGAAGCTAGAGAAACAGAGAGTATGTGCGATGAGTATTGATGTCAGGATGTTGGCATTTGGACGATGTATGCACTGAGTCTTACTTCTGTTTTGGATGATCTTCTATTTATAGCTGATGAAGGTCGATGACCGTTTGAGCATTTCAATATATCCGTTGGAGTGACGCAGCTTTGTTTGAACGTTCTTCGATTTTGAAAAATAGCCGTTGGAACGTTGGCCGCTCCGCTCCGTAAATTCAGCTTTTGACTCTTCTCATCATCTCTTCATTGTTTTACTGGAAAAATGCTTTAAACACTAATACAATGAAGTGTTAGAGTGATTAGAAGCAATAAGAATGAGTTATATGATCATTCCATTGATTTCCAGAATTTTCGGGACGTTGCTCTGTTTTTCTGGGAAGCATTACTCGAGTACTTACTCGAGTAAACATCAAGTTTCTTCACAGGTTACTCGGATACCACCTCGAGTAAATGTACTTTTTGAACTTGACTTACCCGGGTAGTGACTTGAAGTTTTCGTTCAAAAACTCTTCATGAACAGTGATTTACTCCAGTAGTGACTTGAAGTTTTCGTTCAAAAACTCTTCATGAACAGTGATTTACTCCAGTAGTGACTTGAAGTTTTCGTTCAAAAACTCTTCATGAACAGTGCGTTACTCGAGTACCTACTCGAGTAAATGTTGCAGTGGTACAAAATGCCGAGAGTAACATTTTTGAGAAACATGGTTACTCGAGTACTTACTCGAGTAATGTTGGCAGGCCGAGAGCAACTGGAAATTTTCTAACTGATTACTCGAGTACCTACTCGAGTAAAGTCTTTTGTTTTCAACCAGTTACTCGAGTAGTGCCTTCAAGTAAATTCTTGATTTTGACTCGAAACATGGCAAATTATATATCATCGGAAAGCCCTCATTATCTACATTCCAATGCAACAAAAATCAGCTCCAAAATCGTTGTGTACAGAAAGTTATGATCCAAAGAGTATCTACTGTTCTTAGACAATCCTGAAATCACGAACAGAAACTTCCAGAAGTCATAACTCTTAGGATATAGCTTTAAATGTGACAAATTATATATCCACGGAAAGCTCTTTGAGTCTTCTTTCATATGGCACCAGTTTCGTCTCAATCCGATATGTATTTTGAGAGTTATGTCCAAAATACCAAAACTGTCCTGGAATATGACGGTGATTCATGCGTCAACTTCAACAGATCATATCTCCCTCATCCGAACTTCTTTGAATGTGATCTTGGTGTCAAAAGTTCGTGTTGGAAGTCTAGTTTCATATGCCACCGGTTTCAGTTCGATCCGACATGTGGTTGGAGAGATATCATCAAAATACCGAACCTATGTTCTGACGCGCGAAAACAGAGTATCCATTACTTCAAGTGCTGCCTCGAGTAATTCATCAAATAACCCGGCAGATTACTCGAGTAAGGCCTCGAGTAAACACCTCCAAAATCAGACAATACCATATTACTCGAGTGATTACTCGGGTAATCATCCCCAAAGGTACCATAGCTTCCGTATACATCATTTTAGCTTCGTATTGACCCATTCCAACGTCCGTATGATCATAGAAACCTCCGGTATCACTTCTAGGAGCTTGAATCTTAATATTCTCATGTGATCTTGCAAGTTCTTCTTTCTTTCTTCTTGTTTTTCCTCTTGATGATCATTCTTCATAACCCAACTTCAATCTTCTTGATGAATATCTTCAATCTTCATCTTTCTTTCTTCTTTCTTCAATTCCTTGCCTCTTGATTTTCTTCTTGATGATTATTCTCCATTTATGAGGCATTATAATATCAACCCATAATGATGTCTATGACTAATCTACAAGATATACATTATTAAATATGGTAGTTAGTCAATGTGGAAGATAAGTATATTATACAAACTTTTTGCTCATATTTAACATCTATATTTGACATCATCAAAACTATTCATATCTAACATTCTCCCCCTTTTTGATGATGACAAATCCTTCAAGAAAAATATATATGAGTTATAAAAACTATGTAAGAACAATATATTTTTCTTGCCTTTCTCTCCCCCTATTTGACATCAGCAAAAAGTTTGAAGTATAAAGAAGAGAGACTTGTAGAGAAGTAAATATGAAATCAAATGAGAAATGTCATTCTCCCTATTAATCAAAATAAATGCATTAGGAAAACAAGTATCTCTCCCCCATTTTGAAAGAAGTTTCATTTATAATTTGATGTAAATGAAGAATGGTTTTCAAGAAAAACTTTCATAATCAAGAATAGGCAAAGTAAGCTCAAAATATAAAGAGAGGGTTTAGAAATGCTCATGTAGTTTTTGGAAAATGATGAAGCGCTCCATGAAAGCCGTTGCTTTATTCTTTAGCGATGCTAGTTCATGATGTTGTGTTCTCCACACGTCTTGCTATGCAACTCTGATGTATGTTCATGTTGTTGCCAAGATTCTCCAATTGAGTTGATCTTCTGTTCAGCATGCTCAATGCTCACTTGGATGTAGCAAGCTGATAACTGATCCATGAAATCCATTGCCTTCTCTTCTTGTTGTGTTAGATCCATGATGTTGTATTTATCACATTTTTGCTATGCAATTCTGATGGATCAAGTTTATAGGAATAAACTATAGCTGGCTGAGTGGTAGACTCTGAAGTATGCTCAATGGAGAGCTCAGGAATAGCCTCTGAGATGTGGAAGGGAACTGAAGTACTTGCTTCTCAAGTGGTGTCTAAACTCTTGTTGCTTGAAATGTTGTTGTCCCTTGATTGAGCGCTAAAGCATATGTCCTCAAAGTTGATACATTCTCCTTTTAGTGTGTTGAGGAACGAGCTTGCATAGAGCCAATTCTCCTACTATAAAAGCATTCTTGAAAGGAGAGTGGTTAGTGCAATCAAGTATCAAATTTATTGCATAAACCAAAGTCATCCTTTCCATATGATATGTTAAAAATTAAGATCATGAAAGGAAAATATAAGAGTAACTCATCATCAAAACTAATTAAAAGATAGTGAATCCAGATGAGTATGTTAAAAGGATTTTCTTTCAATAAATGAGATGAGCTTTTAAGATATAAAACACATGTGAATGTGAAGCTCCCCCTTAATGAATGCATGGCTTAAAAGAAAAGCATTATGAGGAATATAGTTGATAACTCTCCTAGATTTTTAAAAAAAATTGAAAATTTCGTAGAAAGAATGAGTATGAAAATGTGAAGATTAGAGAAAAATCAAGTTGAAAATGATGCTATTCAGGGTTTTAAAGTTGTAACCCTGTATCCCTCGAGTAGTCACTCGAGTAATTCCACTCAACCATCACTCGAGTGCTCACCCGAGTGATGCAACTCAGAGAATTTTAATTAAGTAAGAATACAATACCTCACTCGAGTAATATCGTAATCACTCGAGCCATAATCTTCTAAAGTCCATTAACGTATCGTTGGAGACTCACTATATGATAATGTGATCAGTACTGAGATATTCTGAAGTGTAGTCTTCTGTGAGCACTTTAGCATACCAGGATGAGCTCAGAATAAAGCCTTGAAGTTCTGGTTGATTGAACCACAGAGTTGTCTAATCTTGCCATTCACAGAAGTGATGAACTCAGCATGTTTGTAGCAAGCTCTGTGTGATTTGTTGAAGTTCCTCTCTCAGAAAGCCTTAGACAGATGGATCAAAGAATGAAGGACCAGGAGACCAGCTCTAGCAAAAAGTTGTATCTCATCTATTCTTGAAGTCCCAGCTCTCATCCTCTATGCCTCTTGTGAGTAAGATTCAGACTTACTTGGAGTAATTGTGAATTACTTGAAGGTCTACTTGAAGTAATTGCAGATTACTTGAAGTTACTTCTGATTACTTGGAGTAAGTCCTGTAGAAGTATATATATACCTCTTATTCTTTGAAAGACATGATCTTTCTGACGTTCCTCTCCTTCTCACTAATAATATAGGCCATTGTGTGATAATCCTTTCATGAAGCGATTGAATTGGCCTTGCTCACCAAAGCTCTAGAATAGATATATCATATAATTTTGTGAAAACATAGAGCTAGGATTGTAGTTGAGAATCCTCATAGGCTCACCAAGCTTGATGATTCTGTGCATCTCATCATCTTCTTCTAATCATCTTTTGATCACCTTGGAACGATAAGGAAGGTGGGTAGGCAACAAAGATTCATATTAGCTATACATGTTCATGGCTTTGAGCTGCTTTGGGATGAATCTTGTCTAGGTTCACTTGAGAGATTTTCCTCCTCTTTTTCTTACTCTGGCTGCATCACTAGCTAGTTACTTGCTAGTGATGTGGTGTCACTTGAATGATAACACAGATTTTGCTTCTGCTCACATTGCAACACTGCTAGTCATGCCTTCTCTGTTAGCCTTTGATCTTTGTATCCAAAAGTAGAGCATTTCGATCAACTCCTGCAAAAGTATAAATAAATGCTCTTTGGTACCCAACTTTCTCTTGGGTCCATACAGTATCAAATATTATAACTCTTATGCTCTTATACAACTGAATCATATGATATTTGAGCAAAGAGTATAATAATCAACAAAGACCAGAATATAATTTTACCCAATTAAATAAATTCAAGCAATTGAATCATAAAGGGTAACGCACAAATAATACCAAAATGATGATTTCAAAAATCAATGACAATTTGTAAATACATTTTAAAAGATATGTCATTGATAAGATTTTTATGCAAGGCATGTAAGTCAGATCAAAGAGAGTTGAAAATCTATTTATAATGACCAAGAAATGATAAATCATGAATGAAATCAAATTGTCCAATAATGATCATGAGATATGCACATTGTTTCAAATCTCGGATGTAATTTCAAATCATAACAATGCATTGTAAAATTGAGATTTTGAATATATGCAAAACTCATCTTTGAAATATGTTTATAATCAATGTTTATGTTAAAAATGGTTGAGGAGTTCAAGCAATAACAAGTTTAAAATCAAGAAATAATATGTGAATGATGGGGAAAAACTCTAGTGATGGATTTGAAGCATTTCTAACTTTTAGAATACATAAATATTAACTTCCAATTTTGAAACCAATTTAAATGCAAACAATATATAAGTAATTTTCAAATAATGTGTATGCATTTTTATAAACAAGATGAATTGGAATCTAAGTATATTTTTGAAATGTACATTTCAAAACTCAAATACACAATTTCATTTTAAGTCCATTTAGCAATCTAAAAACAATTTGAAAACCATAAATGATTGATTGCTAATGGTATGCAATTTTATAACACATGATGGAATGAAACCAAAACACATTTTTGAATTGTGCACTTCAAAACATAAATTGATAGATAAACTATGCACAATTTCACTTATCGTTCATTTAGCAATCTATAAACAAATTAACAATCATGAAGGATTGATTGCTAAATGAATGCAATAATGGACAAATACTCATTACTCAAAATAAATAATTCATATAATCACAGTATAGAGTAAGGATTAGATATCACCGTAATTCCTCTTGTCCTTGTGACAGCTTGCTTGATTTTGGTGGAATAATATTGATTTCTCTCCTTTGCACAATCAGCACCAAAATCCAAACTCCGAATTTCAGCATCATCAAGATATGAATTTGTGTTCATGTGGTCATAGTCTTGAGAAGCTTTTTCTTATTCTACAGAACTATATAAATTTCTTTTCTTTATGGTATCCAACATTGCTTGGATCCATTTCTTGTTAGCTTGTAGGAATCAAGATAAAATTCTCATGCTCTAAGAATATAATCAATTCGAGGCAATTGCGCATAATGAATTAAACATGTCTTTATGCATAAAAGAAATATTTTCTTTTCAAATCATTATATATGCATAAAGAATTATCCTGTTGAGCATTGCAATCCCTTTATAAATAAATCTATTAAATGACTTTTTAAGGGATGTGAAAACACAATTTCAAAATCATTTGGAATGTCCATTCCTAAGATTCCAAAATATAAAACCTCAATAAATAGACAATAGTATAGGAGATTTTATCATTGTGTACCTTTGCCTTAGATACTTGGAGGATTGCTTTTGCTTACCCACTGCATCTTTCTAGGATGTTGATACTTTGAATATCTTGCTTTGGGTGTTGGCAATCGTCTCTCAAAATACATAGACTCCAGGAGTCTTTTACTTGATGCTTGAGAGATCCTCCTTTTCTTGTTCTCCTCAAGATAGTTGAGAGGTACTCTATGGTAGTCCATTCTTGAGGTAGGACGTACTCTTTTTCTCCATTGCATTTCTTTGTGATTAAACTTTGCAGTTCCAGCAATGGGTGCTCCGAGAGTTCTTCTTTTCGATATATATGGTATGAACCTCTTTCTTGGTGCATGAGAAACTCTTGGTTTCTTCTTCATCATCTCCGTACCCTTATGTTCATTCTTCTTATATTCAATCTGCATACATAAAGTACTAGAAGAACATTTTGGTACCCACATATACTTGGGTCCTTGATTGTTAGGATTAGACATTACTTGTCTTTTTGGAACCCAAGCATATTTATTTCTCAAATTAGAATTTCTTCTAATATAGCATGTGTGAGAAATATGACCTGATTTACCACAATAATTGCAAATAATATGATGATATGTATTATGAGATTCTATGCAAGTATTGTGTTGATCAAGAAAAGATGATTTCAAATGATCAGTTTGCCTAAGTTCTTTCTTTCCGCATGAATTTCCAGCATGATTGAAAATCTTTTTGCTTTTCTCATTAGAATCAATAATTGGTTGAAAAACAATTTTATGCAAGCTTTGAAAATCAGTTTTACAAAAATCACAAGAAGAATTGGAACTTTTTACCTTAAGTTCATGTTGAGCTCCAGAGAGTGAATTTTCTTGTCCGTCCATAACGAGCTCTTTTCGGGAATCATTTTCCTCTTGTTCTTCTATGTTGACAAGATCATGGAAGTGTTCTATGATTTCTCCTTCTTCATTGTCAACTTCCACTTGTTCATGAATCGTGGATATATAGCTTGTAGTCTCACATGAACTATCAACACTTTCAACTTCAACACACTTGTTAGAAGTATATATTGAATCAAGAGTATCCAAATATCTCTTGCAGTAGAGCAAAATCTAATTTTCTCAAAATCATTTTCAGTTAAAGCACTATACAAAATTTTCATTGCTTTAATGTTTAACGAAAACATTTTCTTTTCTCTTTCTGTCCAATCCTTTCTCGGTTTGAAATCAAAGACATTTGTAAAAACATCCCACATATCATAATCAAAGCATTTTATAAAAGATATCATTCTAGCTTTCCAAAACCAAAAATCAATATCTTTCAAAATAGGTGGAATAGTGTAGTCAAAACCTTCGGAAAGCATATAACACCCAAAATCAGCCATTATAAACTCTTGAGACGGTTAAGTCCTTTAAACAAGAGTCCGTCTCTGATACCAAATGTTAGAACCGGCTGACACCCAAGAGGGGGGGTGAATTGGGTGTAAGATAAAAACTTAAGAACTTTGAAAATCTTTTCGCATCTTAGAGAAAGCAATAAATATGAAAGTAATGAATCATAAATCACAGTTAGATATTTAAATGATATATGCTAGAAGTATAAGAGCTTAGGGAAGAGAATATGCAAACTGTGATTTATCCTGGTTCGGCCCAATCCACGATGACCTACGTCCAGTCCCCAGGCTCCTCCTGAGATTTTCAATCCACTATCTTCCTCAAGTTTAACCGGGTACTTGAGAACCACTACAATCTCACAAGTTTGATCCGGGCACTTGTGAAGCCTTTACAATTCTCGCACTGAGATTACTCCCCCTTACACACCGTAAGGTTACAACCGAGTTACTCTCCTTACACACCCCGTAAGGATACAACTTTGATGATGAAAGATTACAGTCAATCTTCTCTCTCAGAAGTGAATAGATGAATACTGAAGTACAATACAAATAATATCTCTCTCAAAGGTAAATCATATAGAAGCTAGAGAAACAGAGAGTATGTGCGATGAGTATTGATGTCAGGATGTTGGCATTTGGACGATGTATGCACTGAGTCTTACTTCTGTTTTGGATGATCTTCTATTTATAGCTGATGAAGGTCGATGACCGTTTGAGCATTTCAATATATCCGTTGGAGTGACGCAGCTTTGTTTGAACGTTCTTCGATTTTGAAAAATAGCCGTTGGAACGTTGGCCGCTCCGCTCCGTAAATTCAGCTTTTGACTCTTCTCATCATCTCTTCATTGTTTTACTGGAAAAATGCTTTAAACACTAATACAATGAAGTGTTAGAGTGATTAGAAGCAATAAGAATGAGTTATATGATCATTCCATTGATTTCCAGAATTTTCGGGACGTTGCTCTGTTTTTCTGGGAAGCATTACTCGAGTACTTACTCGAGTAAACATCAAGTTTCTTCACAGGTTACTCGGATACCACCTCGAGTAAATGTACTTTTTGAACTTGACTTACCCGGGTAGTGACTTGAAGTTTTCGTTCAAAAACTCTTCATGAACAGTGATTTACTCCAGTAGTGACTTGAAGTTTTCGTTCAAAAACTCTTCATGAACAGTGATTTACTCCAGTAGTGACTTGAAGTTTTCGTTCAAAAACTCTTCATGAACAGTGCGTTACTCGAGTACCTACTCGAGTAAATGTTGCAGTGGTACAAAATGCCGAGAGTAACATTTTTGAGAAACATGGTTACTCGAGTACTTACTCGAGTAATGTTGGCAGGCCGAGAGCAACTGGAAATTTTCTAACTGATTACTCGAGTACCTACTCGAGTAAAGTCTTTTGTTTTCAACCAGTTACTCGAGTAGTGCCTTCAAGTAAATTCTTGATTTTGACTCGAAACATGGCAAATTATATATCATCGGAAAGCCCTCATTATCTACATTCCAATGCAACAAAAATCAGCTCCAAAATCGTTGTGTACAGAAAGTTATGATCCAAAGAGTATCTACTGTTCTTAGACAATCCTGAAATCACGAACAGAAACTTCCAGAAGTCATAACTCTTAGGATATAGCTTTAAATGTGACAAATTATATATCCACGGAAAGCTCTTTGAGTCTTCTTTCATATGGCACCAGTTTCGTCTCAATCCGATATGTATTTTGAGAGTTATGTCCAAAATACCAAAACTGTCCTGGAATATGACGGTGATTCATGCGTCAACTTCAACAGATCATATCTCCCTCATCCGAACTTCTTTGAATGTGATCTTGGTGTCAAAAGTTCGTGTTGGAAGTCTAGTTTCATATGCCACCGGTTTCAGTTCGATCCGACATGTGGTTGGAGAGATATCATCAAAATACCGAACCTATGTTCTGACGCGCGAAAACAGAGTATCCATTACTTCAAGTGCTGCCTCGAGTAATTCATCAAATAACCCGGCAGATTACTCGAGTAAGGCCTCGAGTAAACACCTCCAAAATCAGACAATACCATATTACTCGAGTGATTACTCGGGTAATCATCCCCAAAGGTACCATAGCTTCCGTATACATCATTTTAGCTTCGTATTGACCCATTCCAACGTCCGTATGATCATAGAAACCTCCGGTATCACTTCTAGGAGCTTGAATCTTAATATTCTCATGTGATCTTGCAAGTTCTTCTTTCTTTCTTCTTGTTTTTCCTCTTGATGATCATTCTTCATAACCCAACTTCAATCTTCTTGATGAATATCTTCAATCTTCATCTTTCTTTCTTCTTTCTTCAATTCCTTGCCTCTTGATTTTCTTCTTGATGATTATTCTCCATTTATGAGGCATTATAATATCAACCCATAATGATGTCTATGACTAATCTACAAGATATACATTATTAAATATGGTAGTTAGTCAATGTGGAAGATAAGTATATTATACAAACTTTTTGCTCATATTTAACATCTATATTTGACATCATCAAAACTATTCATATCTAACATTCTCCCCCTTTTTGATGATGACAAATCCTTCAAGAAAAATATATATGAGTTATAAAAACTATGTAAGAACAATATATTTTTCTTGCCTTTCTCTCCCCCTATTTGACATCAGCAAAAAGTTTGAAGTATAAAGAAGAGAGACTTGTAGAGAAGTAAATATGAAATCAAATGAGAAATGTCATTCTCCCTATTAATCAAAATAAATGCATTAGGAAAACAAGTATCTCTCCCCCATTTTGAAAGAAGTTTCATTTATAATTTGATGTAAATGAAGAATGGTTTTCAAGAAAAACTTTCATAATCAAGAATAGGCAAAGTAAGCTCAAAATATAAAGAGAGGGTTTAGAAATGCTCATGTAGTTTTTGGAAAATGATGAAGCGCTCCATGAAAGCCGTTGCTTTATTCTTTAGCGATGCTAGTTCATGATGTTGTGTTCTCCACACGTCTTGCTATGCAACTCTGATGTATGTTCATGTTGTTGCCAAGATTCTCCAATTGAGTTGATCTTCTGTTCAGCATGCTCAATGCTCACTTGGATGTAGCAAGCTGATAACTGATCCATGAAATCCATTGCCTTCTCTTCTTGTTGTGTTAGATCCATGATGTTGTATTTATCACATTTTTGCTATGCAATTCTGATGGATCAAGTTTATAGGAATAAACTATAGCTGGCTGAGTGGTAGACTCTGAAGTATGCTCAATGGAGAGCTCAGGAATAGCCTCTGAGATGTGGAAGGGAACTGAAGTACTTGCTTCTCAAGTGGTGTCTAAACTCTTGTTGCTTGAAATGTTGTTGTCCCTTGATTGAGCGCTAAAGCATATGTCCTCAAAGTTGATACATTCTCCTTTTAGTGTGTTGAGGAACGAGCTTGCATAGAGCCAATTCTCCTACTATAAAAGCATTCTTGAAAGGAGAGTGGTTAGTGCAATCAAGTATCAAATTTATTGCATAAACCAAAGTCATCCTTTCCATATGATATGTTAAAAATTAAGATCATGAAAGGAAAATATAAGAGTAACTCATCATCAAAACTAATTAAAAGATAGTGAATCCAGATGAGTATGTTAAAAGGATTTTCTTTCAATAAATGAGATGAGCTTTTAAGATATAAAACACATGTGAATGTGAAGCTCCCCCTTAATGAATGCATGGCTTAAAAGAAAAGCATTATGAGGAATATAGTTGATAACTCTCCTAGATTTTTAAAAAAAATTGAAAATTTCGTAGAAAGAATGAGTATGAAAATGTGAAGATTAGAGAAAAATCAAGTTGAAAATGATGCTATTCAGGGTTTTAAAGTTGTAACCCTGTATCCCTCGAGTAGTCACTCGAGTAATTCCACTCAACCATCACTCGAGTGCTCACCCGAGTGATGCAACTCAGAGAATTTTAATTAAGTAAGAATACAATACCTCACTCGAGTAATATCGTAATCACTCGAGCCATAATCTTCTAAAGTCCATTAACGTATCGTTGGAGACTCACTATATGATAATGTGATCAGTACTGAGATATTCTGAAGGGGAAATGAGTTCTTAATCCATATAAGGGTTCAAATAATCCTAACATCAAAGCTCTAGCTACAACATGTTCATAAAACCCATGAGAAAATGAGGATAAACCAGAAAAACAACAGAACATGAGGAAAGAATAGAAGATGGAGGGGGAAAACCAAGAAGAGAAGCTCAAATCTCTTTAAATCTTTAATTTCCAGCTCAATCTTCACCTCTAAGCACCAAACCCTAGCTGAGAGAGCCTCCAAAATAGCCTCCAAAGTCTAGAATCATGCTTTGGTTAGTAGATCCAATATTTAAAAGCCCTAGAATTTGTTATGACATCAAAACGCGCAGCTTCAGTTTCAGTTGTTGGCTACGGCCAAAAGATGTCTTGGCTGCAGCCAAGAGTCTTATCATCTCTAGGCTACGGCCAAGAGTTTTGGTTGTAGCTAGACAACTTCTTCTCTGCAGCCCAAAATTTTCTAGTTGTTTCTTGGCTGCGGCCAAAGGATTCTTTTCATCTTATCTTGCTTTTCCATGGTGCATTGACTTCCTAAGCTCCTTTCCAACTTTTTAGTCATTGAATTGTGTTTCCATTTGCTCCATGTGTGGCTGAAATGTTATCTTATCAACACAAGAAAACCCATAAAAGCCAAGGGTTGATGAAATATAGCAAAATATTCATGCTTAACTAAAGAATTATGCTCTTTTATATCCAATACTCACTAGGGACATTTTCTTTACATTTATATCCCCACATCTCCATTAATTCCCAAAATGTGTGAGAAATTAAGGATAAATGTGCCAATTTGACATGAATTTCATGAGCTTAACAACTATCCTCATCTTTTTTATTAAAAAAAACAAAGCTTAAGCACCCCTTGCCAACTATGACCGTCGGAGCTTCAGTATCAATAGCGAGTCATTGGAGCTCTAGCAGCTCGGTCAGAGCTCCAATGCTACCAATCGCCATCAGGGTCACATGTTGTAAATCTCAAAAGCTGGAGTGGTGAATAACGAAAGCAAAGTGGTAAATAAAGTTGTATTACATTTTTGAATTTTTGAAAACAAGAGTAATAATAGTGAAACCATACTAGCTTAGTGAATAGCGAAACCAGAGTAGTCATGGACCCTTTTTCACTACTTTGATTTCGTCTCCGGCAACTTCGTTACAAGAACTCTGACACTAGCATAGTAGTTAATAATGAAAGAACAATAGTTAATAGTGAAACTAAAGTAGTAAATAATGAGACTAGAGTAGTTATTAGAAAATTGTTAGCACACTACTTTAGTTTCCTTATTTACTACTCTAGTTTTTCTATATACTACTCTTATTTTGCTATTTACTACTATGATTTATCCTCCAGTTGCCATTGGTGCTAGTGACTGATTGCTGATGGGGTCGCTAGCGCCAGAGCTCAGACAATCCTCCGGCAATCAGTGATGAGGGGATTCTTTTTTTTAAAAAGGCTGAGGGCAACTGTCTTTCAGCAACATTTTCAAATTCCAAATCAGTCCAGGTAGTCTAATTTGGTATTTGATAAATTGGACACTAGACACCCTGATTTGTCGTTTTTATATTTTTCAGGGTATTTTAGTGTCATTTCCCCCTTTTTTTTTTCAAAGACAAACAATAAACAATGAAAATTAAGAATTTGGAAGCAAGAATTTTAAAGCAAACATCATAAAATTGGATTTAATTCAAATTTTCAAGAATGAAGCTTTCTTAAAACTCTTTTCCATCTTCTAAAAATGCAAGTAGAGGTGCAAATAATTTGGCCAAGACAAATAACAATAAGATGTTCCTCACAAATGAGGTGTTGGCACTATTCTCTCAAGATCATTATAAAAGGGTTTGTGTTTCACTCTCTTCCACTTATTGCAACTCATCTACCATAAGCTTGTTTATTATCTCCATCTCTACTACATTATCCCCTTGCTTACACAAATCAAAAGGACTTTTCTAAAGGTTGTAATGAATAGGGTAGGATAATGAAATGAAAGTAGTGAAATGGTATAAAGAAATATTTTAATAGTGCTAAGTAACTCAATGAAATTCATTAAGAATGAAGGAATATCCACTTAAAAGAAACAAACTCACTTGCACTATAAAAACCTTTATTACATTGAACTCAACAATCTCTCTCTCTCTTTCTTTTTTTTCCTTTCTTCCATTTTTTTTTCATTTCTATTATTATTCTTTTTCTTGTTTTTTTTTTCGTATTTCTCTCTTTCTTTTTTTTTTCATTTTTCTCTCTCTTTTTTTTACACCTTTCTTTCTATCTTTCTTTTCTTTCTATTTCATTTTTTATATCTACACAACTCACATAATAGACTTTCCAATCCCTTCACTCTTTTCTAAAATTGTTTTACTTAGCACTAACCAAAGTAGCAAACGAATGGGAAAGAAAAGATATAAAAATTGCATTTCTCAAACAAATGGCTATTTACTTTATGCAATTTTCTTTTAAAAACAAAGTAAGGCTCAAATGGGGTAAAACAAAGGATTTTCATGTGGCAAGGATAGACATTTGGCCAAACTAGCTATGAAATGAATGCCTAAATCATCTTTGTGGATGCAAAGGGATTTAAAGCTTCAAAGGAGATTCAAGACAAGTTCTAGAGATAAAATCACAATAAGTGTACTCCCTCTGGAAAGAAATGAATATTTAGGCTCAAGTTTCTCACCGGTTTTTAACATCCTAAAGTCAATTATCCCCACAACTCCATTTATGCTCTTTTATATCCAATACTTACTAGGAACATTTTCTTTACATTTATATCCCACAACTCCATTAATTCACCAAAATGTTTGAGAAATTAAGGGTAAATGTGCCAATTTGACATGAATTTCATGAGGTTAACAACTATCCTCATCTTTTTTATATAAAAAAACAAAGCTTAAGTACCCCTTACCAACTATGACCGTCGGAGCTTCAGTATCGATAGCGAGTCACTGGAGCTCTAGCGACTCGGCCGGAGCTCCAACGCTACCGGCCGCCATCAAGGTCACAGGTTGTAAATCGCAAAAGCTGGAGTGGTGAATAACGAAAGCAAAGTAGTAAATAAAGTCGTATTACATTTTTGAATTTTTGAAAGCAAGAGCAATAATAGTGAAACCATACTAGTGAATAGCAAAACCAGAGTAGTCATGGACCCTTTTTCACTACTTTGATTTTGTCTCCGACAGCTTTGTTACAAGAACTATGACACTAGCATAGTAGTTAATAATGAAAGAACAATAGTTAATAGTGAAACTAAAGTAGTAAATAGCGAGACTAAAGTAGTTATTAGAAAATAGTTAGCACACTACTTTAGTTTCGTTATTTACTACTTTGGTTTTTCTATATACTACTCTTATTTTGCTATTTACTACTATGATTTTTCCTCCAATTGCTGTTGGTGCCAGGGACCGATTGATGATGGGGTCGCTAGTGCCAGAGCTCAAACAATCGGCCTGCAATCGGTGATGAGGGGCTTGTTTTTTTAAAAAAAAAAAAAAGGTAAGGGCAACTGTCTTTCAACAACATTTTCAAATTCCAAATCAGTCCAGGTAGTCTAATTTGGTATTTGATAAATTGGACACTGGATACCCTGATTTGTCCTTTTTATATTTTTCAGGCTATTTTAGTGTCATTTCCCCCTTTTTTATGAGTCATGTGAAATTATAGAGAGACCTGATTAAAGATGAGGTAAAATTATAAGAAATTGATTAAAAGATTAAAAAAAAAAAAAGACCAAATTTAGAACCGGTGAAACTATAAGGATCAGAACTGGTAAAATGGAAAAAAAAAACTGTATGGGCATAATTAAAAATTAGTAGAGATTTTAAGAACTAGCAGATTAATTAATTATCCCTATTTTTGTATTGCAAAATATGCATGAAATAGTGTGGTGAAATAGTTCAGAAGCTACGGAGATATTAGTGTATTGTCATCCCATCCAGAATTTATATTTTACAAAAATTAGCACAAAAGGAGAGGAATGCATGTTTGGTATATGGTAACAATTTGCTTGCCAATTAAATCAATAATGAAGATAATTATCAAAGTTAGCTAACATGTTTTAATTAAAAAAAATTCGGATAGTTATAACATGTTAATTAGTAAACTATAATAACTAGATTATCGGTCTCTGATTCACACGCGCGGTGTTTGAGATGAATTATGTTATCTATGATTCATGAATACACTAGTGAAAAACAAAAACCTGTTTAGATCGGTTCTAAATGTTTTTCTTTAGACTTGAATGTGATGTAAAATGCTATCTTTACAAGTAGACAGGTGTACCTGCGTGATGCTGAAATATATGTTTTCTATGTAAAATAAAGTGAGCGTGTTGGATGGATGTTTGGATAAAGTTTAAGTTTTTTTTTACGTAAATCGAGATAAAATTTCTCTCACATACTTATCTAATATTTTCCCTTTGATAATCATATCCTGTATAAATAGAATGGGTGGGACATAAATGATGGCCCATAGGACTAACAAACATTCAAATAAAGTGTCTCAGGCAAATGATTAGAATTTCATAATTGGGAGTTCAGTTCAGACAGCAGGCTGCTTACTGTGGAGCTTGTTTGATCTCCTGTACATTGTGAGAAGAATCATCTGTGATGGCATCAGAAGATGCACATTGACGAAGAGGAGTAGCAACAGAAGCATTTTGCGTGCTCGCAGGTGTAGCAGGTTCCGTAGTCTTAATCTTTATATTCTTAGCTTTTTCTTTAGATCCTCCTTGAGCTGCAGTATGTTCAAATTTGTCAAACTCAGAAAATAAAGACAGCATCGGCTTTTGCAAACCATGCGTAGATGCACTCCGTTCATATTTCATTCGCCGACACAGAATTGAAATCCAAATGCAACAACGTCACAATAGTACAGAAAAACAGAGAAAGCAACGATCAATTAACAATCTCACCCCAAACAACCGCTAAAGAACAACAACAACAAAATGCCCTTAAAAACCCGTCATCGTGCAGATTGACGAGAAAAGGATGGAAAAAAAGAGGAACCTTAAGATCGATATTGGAACGGTGAGTGAGAAAGGGGGCAAATTCGGGATCTTTGAGGATATTCTTCCACTTGCCGTTGCCGGGGCCATGCTTCTTGATGCCGGGGAGCAAAGCTTCTTAATTAAGAATATTAATTTTTTCACATAATATTCTTAATTAACTATAAAATTTTCTAACTAATAATTTTTATTTTAGAATAATTTTAATACTTTATATATTCATCAGTTTTTGTAAAATTGATATTAGATGCTTATAATAAGGATTGCATTTGGTAATTAGTACGTCAAAAGTAAATTGTTTTTCATATTCCACGTCCTCAAATCATTTTCCAGAACTTGAAAGGAGCAAGTAACGCCTCTGATAGAGTAATTTACAACGGGTGTTTTTTTGAAAAATATAACTATACGGACTAATTTGATAAAATTATAAAGACCTAAAGATTAGTTTTCTCTTTTCTTCCGGTGAAATAGTTTTTCCTTTTTATTAATAAGCGTTAAAATTTTCATAATCCTTCTAAATTCCTACTACATTTTTATCTCATGACGCCTTACTATGAGCCCATTACCAAGGAAAAATAGGGCCCATTATTTCTGACCTTAAACATAAGGCCCATTAACAAAAATCTGAAGGAGGGGAACTGCGGGGTACTGTCGGGCCATTAACAATCATTAAGAAAGAAGAAAAAAGAATGTGGAGCTCATTTAGACCATTATTACGACAGAATTTACTGTACAATAACTATCCAAAATTAGTAGTGTTATATTTTTAGATGTTACTTATAAAAAATCTCATTCTCTATTCCTTTACGACATATCGGCAGAGAAACTTTATTGTAAGTAGGAGGTAATGGTTCCATTCTATAATTCTTATAATTTTGGTTCAAAGAGGCTTAAACATAGGTTTATGCCTTTCATGGGATAATTCAAAAGGATGGCATCACCAACAACAAACGTAGTCTTTAACACTTTAAAGACTTAGTGTCTGTTTGGAAAACACTCAAACCATTCTTTCAGAAGTATTTTTCAATAAGTCGAGATAAAACTCCTCTCATGTGTTTATTTCGTAAATTGTAAAAAGTAAAGACGGTAAAGAGCCGAACAATCATCAAAGGAGGAAATAAATATCATAAAGAGACTGAATTCATTTCTATACAAAGACTGCAACAGTGATGTTAATTTATACAAGTGTGCTGTGATAGAGTGGTAAAGAACAATAGACACGTAGCCCTAGCTAGAAGGATCTGGAATACAAGACTATATTGGGCTATAACTGTCATGTATTGGGCTTCTTGTAATTGAGCTTATTTTATGCTTTAACAGCCCCCTCAAGCTGAACGGTATAGGAACAATAGTGAGGCTTGAATGCAGGAATTGAAATCTTGGAGCATCAAGAGGTTTAGTGAATAAATATGCCAATTGATACTTAGATGATAATATTGAGATGGTCAAAAGTTTGGCAGCTACTCTCTCTCTTACAAAATGATAATCAAGCTCTACATGCTTTGTTCTTGAATGCAAAATAGGATTTGCAGCTAAGTAAGTTGCACCAATATTGTCACAACACAAAATAGGTGGTTTTGAAAGATAAATTCCCAATTCACCAAGTAGAGATTGCATCCAAATTAGATCACAAGTTGCCAAAGCAAGGGATTTATATTCAGCTTCTGTAGAAGATCTAGCAACAGTAGGTTGTTTTCTTGAGCTCCATGAGATAAGATTAGGACCAAAAAAGACACAATGACCTCCAGTGGATCTTCTATCATCAACACATCCTCCCCAGTCAGCATCAAAATATGCAGTAAGATCATCAAAATAGGCAGTAAGTGAGGAAGTAGAACTCTTCCTTATGATCATAGAAAACTCTATTGTATATTTGAGATACCTCAAGATACGCTTGACAGCAACCCAGTGTGTATCAACAGGATTGTGCAGAAACTGACAAACTTTATTAACAACAAAGGAAACATCAGGTCTAGTGAAGGATAAATATTGCAGGCTTCCAACAATTGATCTATATAAATGCACATTCTCAAAAGGTTTACCCACGGTAGCAGACAATTTCTCCTTTGCAGACATAGGTATTTCCTCCTTTGATGATTGTTTGGCTCTTTACCGTCTTTATGGTATCAGAGCAATAGTAAATTTTATCAACAACGCAAATGACAAAAGGCTCCTCATCTATTTCGACTTCCTCTTCTTCCTCAGCCATGAGCACTAGCTAGGCTATTTCTCATCCAGCTCCATCTTTACCTTCATCTCCTTCTCATTTTATTTCTATTAAGTTGACTAATGACAATTACATCATTTGGAGAGCCCAGATGATTCCAGATGATTCGATATTGGAACGGTGAGTGAGAAAGGGGAAAAATTCGGGATCTTTGAGGATATTCTTCCACTTGCCTGGGCCATGCTTCTTAATGCCGGCGAGCAAAGCTTCTTCCTCATCGGCGGTCCACTTGTGCTTTTGATTTCCCATTTGGATTAACCAATCTACACTCTTCTCCGTCGTCGCCGGCGTCTTCAAAGATTGCGTTTCGCCCAAGAAGCAGAAACAACTTCGTCGTCTGGCAGAGAGTGCGAGAATTGTATGAGAAAAACGCTGAATACATCAAAATTCTCAATAAATCAATATCTTTTTTTTTGGTCGAAAATAAATCAATATCAATACATACATACATACAGATATAATAAATACTCCATCCAGTCCTAATTATAAGACAAAATTAATTTTTTTGAAGAAATTAAGGAAGCCAATTAAATTACTTTAGAGTATTTTTATTTTTATTTTTTTTTTCAAACTAATTAATTTGACTAATAAACTAATATATAATCTAAAGATACTAAAAATATATACACTCTAAAGTAATTTAATTGACTTCCTTAATTTCTCTAAAAAAATCAATTTTGTCTTATAATTAAGACTGGAGGGAGTAGATATCCTCTAATGGATTAGAGTATTTTTAAATTTAACGTAGATTCATTGTTTTGACCTGTAACGTAGATTCATTATCCCAATGATAATGGTAATTTATGTTTTATTCAATTAATTGATAAAAGTTATTTCCATTTTTAATAAGTTGTTGATTGAGATGGTAAGTGATCTTCTCTATATAAGGAAGAGAATACAAGATCGAATCATGAGAATCACACTTATTGAGAGATGCAAAAATCCTTTACGCCATAAGTCTTAAAGGTAAATCATTGATTTCATGATATAACATGTTTTTGTTTAAAATATTAATTTTTTCACATAATATTCTTAATTAACTATAAAATTTTCTAACTAATAATTTTTATTTTAGAATAATTTTAATACTTTATATATTCATCAGTTTTTGTAAAATTGATATTAGATGCTTATAATAAGGATTGCATTTGGTAATTAGTACGTCAAAAGTAAATTGTTTTTCATATTCCACGTCCTCAAACCATTTTCCAGAACTTGAAAGGAGCAAGTAACGCCTCTGATAGAGTAATTTACAACGGGTATTTTTTTGAAAAATATAACTATACGGACTAATTTGATAAAATTATAAAGACCTAAAGATTTAGTTTTTCCTTTTTATTAATAAGCGTTAAAATTTTCATAATCCTTCTAAATTCCTACTACATTTTTATCTCATGACGCCTTACTATGAGCCCATTACCAAGGAAAAATAGGGCCCATTATTTCTGACCTTAAACATAAGGCCCATTAACAAAAATCTGAAGGAGGGGAACTGCGGGGTACTGTCGGGCCATTAACAATCATTAAGAAAGAAGAAAAAAGAATGTGGAGCTCATTTAGACCATTATTACGACAGAATTTACTGTACAATAACTATCCAAAATTAGTAGTGTTATATTTTTAGATGTTACTTATAAAAAATCTCATTCTCTATTCCTTTATGACATATCGGCAGAGAAACTTTATTGTAAGTAGGAGGTAACGGTTCCATTCTATAATTCTTATAATTTTGGTTCAAAGTGGCTTAAACATAGGTTTATGCCTTTCATGGGATAATTCAAAAGGATGGCATCACCAACAACAAACGTAGTCTTTAACACCTTAAAAACTTAGTGTCTGTTTGGAAAACTCTCAAACCATTGTTTCAGAAGTATTTTTCAGTAAGTCGAGACAAAACTCCTCTCACGTAATTATTTCGTAAATTATAAAAAAAAAATTCTAAAAAGCTAAAACAAATATGCATTTAGGATGCAAAAAACCCATTTTGGGCTTTTTGCCCTTCTCACATCCAGGCTACAATGTTTTATGTTTTTGTTATGATGTTATTTACTAAAGTCTGTTGTATCGTGGCTTCTTTATTGTGTTTTTTTTTCTTATGCAAGTTGCAGGTTCCCTATTGTTCATAAATTGCCGTTGTGCTCATCCTATGAAGCTATCGCATCTGGTTTCTGCTTCCAAGTTGCTTATGATGGCTACTGATGTAGTGCTTGTTTGAAAAACCTAACAAAACGCTTTTTTAAGCACTTTCCGCAAACTAAAAGAAAATTTTTCTCATATACTTACCTCTCGTAAATCGAAAAAGAACTTCTAAGAAATTAAAACAAACAGGCACGTAGATGTCGTGAATTACTGGAAATCTCCAGTGGTTTCGTGGTGGTGTGCTTTTATGGGTTGCAAAATGTCGGTCCGTGTGGAGGTGTCATCCGCGACCACCAAGGCAACCTGATTTGTGGATTTCAATAGAAGTTAGGTCACTCTTTCCCAACTGTTGCTGAAATCCATGCAATCCAACGAGGACTTCAGTTATGTATGCAGATGGGCCTTAAAAAAGTCAGATTGTTCACAGATTCTCTCCAGGCCATCCACTTATTATCGACACAGTGTGTGATTGACCACCCTTTATACGATGTTATCTTGGATACCAGGTCCCTTATCTATGCAGACTGGGATTTGAAGATTTCCCATACACATAGGGAGAATACTCGCTGTGCTGATTATCTTGCACGAATGGCTCATATGAATACCCAGGCTTATGTGGAATTGGGGACATCCCCTATGGAATGTATCCATCTTTTTGCTTTGGAGTGTGGTGGCTGCCACATGAACAATCGGTGGGACATAGCCCGTTGATTTTGTAAACTTTCAAGCTTTGCTTGCCTTTGTATTTCAAAAAAAAAAAAAATGTCGGTCCGTGTCAGCTGCAGCTCTCACTGGCTCAATGCTCTTCAGTCAAGTTTGGTGTAATGATGCTAACAAAAGTTGATCTAGTTGGTAAAATAGTTGGTTTATAACTATAAGATTATGAGTTCAAATCCCAACAATATGAGGACCTTATTGGAGAGTGGTCTTTAAGTACCTCTCTAAATGCTCTTTGAATCCAGAGACATACATTAGCCCTAAAGAGACCTCGAGACTCAATTCACCTAAACATTTTAATATGAAAAAAAAGTTTGGTGCGATGATGAGGACTGTGATCCTTAAGATGAGCTTTGGCCTACTTATTTTCAGCTGTCACCTTCGCGGGCCTTTACTTTCATCTATTCTTCCTTTAGATGTGATGTTTACAAGTCTACTTTAGTTGTTATGTATCTCAGGTTTAGTTGTTCGAGTACTTCTTCTAGGCCATGAGTGTAAATGGGAGACCTTTTTATGTAATGTTTTGCTGTTTTTTATGATGAATTTGGCTATTTATCAAAAACGAATAACACTTTTAAGGACATACTATGATTTATGACTAACACGTAGGCATGTTTAAGCACAATCTACATAAAAAAGGCTTGATTAAACAATAGGATATAGGGGAAATTAGGGAAAATTCTCTTATTAACAAGTTTATTGGTGGGAAGAGGATCTGAATCAGAGTATAAATGCTCTATGGGCACAAAATTTTTAAAGTACTAAAATAGTTAATACTCTATGTATGTATAAAAATTTACTAGGTCGTTCTCACCAATAAAATCTTTATAATGAGGGACTTCAATAAAAAGAGTTTGGAACTTTGGTGTAACTAATTATTTTCAACAAATAAAAGGTAATTAATAAAGTAAGGGGTACTCAAAGCTCTTCATCATATTGTTGAATTCCTTCCCCAGGCATATATCAACCTAATTCTGCTTAAGATATAACCTCCATAAGCATATACATATGACAATGGTGCAAAATTCTATAAAGCTCTCTTTACAAGTTTGCATCTTAGGCACGCACCCAATAATCCTCATCTTTTTTAGTCACTATGAATAATAGAATAAAAGTGTGTGGTTAACTTATTCATCATTTTGATCTTTAACAAATTATGAGATATATATATATATATATAAGCTATGTATAAGCTAATACAATACATAAATTATACCAAATGAACAATAATCATGCCTATAGACAATAGAGTGTGCTCAACCGTATGAGAGAACATCTCCACTTCCTTTACTCCCCACTCCTTATCTTTATATATCAACTTTAAGGGATTAAAATTTTACTCAGAATAGTAAATGATTAAAACAAAAATTATAAAATATTTTATTCATAATTGTTTTTGTCAAACTTTAACGGTTTAAATTTTTCAACAGTTCAATATTGATCGTAGAGAGGAAGCGGAGAGATTTCTTGTGGCACCTGTAAATTTGTCTCCCAAATTCCTTGACTGTTAGAAAGTGATTTTTTTTTGTTCAATTTCCTTCTTTTTCCAAGATGGATAATCACCCCAAATTCTTAAGCATCAAGTGCCGATTATATCTTATCCAATCCTCGAGTGAGACAAAAAAGAAAAAGAAACGAATTGTACGTTCGTTGGGTTCTAAAATTTAAACGTGACGATGTGATATGGATAAATAAATGACAAAAATCCACGTCAAGTGTTGGCTGTAGTCACTGGTCCAGCCAATAGTGTTCGTTCCGATTTGTATAATCAGTGACAAAAGTTTCTTTCCAAATGTGGTGCTCGTCACATGATGAATTACTAATTTTTCATCATTTAATGTGATTTTAATATACTTATTCGGTTCTTAATATAAGATATATTTAGGGAGATGATCTTAGCTATAAATATAAAACATAGTTTTCATATTTGTCAATTTTTTCCTAATTTACCCCTATTGATATTTCCTCAATAATAATTAAGGAGGAGAGGAAATGAGGGAATTAAAGGAGATGATTAGAATGTTTTAGAAAATACATGTCATATTAACTAACTTATTAACTAACTTCCTTAATCTAATTAAATTATATAAATATGTATTATATTAAGGACCAAAGGAGTAACTTCTTCTTCAGTAACCCCAATATATATGGGGTTACTATACGCAGAAATGAATGTTAAAACATATTAGCACGAGTAGTTCTAAAGATCAATTCAAGTTATATACTGAATAATATCCGTAATTGGGATTGTGATTCTACTTCACTTATTGTGAGTCATTGTATTCTAATTAAATTAGAAAGGAAGGGGAATTATATGTGAGATTCTGATCGAATTAGAATTATTATTAGCGAGGTATGAAAATATTTTTTTAGATATTTGAAATTTTGGGGTGCCTGATATATGGGGCTACCTTATAAATTTCAAAATTACAAATTGTTTCTAGCCTAATTTTAAAATATTCCTTGTGATTTTCATTTTGAAGTTGCAAAATTTCTGCTAGCCTCATTTAATAAATGTCCAGTTGTTTGTTGTGACTTAAAACTGGGTGGGGGCTTTATTATTTGCTACTAGAGTAAATTTTGTGACTTATCAATTTTTCCTTGTTGCTTGAAACAAGCATTATGTGATATCAAAATTTAATCATTTATCTCAGGTGGATAAAAGTGATTTTCATAAATTGAGACTATATAATTATTTTGATATAAGAATATATATGAATATGATGCTAACACTATTTGAAGTGGTTTTGCAGCGCAATTTGAGTATGCATACTTTTTTTTTTTTTTTTTTTGAGAATTTGCTACATTAATGGAGATTCAATCCTTGTATTATAGCTTATGCTATGAGCCATAATGAGCATATACATGAATATGCAATCTTATGGGGAGATTGAAATATTTGAGGGGTGCCATAAATATTGGTATCATGTATGGTGGATTGCCGTTGTATTGAAAAATATGGATGTTAACTGAATTACATATTTATGTGAGAAAATCCACAAGTAATCACAATAAATATTATGCTAGTTAGAGTTTATTAATGTGAAATTGGCTAACATTGGAGGCTAAGTTGTTGAAAACTTCTTAACAAAATATATTGGAGTGAAACTGACACTTAGTGTCGATGAGTTGTGATTGCCAAATAGCAACGACGATTGTAAAAGAACAATGGTGCAAGTAGAAATCATTTGAGATATTTTGTGAATAAGCACTTAAAACTATGGAGTTATCTCAATCGTTTTGTGAGGTCAAAAGTGAACCTATCAAATCTGAAAACAAAACCCTTGGGGAAGAAAATAATCATTGAAACATCAAGCTAGGGGAATGGAGCACTAAATTCGAAATTAACAGCGACGGTCAACCCAACTTTTGTGATTGGTGATCCCATGAAAAAGGTTAATATGGGTAAAAACAAATTATTCGTTAGTTTTGCTAGTACTAAATAAATTGCTAGTCCCTTCCTATATTGTGAGAAAGTGCTAGCTTGCTATGATTTAAAACTTCCAAGATGCCCTTGAATTCCAAAAAAAAAAAAAAAACTTTCATGTGATCAACGTTCCGAAGTGAAAACTTCTTAAGGTAAATTTATAGCATAACTTTATTTAATAACGCCAACTATTTATGAAGAAGTAAGAACTAACATAACTTACCTTATTTTAAAAGAGATTAGTCTCTAGCACGAAGTAACTTACAGACATCCTTGATAACTACGACATCGTAATATTTTACCTTTTTCCTTTTTCTTTTTCTTTCTCTTTTTATTTTCTCTGTTTTCATATTAGCCACTACGACATTGTAATAATTTGGGGCTTGATTTTTCTTTCTTTCTTTCTTTCTTTCTTTCTTTTTTTTTTTTTTTGAAAACATTTTCTTCAGTGGACAAATAATAAAGCAAAGTTGTAATTAGAGGATTGATCCAGCTACCCCCCAAGAAATCCAGTTTGAATGGGGTCCGAACACTTCCACTTTTCAAGCCAAGGTATATGGATCATTCATAGCTAGAGTTTCACATTAATAATTACAAAAAAAAAACAAAAAGAATATGAGCATCATACTGGATAATCGCGAGTTTTCATCAATTTTCATAAAGAATAATGTAAATATTAACTTCCACTCAAATTTGGCCTACGAGTCAAAAATATTAGCAAGAGGTGTATTTCCATGGTTTTGAAAAGGGAATAAAAAGGTTTTTCATATATTAGTTACTCCACTGTTCCTATTTATAAGATATTTTCAGCATATTTCACCACAATTAAGAAAAACTGTAATAACTTTCGAAATTTACCCCTATTTACTATAATGGAATGAGTGAGACTAAGAACTATGAGAAAAAATTAGAGGCAAAACTATACGGAATAAAACACCCCCCCCAACCCGGAGCAAGCAAGAAGGACGAGCTTGAAAACTTGAAGCATAAAATACAAACAAGGATGAGACGACTGAAGGTGGGGATGTTAGTACTGAAAACATAATAAACCACACGCCATTCATTAATTAAATATTTAAGTTCACACACCAAGAAAATTAACAGTAACATAATACCAATCAACCCTGAAATGTTGGCCGAAAAACATAAACCCTAAGATACAGTAATTGATTGAGACCTTGACCATACCTGCACAGCTTATCGACTCGTGTTGCGCTTCTTATGGGGTCCCACTAGCCGCATCACCACAATGCAGGCAGCAACAACCATGCAGAAAGCATTCAAAGTCCAAGTGATGCTCCGTATGGGTGGGTCATATCGGTGACCCTCTGGAGTGACAAGATAGATGCTTGCAAAATAGGCATTTAATAGGAATGAGAGATTTGAAAGCATGCCTAAAATGAGCACCCACATCATAGATCTACTTTTGAGAGGGATTCCACTGAGAAGCAAGAAGGCAAGAATGAGAGACCCAACAAAAGCTGTGGTATTCAAAATCATGAATCTGTCGAAACGAAGTGGCCGCCTATGAGCAAGTATGGCTTCCCCGGGACATAGTGCATCACCACCGTCGTCCACAAAGCAACCGAGCGGTCTACCGTTGTTCTTGTTATCACCTGCTATATTTTGTTGAATGACTCCTCCTGGAGGATTAACTGCAGCTTGAAATGTAATGGTTGCGACTATAGTAGGCACCAGACTTAGATTTCCTCTCATTTGTGATACCCAGTCACCATCAGAGTTAAACAAATTTCGCATCCATTGCAGAGCATTTATCAAGGAATTCAAATATGATGGTCTGTCTCCTCCTTGTCCTCCTCCTCCTTCTTCTCTATCTGCAGCGACTTTCCCAAAATTCTCGAAATTGATGCCACACTGCTGCATTAGTATTGCTTGTATTTCGAGGCTCCTGGAGTCCCGAGGAATTCGCTCGACAATGTCGGCGGCAGTATAACCCATGTCGTTCTTCAAGCTCGATGCTTCTGATCTTATTCTTGGAAATGAAATGAGGTACCTTACAGTCTAAACAGTAACCAAGTAGATATATATGCTCATTATTAGAATATATTACAAGTGATTAGTTAGACATTGAATTAAAAATATATAAAGTTGAGATAAATCCTATCAGATTGACTTAAGTCATTTTGATAGAAAGTTAAATCTAATACATGCCTAAATCAGTGAAATTCAATATAGAATCAAGAGTCATTTGACACCTGTAGGACTAAAAAATTAAAGAAAATGTTGAAAAAAAAAAGAGTAAAAGGAATATTAGAATATATTATGAGTCCCACACCAATTAGTTGTTCATTAAATTAAATTAGAGCTAATATAAAGTTGAGGTAGGTTATCAAATTGACTTAAATCATTCTTATAGTCAGACCAACCTAACACGTACATAAATCACTAAAATTCAACTAACATCATTTTGATACAAGGATCAAACAAACACATACATGAATCACTAAAATTCAGTACCCATTACTATTATTTCTTATTCTTGTTTATATATATAACAGAACCAGAAAAGGATATATACTATTTAAATGGTATGTTATATCCAACTGAGTGAAAAAAGTACCTCAACTTGTTTTAGCATGATAGCCAAATGGAGAATGGTGTTCTTGCCATCCAAGTCTCCCTTAATTAGGAGCTCGTGGGTGCCATGAGTATCCAATTTCACCAAATCTTTCAAGATCTCCAACTGGTTGTACGTCACACACAAGTGGAAAATAGTTTTCCCCATGTCATCAAGGATCTTCAAAGACTCTGGCTTTGTTCTAATAAGCTCCAACACAACGTCTCTTCTGCCTCTTATAACTGCATAGTGCAAGGGAATTCTGCCTTCTTGGTCAAGAACCAAGCACGCCTCCTCACGAGCTTCCAACAGCTGCTTCACAGTGTCGATGTGGCCTTCTGCAGAAGCCAAGTGGAGAGATGTGCTTTGTGAAGAGTTTCTCTCAAGGGCAAGTTCTGGCTTGTGAGAAAGGAGGGTTTTTGTGAACTCGAGGTGGCCATGGGAAGCTGATATGTGTAAAGGAGTTTCTATGAAGATAGTTTGTGAGCTAATTTTGTGCAAGATTCCTGGGTCTTCCAGAAGCAATGTATTCAAGGTTGAAACACAGCCTTTATATGAAGCTTCATAGAGAACTCTCATTTTATCTTCTTCATGATGATGAGCAGTCTCTATGTTCATCAGCTCCGTCTCTTGCCCACAAGAATGACTCATTTGCTTCAATAATTATGCTCCAAGTGAAGAAGAATATTTGTGTGGTTGGTTTAGATAATGCGTGATGCATGTTGTTTGGATTCCAATTTATAATGGCAGCCTTGGGCCCCTTAACGGAATATTCTTCCCAGTGGCATGTTTCTTAACGGTGTGATCTATCAGCTACTGGATGGGATCAAGTGGCGATGTATTCTCTGTTTGCGCTAAAATTTAACGGTCTGATCAGCGCTCCTAGTCTCTAACATGCGCTGGTTCAAAAAATTTAGTGTGGTTGTTTGTGTTATTATTGCCTAATTGCTTGAGGGGGAGGTTTTATGGGTGCTCAAGGGAAGAAGGAGACCCGACCTGTACAGAGAAAAATTTGGAATTAAATAATTGGACTTTCATGCATTTTGTTGCAGCAGGACCCAGCTGCTGGACCCTCCTTCTTTGGATATGCTCCACGTGCCGTGCCAACTTTGATTACTCCTCTCCTCCTTTTTATAAATCACCAGTATGTTTTAGATATATTAAAAAAATAATAAACTTCATTAATTCATTGGCCTTAAAATTTAATTACTTTTTAATTTTATCTCTATTTAATAAACATTGTAACATATGAAAACAAAGTCGATATAATAATATATGGAGAGTAATATTGTATATTCATATGAAATATTTAATCATGTAATTCATAAATAGGACAAAAAAAAAATTCTTCTCACTCAGATCCTATAAATAACACCAAAGGATCATAATAGAGATGACATGATTACTTATGTGGATGGTTATCGTGGCAATGTCTATCTCAACACTATGTAGGGTTCCTGAGCAAGAGGGTGCACTAAGGACGTCTTACATTTTTAACTGGGCTGCAAAATAATTATTCATTCGCTCTTTAATATATATTAAATGTAATATATATTAAACAGTGGCTATCACATACTTTGAGTTGTGATCGTGTTTCATTTTTTTTCTAAAGTTTGCTTGCTGTTATTTGAGCCTGCTGTGTGTTCTAAGATTGCTGAAATTTGCTGATACATTGTGATTTTAACTTCTGAGATTTCTCCTGTTAAAGATCTCTGTGAATTGCGTGAAAAAAAAAAAGTGTTGGCTGGTTCTTAACATGTGTTCCAAGTCTTGAATTTATTGAGCCAAAACCTTGACACTTTGCATCTAATTATTTCTCTGCATCGTGAATTTTTCCTGAACTTTTGCTCTTCCTATTTGTTTTTATGTACTTTTACTCTTTTGGAATTGTGAAGTAATCATTTGGATTTAGGCCAAACTTTGAAACTCCATTGGTTTTGCTTGCCGGAACTGACATTTGAGTGGCTGTGATTTGGAAGTTTAATTGATCTGTGTCTTGGAATTGGTCATTAGCTGCTGGAAGTTAAAATTGGATTCTGTGAAACTGTTACTTTCACATTTGAGTCTTGGTTACTGTGATTTTGTGCTGTCATTGACTCTTGCAATTACATTTAATTGTTGGCTATTGGAATTCTGTTGTTGCTGAGAATTTGGAGCTAAAAGTTGAATTCTTGATCAGTTTGAGTCATTATTTGTTGCTGAAATTGTGTAGTGATTTCTATTAGATTCTGTGCTAAGGATGATTTTGAGAAATTGAATTAATTCTAAGATAGCTACTGTCACGTGCTATGCTGATTTTGAATGATTTTGCTGTCGAATTTCTGCTGATACATGCTGTTAAAGTGCTGCACTATTATCTGTTGTCACTTGCAGTAAAAAAAAATTTGTTGATTAGCTTTGATAGATCTTTCTGGGGCAAGGTGGTTTATTGTGTTGCAGCTTTTCTTCTCACTAAAATTCTTATCACTTTGGATCAATTATGATTCTTGACACTGCATACTTTGAATTTGGCAACGATCCTTATTTGATATTGTCTCGACTCTGTTTGCAGTACACTGATTGTGCATTCTTGCTGTTGTCCGCTTATTCTTAACTCATTTTGGGATTTCAATTTTATTGTTTCCTAAACATAGGTTTATGCCTTTCATGGGATAATTCAAAAGGATGGCATCACCAACAACAAACGTAGTCTTTAACACCTTAAAGACTTAGTGTCTCTTTGGAAAACTCTCAAACCATTGTTTCAGAAGTATTTTTCAGTTAGTCGAGACAAAACTTCTCAAGTAATTATTTCGTAAATTGTAAAAAAAAAAAAAATTCTAAAAAGCTAAAACAAATATGCATTTAGGATGCAAAAAACCCATTTTGGGCTTTTTGCCCTTCTCACATCCAGGCTACAATGTTTTATGTTTTTGTTATGATTTTATTTACTAAAGTTTGTTGTATCGTGGTTTCTTTATTGTGTTTTTTTCTTCTTATGCAAGTTGCAGGTTCCTTATTGTTCATAAATTGCCGTTGTGCTCATCCTATGAAGCTATCGCATCTGGTTTCTGCTTCCAAGTTGCTTATGATGGCTACTGATGTAGTGCTTGTTTGAAAAACCTAACAAAACCCTTTTTTAAGCACTTTTCAGCAAACTAAAAGAAAATTTTTCTCGCATACTTACCTCTCGTAAATAAAAAAAAAAACTTCTAAAAAACTAAAACAAACAGGAACTTCTAAAAAACTAAAACAAACAGGCACGTAGATGTCGTGAATTACTGGAAATCTCCAGTGGTTTGGTGGTGGTGTGCTTTTATGGGTTGCAAAATGTCGGTCCACGTGTTAGCTGCAGCTCTCATTGGCTCAATGCTCTTCAGTCAAGTTTGGTGTAATGATGGTGACAAAAGTTGATCTAGTTGATAATATAGTTGGTTTATAACTATAAGATTATGAGTTCAAATCCCAACAATATAAGGACCTTATTGGAGAGTGGTCTTTAAGTACCTCTCTAAATGCTCTTTGAATCCAGAGACATACATTAGCCCTAAAGAGACCTCGAGACTCAATTCACCTAAACATTTTAATATGAAAAAAAAGTTTGGTGCGATGATGAGGACTGTGATCCTTAAGATGAGCTTTGGCCTACTTATTTTCAGCTGTCACCTTCGCGGGCCTTTACTTTCATCTATTCTTCCTTTAGATGTGATGTTTACAAGTCTACTTTACTTTTTTATGTATCTCAGGTTTAGTTGTTCGAGTACTTCTTCTAGGCCATGAGTGTAAATGGGAGACCTTTTTATGTAATGTTTTGCTGTTTTTTATGATGAATTTGGCTATTTATCAAAAACGAATAACACTTTTAAGGACATACTATGATTTATGACTAACACGTAGGCATGTTTAAGCACAATCTACATAAAAAAGGCTTGGATATAGGGGAAATTAGGGAAAATTCTCTTATTAACAAGTTTATTGGTGGGAAGAGGATCTGAATCAGAGTATAAATGCTCTATGGGCACAAAATTTTTAAAGCACTAAAATAGTTAATACTCTATGTATGTATAAAAATTTACTAGGTCGTTCTCACCAATAAAATCTTTATAATGAGGGACTTCAATAAAAAGAGTTTGGAACTTTGGTGTAACTAATTATTTTCAACAAATAAAAGGTAATTAATAAAGTAAGGGGTACTCAAAGCTCTTCATCATATTGTTGAATTCCTTCCCCAGGCATATATCAACCTAATTCTGCTTAAGATATAACCTCCATAAGCATATACATATGACAATGGTGCAAAATTCTATAAAGCTCTCTTTACAAGTTTGCATCTTAGGCACGCACCCAATAATCCTCATCTTTTTTAGTCACTATGAATAATAGAATAAAAGTGTGTGGTTAACTTATTCATCATTTTGATCTTTAACAAATTATGAGATATATATATATATATATATATATATATATATATATATATATATATATATATATATATATATAAGCTATGTATAAGCTAATACAATACATAAATTATACCAAATGAACAATAATCATGCCTATAGACAATAGAGTGTGCTCAACCGTATGAGAGAACATCTCCACTTCCTTTACTCCCCACTCCTTATCTTTATATATCAACTTTAAGGGATTAAAATTTTACTCAGAATAGTAAATGATTAAAATAAAAATTATAAAATATTTTATTCATAATTGTTTTTGTCAAACTTTAACGGTTTAAATTTTTCAACAGTTCAATATTGATCGTAGAGAGGAAGCGGAGAGATTTCTTGTGGCACCTGTAAATTTGTCTCCCAAATTCCTTGACTGTTAGAAAGTGATTTTTTTTTGGGTTCAATTTCCTTCTTTTTCCAAGATGGATAATCACCCCAAATTCTTAAACATCAAGTGCCGATTATATCTTATCCAATCCTCGAGTGAGACAAAAAAGAAAAAGTAACGAATATATCTTATCTAAAATTTATACGTGACGATGTGATATGGATAAATAAATGACAAAAATCCACGTCAATTGTTGGCTGTAGCCACTGGTCCAGCCAATAGTGTTCGTTCCGATTTGTATAATCAGTGACAAAAGTTTCTTTCCAAATGTGGTGCTCGTCACATGATGATATACTAATTTCTTATCACTTAGAGATCTTAATCAATTAAATTTAATTTTTGATTGTTAAATAATAAATTCACTTTTATGAAAAGTGATTGTTATAAGATTATCTTTATTTTAAATTTTACATATGTTAAAATAAAACTTCTTTAAAGTATAAAAATTAAATTAAATTAAATTTAAACCATCCAAAATCAATCTAACAGTGTAGATGGGCTATGAGAACATTTGTGCTCATCAATGTGATAAGCACAAAATGTGCTCCCACCAAAAGTTTTTGGTCATGTGTGGCTCTAGTCACAAGTGATCCTTTAATTATTATTATTTTTTTTTGGCACTTAATATATGAGTTAACTGACTTTTTTTTTTTTTTTTGAAAAGATGAAGGAAACAAAATAAATTACATTAAAATATTTATATTTACCGTTTTTTTTAAACTAAACTGCTTAAATTAATATGTAATCTAATTATGCATAACATATATTATGATTAAGTAAATATTTAGCTTCTTTAATCTTTAAAAAAAATAACTAGATCTTATATTAGGAATTGAAGAGAGTACTTTTTTTTTTTTTTGGGTCCACTTGAAGGGAGTACTATATACTAGAACCTTGAGCCAAAAATCCTGCTACATCACGTGATTGGCATGGTGAGGAAATTAAAGGCGAAAACTCCCAAAAAAGACCACCAAACTTTCAAAATGCCAAACTAATAATTTCTCACCAAAATGAGTTATGAATTTTTTATTAAGTGTAGTAAATGTCTTATCAATCATCAATTATAGGAACCAAACCTAATTTAAGATTTTGAAACTTTGAAAGTCCTTTTTGAGATTTTTCCAAATTAAGTGCCAAGATGCGATCAATTCTATTTTTCTTTCCTTTTTTTTTAATTGAAAAAGGGAGAATGATAGATAAGTACCATTTGAACTTTAAAATCCTACTAACAAGAATAGTAATGGGATTGACAACGCAAATCTTTATCAAAAGACTAATTTAGAATTTTGAAATTCAAATGATATTTTTCTATTATTCTCCATTAAAAAAGGGTTACAATATGGTCCTTAATTATTTCTTAACCCTCTTAAGAGATTTTAATTTGTTACCTTCAATAAAAGAGACTTAATCCTAATAGGGATTAGAACCTTATTTTATCCTTTTTGTCAATATTGGTTTTTTTTTTTTGTAAAACTGAAGTAAACAAAAATTAATCATTTTGGCTCTTTAGTTGTTGAAAATTAATCAACTCAAAATTCAGATAACAATATGCAATTATAAGTTTTTATGCAAGACATGACAACATGTTTGTGTTATTCACTTGTCATCATTGAGATTTTTTATTATTAGATCACTTTTTTGTGATTTTGTAGTAATTCTTCCTTAATTTTTCTCCCCCTTGCCAATCACGTGATTTTATTACTTTTTATTTATATTACAAAATTTTATTACTTTTCATGGGACCACTGAGTTGAGCCAAACACGGGACCAGAAACTCTAAATTTTGTCAGTCCTTATACAAAATCAGCACTACAAGCCAACGCGTACGATACCTAATTAGCTTCCTCACTTTTTCATATTCATCGAAGGTACAAATCTATATATATACAGAGATTGGATTTTATTAGTAAATAATTTATATGTATATTTATAAATGCTTTCTAAATGGCAGAACATATTTTTGCACCCACCGAAAACATAAATAAAATCGGTATGAAATATCTTCTTCTACATCAATTTTAGCACCGGCGTAAGAAGTCTTTTCCCCCCTAATCGTTGTAAATTAAGAAAAGAGAAGACATTTTTATACTAATGATTATTTAAGATTACTTGAGATGGAGACTGATTCTAATAAAACACATTTGAATATCTTAACACAAATTTAATCTACTAAATTTAATCTTAATGATCTAAATTTAAAATTTTTAATTTGTGATTTTTAAATGATAAATTCACTTTTATGGAAAGTGATAGTTATAAGATTTTCTTGATTTTAAATTTTACATATGTTAAAATAAAAATTTCTTTAAAGTATAAAAATTAAATCTGAACCATCCAAAATTAATCTAATGATATAGACTGGCTATGATAACATTTGTGCTCATCAAAATGATAAGTACAAAATGTAGTGCTCCCACCAAAAGTTTTTTGTCATATATGGCTCTAGTCATCAGTGGTCCTTTAATTATTGCTATTACTTTCTGCTCTTAATATAGAAGTTAATTGACTTATTTCTGAGAAGATCAAGGAAGTAAAGTAAATTGCACTAAAGCATTTATATTTATTGTTTTTTAAAAAACTAAATTACCTAAATTAATATGTAATCTAATGATACATAACATATATTATAATTAAGTAAATTATTTAATTATCTAACCTCTCCAAAAAAAAAGTTAATCGACTCTTATATTAGAAATTGAAGGGAGTTCTATGCTTGAGCCAAAAATCCCGCTCCTGATTGGCATGGTGAGGAAATTAAAGGGGAAAAATCCCAAAAAAGACATCCAAACTTTCAAAATGCCAAACCAATAATTTTCTGGTAAATTGAGTTATGAATTTCTTATTAAAAGTATAGTCAATCTCTTATCAATTATTAATTATAGAAACCAAATCTAATTTGGGATTTTGAAACTTTGACAGTCCTTTTTGAGATTTTTCCCAAAATAAGTGTCAAGATGCGACTAATTCTATTTTTCTTCCTTTTTTTTTAATTGAAAAAGAATAACAATACAGTTCTTAATTATTTCGTAACCGTCTTAAGAGATTTCAATTTATTACCTTCAACAAAAGAGACTTAATTCTAATGGGGATTAGAACCTTATTTTATCCTTTTTGTTAATATTGATTTTTCTTTTTCTTTTTGAAAACTGAAGTAAACAAAAATGAATCATTTTGGCTCTTTAATTGTTGAAAATTAATCAACTCAAAAGTCCGATAACAACATACAATTATATGTTTTTATGCAAGAAATAAATGACAACATGTTTGTGCTATTTATTTGTCATCATTGAGATTTTTTGTTATTAGATCACTTTATGATCTCACAGTAATTCTTCCTTAATTTTTCTCCCCCTTGCCAATCACGTGATGGAGCTGGATTTTATTACTTTTTATTTATATTACAAGATTTTATTACTTTTTCACAGGGAATTTAAAATCGGACCAGACTGACGGTTCAGTCCGTGAATCGGCGAACCGGTGGTCCAACCGGTCCAGGGGTGAACCGTACGGACCGGTTCACCTATTTTTTAATTTTTTTTGAAAAATATTTTTTTATTAATTTCACACAGAATTTCATATAAATAAGTCTGAAATATTTACTTCCTCACAGATTTAGCTCCGGTCTGACTACTTAACTGACCCACTGACCTTTAACCCAGTGTTCGAACCGGTTCAATGACCAATCTGATTTTCACTACCTTGCTTTTTCATGGAACCACTGAGTTGAGCCAAACGCGGGACCAGAAACTTTGAATTTTGTCGGCCATTATACAAAATCAGCACTACAAGCCAACGCCTACGATACCTAATTAGCTTCCTCACTTTTTCATATTCATCGAAGGTACAAATCTATATATATACAGAGATTGGATTTTATTAGTAAATAATTTATATGTATATTTATAAATGCTTTCTAAATGGCAGAACATATTTTTGCACCCACCGAAAACATAAATAAAATCGGTATGAAATATCTTCTTCTACATCAATTTTAGCACCGGCGTAAGAAGTCTTTTCCCCCCTAATCGTTGTAAATTAAGAAAAGAGAAGACATTTTTATACTAATGATTATTTAACATTACTTGAGATGGAAACTGATTCTAATTAAACACATTAGAATATCTTAACACAAATTTAATCTATTAATATATCTAAGTCACTAAGTATAGTACTACTATGACCTTTCAATCTGAAACCAGATTTGCTTTCCAGTTAGTGGTGAAATATTTATGAATCTGGAGGACGAGTTGTGCATTAAATAAAGTCACATTTATAAAGAACGATTTTATCTATAGTATTCTGATAACTAATTCTTATAATATGGTATTTTACTAAATTTTTTAACTGTTAGCATATGACCAAAAAGCCCAGTCCCTCACCCCCTTATTATTAGGATGCCGACTCTTTTAAGAAATAAGAAATGCCTTCGATTCTATGTGCATTATTTATGTTCCAAGCAAAAAATAAAAATAAAAATGAAAAAGACATTTGCATGTATGTGTATTATTGAAGCTTGAAAGTGCCAAACAAATAAAGCTGAGTTAGAAATGGCTAATCAAAATTTGTCTCCATCTCTAAGACACACACAAATATATATTGGACAAATACCATGAGATTTTATAGGAGCATTTCATATTTCTTTTTTGTCAGAAAGGAGCATTTGATATTTGGCAGAATATAAATATAAAAAGATCTGCTTTTGAAAAATATCTTGATGAGCACAAGTGAGAGGGCCTAGCTGAGGATTTGTTTAGTGCTAGGAAGTGCTTTTTGTATTTTAATTTGTTCTATCATTGCTGTTATATGGTTTCAGTTTTTTTTTTCTTTTTGTTCAATGTCGGCATGCTCAAAAAACAAGCCAGAAAAAGTATACATAACAATTTCACCAAAGTTGCCTAAAAACAAATTGAATTTATTCTAAGATTATATAGTGATTTTTAATGATGGCAAGAGTCGAAATTGATGGCAAGCACTTTTCTCTCGCATTGACTCCGCCAAAGGAAGCCAAAATCAAACTGAAATTTCAATTTTGAAAACCCCAAATTGAAAAGCAATAACGCTATCGTTTTTCCAGTGAACTCGATGGAAAGAAACGGTTGAAACTAACATCGCAAAAGTTCATCAAAAGGCCGATAGCAGAAAATCATATATGGTGGTTATAATAATCTTTCCCAACATCCAAAAATATAAGAACAAATATACAGAGTTAAACGGAATAAAATATGTTCCTCGATCAAATTCAAAAGGTTAAATCAAATAATTTTTCTAAATAGAAAAATATTTTCATAATGCATTGTAAAAACAAGTAGCAGGTAGAGGGAGATCAGAAGTAAGGCTCTGATCTAAGAAACTTCATCTGATAGCTTCGGATGTGTTGAAGAAAGCGAAGACTGAGGGAGGTTTAGGGATAAAGGACCTTCGGTGCCAGAATCAAGCTTTTCTCATGAAGCTATGTTGGGGATTGATCATGAAGCCGGAAGCTATGTGGGTAAGATGCCTTCGCTCGAAATACTCATGCGGGTCGACTAAAGTTCCTCAAGTGCGAAGAAGACGGGATCAATAAGCCGTATGGAGTGGAATAGTTGCAGTTTGGGAAGAGTTTACTCAGGGGCTAGGTAGGATCCTGAAAAGTGGGAGATCCACTCGGGCATGGCAGGACCACTGGTCTCCTCTGGACAGACCACTAAAGGCCTACGTTGATAAGAATGAAGAGTTGGTGGATATGGATGCCAGTGTCAGTTCCTTCGTTTCTCAGGAAGGGGAATGGGACAGAGTAAGATGGGAGAGCTTTCTCCCTAACTGGGTTGTGGAGAAAATCATGTTGGTCCCTCCTCCTTCGGGATTTGAGGAGGATGTTATCTGTTGGAGATCGGCTTCTGATGGGAATTTTAGTGTTAAGTCAGCTTATGATAATATATACCACAAGCCTGAGCAAAACCGACATTCTCACTGGCGAACTTTATGGCAATGGGGAGGTCCTGAAAGAGTTAAAATGTTTATGTGGCAAGTATTCCATGAGAGATTACCCACGAATCAATTGAGAGCAAGGCATAATCCGAATGTCCTAAACACTTGTCCCTTTGAGTGTGAGAGTGAAGAGAGTATCCTCCATATACTGAGAGACTGTGAGCAAGCCAAGAGAGTGTGGTTTCTTATAACTAACAATATATACTATACTATGTTCTTTTCTGGTAATTTGCAGAAATGGCTTAAATGGAATTTGCAAAATTCCCCTGGGAACAGGAGGACGACTAGATGGCCATGGCAAAGAGTGTTCAGCACCGTATGCTGGCTCCTATGGAAGAACCGATGCAGCTGGGCACTAGAAGGGAGAGCTGACAACCCGAGTTAGATAGTTTACAAATGTTTGTATCATCTCTTTGAAGGAGTGGAAAATGGCAGCTTCTGTCATCAGATTTTCCAAACACCAGATAGGGGAACTGACCGCTGGCAACCTCCAGATCCGGGTTATGTACGTGTGGATGTAGATGGGTCTAGAAACAGCAATGGACAGGCGGCCTGTGGTGGGGTCATAAGGGACCACCAGGGCAACTGGATGTGTGGATTCCAACAGAAGCTAGGGCATAATAACTCGGCTGTTGAGGAAATTCATGCTATTCACAGCGGACTTCAGTTATGAAAACAGTTGGGTTTTACCAAGATCAGGCTCTTTACAGATTCTTTGCAGGCTATTCATCTGTTATCTATAGATGGCGGCACTGCTCACCCTCTATTTGATGTTCTCTTAGAGACTAGATCCCTCATTTATAGGGACTGGGACTTGGCGATCACTCATGCCCACAGAGAGACTATCCGATGCGCTGACTATTTAGCTAGGAATGCTCAGTTGAGCAATCAGGATTTTTTGGTGATAGAAACATGCCCGATGGAATGCAACCAACTATTTGCGATGGATTGTGGTGGAATACTACAAGATCATTCGGTGATGCAGACTTCTTAGCATTCTTGTAATTCTTCAAGCTTTGCTTGCCTTTGCATGCAAAAAAAAAAAAAAAAAAAGAAGTAAGGCTCTGATATCACATATTAGAAATTTGCTCTAAATAAAAACTATACGAGGATATAAAATTCCCACACGTTGTTTCTTTTTCTGATATACCTTTCTGTACTGAGATTTGAGAATGAATTAATCATATGATTTAGTGAAGAAAGAAAAAACTGGAGGGAGTAATTAAGAAGCCCAAGGATATTGTAGAGTCTTGCATGGACTCTATATCTACTTGGATCTTAGATAAAAAGCCGTGAAACTTTACGCAATTAATAATAGCCACTTGCAACTCATTATTAGGGAAAAGGACAATTCGTGAATAGACTCTTTCTTTTTCATATATGTAATCAATTACAGTATTACGTTTCGGCCAAAAAACTCAAAAAATGAGAATTTAATTTGGTTGTCTCACGTCCAATTTTCCATTATAAATATTGATACCTAGCTCCCACATTGAACACAACGCAAAGTGGCTATATAACACTCCCACATTCCTCCCTTTTCAGTTCATAAATTCATTGTTTGGTAACATACATGGCTATAGCATTTTCCCCAGTAAATCTTAAGTTTACTGTGAGGAGGTGCCAACCAGAACTGGTGGCTCCAGCCAAGCCCACGCCTCGTGAAGTGAAGCAACTCTCTGACATAGATGACAGTGATGCTCAAAGATTTCAACTTCCAATAGCACACTTTTATCCTCACAAGCCTTCCATGACAGGAAACGACCCTGCTCAAGTTATCAAAAAAGAGCACTTGCTCAAACCCTAGTCTTTTACTATCCATTTGCAGGTCGAATTAGGGAAGGACCTGGTCGCAAACTTATGGTTGATTGTAATGCAGAAGGAGTCATTTTCATTGAAGCTGATGCTGATGTTTCTCTTCACCAGTTTGGTGACCCTCTTCAACCTCCTTTCCCTTGCTTTGAAGAGCTTCTTTATAGTGTTCCTGGCTCAGAAGGAATCATTGACTGTCCCCTCTTACTCATACAGGTATACTCATATATATATATATATATTTATTTATATAATCCTTAAACATGATACTCGGTCCAGCCCTTTTTAAAAGAGCCTAAAATTTAAATTATCTTACTCTTTTTTATAAGGTGCCACTTAAGTTCTTTGAGCATTTAATATGTTTTTACCATTTTGGCTTTAATTAATTATATTCTCTCTCCATCTTTTTTCCTTATCCCATTCTCTTTTATAATTCTCTCATTATTACCATATTTCTCTTTTTTACTTGCCTTCTTATAAATAAGGGAATACTTAAAAAAAGTTTATTTTCTGATATACATATTATTTTAAACTAATTCTAACTAAAATTTTAAGCCGAGTAATTCAGTTACCGGGCTAATATAAAAAGTAGAGGGAGTATATAATTATCTCAAATAACTTGAACATGTGCTAATGTTGCATATTTTTTTTTGTATTTAATTCTAGGTGACACGTCTCAAATGTGGGGGTTTCATTTTCGCTGCTCGCATAAACCACACCATGAGTGATGGTCTTGGTATTGTTCAATTCCTAAAGGCCTTAGCTGAGATTGCACAAGGTGCTTGTGAGCCTTCAATTCCTCCAGTTTGGTGTAGAGAGTTACTAAATGCGAGGGATCCACCTCGTGTTACATTTACCCACAATGAGTACGATGAAGTGCCTGATGATGAAACAAGAAGCCACGTCATGGTTCACCATTCTTTCTTCTTTGGACCTAACGAGTTAAAGGCCATTCATAAAATGTTCCCTCATCATCACCATGGTCCTCAAAACTCAACTTTTGAAGTACTCACAGCTTTCATTTGGCGTTGCCGCACCATAGCTTTACAGCTTGAACCAGACAGGGAAGTTCGTTTAATGTGCAGCAACAACGTAAGGGGTAAGTCAAACTCCCCGTTAGCGCCATCGGGTTATTACGGCAATGCTTTTGTTTTCCCGGCCGTCGTCACCACGGCCGGGAAGCTATGCAGAAACTCATTAGGGTATGCCTTAGAGCTAGTCAAGAAATCAAAAGCTATGGCGACAGTAGTGTACATTCGATCTGTAGCAGATCTTATGGTGATCAGAGGACGGCCTAATCTTGTCTTCTCAAGGTCTTGGCTTGTTTCAGATGTGAGACGTGCTGGTTTTAGAGATATAGATTTTGGTTGGGGTAAGGCAAGATATGCTGGACCAGCTATGGCTGGTACTGGAGACTTCCTTGGAGCGAGCTTCTTTATTCCACATGAGAATGCAAAAGGAGAGGAAGGCATTGTGGTACCAATTTGCTTGCCACTCAAATCTATGATGCTATTTATCAAACAGTTAGAGAATATGCTAATTAGCAAACTATGATATCTAGACATCGTGCTTTGTGCATCACCTGAAGTTTAAAATGAGCCATACATACTTATGGTAATGGTCATCGGGACTTTCTAGACCATTGTTATTTTCTGGGTTGTACTTTTATGGGCTAATTAATATGTAAGTCTCTAAAGTTTTCATTTAATTTTTAACAACGTACTTGTAGATTCCCCCCCCTAAAATTAGCTGCTTATAGTTTTTACCTATTCTTAATCAAGTCACTATATTTTTTTTCATGGAAAATGACACAGAAATACCTTTGAAATTTGACAAGAAGAAATCACAGTGTTGAATTTCACTAATTCCAATGGATCGATTTGGGATTTTGAAATATTGCCAAAAAACATAACTATTGTGCGCCATCGTAAGTGCATGTGGGTCGCGCTAAACAATAAAGTGATAAGTAAAATATGGTTCCCATGAGGGATTTAGTTTCAAAACCCGGTCAAGTATCAATTATCCCATTTTCGCCTAATTTGAGTTATACAACTATCAATAGTGAAGAGAAGCAAATTTTGAAATTAAATAAAGAAAATAAAAACGAATGATTCATGAACTTCAAGGATAAAATGAGACTTAGGATTATTTACTCCCTTGTGTTTCAAAAGTACTAAATCAAATCCACACAAATATGTGCTTCTTAATGAAAGATTATGCTAGCCAAGGATACTAAATTACCTATAAGTGCTTCCTCAAGTCTCCAAAAAGGTGTTTAGTTCAATTAATTCATTAATCTCTTAATTAATTAATTAAACCCAATTTTCATTGCAAATCTTATATGGTTATGTGAGGTCAATGAGTGTATCTCTACCTCATTAACAAAACTATCTATTCAACTTGCAAATTTCAAGTTCTCACACGATTAAACTCAAGTTCTACACTCATTCTAGCTCACTCAAGCATCAATCAAGTGAACCCAACAATCTCATTGGTGGCCAATCAATAAGGAGCATTAAGTAAAGAGTAAAATCAACATAATCTAATCACTAATCACAAATATAAAGGGGAAATGAGTACTTAATCCATACAAGGGTTCAAATAATCCTAACATCAACGCTCTAACTACACATGTTCATAAAACCCATGAGAAAATGGGGATAAACCAGAAAAACAGTAGAACATGAGGAAATAATAGAAGATGGAGGGGGCGAAACCAAGAGGAGAAGCTTAAATCTCTTCAAATCTTCAATTCCTGGCTCAATCTCCACCTCTAAGCACCAAACCCTAGCAGAGCGAGCCTCAAAGATAACACTTCAACATGTATAAAGCAACCTCAATATCAGGCCTTCAAATGCCCACATTCTCCCCCCTCTCTCCCCACTAATAGATCATTCCACATAATTTCAAAATCACCTAGACTTTATATGCTTGTACTGTGGCCAATGGTTAAGCTCATTAAAAGAATATGGAAATAGAGGATTCAAGTCTTTTGAGATAGATGACAATACCTAATTCCTCTCTGGGTCTTCACCAAATTTTCTTTCAAGAAGCCCAAACACTCCCCCAAACTTATCTCAAATTGATTTCTTTGCACTCCAAGTCTTATTGGATTTAACACTTTTTTCTCTTTTTTTCTTCTTCTTGTTTTTTTTGAGAAGCAAAAACAAACTAGAATTGACTTAGGAGTACATACTGCTAAAGAATATGCACCACATTTCTTATAACCAATTTTTCAATAACATATATCGTCTAACCACCATCCCAATCCTCACTACCAATAATCATTATCAAATCATCATTTATCTCAAGAGTAGGGTAATTCATGGTTTTTTAGGCTAAAAAGGTTAAAGTCTAGTGTAGTGGGTCTTCAAAAAAGGAAAATTTATATGGTTTTTCTTCATAAGGCTCAAATGGGGTGCAAATGGAATGATTGTCATAGGTAGGCTTGAAAGGCACAAACACAATTAAAAGAATGCCCAAATCATTTTTTTTTTCAAAATGTGTGAAATCATTAAATCATTTCAAGAGATTTTGATATAAGTTCTATAGCCCTTCATTGAAGAAAGAACATAGACACCAATTTGCTACAAAATCTCCCAACAAAAACAATCAAATCATTCCCAACTCTTGTGCATAGTGTTTATTCCAAAAATTGTCAAGAAACAAGCCTTAAAATATAAATCAAGCATTTAAAAATATTTACTACCATTTCCTATCAAACATAAAGTCTAAGCATCCTTTCTATCATTGGATCACACATTCACTATCATAGATAATTAATTAATCTAACTCAGCTTTCAAGCCAGAGGATGAGAAATAGTTAACATTTTCAAACTTTAAATCCTTGTCAAATAAGCTAAAAACATTCAAAAATAGCCCCAAACTTAAAATAGATAGTGTCCTCATTGTCACAAGGGAAAACTGATGAGGGCCTTTTCTCATGCAAGAATACATCCAACAATAACAACAATGTTGTATGAGAGGAGTTGTGAGTAAGAGGAGTTGCAAGACAGAGTGAGAAAGAAAAAGGATTAGGGCAAAAAATTAGGTTCAAATTTTTTTTTTTGGGTTTGGCTGCAGTCAAGATTGGGCTTGGCTTAAACCTTTTGTAAGAATTTTTTTTTGAAAAAAAGATTTTTTTTAGGTATTGGCCACAAACAAAAACCTTCTAACCATTTTTTTTGTAGCAGCCAAAAAAATGCTTAGCTGAGGCGCAAAAGTTACTGCCTGTTTTTGGCTACAACCAAAAAAATACTTGGCTCCGGCACAAAAGCTACTGCCTGTTTTTGGCCATAGCTAAAAAATGCTTGGCTGCAGCAAAAAACTTATTGCCGCCAAAAAATGCTTGGCTACAGCCAAAAAATGCTTGGCTACAACCAAAAGATTCTTGGTTGCAGCCAAACGTGTCTAATCTGCTTCAGATATCAGCAACACAAGAGGCTCAACTCCAAAAAGGATTTACCATGCTTTCTAGCTTATGAACATAGCACATAACACAACAACTCAATAAATCTCACCACAAATTCATCTTGAATCACTCATAACCATAGAACATCAATAAATCACACATTTGAGCACACTTTTACATGATCAAATTGCATCCACAATTCATGAACTCATTTGCATCTTAAATTGATAAGATTAGACAAATGCAATGCAAAAGATATTCTCCAATTCATCCAACAACCATGAACACACTTTGATCAAATGTTAAAGAAGTGATAATTCCTTGACAATAATGTTCATCAAAGCAAGGCATGCCAATATAATATTAAGATCAATAAGATCATAGTAAAGGATGAACTTCCCTGAAAATGCTTATCAAGCACCAAAGTTCTGCGACCTTCCTTTATACTAAGATTGCTTCTTCCTTCCTCTCATTTGGGGTATTTTTCTCACCTACAAAAAGCAAAAGACCAAACACACATCTACCAAAAACACACCAAAATCAAAGAAATTAAAGAGATTACATTAAGGAACTTGGGTTGCCTTCCAAGAAGAGCTAAATTTATAGTCTTCAGCCAAATTTTGCAATAAAAACTTGTAATCATAAGTATCAAACACCATGACCACCTCATCTTCATTTCTTTTCAAATAACAATGTTTCAAATAGAATAGGTGCTTATTCACATTAATCACATGTACTTCATCTATGATCAGCAATTTCAGAGTACAACCATTCATTAAATTCAAAGAAGACGTAACAAGCATATTCACACAAACAAAAGTAAGAGCTTCTAAGAATTTAGAACACCTAACAAAATCCACTTGACTCATTAGCAAGATTCAAAACATCAGTAGAAGGATCAAGAGCACAAATTTCAGGGATTACCTCTCTTTTATCTTGTTCAAAACAATAAGGATTAAGCTCCAAATTTGAAACTTCATTTGAACACTTAGTATTCTTCTCACTGACATTGATTTCCAACTCACAATCACCCACAAAAGTACTGCAAACTATTGGTAACACTTCGTCACTCTCCATGGTTAATTTTTCACTTGAGATATCATGGAAAATACCTTTTTGCTTCAAATACTCAAGCGTAGAAGCTATTTTACTTGCTTGAAACGTTAAATTTTGAAGAGCTAATACATGTTTGTCAAATTTCTTTTTCGTCCAATCACTCATTTCATTTACATCATCAAGAATACACTGAAACATATCCTTTGTTGTAGGCTTCTTCTCATGAATGGGGGTGGTTTCATCTACATAGGTATTGAGTGATATATGAGGATGTGATGCATGTGAAGAAGAAGAATTAGGATCCTAAGACAATGAATGGTCTTGATTCCAACGAAGGCTAAAAGTATCATCATGCAAATTAGCTTGAGCCTTAGCAAAATCATTCTCCATATAATCCAAGATTGAGAAATGGGGGCATTGCTCACTATAATGATTATCTCCACAATAATTGCAACACATGTACTCATATTGAGCTTTACAAGTGAAGGGTCATAACCATAATTGGGATAATCATTATTATGTGCAAATCCACTACTTGTTTCATTTATCCACCAAGGATTATCCATGCACAAAGTTTAAATCAAAATAACTAAAAAAACAAAGACACAAAGAGAACAAATATACACAAGAACAAAGGAAAATAAGTCAAAACATAAAACACAAGAACAAATATATACAAAACTCAAGCTTAAGCTAATAATGCTATAATCAAGATTAACCAAAGACTATTTTGGGACATAAATCCCCCAAAATGGCGCCAAAAACTTGTTCACCACTGCAAGTGCACGTGTCACGCTAAGTAATAAAGTGATAAGTAAAGTATGGTTTCCATGAGGATTTAGCTCCAAAACCTGGTCAAGTATCAATTATCGCACCTTCTCCTAATTTGAATTACACAATTATCAATAGTGAAGAGAAGCAAATTTTGAAATTAAATAAAGAAAATAAAAATAAGTGATTCATGGACTTCAAGGATAAAATGGGACTTAGGATTATTTATCTCCATTGTATTTCAAAAGTACTCAATCAAATCCGCACAAATATGTGCTTCTTAATGAAAGATTATGCTAGCCAAGGATACTAAATTACCTATAGATGCTTTCTCAAGTCTCCAAATAGGTGTTTAGTTCAATTGATTCATTAATCTCTTAATTAATTAATTAACCCCAATTTTCATTGTAAATCATATATGATTATGTGAGGTCAATGAGTGTATCTCTACCTCATTAACAAAACTATCTATTCAACTTGCAAATTTCAAGTTCTCACACGATTAAACTCAAGTTCTATACTCAATTTAGCTCTCTCAAGCATCAATCAAGTGAACCCAACAATCTCATTGGTGGTCAATCAATAAGAAACATTAAAGAAAGAGTAAAATCAACATAATCTAATCATTAATCACAAATATAAAGGGGCAAATGAGTACTTAATCCATACAAAGGTTCAAATAATCCTAACATCAAAGCTCTAGCTACACATGTTCATAAAACCCATGAGAAAATGGGGATAAACAAAAAAAACAGCAGAACATGAGGAAATAATAGAAGATGGAGGGGAAAAACCAAGAAGAGAAGCTCAAATCTCTTCAAATCTTCAATTCCCAGCTCAATCTTCACCTCTAAGCACCAAACCCTAGCAGAGAGAGCCTCCAAAATAGCCTCCAAAGTCTAGAATCATACTCTAGTTCGTGGATCCAGTATTTAAAAGCCCTAGAATTCGTTATGACATCAAAACACGCAACTTCAGTTTCGGGCGTTGGCTGTGGCCAAAAGATGTCTTGGCTGCAGCCAAGAGTCTTGTCTTCTTTAGGCTACAACCAAGAGTTTTGGTTGTAGCTAGACTGCTTCTTGGCTGCAGCCCAAAACTTTCTGGTTGTTTCTTAGCTGCGGCCAAAGGATTCCTTAGCTGCCGCCAAGCATTCTTTTCATCTCATTTTGGTTTTCCATGGTGCATTGACTTCCTAAGCTCCTTTCCAACTTCTTAGTCATTGAATTGTGCTTCCATTGGCTCCATGTGTGGCTTAAATATTATCCTATCAACACAAGAAAACCTATAAAAGCCAAGGGTTGGTGAACTATAGCAAAATATTCATGCTTAACCAAAGAATTATGCTCTTTTATATCCAATACTCACTAGGCACATTTTCTTTACATTTATATCCCCACATCTCCATTAATTCACCAAAATATGTGAGAAATTAAGGGTAAATGTGCCAATTGGAAATGAATTTGATGAGCTTAACAACTATCCTCATCTTTTTTATAATAAAAAACAAAGCTTAAGCACCCCTTGCCAACTATGACCGTTGGAGCTTCAGTATCAATAGCGAGTCACTGGAGCTCTAGCAAGTCGGCAAGAGCTCCAACGTTGCCGACTGCCATCAGGGTCACAGGTTGTAAATCACAAAAGTTGGTGTGGTGAATAACGAAAGCAAAGTAGTAAATAAAGTCATATTACATTTTTGAATATTTGAAAACAAGAGTAATAATAGTGAAACCATACTAGTGAATGGCGAAACCAGAGTAGTCATGGACCCTTTTTCACTACTTTGATTTCGTCTCCAGCGACTTCATTACAAGAACGCTGACACTGGCATAGTAGTTAATAATGAAAGAATAATAGTTAATAGTGAAACTAAACTAGTAAATAATGAGACTAGAGTAGTTATTAGAAAATAGTTAGCACACTACTTTAGTTTCATTATTTACTACTCTGGTTTTTCTATATACTACTCTTATTTTGCTATTTACTACTATGATTTTTCCTCCAGTTGCCGTTAGTGCCAGTGACCGATTGCTGATGGGGTCGCTAGGGCCAGAGCTCAAACAATCGGCCGGCATTCGGTGATGAGGGGCTTCTTTTTTAAAAAAAGGCTGAGGGCAATTGTCTTTCAGCAACATTTTCAAATTCCAAATCAGTCTAGGTAGTCTAATTTGGTATTTGATAAATTGGACACTGGACACCCTGATTTGTCCTTTTTATATTTTTCAGGGTATTTTAGTGTCATTTTCCCCTTTTTTTATCAGTCATGTGAAATTGTGGAGACCTGATTAAAAGATGAGGTGAAATTATAAGAAATTGATTAAAAGAAAAAAATGACCAAATTTAGAACCGGTGAAACTATAAGGATCAGAACTGATAAAATGATAAAAAAACTGTATGGGCATAATTAAAACTTAGTAGAGATTTTAAGAACTTGCAGATTAATTAATTATCCCTATTTTTGTATTGCAAAATATGCATGAAATAGTGTGGTGAAATAGTTCAGAAGCTATGGAGATATTAGTGTATTGCCATCCCATCCAGAATTTATATTTTACAAAAATTAGCACAAAAGGAGAGGAATGCATGTTTGGTATATGGTAACAATTTGCTTGCCATTTAAATCAATAATGAAGATAATTATCAAAGTTAGCTAACATGTTTTAATTAAAAAAAAGTCGGATAGTTATAACATGTTAATTAGTAAACTATAATAACTAGATTATCGGTCTCTGATTTACACGCGCGGTGTTTGAGATGAATTATGTTATCTATGATTTATGAATACACTAGTGAAAAACAAAAACCTGTTTAGATCGGTTATAAATGTTTTTCTTTAGACTTCAATGTGATGTAAAATGCTGTCTTCACAAATAGACAGGTGTACCTGCGTGATGCTGAAATATATGTTTTCTATGTAAAATAAAGAAAGAAAGAAAGCCATTTCTCAGGTAACATTTTCCCTTTGATAATCATATCCTGTATAAATAGAATGGGTGGGACATAAATGATGGCCCCATAGGACTAACACACATTCAAATAAAGTGTCTCATTCAAATTATTAGAATTTCATAATTGGGAGTTCAGTTCAGACGGCAGGCTGCTTACTGTGGTGCTTGTTTGACCTCCTGTACATTATGAGAAGAATCATCTGTGACGGCATCAGAAGATGCACATTGATGAAGAGGAGTAGCAACAGAAGCATTTTGCGTGCTTGCAGGTGTAGCAGGTTCCGTAGTCTTAATCTTTATATTCTTAGCTTTTTCTTTAGATCCTCCTTGAGCTGCAGTATGTTCAAATTTGTCAAACTCAGAAAATAAAGACAGCATCGGCTTTTGCAAACCATGCGTAGATGCACTCCATTCATATTTCATTCGCCGACACAGAATTGAAATCCAAATGCAACAACGTCACAATAGCACAAAAAACCAGAGAAAGCAACGATCAATTAACAATCTCACCCAAACAACCGCTAAAGAACAACAACAACAAAATGCCCTTCAAAACCCGTCATCGTGCAGATTGACGAGAAAAGGTATTAGTGTGTGTGTGTGTATATATATATAGTTAAGTCTAAATATTGTTTGTTGTAAAGTGGTTAGCATAGAGTAGTTAGTTAGAACAAATTAATTGTACAGCTGTCAATATTGGATCCCTATATAATGGCACATGTACTATCATTTATGATTCAAGGAAAATTATTCAGATTCTCATTTTTCTCTTTTTGCTTACTCAATATGGTATCAGAACGGGAGAGTCTTTCACCTCCTGTTTTCTTCTAAATTTTTTTTCTCTTTCTTCGAGGTCCACATTTGACCTTTAGTGCTCATCTCTTTTTCTCTCTTTGTCTTCACCTTTTCACATGAAGTGTTCAGCCTATCATTTTTGTCTTTACTGATCAATTCTCTTTCTCTTTCTATCTTTACCTTTTTGCGTGAAGTTCAAATTTCGTCTCTGGTTTACGATTTCATTTTGCCTCAATAATGGCTACCGGAGCTTCTTCCTCTGTTGCTCATGTTGATGGTTCTTCTTCTACATTGAATGGTTCCATCCAGGACATTGCTCACCCGTACTATTTGCACCCTAACGAGAATCCGGTGTTGGTTCTTGTTTCACCGATTCTTTTTGGCCCTAACTACTATTCTTGGGCTCGGTTGATGAGAATGGCGCTTCTGTCCAAGAATAAGTTGGACCTGATTGATCAATCGCTTCCTGTACCAGTGACGACAGATCCGCTGTATAAGGCATGGGAAAGAAGTAATATGATGGTTCTTTCGTGGTTAACTCGCGCGATTTCTCTGTCAATCGCGCAGAGCATACTGTGGATCGACAAATCTTGCGATGTATGGGAGGATCTGAGGGCACGTTTTTCACAAAACGACGTATTTCACCTGGCCGATTTACAAGAAGAAATCCAGTGTTTAAGGCAAGGAGATTTGACTGTAAGTGACTACTTTACTTGGTTAAAAATTGTATGGGATGAATATTTGACTATGAGACCGATGCTATGTTGTTCTTGTTCTCCAAAGTGTTCATGTGGAGTCCTCAATTTATATCGGAAACATATTGATCAGGACTATGTCATTCATTTTTTGAAGGGATTGAGTGATAGATTTTCTTTCGTTAAGTCATAAATCATGTTAATAGATCCTTTGCCTAATATTACTCGAGTATTTGCATTGGTTCAACAACAAGAAAGAGAGTTGGGATTTACTACACCTGAAACTACTGCATTGCTTAATAAGGTCCATACCAATAGTACACGACCACTTTCCCTAGGGCACTTAACGCATCATCAGGACTTTCCCACACCTGGAGCCACTGCGTTGGTTACTAAGGTCCATTCCGCTGGTCCCCGAACACCTTACTCAGGACAATCAAAGTCTCCTCAGACTGGTTCCTTCAAGCAATGCACATTCTATGGGAAATATAAACATACAGAGGCTACATGCTATAAGAAACATGGTTTCCCACCTGGCTTCAAGTTCCGAAATTCAGCTGTTAATGCAGTATCCTCTGAACCTACTTCTGGTGTTATACCTGCTACAACCAATGGGGTGGCTAATCCAACGTACAACTTCACCCCTGACCAATATCTCAAGTTGCTGGCTCTAGTTCAGTCTGATAGCTCTGTCCCTCATCCTCATGTTGATGTTAATAATGTTCTTACTTCCGCCACTCCCATTTCAGGATCTAGTATCTCTTTTGTTTTCACATTAAATTCCTTTTCTACTTCCTGGATCATTGATTCAGGGGCAACTGATCATGTATGTTCGAATGTTTCTTTATTTTCTTCCTATAAACGCATTACACCACTTTTTGTTAACTTACCTGATGGCACTCGGGTTCTAGCTTCCTATAGTGGTACAGTGCACTTTTCTCATTGTTTTGTCATTCAGGATGTATTATATGTCCCGGAATTCCATTTTAATCTCATTTCAGTTTCTAAACTCACCTATTCTTTACCATGTTCTGTGTTGTTTCAAAAAACATTTTTCAAAATCAGAATCCAGCCTTCAGAGAATATGATTGGTTCAGCTGATGTCTTTGAAGGGTTATACATCATGAAGAGTGCATATATACCTCAATCTCCAATCATTGGTAATGTTTCAACTGTAACAGACTCTTGTCACCCCTTTGATCTTTGGCATTTTCGCTTAGGTCATTTGTCTAGATCTACTTTACATACAATCAATAAACAATTTCCTCATGTATCTTGCAATACTAGTTTCAATTGTTGTGATGTTTGCCACTATGCCAAACAACGCAAACTTCCTTTCCTTGTAAGCAGCAATCATTCTAATAAAATGTTCGGTTTAGAACATATGGATATTTGGGGTCCCTATCATATTCCCTCTGTACATGGTCATAAATATTTTTTAACAATAGTAGATGATTACTCTAGATACACATGGGTTTATTTGCTCAAACATAAATCTGACATTCACCCTCATATTGAATCTTTTGTTTCTCAAGTTTCTACTCAATTTCAAACTAATGTCCAAACCATTAGATCAGATAATGGATTGGAGTTTCAAATGACTAACTTTTATGCTACAAAGGGAATCCTTCATCAAACATCTTGTAATGAGACCCCTGAGCAAAACAGTCGAGTAGAGAGAAAGCATCAACACATATTAAATGTTACAAGAGCCCTTTTATTTCAAGCAAATATACCTAAAGTTTTTTGGTCTTATGCCTTAACTCATGCTGTATATCTTATCAATTGTTTACCAACTCCAGTTTTAGATAATAAAAGCCCTTTTGAAATATTATTTGGTCATTTACCTGATTTTAGCATGCTCAAAGTGTTTGGATGCCTTTGTTTCTCTTCTACATTGTCTCATCATCGAACTAAATTGGATAAAAGAGCAAATAAATGTGTTTTTCTGGGTTATAAGATTGGTACAAAGGGATATGTTACTCTAGACATTCATACTAGACAAATTTCAGTTTCTCAAAATGTTCATTTTTATGAGTCTATTTTTCCTTTTCCTCAACCTCACTCTACCATACCACCTGATTCAATTCCTTTGCCTCAGTTTACACCCCCTCTTGATTATACTGATATTGCTTCTCCTATTCCAACCCCACCTCTTGAGCATTTTTTTGCTTTTCCATCCCCTATCCCTAGGCGGTCTACTAGACCTCGCCATTTACCTGAATATCTGCATGATTACCACTTAGCTCTTCAATGTACATCAGTTTTGCCACAATCTTTAGAGGCATGTATCTATCACCCTCTCTCTAAAGTACTCTCTTATGCTCGTCTTTCTTCTTCCCATCATAAATTTGTTTGTTTAGTTTTAAGTGCTGATATTCCTACGACCTATTCTAAAGCAATTCAATATGAAGGGTGGCGTGATGCTATCACTACTGAACTTGCAGCTTTACAGCAGAATCAGACATGGGTGTTGACTGATTTACCTCCTGGTAAGCGTCCTATCGGTTGTAAGTGGGTATTTGCTAAGAAATATAATTCAGATGGTAGTTTGAATAGGTACAAGGGTCGTCTTGTGGCTCAAGGTTACACTCAGGTTGAAGGCATTGATTATAATGATACTTTTTCCCCGGTTGCTAAACTAACCACTGTTAGGTTATTGCTTGCTTTAGCTGCAGCCCACAATTGGCATTTGAAGCAATTGGATGTTAATAATGCATTCCTTCATGGTGACCTTGATGAGGAGGTCTACATGGTGCCACCTCCTGGTTTGTCACTTCCTTCCCCTAACAAAGTGTGTAAATTGCAACATTCTTTATATGGCCTCAAGCAGGCTAATCGTCAGTGGTATTTTAAACTGTCTACAGCCCTTAAATCTCGTGGTTACATTCTATCACAGGCTGATTATTCGTTATTCATTAAGAATACTACTACCTCTTTCACTGCCTTGCTTGTTTATGTTGATGATATCATTGTTAGTGGTACAGATATGATTGAAATAGATAGTATCAAGTCTTATCTTGATCATTGTTTTAAGATCAAGGATTTGGGAGATGCTAAGTATTTTCTTGGTTTAGAAATCACTCGTAGTTCTGCTGGTATTTCTTTGTGCCAAAGGAAATTTGCTCTTGATCCTTTGGCTGAATTTGGCTTCCTTGATTGTAAACCAGCTTGTACACCTATGTCTTGTACTACTAAGCTTTCTAGAGATTCTGGCACACCATTGGTTGATTCTTCTGCATATCGTATTATAGTTGGTCGTTTATTATATCTCACAAACACTAGACCAGATCTGTCTTTTGCAGTACAGCAGCTTAGCCAGTTTGTTTAGCAGCCCACTAACTTACAGTTGCTTGGTTTGCATAGAGTATTACGATATCTTAAAGGGTCTCCAGGTCGAGGCTTGTTTTTCCATGTTTCCTCTACATTAAAACTTAATACTTTTAGTGATTCAGATTGGGCAGGTTGACTTGACACAAGGAGCTCTATTACTGGCTTTTGTGGGTTTTTAGATCAAGCTTTGATAACATGGTGTTCTAAGAAACAACCGACGGTTTCCCCTTCCTCTTCGGAAGCTGAGTATAGGGCACTTTCTGCCATGACTTGTGAGCTTCAGTGGTTATGCAATTTGTTGAAAGATTTTGGTTTACCCCCTACTGTTCCTGCATCTTTGTTTTGTGATAATCAATCTGCAAGACACATTGCTGCCAATCCTATCTTTTATGAACGAACCAAACATTTGGATATTGACTATCATGTGGTTCGAGAAAAGCTCAAACAGGGTCTGATCCATCTTCTTCCTATTTGGTCTGAGGATCAATTGGCGGATATTTTTACAAAGCCCTTGGCACCATCTGTTTTTTGTACATTGCTTGCCAAGCTGGGAATGATAGATATCCATTCTCCAGCTTGAGGGGGGTATTAGTGTATATATATATATATATTTAGTTAAGTCTAAATATTGTTTGTTGTAAAGTGGTTAGCATAGAGTAGTTAGTTAGAACAAATTAATTGTACAGCTGTCAATATTGGATGCCTATATAATAATGGCACATGTACTATCATTTATGATTCAAGGAAAATTATTCAGATTCTCATTTTTCTCTTCTTGCTTACTCAATAAAAGGATGGAAAAAAGAGGAACCTTAAGATCAATATTGGAACGGTGAGTGAGAAAGGGGGCAAATTCGGGATCTTTGAGGATATTCTTCCACTTGCCGGGGCCATGCTTCTTAATGCCGGCGAGCAAAGCTTCTTCCTCATCAGCGGTCCACTTGTGCTTTTGATTTCCCATTTGGATTCACCAATCTACGCTCTTCTCCGTTGTTGCCGGCGTCTTCAAAGATTGCGTTTTGCCCAAGAAGCAGAAACAACTTCGTCGTCTGGCAGAGAGTGCGAGAATTGTATGAGAAAAACGCTGAATACATCAAAATTCTCAATAAATCAATATCTTTTTTTGTTGGTCGAAAATAAATCAATATCAATACATACATACAGATATAATAAATAGATATCCTATAATGGATTAGAGTATTTTTAAATTTAATGTAGATTCATTGTTTTGACCTGTAACGTAGATTCATTATCCCAATGATAATGGTAATTTATGTTTTATTCAATTAATTGATGAAAGTTATTTCCGTAACTAATAAGCTGTTGATTGATATGATAAGTGATATTATCTATATAAGGAAGAGAATACAAGATCGAATCTTGAGAATCACACTTGTTGGGAGATGCAAAAATCCTTTACGCTATAAGTCTCAAAGGTAAACCATTGATTTCATGATATAACATGTTTTTGTTTAAAATATTAATTTTTTCACATAATATTCTTAATTAACTATAAAATTTTCTAACTAATAACTTTTATTTTAGAATAATTTTAATACTTTATATATTCATCAGTTTTTGTAAAATTGATATTAGATGCTTATAATAAGGATTGCATTTGGTAAATAGTACGTCAAAAGTAAATTGTTTTTCATATTCCACGTCCTCAAACCATTTTCCAGAACTTGAAAGGAGCAAGTAACGCCTCTGATAGAGTAATTTACAACGGGTGTTTTTTTGAAAAATATAACTATACGGACTAATTTGATAAAATTATAAAGACCTAAAGATTAGTTTTCCCTTTTCTTCCGGTGAAATAGTTTTTCCTTTTTATTAATAAGCTTTAAAATTTACATAATCCTTCTAAATTCCTACTGCATTTTTGTCTCATGACGCCGTCCAATGAGCCTACTATGAGCCCATTACCAAGGAAAAATAAGGCCCATTATTTTCTGACCTTAAACATTAGGCTCATTAAGAAAAATTTGAAGGAGGTGAACGGCGGGGTAATGTCGGGCCATTAACAATTTTTAAGAAAGAAGAAAAAAGAACGTGGAGCTCATTTAGACCATTATTACGGCAGAATTTACTGTACAATAACTATCCAAAATTAGTAGTGTTATATTTTTAGATGATTACTTATAAAAATCTCATCATCTATTCCTTTATGACATATCGGCAGAGAAACTTTATTGTAAGTAGGAGGTTCCATTCTATAATTCTTATAATTTTGGTTCAAAGAGGCTTAAACATACGTTTATGCCTTTCATGGGATAATTCAAAAGGATGGCATCACCAACAACAAACGTAGTCTTTAACACCTTAAAGACTTAGTGTCTGTTTGGAAAACTCTCAAACCATTGTTTCAGAAGTATTTTTCAGTAAGTCGAGACAAAACTCCTCTCACGTAATTATTTCGTAAATTGTAAAAAAAAATTCTAAAAAGCTAAAACAAATATGCATTTAGGATGCAAAAAACCCATTTTGGGCTTTTTGCCCTTCTCACATCCAGGTTACAATGTTTTATGTTTTTGTTATGATGTTATTTACTAAAGTCTGCTATATCGTGGTTTCTTTATTGTGTTTTTTGTTTTCTTATGCAAGTTGCAGGTTCCCTACTGTTCATAAATTGCCTTTGTGCTCATCCTATGAAGCTATCGCATCTGGTTTCTGCTTCCAAGTTGCTTGTGATGGCTACAGATGTAGTGCTTGTTTGGGAAACCTAACAAAATACTTTTTTAAGCACTTTTCCGCAAGCTGAAACAAAACTCTTCTCACGTACTTACTTCTCGTAAATCGAAAAAACACTTCTAAAAAGCTAAAACAAACAGGCACGTAGATGTCGTGAATTACTGGAAATCTCCAGTGATTTTGTGGTGGCTTGCTTTTATGGGTTGCAAAATGTTGGTCCACGTGTTAGCTGCAGCTCTCACTGGCTCAATGATCTTCAGTCAAGTTTGGTGTAAAGATGTTGACAAAAGTTGATCTGGTTGGTAAAATAGTTAGTTATAACTATAAGATTGTGAGTTTAAATTCCAACAATATGAGGACCTTATTGGTGAGTGATCTATAAGTACCTCTGTAAGAGCTCTTTTAATCCAGAGACATACACTAGCCCTGAGGAGACCTCGAGACTCAATTCAGCAAAACATTTAAATATGAAAAAAAAGTTTGGTGCGATGATGAGGACTGTGATCCTTAAGATGAGCTTTGGCCTACTTATTTTCAGCTGTCACCTTCGCGGGCCTTTACTTTCATCTATTATTCCTTTAGATGTGATGTTTACAAGTCTACTTTAGTTGTTATGTATCTTAGGTTTAGTTGTTCGAGTACTTCTTCTAGGTCATGAGTGTAAATGGGAGACCTTTTTATGTAATGTTTTGCTGTTTTTTTATAATGAATTTGGCTATTTATAAAAAACGAATAACACTTTATGCTCATACTTGTTAGATATGAATAGTTTTGATGATGTCAAATATAGATGCCAAGTATTAAGAGCAAAAAGTTTGTATAATATACCTATTTTCTTCATTGACTAACTACTATATTTAATGTTAGATATTTTTTAGATTAGTCAAGCAAAGAAAGAAGAAGATTGAAGATATTCAAAGAGATATCTAATTGAGTTATGGAGTCAAGAAGAATGATATTGAAGAAAGAAGAACTTGCAAGAACTAATGGGAATAGTAAAGAAAGAAGAAGATTAAAGATATTCAAGAAAATATCTAGTTGGGTTATGAAGAATGATCATCAAGAGGAAAAATAAGAAGAAAGAGGTTGAAAAAAGAAGAACTTGCAAGATCACATGAAAATATCAAGGTTCAAGCTATTAGAAGTGATACCAGAGATTTCTATGGTCAAACAGAAGTTGGAATGGGTCAATATGAAGCTAAAATGATGTATACAGAAATTATGTTACCTTCAGAGGTGATTACTCAAGTAATTACTCGAGTAATATGCCACTACCTTATTTTGGAGGTGATTACTCGAAGGCTCCCTCGAGTAATGAGATTTCTGATATGCTCTGTTTTTATGCAGTAGGACAGAGGTTCGGTATTTTGGTGATATCTCTCTAACCACACGTTGGAATGAGTAGAAACTAGATTCATATGAAACTAGACTCCCAACACGAAAAATACACACCAAGATCACATTCAAAGGAGATCAGATGAGGGAGATATGATCTATTGAAGTTGCCACTCAAATCAGCGTCATATTCCAGAACAACTTCGGTGTTTTGGACATAACTCTCAAATTACACATTGGATTGCGACGAAACTAGTGCCATATGAAAGTAGACTTGAATAGCTTTCCATGAATATATAATTTGTCACATGTGAAGCTATATACTAATAATTATGCCTTCTGGAAGTTGCTGCTCGTGATTTCAAAGATTGTCTAAGAACAGTAGATACTCTTTGGATCATAACTTCTGTATACAACGAGTTTGGAGCTGATTCTTATTGCATTGAAATGTAGACGATGAGAGCTTTCTGATGATTCATTATTTGCCATGTTTAGAATTAAAATGAAAACATTACTCGAAGGGATCACTCGAGTAATCTGTAAAGTTATTTGAAATATTGCTCGATGATCACTCGAGTAATAAAGTTGGAAATGCTCTCGGCCAGATTTTGAACGAGATTACTCGAGGGATCACTCAAGTAATGACCCAGGCTTAATCGAGTGACCACTTAAGTAATGCTTCGCAGGAGAACAGAACAACGTACTGAAGCTTTCAAAAATCATGGGATAAATTATAAAACTCACTCTTCTTGCTTCCAATCATTCTTACACTTCATCGTATTAGTGTTTAACGTGTTTCTCCTAGAATACAATGAAGAGATGATGCGAAGAGACAAAAGTTGACTTTACGGAAGCAAAGCGTCCATCGAACGTAACGGCTAGTTTTTCAAATATGAAGAACGGTCAAACGAAGCAACGGGACTCTAACAAACAAATGCTTACAACGGTCATCTACTATCACTACTATAGAATATAGATTCTACTACCCTAAAGAACGTTCCTTTTTAGAATAGGGACGTCTAAAATATAGGCGATGGCATTTTTGTAATTCTGTGTGGGAACTAGGTAGCTTTAGACATCCCAAATTCCATTTGGGAGGTCTAAAGTGAGACTTTAGAGATCCCAAATTGAATTTGGGACATCTAAACTAAAAAAAAAAAAATCTAAATTTTATTTTGTACACTTTAGACGTCCCAAATTTCATTTAGGACGTCTAAACTCCAAAAAAAAAATTTAATTTTTTTTAACTTTAGACGTCCCTTTTTCAATTTGGGACATTTAAAGTGGGATTTTAGACATCCATTTTTCAATTTGGGACGTGTAAAGTAATTTAAAAATATTCTTACAAGCTGTATTGAATATAAGGGACGCTCATCCCTTATATTAAATAAAGGGACGCTTTCCTTCCCCCCCTCTCCCACAACATTTTTCAATTTCTCTAAGAGGAGTTCCAAAGAGAGACCCACATTCTATAAATTCAAATGGCTTTTTCCTTCGATGTTCTCACCATCCTCCCCCCTCTCATCATGCCCTTCGGTGCCCCTATTTGCGACAGTAACTCTCTCTTTATCACTTCTCAAATCTTACATGATTGTCTGTTTATTATTATTATTATTATTATTATTATTATTATTATTATTATTATTATATAAGTTCCTCTCTTTTTTCACAATCAGATCTGGTACAGTGCATCTGGGTAAAATATGGATTTTTGAATTCTAAAGTTTGACTAATAGAAGTTTGAACAAAGCTAGCAAAGTGGTGGAAGTGTGGTGATGCCAGAAAAGGAAATTCCGGAGCCAAAAAGAGAATGGAGAAAGCTAGCATTTGTGTTCAACAAAACTATTGTAGAGGATTCTCGTATGAAACTTGTGTTTACACTACTACAAAAAAGTAAAGTTGCGGCGCTTATAATTGTATTAACTGTGACGCTAGAGAAGTGGCACATATCTGGACGCCACTAAAAAAAGCTGTGGCACTTGGAAGCACCACAACATTTTAATTTTTTTTTAAAAAAATACCCTCATGTGGCGCTTGTTTGAGGAAGTGCCACAGGAGGGGAGCCTCCTGTGGCGCTTGCGTCAGCAATTGCCACAGGAGGGGGGTCCTACTGTGGCGCTTACGTCAGCAAGCGCCACAGGAGACCCCCCTCCTGTGGCACTTCCTCAAACAAGCGCCACAGGAGGGTCCTTTTTTTTTTCTTTTTTCTTCTTCTTTTTTTTCCTGTGGCCCTTTTTTATGCTTCCTGATTGTGAAAGCTTTATATAAAATGAGTGGCTTTCGTGTTTATCATCTCCACAAATTGTCAATATTTCTATTTTATATTTCAACCTATTATATATATATAATTTTCACATTTAAAATTCAAGTTCCCCAACAATGATGTTCTTACATTAATACTCTCCAAAGCAAACATAAAAAATATCACAATACAAGAACTTGATATGTCAACACAGTACATCAACAACTAATTAAGTAAATTAAAAGATTACTAAAAAATGCAAGCTTGTCGGCAAAAAAATTTAAACAAAGCAAAAAGGCAAACGAAACAAGCTAGGTTTTCACTCTTTCCTATTAAATTAGGAACAAAAAGGCAAACATTATATTATGGTTTATCTTGACTAAAAAAAAAATTTAAACAAAGTAAGTTAGAATGAAACAGTCTTCTTCTTACAAATCTATTAATTGACCAGTGCAGGGAGTGGGAGACCACGTTGGTGACGCTACCTTGAGTGACGAGTGAGCGTGTGGGTGTGTTTTTTAGTGTGAAGATGATAGGAAATGGAGGGAGGGGGCTGACGGATCCACTAAGAAGATAAGAAAGGGAAAGTAATTTAATGGATGAGAGAGTAGTTGAATAATTAAAATGGAGTAGTAGTCAAAAAGAGAAGGAATGGGGGACGGACACGCGACTACTACGCGGGAAATGAAATAATTAACAGATATACACTATCCATTTGAAATTTTCCTTCTTTTTTTTTTAGAAATGGGCAAGTGTGGCGCCTAACTTTTTAGGTGCCACACATTGCCTCATCAGCTGCGGTGCCTAAGCATTAGGCGCCACAGCTGCTTGCATGGCGTCAAGTGTGGCGCCTGTGTAGGCAGGTGCCACACTAGGCCTCCCCAATTATGGCATTTAACCTATTAGGCGCCACAGCTGGTACCCAAAAAAAAAAATTATACAGGTAAAAAATAAAAAAAGGGAAGCTGTGGCACTTGTTTAAAGAAGTTCCACAAAATGTGCGCCACCTTTTATCCTTTTTGTAGTAGTGTTACTTCCGTAATTGATGACCTTAGCATCTACAGGAAATTTGAAATTCAAATGACTTTAGACGTCCCTTTTTAAAAAAAGGGACATCTAAAGTGAAGACTTTAGACGTCCCTATTTCAAATTTGGGACATCTAAAGTCCCACTTTAGACATCCCTTTTTTTAGAGATGTCTAAAGTCTCACTTTACTACGCTCCTTACATAGAAGTCCCCCTATTTTTGGACATTAAAAATGCCAAAATAGGGACGTTAAAACCCCTGTTTGTAGTAGTATATAATTCAACTATAAATATGGAAGCATTCAAAAAGGAGCATACAGAACACAACAACGCAGAACATGCTAAGATTATGAATCATCCACTTCTACCCGAATACTCTTTGTTCTTATCTATTTTCTATATCATGTATATTTGAGAGAGAGATTATTTGCATTGTACTTCAGTATTCATCTATTCACTTATGAGAGAAGGTTGATTGTAATCTTTCACTATCAAAGTTGTATCCTTACGGGGTGTGTAAAGGGGAGTAACTCGATTGTAACTTTACGGTGTGTAAGGGGGAGTAACTTTGTGAAAGATTTGTAAAAAGTTTCACAAGTGCCCGGCTAAACTTGTGAGTTGTAAAGGTTGTTCGTGTGCCTGGATTAAACAAGAAGATAGTGGATTTGAAAATCTCAAGAGGAGCCTGGGGATTGGACATATGCCATCGCAGATTGGAACGAATCAGGATAAATCATAGTTTGCATACTCTCTTCCTTAAACTCTTATATTTCTAGCATATATTAACTGTTGATTTATAATTCATTAATTTCATATTTATTGCTTCCACTAAGATGCAAAAAGATTTTTGAAGTTCTTAAGTTTTTATCTTACACCCAATTCACCACCTCTTGGGTGTCAGCCGGTTCTAACAATACTATGATTTATGACTAACACGTAGGCATGTTTAAGCACAATCTACATAAAAAGGCTTGATTAAACAATAGGATATAGGGAAGTTAAGGGAAAACTCTCTCATTAACAAGTTTATTGGTGGGAAGGATCTAAATCAGAGTATAAATACTCTATGCGCACAAAATTTTTAAAGTACTAAAATAGTTAATACTCTATGTATTTATAAAATTTTATCAGGTCATTCTCACCAATAAAATCTTTATAATGAGGGACTCTAATAAGAAGAGTCAATAACTTTGGTGTAACTAATTATTTTCAACAAATTAAAGGTAGTTAATAAAGTAAGGGATACACAAAGCTCTTCATATTGTTGAGTTCCTTTCCCAGGCATATATCAACCTTATTCTGCTTAAGATATAACCTCCATAAGCATATACATATGACAATGGTGCAAAATTCTATAACGCTCTCTTTACAAGTTTGCATCTTAGGCACCCAATAATCCTCATCTTTAAGTCACCATGAATAATAGAATAAAAGTGTGTGGTTAACTTATTCATCATTTTTGTATATATAAAAAAAAAATTCATCATTTTGATCTTTAACAAATTATGATATATATATATATATATATATAAAAGCTATGTATAATCTAATACAATACATAAATTATACCAAATGAACAATAATCATGCCTATAGACAATAGAGTGTGTTCAACCGTAGGACAGAACATCTCCACTTTCTTTACTCTCCACTCCTTATCTTTATATATCAACTTTAAGGGCTTAAAATTTTACTCAGAATTGTAAATGACTAAAATAAAAAATTATAAAATATTTTATTCATAATTATTTATATCAAATTTTAGCGGTTTAAATTTTTCAACAGTTCAATATTGATCTTGGAGAAATAAGAAATAGAGAGGAAGCGGAGAGATTTATTGTGGCACCTATAAATTTGTCTCCCAAATTCCTTGACTGTTAGAAAGTGATTTTTTTTTGTTTCAATTTCCTTCTTTTTCCAAGATGGAGCCATTTGCAACAAATAATCACCCCAAATTCTTAAACATCAAGTGCCAATTATATCTTATCCAATCCTTGAGCGAGACAAAAAAGAAAACGTAATGAATTGTACGTTCCTTGTGATGTGATATGGATAAATGAATGACAAAATCCACGTCAAGTGTTTGGCTGTAGTCGCTGGTCCAGCCAATAGTGTTCGTTCCGATTTGTATAACCAGTGACAAAAGTTTCGTTCCGAATGTGGTGCTTATTACATTGATGAGCTACTAATTTCTCATCACTTCATGAAATTTTAATTGTTTAAATTTAATCTTGATAGTCTAAATTTAAAATTTTTAATTTGTGATTTTTAAAAAATAAAATCACTTTTATGAAAAGTGATAGGTATAAGATTATCTTTATTTTAAATTTTACATATGTTAAAATAAAATTTCTTTAAAGTATAAAAATTAAATTAAATTAAATCTGAACCATCCAAAATAAATCTAATGGTGTAAATAGGCTATGAGAATATTTGTGCTCATCAATGTGATAAGCACAAAATGTGCTCCCCCCAAAAGTTTTTGGTCATGTATGGCTCTATTTGTAAGTGATCCTTTAATTATTATTATTACTTTTGATCTTTAATATATGAACTAGTTGACTTTTTTTATTTTTTTGCAAAAGGTCAAGGAAACAAAATAAGTTACATTAAAGTATTTATATTATCGTTTTTCTTTAAACTAAATTGCTTAAATTAATATGTAATCTCATTATGCATAACATATGTTATGATTATTAAGTAAATTATTTAGTTTCCTTAATCTCTAAAAAAAAAATAACTCTTCACTAGTACAAAATTGCCTTTTTAGACTGCCACATTTAGACCGGTTATAATGGATAAAGTCTAAAAAAGATGACCGGTGGCAGTTTTGTAATTATAAAGAACTTATAAGACCAGTTCTTAAAATATGCGGTCTAAAATAAATTATTTAGACCGGTTATTAAAAAAATCGGTCTAAAAAGATAAAAAAAATTGAAAGTTTTTAGACCGGTTATTCAAAAAACAGGTCTAAAAAGATAAAAAAGTTTTAAAAAACTTTTTTTGAAAGTTTTTAGACCGGTTTTCACTAATAACCGATCTTAAAGATGAAATCTTTTAGACTGGTTGTTTTTTAAACCAGTCTAAAATATTTTTTTTCTCATTTTAAGACCGGTTATAATTCACAACCGGTCTTAAATATATTCCCAAATCTCCTCCCTCGCTTTAATTGAACTCCGCGCTTAAAAGATATTCCCAAATCTCAACATTTTCACTTCCTTTTTTTTTTTGGTGAAACAAAGAGGCAGAACGCCAACTACTCTGTGATTCTTTGAGGGAAGCATTGTCCCACACAGTCATCCTTCAGAAAATCTTCAACCTCCAACGGTGGTTTACACCAATCCAGTCTTTTGCTGCACATCCTTAAGCGGATGGCCGCCAACTCATTCGCTAATCCCTCATAGTAAGTGGAATGTTTTCACTCTTTGCTTTTCCATATAAGTGATTTCCCCAAATCTCATATGTTTCCACTCTTTGATTTTCAAATCTCAATGTCTCATGATCTCCGTCGAAGTCATTGGCCGCCTCGATCTCAATGAAGGCGCCAAGTACAACAAAGGGCTACCTCCGCCCTACCCCAACGGCGACGATGGCGTCGACGACACTCCACTGCTCCCTCGACGGCGACCTCTTCAACATCTTCAACCTGAGGGTCCTCTTCATCCGGCTGCTCGGGTGACTCCACCAGGTTTGGCTTTGACCTGCAGCCACCATCCCCATTCTCATGGTTAGAATGAAAGGTGAGAGCGTTCCATCCTCCTCCGAAGCCAGGCGACGATCGACACGCGGTGAAAAAGATCTTTTAGATTTTTCTGGATTCATTCTGGGATTCATTTGGGCAATTTCTGGATTCATTCTGGGATTTTTTTTTTTTAAAAAAAATGGAACTTTTAGACCGGTTGTAGTTACAACCGGTCTAAAAAGTGACACTTTTAAGACCGGTTGTAATAACCGATCTAAAAAGTGACAGATTTTTTAGACCGGCTGTATCAAGACCTGATCTAAAACCGATCTAAAAAATCATTTTTAACCGGTTTAAAAAATCATTTTTCTACTGGTGTTTATATTAGAGATTGAAGCGAGTCCTATGCATTAGAACCTTGAGCTAAAAATCCCGCTCCATCACGTGATTGACATGGTGAGGAAATTAAAGGGGAAATCCCAAAAAAGACCTCCAAACTTTCAAAATGCCAAACTAATAATTTCCCACCAAAGTGAGTTATGAATTTTTTTTATTAAGTGTAGTCATTCTCTTATCAATTATCAATTATAACTTATAAGAACCAAACCTAATTTGAGATTTTGAAACTTTGAAAGTCCTTTTTGAGATTTTCCCAAATTAAGTGCCAAGATGCGATTAATTATATTTTTCTTCCATTTTTTTTTAATTGAAAAAGGATTACAGTACGGTTCTTAATTATTTCTTAACCCTCTTAAGAGATTTTAATTTGTTACCTTCAACAAAAGAGACTTAATCCTAATAGGGATTAGAACCTTATTTGATCCTTTTTGTCAATATTGGTTTTTTTTCTTGTAAAACTGAAGTAAACAAAAATTAATCATTTTGGCTCTTTAATTGTTGAAAATTAATCAACTCAAAAGTCCGATAATAATATGCATTTTATAAGTCTTTATGACAGAAATGACAGCATTTTTGTTTTATTCACTTGTCATCATTGAGATTTTTTATTATTAGGTCACTTTTCTGTAGTAATTCTTCTTTAATTTTTCTCCCCCTTGCCAATCACGTGATGGAGCTGGATTTTATTACTTTTTATTTATATTACAAAATTTTATTACTTTTTCATGGAACCACTGAGTTGAGCCAAACGCGGGACCAGAAACTTTGAATTTTGTCGGCCATTATACAAAATCAGCACTACAAGCCAACACCCACGGTTCCTTAGGTTCCTCACATTTTTCATATTCATCGAAGGTACAAATCTATATATATATACAGAGATTGGATTTTATTAGAAAATAATTTAGGAAAAATGACACTAAGATCCCAATTAAGGAAAATAATATAAAACAAGTCCCATAAATTATCAATGATAGTTCATTCACTTGTCATTGACAAGTTATAGAACTTTTTTGATATTATTTTTCTTAATTGAGACCTTGATCTCATTTTCCCAATAATTTATATGTATATTTATGAATTCTTTCTAAATTGCAGGACATATCTTTGCGCCCACTGAAACCATCAATAAAATCGCCATGAAATATCTTCTTCGATACATCAATTTTAGCACCGGCGTAAGAAGTCTTTTCCCCCCTAATCGTTAGAAATTAAAAAAAAGGACATTTTTTACTAATGATTATTTAAGATTACTTGAGATGGAGACTGATTCTAATTAAACACATTAGAATATCTTAACACAAATTTAATCTATTAATATATCTAAGTCATTAAATAGTATGACCTTTCAATCTAGCACCAGATTTTTTTTCCAATTTGTGGTGAAATATTTATGAATCTGGAGGACGAGTTGTGTATTAAATAAAGTCACATTTATAAAGAACGATTTATCTATAGTATTCTGATAAATAATTCTTATAATGTAGTATTTTTCTAATTTTTTTTTAACTGTTAGCATTTGACTAAAAAGCCCAGTCCCTCACCCCGTTATTATTAGGATGCCGATAAGAAATGCCTTCGATTCTATGTGCATTATTTATGTTCCAAGCAAAAAAAAAAAAAAAAAAAAAAAAACAAAACAAAGAAAAAGACATGTGCATGTATGTATATTATTGAAGCTTGAAAGTGCCAAACAAATAAAGCTGAGTTAGAAATGGTTAATCAAAATTTGTCTCCATCTCTAAGACACACATATTAGACAAATACCATGAGATTTTATTGGAGAATTTGATTTTTTTTTTCATCAGAAAGGAGCATTTGATATTTGACAGAATATAAATATAAAAATATCTGCTTTGAAAAATATCTTGATGAGCACAAGTGAGAGGGCCTAGCTGCGGATTTGTTTAGTACTAGGAGCCCAAGGATATTGTAGAGTCTTGCATGTACTCTATTGGATCTTAGATAAAAAGCCGTGAAACTTTACGCAATTAATAATAGCCACTTGCAACTCATTATTAGGGAAAAGGACAATTCGTGAATAGACTCTTTCTTTTTCATATATGTAATCAATTACAGTATTAGGTTTCGGCCAAAAAACTCAAAAAATGAGAATTTAATTTGGTTGCCTCACTTCCAATTTTCCATTATAAATATTGATACCTGGCTGCCATATTGAACACAACACAAAGTAGCTATATATTACTCCCACAATCCTCCCTTTGCAGTTCATAAATTCATTGTTTGGTAACATACATGGCTATACCATTTCCCCAGTAAATCTTAAGTTTACTGCAAAGAGGTGCCAACCAGAACTGGTGGCTCCATCGAAGCCCACGCCTCGTGAAGTGAAGCAACTCTCTGACATAGATGACAGTGATGCTCAAAGATTTCAACTTCCAATAGTACACTTTTATACTCACAAGCCTTCCATGACAGGAAACGACCTTGCTCAAGTTATCAAAAGGGCTCTTGCTCAAACCCTAGTCTTTTACTATCCATTTGCAGGTCGACTTAGGGAAGGACCTGGTCGCAAACTTATGGTTGATTGTAATGCAGAAGGAGTCATTTTCATTGAAGCTGATGCTGATGTTTCTCTTCACCAGTTTGGTGACCCTCTTCAACCTCCTTTCCCTTGCTTTGAAGAGCTTCTTTATAGTGTTCCTGGCTCAGAAGGAATCATTGACTGTCCCCTCTTACTCATACAGGTATACTCATATATATATATATATATATAATCTTTAAACATGATAGTCCGCCCAACCATTTTTAAAAGAGCCTAAAATTTAAGTTGTCTTACTCCTTTTTATAAGGTCCCACTTAAGTTCTTTAAGCATTTAATGTGTTTTTATGATTTTGCCTCTAATTAATTATATTCTCTCTCTTCATCTTTCTTCCATATCCCATTCTCTTTTATAATTTCTCTTATTACTATCATATTTCTCTCTTTTACTTGCCTTTTTATAAATAAGGGCTTACTTGGAAAAAAGTTTATTTTCTGATATATTTATTATTTTTAACTAATTTTAACTAACATTTTAAACCGCGTAATTCAGTTATCGGGCTAGTATAAAGAGAAGGGAGGGAGTATATAATTATCTCAAATATCTCCAACATGTGCCAATGTTGCATATTTTATTTGTATTTAACTCTAGGTGACACGTCTCAAATGTGGGGGTTTCATTTTCGCTGCTCGCATAAACCACACTATGAGTGATGGTCATGGTATTGTTCAATTCCTAAAGGCCTTAGCTGAGATTGCACAAGGTGCTTGTGAGCCTTCAATTCCTCCAGTTTGGTGTAGAGAGCTACTAAATGCGAGGGATCCACCTCGTGTTACATTTACCCACAATGAGTACGATGAAGTGCCTGATGATGAAACAAGAAGCCACGTCATGGTTCACCATTATTTCTTCTTTGGACCTAACGAGTTAAAGGCCATTCATAAAATGTTCCCTCATCATCACCATGGTCCTCAAAACTCAACTTTTGAAGTACCCACAGCTTTCATTTGGCGTTGCCGCACCAAAGCTTTACAGCTTGAACCAGACAAGGAAGTTCGTTTAATGTGCAGCAACAACGTAAGGGGTAAGTCAAACTCTCCGTTAATGCCATCGGGTTATTACAGCAATGCTTTTGTTTTCCCGGCGGTCGTCACCACGGCCGGGAAGCTATGCAGAAACTCATTAGGGTATGCCTTAGAGCTAGTCAAGAAATCAAAAGCTATGGCAACAGAAGAGTACATTCGATCTGTAGCAGATCTTATGGTGATCAGAGGACGGCCTAATCTTGTCTGCTCAAGGTCTTGGCTTGTTTTAGATGTGAGACGTGCTGGTTTTAGAGATATAGATTTTGGTTGGGGTAAGGCAAGATATGCTGGACCAGCTATGGCTGGTACTGGGGACTTCCTTGGAACGAGCTTCTTTATTCCACATGAGAATGCAAAAGGAGAGGAAGGCATTGTGGTACCAATTTGCTTGCCACTCAAATCTATGATGCTATTTATCAAACAGTTAGAGAATATGCTAATTAGCAAACTATGATATATAGACATCGTGCTTTGTGCATCACCTGAAGTTTAAAATGAGCCATACGTTCTTATGGAAATGGTCATCGATACTTTCTAGACCATTGTTATTTTCTGGGTTGTGCTTTTATGGGCTAATTAATATGCAAGTCTCTAAAGTTTTCATTTAATTTTTAACAACGTACTTGTAGATTCCCCCCCCCCTAAAATTAGCTGCTTATAGTTTTACCTATTCTTAATCAAGTCACTATATTTTTTTCTTGGAAAATGACACAGAGATACCTTTGAAATTTGAAAAGAAGAAATGAGAGTGTTGAATTTCACTAATTCCAATGGATTGATTTGGGGTTTTGAAATATTGCCGAAAGACATAACTATTGTGCACCATTGTAATTGCATGGGTCGCGCCAAAACAATAAGTATGGTTCCCGTGAGTATTTAGTTCCAAAACTAGGTCAAGTATCAATTATCCCATTTTCGCCTAATTTGAGTTATACAACTATCAATAGTGAAGAGAAGTAAATTTTGAAATTAAAAAAAGAAAATAAAAACAAGTTATTCATGGACTTCAAGGATAAAATGAGACTTAGGATTATGTATCCCCCTTATATTGCAAAAGTACTCAATCAAATCCGCACAAATATGTGCTTCTTAATGAAAGATTATGCTAGCAAAGGATACTAAATTACCTATAAGTGCTCTCTCAAGTCTCCAAATAGGTGTTTAGTTCAATTAATTCATTAATCTCTTAATTAATTAATTAACCCCAATTTTCATTGCAAATCTTATTATATGGTTATGTGAGGTCAATGGGTGTATATTTACCTCATTAACAAAACTATCCATTCAATTTGCAAATTTTAAGTTCTCATACGATTAAACTCAAGTTCTACACTCAATCTAGCTCTCTCAAGCATCAATCAAGTGAACCCAACAATCTCATTGGTGGCCAATCAATAAGGAGCATTAAGCAAAGAGTAAAATCAACATAATCTAATCATTAGTCACAAATATAAAGGGAAAATGAGTACTTAATCCATACAAGGGTTCAAATAATCCTAACATCAAAGCTCTAGCTACACATGTTCATAAAACCCATGAGAAAATGGGGATAAACCAGAAAAACAGCAGAACATGAGGAAAAAATAGAAGATGGAGGGGGAAAACCAAGAGGAGAAGCTTAAATCTCTTTAAATCTTCAGTTCCTAGCTCAATCTCCACCTCCAAGCACCAAACCCTAGTAGAGCGAGCCTCCAAAGTCCAAAATCATGCTTTGGTTGTTGGATCCAATATTTAAAAACCCTAGAATTCATTTTGACATCAAAATGCGCAACTTCAGTTTTGGGTGTTGGCTACAGCCAAAAGGATCCTTAACTGCGGCCAAGACCTCTTGGTCTTTCTTTGGCTACAGCCAAAAGATGTCTTGGCCGTGGCCAAGAGAGTCTTGTCTTCTCTTGGCTGCGGCCAAGTGTTTTGGCTGCAGTCAGACAGCTTTTGGGCTACAACCCAAAACTTTTTGGTTGTTTCTTGGCTACGGCCAAAGGATTTCTTGTCTGTGGCCAAGCATTCTTTTCATCTCATCTTCCTTTTTCATGGTGCATTGACTTCCTAAGCTCCTTTCCAACTTCTTAGTCATTGAATTGTATTTCCATTGTCTCCATGTGTGGCTGAAATGTTAACCTATCAACACAAGAAGCCCATAAAAGCCAAGGGTGATGAACAATAGCAAAATATTCATGCTTAACCAAAGAATTATGCTCTTTTATATCCAATACTCACTAGGCACATTTTCTTTGCATTTATATCCCCACATCTCCATTAATTCACCAAAATGTATGAGAAATTAAGGGTAAATGTGCCAATTTGACATGAATTTCATGAGGTTAACACACCCCCAACTTGAACTTTTGCTTGTCCTCGAGTAAAACCGATTAGGTGATAAAAGAGCTAGATTAATTAATCATTGACTTAGTATATATGCACGATGATTTCCTCATTGGTTGCTCAAGATGTTAATTTAATAGGAAAAACAATGAAATATAAAGGAATGCACGGTTCACAATTTAAAATAGGTTTCCTAACAACTTCCAAAATGTGTGTATGTGAGGAGAGTTAGATAACAATTTTCCTACAATTATCAAGATCAAATATAACACTTCAACATGTATAAAGCAATCTCAATATTAGGCCTTCAAACGCCCACATTCTCCTCTCTCTCTCTCTCTCTCCCCCTCTCTCCCCACTAATAGATCATTCCACATAATTTCAAAATCACCTAGACTTTATATGCTAATACTGTGGCCAATGTTTAAGCTCATTAAAAAAATACGGAAATAGAGGATTCAACTCTCTTGAGATATATGACAATACCTAATTCCTCTCTAGGTCTTCACCAAATTTTCTTTCAAGAAGCCCGAACACTCCCCCAAACTTATCTCAAATTGATTTCTTTACACTCAAAGTCTTATTGGATTTAACACTTTTTTTCTCTTTTTTTCTTCTTCTTGTTTTTTTTTTTTTGAGAAGCAAAACAAGCTAGAATTGACTTAGGAGTACATACTGCTGAAGAATATGCACCACATTCCTTATAACCAATTTTTCAATAACATACATCTTCTAACCACCATTCCAATCCTCACTACCAATAATCATTATCAAATCATCATTTATCTCAAGAGTAGGGTAATTCATGATTTTTCAGGCTATAGAGATTAAGGTCTAGTGTGGGTCTTCAAAAAAGAAAAATTTATATGGTTTTTCTTCATAAGGGTCAAATGGGGTGCAAATGGAATGGCTGTCATAGGTAGGCTTGAAAGGCACAAACACATTTAAAAGAATGTCCAAATCATTTTTTTCAAAATGTGTGAAATCATTAAATCATTTTAAGAGATTCTGATGAAAGTTCTTTAGCCCTTCATTGAAGAAAGAACATAGACACCAATTTGCTACAAAATCTCCTTACAAAAACATTCAAATCATTCCCTAACTCTTGTGCATAGTGTTGACAAATCCCAATTTTGATTATATATTTTCATATTTTATTTGAGTTTTGTCATAATAAATGAGCATAAAATATCTCTTTTGTAATTAATTGTAATAAAAGGAGTTGGCAGGAAATTAAGACTAAAAAGGGGTAAAATTGTCAAAATAATTGATGTCACTCTTAATCATCAAATTCTTGAGAGGATTTAATATTAGTTCAATTGTCTTTAATTGCAAGTGCCTGAAAAATTGAATTGAATCTGAAAATGGCAGTTAAGGGCTTGAATTGGACAAATGACAGATTAGTCTCATGAATTTTGGAAATGTCAGTTTAGACCCCCTCAAAGTGACAGCGTTTTGACATCTTAGCTTAGGTCAGAATTTTAGCAGTTTTGAGAGCTGAAGGGAAAGGATATCAAGAGTCAAGACACAGAGCTTCGAAAACAGAGTGACAACCGCGAGTGGGAAGGGAGGAGGAACGAGAGAGCACCGAGCAGCTGAACCTTCAACTTTTCTTCTCATCATCATTCCTCCTGGTCGCCAGTGACTTCGTGATCGCCGGCGACCCTCCCTCAGCCACCACAGACCGGCGGCAACCAGGACAGAATTTGGAGAGAGCTGAGAGGCGGAGTCTAACAGAAGGAGCAGCGGCGCAAGGCTCTCTTCAACACACTTCATCACCGCCCCACTTCACCTTCACCTTCCTTCTCCATGTTCGACCACCATCGTCCCACTTCCATCTTCCATCGGCAAGCATTTCACGGCAACAAACTGAGCAGCGCCTGAGACCCGATGCAGAGCTGAGCATTCAGAAGGGGCGGCGATTGAGAGCTGAGAGTTGAGGGCGAGAGCTGAGAGTTGAGGGCGAAAGCTGAGAGGGAGAATCGAAGCTGCCCGTGACTGTGAGTTGAGAACCGAGTGAGGAGGAGCTTCAGCCGTGTCTTCAACAATCATCAACTCACATCTACCATCATCGTCATTCCCTCACTGCCAAGTTCAGCTGCTGCGAAGGGGGAGCAGAGAAGCAGATTCCAATTTTTCTCTTCTCTGATTTCATACTCTCATAACCTTGGCTTGCTCTTTTCTGCTTCTGGAAATATTTCAGCCCCCAATTTCATTGTTTAGTGCTAATTGGATAATTCATTCAGTATTTTACATGGTTGGAATTGTGAATATATTTGGGGAGAAGACAAATTGCAGCGGCTAGAACCTCTCAATCCTTTGTAGCAAGAGGCAATGGCATAAATTTGGAGCTTAATAGGGGAGTTTTTGCTCTTCTATTTCTCTAATTCTATATTGTAATTGTGATTCTTACGTTTTAGGATGAATTTTATGATGTTGAATTGATTTATTTTGATGTATTTTGGAGAATTGAATGTGGCTTGAACCTTTGTTAAACATTTGACATTGTGTTTAATTAGCTTAATTATCATTTCTTTGTGCTGGTTAGTCATTGAATTGATGATTTTGTGAATATTTTGTGCTAATTTCAAGGTGGCTTGATTAATGGATCCATGGTGTCTTATGTTTGCATTGGTTAATTGAGTGTGAATTTATTAATTGTATTTAGCATTGGATTTTAGCATCATTAATCTTGATTTTTCATATGGGTGGCCATTGTTAAATTAAGATTAATGAGAAAATCAAGTGGTAATGCGAGATGGCTCGGTTATTGGATCAAAAACTAAATATGATTTTTAAGTTCATTTAATTGCTAGAATGCTTAATCAACCTAATTTAGAAAGATTAATATGCAAGGTGGCTTAGTATTAATCAATCTAAGTTAGGTATAGTCTAAAGGGTGGCCCTTGGAGTTATTTTGAAACTAGCATGATAAATCTCCCATAATCATTTTAAGTGAGGATTTCTTACGCCATTGCTATGAGAGGTTGTTTATTCCATTGTTGATTTCTTTACTTCTCTTATTTTATTAATTCCATCATCATTCCATTTCATATTTTAAAGAAAAATCGCAAAAAGAATTAGCATAGAACAATTTAATTTTAAATTGTATAAAGTAGTTTTGAAAGATCAAAATTTTCCCTTTTTATCATTTCATGTCAATCATTACACTTAGTTGCTAGGTAATTAATAAAAGGCTCTTCAAGAGACGATTCGGGATTGCACTCTATATTGCAGTCCTTGATTCTTCAAGTGTTTATTCCAAAAATTGTCAAGAAACAAGCCTTAAAATATAAATCAAGCATTCAAAAATATTTACTACCATCTCCTTTCAAACATAAAGTTTAAGTATCCTTTCTATCATTGGATCACATATTCACTATCATAGATAATTAATCAATCTAACTCAGCTTTCAAGCCAGAGGATGAGAAATAGTCAACATTTTCAAACTTTAAATCCTTGTCAAATAAGCTAAAAACATTCAAAAATAGCCCCAAACTTAAAATAGACAGTGTCCTCTCTGTCACAAGGGAAAACTGAGGGCCTTTTCTCATGCAAGAATACATCTAACAATAACAACAACGTTGTATGAGAGGAGTTGTGAGTAAGAGGAGTTGCAAGACAGAGTGAGAAAGAAAAAGGATTAGGGCAAAAAATTAGGTTCAAAATTTTTTTTTGGGTTTGGCTGCAGCTTAAAACCTTTTGTAAGAATTTTTTTTTTGTGAATTTTTTTTTTTGAAAAAAAAAATATTTTTTTTGGGTATTGGCTGCAGCCAAAAACCTTCTGACCACTTTTTTTTTTTACAGCAGCTAAAAAAAAGCTTGGTCGTGGCATAAAAGTTACTGCCCCGTTTTTGGCTATAGCAAAAAAAAAAAAATACTTGACTGCGGCACAAAAGCTACTACCCTATTTCCAAAAAATGCTTGGCTGCAGTAAAAAACTTACTGCCTTTTGTTTGGCTACAACCAAAAGATTCTTGGTTGCAGCCAAACGTGTCTAATCTGCTTCAGATATCAGCAACATAAGAGGCTCAACTCCAAAAAGGATTTACCATGCTTTCTAGCTTATGAACATAGCACATAACACAACAACTCAATAAATCTCACCACGAATTCATCTTGAATCACTCATAATCATAGAACATCAATAAATCACACATTTGAGCACACTTTCACATGATCAAATTGCATCCACAATTCATGAACTCATTTGCATCTTAAATTGATAATATTACACAAATGCAATGCAAACGATATTCTCCAATTCATCCCACAACCATGAACACACTTTGATCAAATGTTAAAGAAGTGATAATTCCTTGACATTAATGTTCATCAAAGCAAGGCATGCCAATATAATATTAAGATCGATAAGATCATAGTAAAGGATGAACTTCCCTAAAAATGCTTATCAAGCACCAAAGTTCTGCAACCTTCCTTTGTACCAAGCTTGCTTCTTCCTTCCTCTCATTTGGGGTATCTCTCACCTCACTTACAAAAAGAAAGCGACCAAACATACATCTACAAAAAAATACACCAAAATCAAAGAAATTAAAGAGATTACGTTAAGGCACTTGGTTTGCCTCCAAAGAAGCGATAAATTTGTAATCTTCAGCCATACTTTGCAATAAAAAGTCTTAATCGCAAGTATCAAACACCATGACCTCCTCATCTTCATTTCTTTTCAAATAACAATGTTTCAAATAGAATAGGTGCTTATTCACATTAATCACATATACTTCATCAATCATAAGCAATTTTAGAGTACAACCATTCATTAAATTCAAAGAAGACGTAACAAGCATATTCACACAAACAAAAGTAAGAGCTTCTAAGAATTTAGAATACCCAGTAAAATCCACTTGATTCATCAGTAAGAGTCAAAACATCAGTAGAAGGATCAAGAGCACAAATTTCAGGGATTGCCTCTCTATTATCTTGTTCAAAACAATAAGGATTAAGCTCCAAATTTGAAACCTCAATTGAACACTTAGTATTCTTCTCACCGACATTATTGATTTCCAACTCACAATTACCCACAAAAGTATTGCAAACTGTTGGTAACACTTCGTCACTCCCCATGGTTAATTGTTCACTTGAGATATCATGGAAAATACCTTTTTGCTTCAAAGACTCAAGCGTAGAAGCTATTTTACTTGCTTGAAACGTTAAATTTTGAAGAGCTAATACATGTTTGTGAAATTTCTTTTTTGTCCAATCACTCATTTAATTTACATAATCAAGAATACACTGAAACATATCCTTTGTTGTAGGCTTCTTCTCATGAATGGGGGTGGCTTCATCTACATAGGTATTGAATGATATTTGAGGATGTGATGCATGTGAAGAAGAAGAATTAGGATCCTAAGATAATGAATGGTCTTAATTCCAACGAAGGCTAAAAGTATCATCATGCAAATTAGCTTGAGCCTTAGCAAAATCATTCTCCATGTAATCCAAGATTGAGAAATGGGAGCATTGCTCACTATAATGATTATCTCCACAATAATTGCAACACATGTACTCATATTGAGCTTACAAGTAAAGGGTCATAATCATAATTGAGATAATCATTATTATGTGCAAATCCACCACTTGTTTCATTTATCCACCAAGGATTATCCATGCACAAAGTTTAAATCAAAAGAACTAATAAAACAAAGACACACAAAGAGAACAAATATACACAAGAATAGAGGAAAATAAGTCAAAACATAAAACACAAGAACAAATATATACAAAACTCAAGCTTAAGCTAATAATGTTATAATCAAGATTAACCAAAGACGGTTTTGGGACACAAATCCCCCACAATGGCGCCAAAAACTTGTTCGCCACCGCAAGTGCACGGGTTGCGCTAACTAATAAAGCGATAAGTAAAGTATGGTTCCCATGACGATTTAGTTTCAAAACCCGGTCAAGTATCAATTATCGCACCTTCTCCTAATTTGAGTTACACAATTATCAATAGTGAAGAGAATCAAATTTTGAAATTAAATAAAGAAAATAAAAACAAGTAATTCATGGACTTCAAGGATAAAATGAGACTTAGGATTATTTATCTCCATTGTATTTTAAAAGTACTCAATCAAATCCGCACAAATATGTGCTTCTTAATGAATGATTATTCTAGTCAAGGATATTGAATTACCTACAAGTGCTCTCTCAAGTCTCCAAATAGGTGTTTAGTTCAATTAATTCATTAATCTCTTAATTAATTAATTAACCCCAATTTTCATTGCAAATCTTATTATATGGTTATGTGAGGTCTGTAGCGCCCGGAATTTGAAAAACATGGAGCCGCCACCAAAATTTTAGAAAAAGGATGATTTTGGAAACCTTTTTAAAAATGGAAACTGGTCTACAAAAACCATTTAGGGTTCGGGAATCGATTGTGTGTGGGGAAGGTGTTAGGCACCCCACAACACCCATTCATAAGAATGGTTACCCTAAGTTAATTATTTAAAAATATTATGGCCTTTAACTTTATTATATTTACCCAAATAAAAAAAGAATATTTACAAAACTAAATGAAATGAAAACTAAAGAAGGAAAAAAAACTTATTTACAATAAGGAAAAAAAATATTTATTTAAAAAAAGGACATTTATTTACAACAAGAAAATAAGAAAAAATATATTTATTTACAAAATTGGACTTGATCTAGGATGAAAACCTAGGGCCTACATACCCTTTAGAGGGATCAAAGCCCACGTAGTTCGGGGGGTAGAAAAGCGTGTCACTTGGTTGGTGATTTTTAGAAAAATGTTTATTTAATGTATTTGAGAAAAATATCTTTTTTTTTTTGTTGGGTTTGTGTTTTTTACTTTTTTTTTCAAAAACTTTTTTTTATTATTTTCTTGTAAAAGAGAGTTTTTCCATTTTATTTTCATTTATCAAAATGTGTCAAAATATTTTTTTTCTTTTTGTTTTTTTTGAAAGAGGACCTAAGAAAGGGATTAAGAAAAAAAAAAGAAAAGTAGCATAAGTTAAACAAAAAAGAAGTCAAAAGTGAAGAAATTTATGCGTACCTTTTATCCTTTGAACCCGCTACAATAAGAGATAGGGTGATAGAACCACATAATAAACAAGAGGCAAATACAATTATATTATCTATATTTATTAAGTATAACACCTAATATCATAAGAAAATAAGACAGCACATACCTCTTGCCTATATATGAGATAATTCAGTTGGACAATAAAATGCAAATCCACAAAAGACCACAATGAGCTAAAACACGTCCAGCAACATCATAATACAAAGTAAAGCAATGTGATGCATATTGGATAAAGTCATAGTGCATGAATGATGAGGTAAGCATGAACCAAGGGATATTAGATGAGAGAGAAAAAAACGAGATGTAAAAGTGAAATCAAAGAAAAGGATGAAAACTCAATCACACACCTTATATCCTTGCTCTCCCAAAATTCTTTCAAAATTTTTGTCCCCTTTGCTTCAACCCTTGCACTCATATTTATAGTCTCAAGGTAGGGTTTTCTTCATAAATGCTCCCTTTTTCTTTTTTCTTTTTTAATTTTCGTTTTTTGATTTTTTTTTGTATTTTATGTTAAGAACTACCTAACTTGACCCAATCACTATCAATGGAGATTTTTTTTAAATTTTAATTTTCGTTTTTTTTATTTTTTGTATTTTCTATTGATAAAACTTCCTAACTTGATCTAATTACCATTAGTGGAGATTTTTTCGTTTTTTATTTTTATTTTTATTTTTTTTCATTATTCTCCCCACAAGTAACTTCCTAATTTAAACCTATCAACATAAATGAGATTTTTTTATTTTTTATTTTTCGTTTTTTTATTTATTAACTTCCCTTAATGAATGACAATGCCAATCATATCAATTAGGGGATTTATTTTAATTTTCGTTTTTTTTTTAATTTTTCCCTTTCAATGATGATTGCCTATTTAGACACCGATCATCATCAATAGGAGGATTTCCTTATTTTTTCTTATTTTCGTTTTTTATTTTTTCTTTCAATGATGATTGCCAATTTGGACATCAATCATTATCAATTATTTTTGTATTTTTTAGTGGGGCCCGGACAAAATAGGGTGTTCACAGTTGCCCCTCTTTACTTGTTTCGTAGCTGAGAAAAGTGAGATTCTCGTCTATGAAGCAAGTAAAGATAAGAACACATATTTTGTCCGGCCAGAGAACAAGGTGCCCCCCTTGGAACCAAAGAGGATTTGGACAAAATACAGTGTCCATGCCCATCTTTACTTGGTTCATAGGGGAGAAGAACACAAGTGGAGATAGATGATTACCTAGAATGGAAGTGAAGCGCCTAGTTGCATAGGACTTTGGTGGGGCGTAAAAGAATTGTGCCAGCCGGTACTGGGCTTTGAGCGTGCCTGCTGATACAGGGCTTTGAAAGAATAGTGCCTGCCGTTACAGGGCTTTAAAAGAATTGTGCCAGCCGTTACTGGGCTTTGAGGGTGCCTGTTGGTACAGGACTTTGAAAGAATAGTGCCTGCCAGTACAGGGCTTTAAAAGAATTGTGCTAGCCGTTACTGGGCTTTGAGGGTGCCTGTTGGTACAGGGCTTTGAAAGAATAGTGCCTGCCGTTACAGGGCTTTAAAAGAATCGTGCCAGCCGTTACTGGGCTTTGAGGGTGCCTGTTGGTACAGGGCTTTGAAAGAATAGTGCCTGCCGTTACAGGGCTTTAAAAGAATCGTTCCAGCTGTTACTGGGCTTTGAGGGTGCCTGTCGATACAGGGCTTTGAAAGAATAATACCTGCCGGTACAGGGCTTTAAAAAACTTGTGCAAGCCGGTACTGGGCTTTGAGAGTGCCTGTTGATACAGGGCTTTGAAAGAATAGTGCCTGCCGTTACAGGGCTTTAAAAGAATTGTGCCAGCCGTTACTGGGCTTTGAGGGTGCTTGTTGGTACAGGGCTTTAAAAGAATTGTGCCTGCCGATACAGGGCTTTAAAAGAATTGTGACAGCCGGTACTGGGCTTTGAGAGTGCTTGCTGATACAGGGCTTTGGAAGAATAGTGCCTGCCGTTACAGGGCTTTAAAAGAATTGTGCCAGCCGGTACTGGGCTTTGAGGGTGCCTGTTGGTACAGGGCTTTAAAAGAATAGTGCATGCCGATACAGGGCTTTAAAAGAATTGTGCCAGCCGTTACTGGGCTTTGAGGGTGCCTGCCGGTACAGGGCTTTGAAAGAATAGTGCCTGCCGGTACAGGGCTTTAAAAGAATTGTGTCAGCCGCTACTGGGCTTTGAGAGTGCCTGCTGATACAGGGCTTTGAAAGAATAGTGCCTGCCGTTACAGGGCTTTAAAAGAATTGTGCCAGCCGTTACTGGGCTTTGAGGGTGCCTGCCGGTACAGGGCTTTGAAAGGGTGCCGGCCGTTACTGGGCTTTGAGGGTGCCTGCCGGTACAGGGCTTTGAAAGGGTGTCGGCCGTTACTGGGCTTTGAGGGTGCCTGCCGGTACAGGGCTTTGAAATGGTGCCGGCCGTTACTGGGCTTTGAGGGTGCCTGCCGGTACAGGGCTTTGAAATGGTGCCGGCCGTTACTGGGCTTTGAGGGTGCCTGCCGGTACAGGGCTTTGAAATGGTGCCAGCCGTTACTGGGCTTTGAGTGTGCCTGCCGATACAGGGCTTTGAAAGGGTGCCAGCCGTTACTGGGCTTTGAGAGTGCATGCCGGTACAGGGCTTTGAAAGGGTGCCAGCCGTTACTGGGCTTCGAGGGTGCCTGCCTGTACAGGGCTTTGAAAGGGTGCCAGCCGTTACTGGGCTTTGAGGGTGCCTGCCGGTACAGGGCTTTGAAAAGGATGCCAGCTGTTACTGGGCTTTGAGGGTGCCTACCGGTACAGGGCTTTGAAAGGGTGCCAGACGTTACTGGGCTTTGAGGGTGCCTGCCGGTACAGGGCTTTGAAAGGGTGCCGGCCGTTACTGGACTTTGAGGGTGCCTGCCGGTACAGGGCTTTGAAATGGTGCCAGCCGTTACTGGGCTTTGAGGGTGCCTGCCGATACAGGGCTTTAAAAGGGTGCCAGCCGTTACTGGGCTTTGAGTGTGCCTGCCGATACAGGGCTTTGAAAGGGTGCTAGCCGTTACTGGGCTTTGAGAGTGCCTGCCGGTACAGGTCTTTGAAAGGGTGCCAGCCGTTACTGGGCTTCGAGGGCGCCTGCCTGTACAGGGCTTTGAAAGGGTGCCAGCCGTTACTGGGCTTTGAGGGTGCCTGCCGTTACAGGGCTTTGAAAAGGGTGCTATGAACATGTGATGCCCCTTGGAGTAGTGCTTTTGAAGATGATGACATTGATAATAATGATGACAGTGATGATGACAATGATGATGATAAAGAGGATGATAATGGCCATGATAATGAAGGGAATATCATAATGGTGATGTCATGATGGAGGTGATGACACTAATAATGATGATGACAGTGATGATGGAATCCTAATGAGGATGATGAATACAATGATAATGCTAATGATGATAATGATGATGAAGTAGTGATGATGATGATGATGTTAATGGTGATGTTGATAATAGAGGTGATGACATGCTAATGAGAATGAGTGCAATAATTGTGGTGTTAAAGAATAGCCTGGCAGGTGATATTGCTCCTTCTTTGTCCAGGTGCCTAACCAGTACCCTGTTACTTGCGCAGTCTTGTCGGAGGTATGAAGATGTGTATAATGAGATTCACATAGATGCCACAACCTAGAACCCTCAGTTTAGATTGTGTCCCTTTGTCAGCTGTTTGACCCCACAACAAAAATTCCAGTTGGGACCTTCGCTAATGATCCTAAAATTACACAAGTTAAATGGGAGTAGAGGACACCATGTATATCAACATGAGTGTTTATCTAGACAAAAGTTGTGCTTTCATTAAAAAGAGTTACCCTTATACAAATCATGGCACAAAGTTTGACATGCGATTTAATAGAAGGGAAAGATATACTAATGATGAAGATTCATTTAAAGGAAATGATCTTCCAATATTCAAGCGGATGCATAATGATGAGCACATATTGGTGTAGGTGTGATGCTATTAGGAGATCCTTCGCTTTCAGTTCCGGGTAGTCCCCCTGATGGTGCCTTGCTAAATTGCCAGAGATATGCACTTTTTGACGAATGATTAAGGAGTCTTTCAAATAGACAAAGTAAAGAGAGTCATGGGGCTAAGACTGATAACCTTCTTTGATATGTGTTTAATCCACCCTTTCGGGTTTTCAACTTAACAGCTCCCAATTTTGTGCTCTAATTTTTGCCTAAGCCGCCCTTTCGGGTTTTCAACTTAGCGAGCTCTTTTTTTTTTTTTTTTTTGCTCTAACTTTTGCCTAAGCCGCCCTTTCGGGTTTTCAACTTAGCGAGCTCTTTTTTTTTTTTGCTCTAACTTTTGCCTAAGCCGCCCTTTCGGGTTTTCAACTTAGCGAGCTTTTTTTTTTCTTGCTCTAACTTTTGCCTAAGCCGCCCTTTTGGGTTTTCAACTTAGCGAGCTTCTCTCTGTTTTTTTTTTTGCTCTAATTTCTGCCTAAGCCGCCCTTTTGGGTTTTCAACTTAGTGAGCTTCTTTTTTTTTTTTGTGCTCTAATTTCTGCCTAAGCCGCCCTTTTAGGTTTTCAACTTAGCGAGCCCCTTTTTTTTGTTTTGCTCAAACTTTTGCCTAAGCTTCCCTTTCGGGTTTTCAACTTAGCGAGCTTTTTTTTTTCTTTACGCATAGTATTTCTTTACAACATCTGAATTGATTGGCCTTGGTAGATCTTGGCCATTCATGTTTGTCAATATCAATGTCCCACCAGAAAAAGCTTGCTTAACAATATATAGGCCTTCATAATTCAGAGCCCATTTACCTCTATCATCTTCTTGATTTGGCAGGATCTTTTTGAGGACTAGGTCTCCTACTTTAAACCACCTAGGTCGTAGTTTCTTATTAAAGGCTCTTGCCACTCGTGACTGATATAACTGCCCATGACATATTGTTGTGAGCCTCTTTTCTTCAATCATATTTAGTTGTTCAAATCGAGAGTGTATCCATTCACTTTCATCTATGTCTGATTCAGCCAAGATTCTCAGGGATGGTATTTCTACTTCAATTGGAGTGACAGCCTCCATGCCATAAACTAAAGAGTAAGGGGTTGCCCTAGTTGAAGTACGCATTGTGGTACGGTATCCGTGTAGTGCATATGGAAGCATTTCATGCCAATCCTTATAGGTCACTGTCATTTTACCGATGATCTTCTTAATTTTTTTTATTGGCTGCCTCAACTGCACCATTCATCTGTGGCCTATATGGTGCAGAATTATGATGTTTGATCTTGAACTGATCACATAATTCTTTAACTGCTGCCCCGTTGAGGTTTGGTGCATTGTCAGTTATAATCCTCTCTGGTAACCCATATCTACAGATGATATTGGCCTTTAAGAATTTGATAAAGGCCTTCTGAGCAAAGGAATTGGCTTCTACCCGCTTAGTAAAGTAGTCAATGGCAACGAGGATGAAACGATGACCATTTGAAGCTTTTGGGTTAATCGGCCTGATGACGTCAATTCCCCACATGGAAAAAGGCCATGGAGATACAAAACTATGCATCATAGTCGAAGGAGCATTAGCTTTGTTGGCATATATCTGGCACTTATGACACTTTCTAACATAATTGATACAATCCTTCTCCATAGTTATCCAATAGTAACCGGATCTTTGAGCTTGTTTAGTTAACGAGTGGCCATTTGCATGTGTACCACATATGCCTTCACGGATCTCTGCCATAATCTTATGCGCCTCCCTCATGTCTACACAGCGAAGCAATGTCCCATCAAAGCTTCTCTTGTACAAGACGTTACTACTAATAAAGAAACCCATAGCCATTCGTTAGATGGTCTTCTTTTCATTGTGTGTTGCATCTGGAGGGTAAGTACCATGTTCTATATATATCCTGTTAATATGGTACTAAGGTCGCTCGTCGTGCTCTCTTCCAATATTGAAGCAAAATACTGGCGATCTTCTAGTCTTAATCTGTATTGGTTGAACTTGGACCCCACAATCGAGTTGGATCATAGCCGCTAAAGTAGCTAAAGCATCGGCGAAGCGATTCTTTTCTCTGGCCATGTGATGGAAATTGATTACTTCAAAATTTTTGATCAACTCTATCAAATACTCTTGATAAGGGATCAACTTTGGGTCTTTAGTACGCCATTCACCAGTCACCTGATAAATTATGAGAGCTGAGTCACCATTGACTTTTAGGGTTTTTATTCCAAGATCTATGGCAGCTTGGAGACCATTAATACAAGCTTCATATTCTGCCATGTTATTGGTGTAGTCAAACCCTAACTTTATAGCAATCGGAAATTGCTTTCTGTCTAGGGATATGATTACTGCCCCTACACCATTGCCATGCATATTTACCGCCCCATCAAAATACATCTCCCATTCTTTCGATTCGCTTTCCTCAATCGGATCCTCTGTAGCACATATGTCTTCATCTGGGAATTTGAAATCTAGTGGCTAACATTCATCTATGGGGTTTTCCGCTAAGTGATCAACTATCGTACCACCCTTGACGAATTTTGAGTGATGTATCTTATATCATATTCAGACAATATTACCTGTCATTTAGAGACTCTCCCAGCTACATGCGGTCTTTCAAAGATGTACTTGAGTGGGTCCACTCTAGAAATTAACCAAGTGGTGTAATAAAGCATGTATTGCCTCAACCTCCTTGTTGACTAAACCACAACAAGTTCGCTCGATCATCTGGTAACGTGACTCACAATCATTAAACTTCTTGCTCAAGTAATAGATTGCTTGTTCTCTTCGCTTAGATGCGTCGTGTTGCCCCAGCATGGCTCCCATGGAGTTTGGTCGTATTGTCAAATACAAAATTAAATGTCATCCAGGTGCAGGAGGAACCAAAATTGGGGGATTTAGCAAATAATCCTTGATTCTATCAAATACCTTCTGGCAATCTTCATCCTACTTCCTTGTACAATTCTTCTTTAAAAGCTTGAATATGGGCTTATAAGTTGCAATCAGGTTAGCAATGAATCGTACAATATAATTCACCCGCCCCAAAAAGCTTCGAGCTTCCTTTTCTGTTTGAGGAGGGACCATTTCCCATATTGTTTTTACTTTGTTTGGATCTACTGTAATCCCTTTTTGGCTTACAATGAAGCCCAACAATTTCCCAGATAAAGCCCCAAAGACGCATTTGTTAGGATTTAGCTGCAGCTTGTACTTGCATAGCCTTTCAAACAGCTTTCTTAACACCCCAACATGGCTTTCTCCCTCAGAAGATTTAGCTACCATATCATCTACGTATACTTCAAGTTCTTTGTGCATCATATCATGAAAGAGTGCCACCATGGCAAGCTGATAAGTTGCCCCAGCATTCTTTAGCCCGAATGGCATGATGCGGTAACAATAAGTGCCCCATTGTGTAATAAATGTGGTTTTTTCTTTGTCCTCTCTATCCATAGGGATTTGGTTATACCCTGAGTACCCATCCATGAACGAGTACCTATAGCTACGGGCCGTATTATCAACTAGGACATCAATATGAGGCAATTGAAAATCATCTTTTGGGCTAGCTTTGTTCAGATCTCGATAATCAACACACATTCGAATTCTACCATCCTTCTTTGGGACAAGAACGACATTTGCTATCCATTTTGGGTATTTAGCTACTTCTAGGAAACCCGCTTCTAATTGTTTCATCACCTCCTCTCGAACCACTAAGGACATATTGGAAGTGAGCCTCCTCAATTTCTGCTTTTTAGCCTTAATGTCTGGGAATAAGGGAATCTTGTGAGAGGCAATCCCTGAATAAAGGCCTGACATTTCTTGATAGGACCATGCGAACACATCCATGAATTCTTTGAAGAGTTCAACTATTTTCTCTCTTTTGGGGTTATCTACTATCTTTAGTTCTCTCTTTTCTTCCTCTGTGCCCATATTTATTACTTCAATTACATCTTCATGTGGGCACATCCTATTGTCGTCAGATTCAAGAATTTTTTGTATACTTGAATGATCTCATCATCATCACACTCATAATCATGCATATCAATGGCAACAAGCGAATCATCATTCAGGGACTCAGAAACCTCTGCGTTGGACAAGAGTTCCGAGGAAATCGATTTCCTGGAGGGCAACAAATGAACAATGAATGAATAGAAGGAAAAAAACAAGGAAGAATGGATACAAATAAGTGAGTTTTATTTGCATATCATTCTTCATTCATGATTCATATAAGAGCTTGCCTAAAGACACATACAAAACATAAAAGGACAACTTTTTAGCAAGACATGTTACTCTAAAATAATAGAATTGAAGGTGTCCTCAAACTCCCAATTTTTTAGAACTCTTCCAGAATCATCAGCTAAAATCCATGTGCAGTTCTTTTTGCCTATTGTTGAAACCATTGCAACAGTCGGCTTGTTTAGCACTTCAGAGGACATCAAGAATTTCTTCCTTATATGGGGATTTCAAAGTGCTAATCTTCCCTCCCTATCCAATGATTTATATTAGATTCGGCTTCATTTCCACTGCTTGCTGCCATTTGACGACTATGTGAGTGCGTGTTGTATGAATGCTTAGGGGGTAGCTGGTTAGGACATTTAGATGGAGCAATATTGTATCACCTGCCTATAAAGGAACAAAATATCATTAGTTTATTTGAACTCACAATTTCAAGTGGGCATAGCGAGTTATCCATGGTGTATTGGTATAAAGGTATTCTGGCACAAGCATCCTCTAGCTTCCTCAGGGAATCCATTATTCCACAGGGAGAACTAGAGTTGATCATTAGATAGGAGGGACCCTGAGTCCCATCCTAGCCAAGATCTTATCATTGACCATAGTGATAAGCATGCAATACACCTTTCCTATAGGAACTTGATTTAAACCTGGTTCTTTTGCCATTTAACCTTTGTGCTAAATTTTTAGTTGTTAGATAACTTGCTTGTCCTTTATTAAAGGAAATAGAAGGAAGAGTCAGAAAGTATTTTCGAATGCATGCTATACAAATGATTACATGTGCTTTCTAGCCTTGATATAGGTGGTGGACATTGAGAAAAAGAATTTCACCTCCTCAAGAGATCCAATACCCCATAGGGAGGATGAAGTGCCCATTAACCTGCGAACGGCCCAAGCTATTACGTGGTTAAGGGTTTTGTTAAATGTTTATTATGTCCAAGGCCCATATCAAATGAAGCTAAATACCAATAGATGATTTAAAGACACCTCATGAGACATGAAAGAGTGATGACTTATACTTCAAGTTTTGATATGGGTGATGGACATTAAGAAAAAGAACTTCACCTCCTCAAGAGATCCAATACCCCATAGGGAGGATGAAGTGCCCATTAACCTGCGAACAACCCAAGCTATTACGCGGTTAAGGGTTTTGTTAAATGTTTATTATGTCAAAGGCCCATATCAAACGAAGCTAAATGTCAATAGATGATGCAAGGATACCTCATGAGACATGAAAGAGTGATGACTTATACTTCAAGTTTTGATATGGGTGATGGAAATTAAGAAAAAGAACTTCAACTCCTCAAGAGATCCAATACCCCATAGGGAGGATGAAGTGCCCATTAACCTGCGAACGGCCCAAGCTATTACGCGGCTAAGGGTTTTGTTAAATGTTTATTATGTCTAAGGCCCATATCAAATAAAGCTAAATGCCAATGGATGATGCAAGGATACCTCATGAGACATGAAAGAGTGACGACTTATACTTCAAGTTTTGATATGGGTGATGGACATTAAGAAAAAGAACTTCACCTACTCAAGAGATCTATTACCTCATAGGAAGAATGAAGTGGCCATTAACCTGCGAATAGCCCAAACCATCACGCGGCTAAGGGTTTTTTTAAAATGATGATTATGTCCAAGGCTTATATCAAATGAAGTCAAAATGCTAATAGATGATGCAAGGATACCTCATGAGACGTGAAAGAGTGACGACTTATACTTCAAGTTTTGATATGGGTGATGGACATTAAGAAAAAGAACTTCACCTCCTCAAGAGATCTATTACCTTATAGGGAGAATGAAGTGCCCATTAACATGCGAATGGCCCAAACCATCACGCGGCTAAGGGTTTTTTTTAAAAAAAAATGATAATTATGTCCAAGGCCTATATCAAATGAAGTTAAAATGCTAATGGATGATATAATGATACCTTATGAGTCCTAAAGGGTTATCTCTCATCGAGATGTTTTCTAACATGATTGATGTGATGAGATCATGGTCTTTTAGGGTCATAGACCCTTAGACTAAGGTTAGCTATCTAATGCATACACCGTCCTTGTGATGTATCTTTATATGGAATGATGCTAGATACATACTCAGGTGAAGCGACAGTTAGTCACTTGATCCTAGGGGTTCCATTGATTATGCATGGATGACAATAAATATTATCAACAATAAATAAATATATGCCCTCCAGTGTCCTAATTTAGGAATGACCCTAGGTTAGTAGTATCTATCCTAAGAAAGGCATGTACTAATTAATTGGGTAGGTCTATAATTTCTAGTAATAGGTGCAATGGTTTCAAGGTGGTTCTAATTCTCACAGATAAAGGTCTCCTAACTGCCCCCATCGTAAAGATGAAGACCCCATTTGATGAAGTTGACCTTCAGGGGGTTCTGAAAACCCCACAGGGATCAACCTCACCAAATGAGTAACAGCTAGGATGAAGTCTTCACAGTAACCTCATGGGGTTCTTAAAACCCCACAGGGAGACCGCTAGAAACTTCCACTCACCTAAGGAACTCACAGACCCGGGTATAGGGCCCAAAATGTGTGTGAGGAGAATAGTGTATGTATTCAGTGTGTGTGGAGAGCATACCAACCTATGGGCCTAGGTTTTACCCAACCCTCATCTGCTAAGCAGATCACAAGATAGATAGAAAAAAAAGAATAAACAAATAGATGAATAAAGAATTAAAAAAACAAATATTTACAAAAAGAAAAAGGGTAATTAAAATAAAATTAAGGCCATATTATTTTTAAACACTTAACTTAGATGGGCTTGACTCTCAAATTGTCCCCAGCGGAGTCGCCAAGCTGTAGCGCCCGGAATTTGAAAAACATGGAGCCGCCACCAAAATTTTAGAAAAAGGATGATTTTGGAAACCTTTTTAAAAATGGAAACTGGTCTACAAAAACCATTTAGGGTTCGGGAGTCGATTGTGTGTGGGGAAGGTGTTAGGCACCCCACAACACCCATTCATAAGAATGGTTACCCTAAGTTAATTATTTAAAAATATTATGGCCTTTAACTTTATTATATTTACCCAAATAAAAAAAAGAATATTTACAAAACTAAATGAAATGAAAACTAAAGAAGGAAAAAAAACTTATTTACAATAAGAAAAAAAAATATATTTATTTAAAAAAAGGACATTTATTTACAACAAGAAAATAAGAAAAATATATTTATTTACAAAATTGGACTTGACCTAGGATGAAAACCTAGGGCCTACGTATCCTTTAGAGGGATCAAAGCCCACGTAGTTCGGGGGGTAGAAAAGCGTGTCACTTGGTTAGTGATTTTTAGAAAAATTTTTATTTAATTTATTTGAGAAAAATATCTTTTTTTTTTGTTGGGTTTGTGTTTTTTACTTTTTTTTTTTCCAAAAACGTTTTTTATTATTTTCTTGTAAAAGAGAGTTTTTCCATTTTATTTTCATTTATCAAAATGTGTCAAAATATTTTTTTTTCTTTTTTTTTTTGAAAGAGGACCTAAGAAAGGGATTAAGAAAAAAAAAAAAAAAGTAGCATAAGTTAAACAAAAAAGAAGTCAAAAGTGAAGAGATTTATGCGTACCTTTTATCCTTTGAACCCGCTACAATAAGAGATAGGGTGATAGAACCACATAATAAACAAGAGGCAAATACAATTATATTATCTATATTTATTAAGTATAACACCTAATATCATAAGAAAATAAGACAGCACATACCTCTTGCCTATATATGAGATAATTCAGTTGGACAATAAAATGCAAATCCACAAAAGACCACAATGAGCTAAAACACGTCCAACAACATCATAATACAAAGTAAAGCAATGTGATGCATATTGGATAAAGTCATAGTGCATGAATGATGAGGTAAGCATGAACCAAGGGATATTAGATGAGAGAGAAAAAAACGAGATGTAAAAGTGAAATCAAAGAAAAGGATGAAAACTCAACCACAGACCTTATATCCTTGCTCTCCCAAAATTCTTTCAAAATTTTTGTCCCCTTTGCTTCAACCCTTGCACTCATATTTATAGTCTCAAGGTAGGGTTTTCTTCATAAATGCTCCCTTTTTCTTTTTTCTTTTTTAATTTTCGTTTTTTGATTTTTTTTTTGTATTTTATGTTAAGAACTACCTAACTTGACCCAATCACTATCAATGGAGATTTTTTTAAAATTTTAATTTTCGTTTTTTTTTTATTTTTTGTATTTTCTATTGATAAAACTTCCTAACTTGACCTAATTACCATTAATGGAGATTTTTTCGTTTTTTATTTTTATTTTTATTTTTTTTCATTATTCTCCCCACAAGTAACTTCCTAATTTAAACCTATCAACATAAATGAGATTTTTTTATTTTTTATTTTTCGTTTTTTTATTTATTAACTTCCCTTAATGAATGACAATGTCAATCATATCAATTAGGGGATTTATTTTAATTTTCGTTTTTTTTTTAATTTTTCCCTTTCAATGATGATTGCCTATTTAGACACCGATCATCATCAATAGGAGGATTTCCTTATTTTTTCTTATTTTCGTTTTTTTATTTTTTCTTTCAATGATGATTGCCAATTTGGACACCAATCATTATCAATTATTTTTGTATTTTTTAGTGGGGCCCGGACAAAATAGGGTGTTCACAGTCAATGGGTGTATATTTACCTCATTAACAAAACTATCCATTCAATTTGCAAATTTTAAGTTCTCACACGATTAAACTCAAGTTCTACACTCAATCTAGCTCTCTCAAGCATCAATCAAGTGAACCCAACAATCTCATTGGTGGCCAATCAATAAGGAGCATTAAGCAAAGAGTAAAATCAACATAATCTAATCATTAATCACAAATATAAAGGGAAAATGAGTACTTAATCCATACAAGGGTTCAAATAATCCTAACATCAAAGCTCTAGCTACACATGTTCATAGAACCCATGAGAAAATGGGGATAAACTAAAAAAACAGCGGAACATGAGGAAATAATAGAAGATGGAGGGGGAAAACCAAGAAGAGAAGCTCAAATCTCTTCAAATCTTCAATTCCCAGGTCAATCTCCACCTCTAAGCACCAAACCCTAGCAGAGAGAACCTCCAAAATAGCCTCCAAAGTCCAGAATCATGCTCTGGTTTGTGGATAAAGTATTTAAAAGCCCTATAATTTGTTATGACATCACAACGCGCAGCTTCAGTTATGGGCGTTGGCTGCGGCCAAAAGATGTCTTGGCCACATCCAAGAGTCTTGTCTTCTCTTGGCTATGGCCAAGAGTTTTGGCTGCAGCCCAAAACTTTCTGGTTGTTTCTTGGCTGCGGCCAAAAGGATTCCTTAGCTGCCGCCAAGAATTCTTTTCATCTCATCTTGCTTTTCCATGGTGCATTGACTTCCTAAGCTCCTTTCCAACTTCTTAGTCATCGAATTGTGTTTCCTTTGGCTCTATGTGTGGCTGAAATGTTATCCTATCAACACAAGAAAACCCATAAAACCCAAGGGTTGATGAACTATAGCAAAATATTCATGCTTAACCAAAGAATTATGCTATTTTATATCCAATACTCACTAGGCACATTTTCTTTACATTTATATCCCCACATCTCCATTAATTCACCAAAATGTGTGAGAAATTAAGGGTAAATGTGCCAATTTGACATGAATTTCATGAGGTTAACAACTATCCTCATCTTTTTTATATATAAAAACAAAGCTTAAGCACCCCTTGCCAACTATGACCGTCAAAGCTTCAGTATCGATAGCGAGTCACTGGAGCTCTAGCGACCCGGCCGGAGCTCCAACGCTGTCGGCCGCCATCAAAACGCAAAAGCTGGAGTGGTGAATAACGAAAGCAAAGTAGTAAATAAAGTCGTACTACATTTTTGAATTTTTGAAAACAAGAGTAATAATATAGTGAAACCATACTAGCGAATAGCGAAACCAGAGTAGTCATGGACCCTTTTTCACTACTTTGATTTCGTCTCTGGCAGCTTTGTTACAAGAACTTTGACACTAGCATAGTAGTTAATAATGAAAGAACAATAGTTAATAGTGAAACTAAAGTTGTAAATAACGAGACTAGAGTAGTTATTAGAAAATAGTTATCTCACTACTTTAGTTTCGTGATTTACTACTTTGGTTTTTCTATATACTACTCTTATTTACCTATTTACTACTATGATTTTTCCTCCAGTTGCCATTGGTGCCAGGGACCGATTGCTGATGGGGTTGCTAGCGCCAGAGCTCAAACAATCGGCCGGCAATTGGTGATGAGGGGCTTGTTTTTTTTAAAAAAGGCTAAGGGCAACTATCTTTCAGCAACATTTTCAAATTTCAAATCAGTCCAGGTAGTCTAATTTGGTTTTTGATAAATTGGACATTGGACACCCTGATTTGTCCTTTTTATGTTTTTCAGGGTATTTTAGTGTCATTTCCCCCTTTTTTATCAGTCATATGAAATTATAGAGAGACCTGATTAAAGATGAGGTAAAATTATAAGAAATTGATTAAAAGAAAAAAATGACCAAATTTAAAACCGGTGAAACTATAATGATCAGAACTGATAAAATGATAAAAAAAAAAACTGTATGGGCATAATTAAAACTTAGTAGAGATTTTAAGAACTTGCAGATTAATTAATTATCCCTGTTTTTGTATTGCAAAATATGCATGAAATAGTGTGGTGAAATAGTTCAGAAGCTACGGAGATATTAGTGTATTGCCATCCCATCCAGAATTTATATTTTACAAAAATTAGCACAAAAGGAGAGGAATGCATGTTTGGTATATGGTAACAATTTGCTTGCCAATTAAATCAATAATGAAGATAATTATCAAAGTTAGCTAACATGTTTTAATTAAAAATATATACACTCTAAAGTAATTTAATTGGCTTCCTTAATTTCTCCAAAAAAATCAACTTTGTCTTATAATTAGGACCGAAGGGAGTAGATATCCTATAATGGATTAGAGTATTTTTAAATTTAATGTAGATTCATTGTTTTGACCCGTAACGTAGATTCATTATCCCAATGATAATGGTAATTTATGTTTTATTCAATTAATTGATAAAAGTTATTTCCGTAACTAATAAGCTGTTGATTGATATGATAAGTGATATTATCTATATAAGGAAGAGAATACAAGATCGAATATTGAGAATCACACTTGTTGGGAGATGCAAAAATCCTTTACACTATAAGTCTCGAAGGTAAACCATTGATTTCATGATATAATATGTTTTTGTTTAAAATATTAATTTTTTCACATAATATTCTTAATTAACTATAAAATTTTCTAACTAACAATTTTTATTTTAGAATAATTTTAATACTTTATATATTCATCAGTTTTTGTAAAATTGATATTAGATGCTTATAATAAGGATTGCATTTGGTAAATAGTACGTCAAAAGTAAATTGTTTTTCATATTCCACGTCCTCAAACCATTTTCCAGAACTTGAAAGGAGCAAGTAACGCCTCTGATAGAGTAATTTACAACGGGTGTTTTTTTTGAAAAATATAACTATACGGACTAATTTGATAAAATTATAAAGACCTAAAGATTAGTTTTCCCTTTTCTTCCGGTGAAATAGTTTTTCCGTTTTATTAATAAGCGTTAAAATTTTCATAATCCTTCTAAATTCCTACTACATTTTTATCTCATGACGCCTTACTATGAGCCCATTACCAAGGAAAAATAGGGCCCATTATTTCAGACCTTAAACATAAGGCCCATTAACAAAAATCTGAAGGAGGGGAACTGCGGGGTAATGTCAGGCCATTAACAATCATTAAGAAAGAAGAAAAAAGAATGTGGAGCTCATTTAGACCATTATTACGACAGAATTTACTGTGCAATAACTATCCAAAATTAGTAGTGTTATATTTTTAGATGTTACTTATAAAAAATCTCATTCTCTATTCCTTTATGACATATCGGCAGAGAAACTTTATTGTAAGTAGGAGGTAACGGTTCCATTCTATAATTCTTATAATTTTGGTTCAAAGAGGCTTAAACATAGGTTTATGCCTTTCATGGGATAATTCAAAAGGATGGCATCACCAACAACAAACGTAGGGCCCGTTTGGTTAGATTGTATTACCACCTGCAATGTAATGCAGTGCAATGTAATAGAAATGCAATGCAATACTGATTACAAGGATCATGTTTGATATGCTTTTTTAAATGGGCTGCAATGAATTATTTTATAATAATGTTTTAAAATTAAGATATTTTTAAAAGACCACTTTACCCTTTAAAATAATTCATAACCCCAGGCCCACTTTCTTCAACAATTACCTTGAACCCTATTGTCAGCCACCAGTTCTCTCACATAGGCGGAGGACGAGGAGAGGGGATGATGACGACGGATGACGAGCATGGCGGAGGACGAGCGCAGCTGAGGGGGGCGAGCATGGTGGAGGGGATGACCATGGAGGAGGACGAGCACGGTGGAGGGGACGACTATGGTCATCCGCGGCTTGTACTGTGTCTCGACAGTGGAGAATGATAGCATTGGTAGTGAGAGAAAGGTGATGAAGCTCCAGTGGTCCGAGATAAATTGGACGGAGGAGGTGGAAGAGGGCGAGATCCAACGCTGTGGTGAGGATGGAAGAAGTTGACGATGCTCTGTGATCTCTCTGCTTCCTCGTCTCTATGCTCTGTCTCTCACAATGTAGGTAAGCCACAGGAAATGGTGTGGGGACGTCGGCAGTGGTTGTGAGAGTCAGGAGGTGGCGGTGGTGAATGATAGTGTGAGCTCCGGTGGCTGTGCTCTGGGCTGTCACGTTCAGCTCTGTTTACTGTAATGGAAGATGATGGTATTTCAGTTATGAAGAAGAGGAGGTGACTGGCGGTGGTTATAATAAATCGCCGGAAATGGGGGCCAGAGTTGTGGTGTGATCGGAACAGAGGAAAGAGAAGGATGATGGTGCTGTGATGATGATTTTCTCCTCATTTCAACTCTGCATATTGTGGTTCAACTTCTGTTGCTTTCGATGTTCTGCTCTCAACGTTAGGGCTTTTGAGAGAAAAAAAACATGATAACCCGTTTTTAATGTTTTGTCTATTGAGGGCATATATTGTCTTTTCATTATATTAGTAGGGTTAAAATTGAGATTTCATCAATGATTACAAGCCTGCAATGAGTTTTCATAGGGGTCCCCCTATGAATGAAGATTACCAAAAAAATGTGCAATATGCTTTACAATTGTAATCTATATTACCATTAATAAGCCTAACCAAACAGGCCACCAATGGTAATGCAATAAAGATTACCATCGCAGGTGTGTAATGCAATCTAACCAAACGGGCCCGTAATCTTTAACACCTTAAAAACTTAGTGTCTGTTTGGAAAACTCTCAAACCATTGTTTTAGAAGTATTTTTCAGTAAGTCGAGACAAAACTCCTCTCACGTAATTATTTCGTAAATTGTAAAAAAAAAAAAATCTAAAAAGCTAAAACAAATATGCATTTAGGATGCAAAAAACCCATTTTGGGCTTTTTGCCCTTCTCACATCCAGGCTACAATGTTTTATGTTTTTGTTATGATGTTATTTACTAAAGTCTATTGTATCGTGGTTTCTTTATTGTGTTTTTTTTTTCTTATGCAAGTTGTAGGTTCCCTATTGTTCATAAATTGCCATTGTGCTCATCCTATGAAGCTATCGCATCTGATTTTTGCTTCCAAGTTGCTTATGATGGCTACTGATGTAGTGCTTGTTTGAAAAACCTAACAAAACGCTTTTTTAAGCACTTTTCCGCAAACTGAAAGAAAATTTTTCTCACATACTTACTTCTCGTAAATAGAAAAAGAACTTCTAAAAAATTAAAACAAACAGGCACGTAGATGTCGTGAATTACTGGAAATCTCCAGTGGTTTGGTGGTGGTGTGCTTTTATGGGTTGCAAAATGTTGGTCCATGTGTCAACTGCAGCTCTCACTGGCTCAATACTCTTCAGTCAAGTTTGGTGTAATGATGCTGACAAAAGTTGATCTAGTTGGTAAAATAGTTGATTTATAACTATAAGATTGTGAGTTCAAATCCCAACAATATGAGGACCTTATTGGTGAGTGGTCTTTAAGTATCTCTGTAAGAGCTCTTTGAATCCAGAGACATACACTAGTCCTGAAGAGACATCGAGACCCAATTCACCTAAACATTTTAATATGAAAAAAAAGTTTGGTGCGATGATGAGGACTGTGATCCTTAAGATGAGCTTTGGCCTACTTATTTTCAGCTGTCTCCTTCGCGGGCCTTTACTTTCATCTATTCTTCCTTTAGATGTGATGTTTACAAGTCTACTTTAGTTGTTATGTATCTTAGGTTTAGTTGCTCGAGTACTTCTTCTAGGCCATGAGTGTAAATGGGAGACCTTTCTATGTAATGTTTTGTTGTTTTTTATAATGAATTTGGCTATTTATCAAAAACGAATAACACTTTAAGGACATACTATGATTTATGACTAACACGTAGGCATGTTTAAGCACAATCTACATAAAAAGGCTTGATTAAACAATAGGATATAGGGGAAATTAGGGAAAATTCTCTTATTAACAAGTTTATTGGTGGGAAGAGGATCTGAATCAGAGTATAAATGCTCTGTGCGCACAAAATTTTTGAAGTACTAAAATAGTTAATACTCTATGTATTTATAAAAATTTATTAGGTCATTCTCTCCGATAAAATCTTTATAATGAGGGACTTCAATAAAAAGAGTCTGGAACTTTGGTATAACTAATTATTTTCAACAAATAAAAGGTAATTAATAAAGTAAGGGGTACACAAAGCTCTTCATATTGTTGAATTCCTTCCCCAGGCATATATCAACCTAATTCTGCTTAAGATATAACCTCCATAAGCATCTACAAATGACAATGGTGCAAAATTCTATAAAGCTCTCTTTACAAGTTTGCATCTTAGGCACCCAATATTCCTCATCTTTTTTAGTCACTATGAATAATAGAATAAAAGTGTGTGGTTAACTTATTCATCATTTTGATCTTTAACAAATTATGATATATATATATATATATATATATATATATATATATATATATATATATATAAGCTATGTATAAGCTAATATAATACATAAATTATACCAAATGAACAATAATCATGCCTATAGACTATAGAGTGTGTTCAACCATAGGAGAGAACATCTCCACTTCCTTTACTCCCCACTCCTTATCTTTATATATCAACTTTAAGGGATTAAAATTTTACTCAGAATTGTAAATGATTAAAATAAAAATTATAAAATATTTTATTCATAATTGTTTTTGTCAAACTTTAACGGTTTAAATTTTTCAACAGTTCAATATTGATCGTAGAGAGGAAGCGGAGAGATTTCTTGTGGCACCTGAAAATTTGTCTCCCAAATTCCTTGACTGTTAGAAAGTGATTTTTTTTTTTTTGTCCAATTTCCTTCTTTTCCCAAGATGGATAATCACCCCAAATTCCTAAAAATCAAGTGCCGATTATATCTTATCCAATCCTCGAGTGAGACAAAAAAGAAAACGAAATGAATTGTACGTTCGCTGTGTTCTAAAATTTAAACGTGACGATGTGATATGGATAAATAAATGACAAAAATCCACGTCAAGTGTTGGCTGGAGTCACTGGTCCAGCCAATAGTGTTCGTTCCGATTTGTATAATCAGTGACAAAAGTTTCTTTCCAAATGTGGTGCTCGTCACATGATGAATTACTAATTTCTTATCACTTAGAGATCTTAATCAATTAAATTTAATTTGTGATTTTTAAATAATAAATTCACTTTTATGAAAAGTGATTGTTATAATATTATCTTTATTTTAAATTTTACATATGTTAAAATAAAACTTCTTTAAAGTATAAAAATTAAATTAAATTAAATTTAAACCATCCAAAATCAATCTAACAATGTAGATGGGCTATGAGAACATTTGTGCTCATGAATGTGATAAGCACAAAATGTGCTCCCACCAAAAGTTTTTGGTCATGTGTGGCTCTAGTCATAAGTGATCCCAAAAAAGACCACCAAACTTTCAAAATGCCAAACTAATAATTTCTCACTAAAATGAGTTATGAATTTTTTATTAAGTGTAGTAAATGTCTTATCAATCATCAATTATAGGAACCAAACCTAATTTAAGATTTTGAAACTTTGAAAGTCCTTTTTGAGATTTTCCCAAATTAAGTGCCAAGATGCGATTAATTCTATTTTTCTTCCCTTTTTTTTAATTGAAAAAGGGAGAATGATAGATAAGTACCATTTGAACTTCAAAATCCTGCTAACAAGAATAGTAATGAGATTGACAACGCAAATCTTTATCAAAAGACTAATTTAGGATTTTGAAATTTAAATGATATTTTTCTATCATTCTCCATTAAAAAAGGGTTACAATATGGTCCTTAATTATTTCTTAACCCTCTTAAGAGATTTTGATTTGTTACCTTCAACAAAAGAGACTTAATCCTAATAGGGATTAGAACCTTATTTTATCCTTTTTGTCAATATTGGTTTTTTTTTTTTTTTTTGTAAAACTGAAGTAAACAAAAATTAATCATTTTGGCTCTTTAGTTGTTGAAAATTAATCAACTCAAAATTCAGATAACAATATGCAATTATAAGTTTTTATGCAAGACATGACAACATCACTACAAAAAAAACGTGATTTAGTAGCGGTTAAAAATGAGTATTAGTAGCGGTTCCAACCGCTACAAACTAAGTTAGTAGCGGTTATTTAAACCGCTACGAAATCGTACGTTGCAAGCCGTTTTGTAGCGGTTATTTAAAACCGCTACTCAATGAACAATAACCGCTACATATTTTGTAGCGGTTCATTTAAACCGCTAGAACACCCAGAGATATTTGTAGCGGTTATATAACCGCTACAAATATAAAAAATTATTATATTGAGAGCTAAAAAGAATTTTTTATTTTGTAGCGGTTAACGAACCGCTACTAATTTTGAATCTCATGAAATTAGTAGCGGTTTTGGAAAACCGCTACAAATTTTGAATTTCATGAAATTAGTAGCGGTTTTGGAAAACCGCTACTAATTTAATGAAATTCAAATTTAGCGCCAAAAAATTAAAATTGAGTCGTAAAAAGGCGCGTTATTTAGTAGCGGTTTAATAACCGCTACAAATATTTAAAATTTTTTTTTAAAAAAATACAATAATATTTTTCTGTTTTTTCAATATTATATTAAATAATTTATTTTCAATAGTTTAACTATTAATAAATAAAAAGGAAAAATGTAATTAAATAGGATTAGTATAAAATTTATATTAATAATATTATTAAGGATAGGTAGGTAATAAGGAATTATTATGTTTTATAATATAATGTAATTGTGTATGAAAAATAGATGAAAATGAGATACAGTTATGATATATCTAGAAAAAAAGATGATTAGAATAAATTTTATAGAAAGGAAAGAAGTATTCTAAAAAAAAATAAAAATCTTGTTACCATATTTGATAAAATTATTCCGCTGCTCTACTCATACGAAAGAAGTTGTGAATGAAAGGAAATGAAAGAAAGGTAAGGTGAAAAGAAATTAGGGAGTGTTTGAAATGAGTTGTAGTAAGGGTATTTATAGGGATCCCCGTACTATTTGTAGTGGTTAATGTAGCGGTTATTAATTAGTAGCGGTTATGTATATTTTTGTAGCGGTTTATTATTCGTAGTGCTATTTGTAGCGGTTAATGTAGCGGTTATTATTTAGTAGCGGTTATTTATTAATTAGTAGCGGTTAAAAAACCGCTACTAATATTATTTTAATTTTTTTTTAAATTTCTTTTTTACATTTAATTTTTAGAAATTTTTTGCATTTTTTTAAATTTGATCACTCATCGTCGCCATCCCTACAGAAATTTTGTAGAAAAATTATTGTTATTGATGTATTATTAAATTTAAAAAATGTAATTCAAATGACGTGGACTTAAAAAACTCACCGCAGTAAAGGTAAATTGTCATCGCCTTCAGGGAAGTAGTTTTCAAAATCAGTTGGCTGAAATGGCTCACTCTCGTAGACGATGTTATCGCCTTCACCCATGTCGTAAAGGTCTCTTGGCTTTAAATGAACGACCATATGCCAATCCGTATGCCTCTCGTCCTCGACATAATAAACCTGATGTGCCTCTGAAGCTAGAATATACGGCTCATCATCTTGAGAAATACCAGTATGAATCAGCCGTGAGAAATTGACTGATGTGATCCCTAGGTCGTCAGTTGTCAGTCCCCGAGAAGTAGTGGTATTTGCCCACAAACACTTGAACAGCGTCACGGTGAAACGACCCTGATAATTAAGCTCGACCACATCAAGAAGCTTGCCATAGTAAGGGACGCCTCCGAACTGCATGTTGGCGTCACTGCTGCTCGCATAACTCCTTGTCCCAAATGTGCCATAAACACCCGAATTCTGTGTTTGCAATCCTTGATCCCGTGAAACCGTGCAAAACTTAAAACCATTGACATTATATGCTGTAAACCGTTTTGCATGATCAAGAGGGCCGATTGCGAGAGCTCTGAAATCTAGTGAGTGTGGGTTGTGGTCATTTAGTATTCTACGCGCAAACCAGCTCGGGAATTCTCTGTGGACCCTCCTATCAACTTCCGAGGATGTCTGTGTACGGATCCTGAGCTGACGCTTCACATGACTTCTGAATTCCCTGCAATTAATAATGGAAAGGCGTTAGTGAAATGAAAGTGAGAAATGTTACGAAAGATACAGATCGAATAACATGTGAGTGTACAATTCTTACCGTACAAAAGGTTCAACTTGAGTGCAATTAATCAAGACATGTCTATGTGCTTGGAACTTCTCAGTTGCCGTTAGTTTGAAGTTCTCAGTTGCTCCAACTGGTTTACCAACACGAGGGATAAATTCTCCTGATGTCGGCGCAGGTTCCGGACAATCGTCAACACGAGGCGGGCGGTTGAAAGCCGTCTCAAGATCATCAAAATACCTTGAGCAAAAATATAGCACCTCATCCCCTATATAGTCTTCAGCTATAGAACCTTCTGGCCATGCCTTATTCCTCACGTAAGATTTTAATTTCCCAAGGAACCTACGAAGTACATAAGAGAAAATTGATATAAAATGATGAAAAGGACGACCAGCAAACATTAAATACGGACAATAAATGAAAGCACATATTTAAAATAAGTACCTCTCAATCGGATACATCTAACGATATTGTACTGGTCCAGCGAGCTTTGTTTCATGAACGAGGTGGACTGTGAGGTGAACCATCACAGTAAAAAAGGACGGAGGAAAGATCATCTCCAAGTGACAAAGCGTAAGAATGATTTTCGACTGCAGCTGATCGAGCTCCTCAACGATCAAAACCTTAGAACACAACTTCCGAAAGAAAGAACAAAGTTCCACCAAAACGATGGAAACATCGGGAGGAAGTGTATTCTTTATAGCCAAAGGGAGTAACTGCTGCATAAGAACATGTGAGTCGTGACTCTTCAGGCCAGCAACCTTTCGAGCCTGCAAGTCGACACATCGAGAAATGTTGCTTGAATACCCATCAGGAACTTTTAATTTCTTCAACGTCGCGAGGAACACATCCTTGTTCGGTTTTGTGAGGGTAAACTTTGCCGGTGTAAATCTGTCATGCTCATCTGGCCAAGCGTCTTCACGAACTCCCATGTCGCGTAAATCTTTCCTAGCTTGAAGGTGATCTTTTGTCTTGCCGGGTTCGTTAAGCAGCGTATACAGCACATTGTCGCAAACATTCTTTTCAATGTGCATTACATCAAGACTGTGGCGAAGTAAATTAGATCTCCAATACGGAAGCGTGAAGAAAATACTTATCTTCTTCCACTGCTGAGGCGCCGAAGTCCTGCGCTACACCAACCGCTACAGAAATTCCAACGTTTATAATTTTGTAGCGGTTATATATATACAACCGCTACTAATATCCAAGCCGTTAATTGTTGGGATATTCAAAATGTACTTGTTCAGTATTAGTAGCGGTTATATATATAAAACCGCTACTAATATTAAAGCCGTTGGACATTAAATATAAAAATATTTTTCTAAGTTGTAGCGGTTATACATAACATAACCGCTACAAATGTGCACAAAGGCGGGAAATTTCAAAATTCAAATGATTTGAGTGTTTGTAGCGGTTATTAGTGCATAACCGCTACAAAGGTACATATTTGTAGCGGTTTATGAAGGTAAACCGCTACAAATATATATGTGTAGCGGTTTATGAAGGTAAACCGCTACAAATATATATGTGTAGCGGTTATTTTTTTATAACCGCTACGAAAATATATTTGTAGCGGTTATACCCTAATAAAACCGCTACTAATATTAAAGCCGTTGGACATTAAATATAAAAATATTTTTCTAATTGGTAGCGGTTATACATAACATAACCGCTACAAACCTACATATTTGTAGCGGTTTCTGAAGTTAAACCACTACAAATAGAGATATGTACATTTGTAGCGGTTTTAGCTTAAAACCGCTACAAATATAGATATACTTTTTTTTTTAAATTTAGATATAAATCATTCATAAATTATTTCAACGCGATCTAATAATATAAATATAATTATATAAAACACAATAAGAAAATTCTGAAGTAAAAACTCATAAATATTTACAAATGTTTAAACAAAAGAAAATGTCCTAAACTAAGGAGCTGGGGGCTGATCCTCTGGTGCTCCCTCAGGTGGGGCTCCCTCAGATGCTGCTGGATCGGGCCGCTGCGCAGAGTGAACCGCACCATCGTCATCAGCAGGAGGAGGAGCAGTAGGAGGAGGAGTAGTACTCGGGACGACGTAGCGAGGGACAGGGGGAACTGCTGGATGCTGCTCGTCCGGGAACAGGCGACTCCATGCTCCCTCGAGCATGGTGTTCGTGATCTCACGCCACTGCGTCTGCTGAGTGTACATCATATCTGCGTGCATCTGTAGCTGCTGCTGCGCCTGCATCTGCTGCTGCTGCTGCGCCATCTGCTGCCGCGTCATCTCCAAATCTGACCGCAGCTGGTCAATAAACTCGTCCCTCCGACGTCTGACCCCTCTAGAGCTGCCAGCCTCAGAGGCGGCGCTCCTGCCGTAGACCATGCTGGGTCTGGCGCCTATCCCCATACCCCGCACGCGTCCGGGGTGCTCGGCCTGAGCCAAACCCGCCTTCAAAGGAGCCGTCGGGTCCACTGACCCCTGTGACTCCTCAGGCTGGGTCTGTCGCAGCTCAGCCTGCGACAGCTGCATCCGCTCCTGCCATGTTATGAAACAATTAATAATTAGCATTTTTCATTATTAACTTGGTTTTATGAAAAATATAATACTAAAATTACTTACAATGGCCGCCTCTGCCTGCTGAGAGGTCGCAGTCCCGTCACGGTGTCTGTGTGTGATGGCGTACAGCTCCGCATAGTCTGTCTGACGGTTCTCCTGCTGTGCCCTCGTCTCCTGAAACAATTACAAAACAATTAGTATTATGAAATAATCAGCTAAAAGTAAGTGAAGCACTTGAAAAGTTACCAGCCCGCTGTAGGTCACAGCAAAGGTCTTCGATCCTGCTGTGTGGTGGATCGTCTGCTGCGCCCGGATCTCGGCGTTCCTCCGAGCACGCTCCTGGAAAAAAAATTAAATGTATTATAATTTAAAATTAAATACAAATTAAATTGATATTATAATTTAATATTTAACAATTACAAAATTATATATAAAAAATCTAATAAATACATTACCTGCGCCTCAGGGCTCCTCCTGAACTGGACGAAACGCGCCCAGTCGTTCGGCGGGACGCCGTCCGGGACGCTCTCCTGCAGCTGCTCCAGAGGCATCGTCCCGTCCCCATCCACACTGTGGAAGAGACGGTTCCTCCTGTTCCTCCAGGCGTCGCCCATCTTCATGAGGGCGTACCTCTTCCGGTTGGCCCGGACGGCAAAACGCAGCTGAAAAAAATACATTTAAATATCAATAATTATAAAAACCATAATTTAAAAAAAAATAATTAAATAGAATTAATTAAAAAAATATTAATTAAATAGTTTTAATTACCTGAACCACCTCCTCCCAAGCCTGGTCCTTCGGCCCCTTCGGAATGTGCCTCCACGTCGGGAAGTGAAGGGGGAACCGCATCCAATTCGATCCCAGGTCGCTCAGGAAGCGGTTGAGCAGGTGACCCCCATTGTGGATCGGCTGGTCAGTGCCCTCGTTCCACGGCACTATAACTCGCAGGGACCGGTCCATGCTGTTCAGACCGGTCACATCCAGCCTCCTCGTCGACACGTTCCCCTGCTCATCTGCACAGTTGACCGCACGTTAGATAAATTATAATTCAAAGTTAACATTTCAAATTTAAATAAATAACTTACTAAATTAAAAAAGTAATTTACCTTCGATCTGCACCTCAAACCCAGTTGACCGCGAAGACGACCCTCGTGGGTTGTTCTGCTCCCGAGCGTCCTCCTGATCGAGGAACTGCTCCATCTCCCTGAACCCACCAAGCGGGATCTCGAACTCCTCCTCGTTGAGGAAGTCCTCAACGCTAATCTCTGGCCCCTCCACCTCAGGCACCTCTGGTGCGGTCGTCGCCTGTGGGATCGTCGGCGGTACCTGTGGGGGGATGGGCTGAGATGCCGCGGTAGCCCTGCCTGCGCGCTGCCCCCTGCCTCTGCCCCCTGCCCGGCTGCTGCCACCTCGTAAAGTCGGTCTGGGGACCTGAGGGGCCTTCCCCTTATCCTGTCCTGAAGCCATATCAACTGTACAAATTTAAAAAAAAAATATTAGTCCATTATTATGCAAAAATATAATAAAAATACAAAAATAAATAAAAATACGTGTTTTATACGTACCTCAAGTGCGAATACTGCGGAATACTGACCAAAAACTCCTATAGAGACGTCTGAACGCTCAAATCTCGAAGAAATCACTCAGAGAAATCTCAGGAAACAAAATGGGCAAACGGAGAAATGAAGGAGGAGGGGGGTATAAATAGCCCAGATATTAGTAGCGGTTATTAAAATAACCGCTACTCTAACCACTACAAATTTAATTATTTGTAGCGGTTTTACAATAACCGCTACAAATGTTCACAACGTTTGAAATTCTGTAGCGGTTATTGCTTAGAACCGCTACAAATGTCTGGACTCTTTAAATTCTGTAGCGGTTATAGGGGCAATAACCGCTACAAACGTATGACCTTTGTATTTTGTAGCGGTTATTGTCTCTATAACCGCTACAAAATCCTGTGTTGGTATTTTGTAGCGGTTTTTGTGCATTAACTGCTACAAAATAACCGCTACAAGTTTTGGCGGGAATTTCGCGCCAAATTTGTAGCGGTTTTTTTTAGTAAACCGCTACAAATAATCTTGCCGCTACAAATTTGTAGCGGTTTAGGTAAGAACCGCTACAAATACCATAATTTATAGCGGTTTAATATAACCGCTACAATTCCAACGCTACAAAATACCTTTTTTTTATAGTGCATGTTTGTGTTATTCACTTGTCATCATTGAGATTTTTTATTATTAGATCACTTTTTTGTGATTTTGTAGTAATTCTTCCTTAATTTTTCTCCCCCTTGCCAATCACGTGATTTTATTACTTTTTATTTATATTACAAAATTTTATTACTTTTCATGGGACCACTGAGTTGAGCCAAACACGGGACCAGAAACTTTAAATTTTGTCAGTCATTATACAAAATCAGCACTACAAGCCAACACCTACGATACCTCATCTTCCTCACATTTTTCATATTCATCGAAGGTACAAATCTATATATATATACAGAGATTGGATTTTATTAGTAAATTATTTAGGGAAAATGACACTAAAATTTTAATTAAGAAAACTAATATTAAAAAAGTTTCAAATTTATCAATGGCTGTTATTTCACTTGTCATTAAAAAATTATATGACTTTTTTAATATTATTTTTCTTAATTAAAACCTTGATATCATTTTCCCAATCATTTATATGTATATTTATGAATGCTCTCTAAATTGCAGAACATATCTTTGCACCCACCGAAACCATAAATAAAATCGCTATGAAATATCTTTTTCTACATCAATTTTAGCACCGGCGTAAGAAGTCTTTTCCCCCGTAAGAGTTGTAAATTTACAAAAAAGACATTTTTATACTAATGATTATTTAACATTACTTGAGGTGGAGACTGATTCTAATTAAACACATTAGAATATCTTAACACAAATTTAATCTATTAATATATCTAAGTCACTAAGTATAGTACTACTATGACCTTTCAATCTGAAACCAGATTTGCTTTCCAGTTAGTGGTGAAATATTTATGAATCTGGAGGACGAGTGCATTAAATAAAGTCACATTTATAAAGAACGATTTTATCTATAGTATTCTGATAACTAATTCTTATAATATGGTATTTTACTAAATTTTTTAACTGTTAGCATATGACCAAAAAGCCCAGTCCCTCACCCCCTTATTATTAGGATGCCGACTCTTTTAAGAAATAAGAAATGCCTTCGATTCTATGTGCATTATTTATGTTCCAAGCAAAAAATAGAAATAAAAATGAAAAAGACATTTGCATGTATGTGTATTATTGAAGCTTGAAAGTGCCAAACAAATAAAGCTGAGTTAGAAATGGCTAATCAAAATTTGTCTCCATCTCTAAGACACACACAAATATATATTGGACAAATACCATGAGATTTTATAGGAGCATTTCATATTTCTTTTTTGTCAGAAAGGAGCATTTGATATTTGGCAGAATATAAATATAAAAAGATCTGCTTTTGAAAAATATCTTGATGAGCACAAGTGAGAGGGCCTAGCTGAGGATTTGTTTAGTACTAGGAAGTGCTTTTTGTATTTTAATTTGTTCTATCATTGCTGTTATATGGTTTCAGTTTTTTTTTTCTTTTTGTTCAATGTCGGCATGCTCAAAAAACAAGCCAAAAAAAGTATACATAACAATTTCACCAAAGTTGCCTAAAAGCAAATTGAATTTATTCTAAGATTATATAGTGATTTTTAATGATGGCAAGAGTCGAAATTGATGGCAAGCACTTTTCTCTCGCATTGACTCCGCCAAAGGAAGCCAAAATCAAACTGAAATTTCAATTTTGAAAACCCCAAATTGAAAAGCAATAACGCTATCGTTTTTCCAGTGAACTCGATGGAAAGAAACGGTTGAAACTAACATCGCAAAAATTCATCAAAAGGCCGATAGCAGAAAATCATATATGATGGTTATAATAATCTTTCCCAACATCCAAAAATATAAGAACAAATATACAGAGTTAAACGGAATAAAATATGTTCCTCGATCAAATTCAAAAGGTTAAATCAAATAATTTTTCTAAATAGAAAAATATTTTCATAATGCATTGTTTAAATAAGTAGCAGGTAGAGTGAGATCAGAAGTAAGACTCTGATACCACATATTAGAAATTTGCTCTAAATAAAAACTATACGAGGATATAAAATTCCCACACGTTGTTTCTTTTTCTGATATACCTTTCTGTACTGAGATTTGAGAATGAATTAATCATATGATTTAGTGAAGAAAGAAAAAACTGGAGGGAGTAATTAAGAAGCCCAAGGATATTGTAGAGTCTTGCATGGACTCTATATCTACTTGGATCTTAGATAAAAAGCCGTGAAACTTTACGCAATTAATAATAGCCACTTGCAACTCATTATTAGGGAAAAGGGCAATTCGTGAATAGACTCTTTCTTTTTCATATATGTAATCAATTACAGTATTACGTTTCGGCCAAAAAACTCAAAAAATGAGAATTTAATTTGGTTGTCTCACTTCCAATTTTCCATTATAAATATTGATACGTAGCTCCCACATTGAACACAACGCAAAGTAGCTGTATAACACTCCCACATTCCTCCCTTTTCAGTTCATAAATTCATTGTTTGGTAACATACATGGCTATAGCATTTTCCCCAGTAAATCTTAAGTTTACTGTGAGGAGGTGCCAACCAGAACTGGTGGCTCCAGCCAAGCCCACGCCTCGTGAAGTGAAGCAACTCTCTGACATAGATGACAGTGATGCTCAAAGATTTCAACTTCCAATAGCACACTTTTATCCTCACAAGCCTTCCATGACAGGAAACGACCCTGCTCAAGTTATCAAAAGAGCACTTGCTCAAACCCTAGTCTTTTACTATCCATTTGCAGGTCGAATTAGGGAAGGATCTGGTCGCAAACTTATGGTTGATTGTAATGCAGAAGGAGTCATTTTCATTGAAGCTGATGCTGATGTTTCTCTTCACCAGTTTGGTGACCCTCTTCAACCTCCTTTCCCTTGCTTTGAAGAGCTTCTTTATAGTGTCCCTGGCTCAGAAGGAATCATTAACTGTCCCCTCTTACTCATACAGGTATACTCATAAATATATATATATATATATATATATTTATTTATATAATCCTTAAACATGATAGTTCGTCCAGCCCTTTTTAAAAGAACCTAAAATTTAAATTATCTTACTCTTTTTTATAAGGTCCCACTTAAATTCTTTGAGCATTTAATATGTTTTTACCATTTTGGCTTTAATTAATTATATTCTCTCTCCATCTTTTTTCCATATCCCATTCTCTTTTATAATTTCTCTCATCATTACCATATTTCTCTTTTTTACTTACCTTCTTATAAATAAAGGAATACTTAAAAAAAAGTTTATTTTCTGATATACATATTATTTCAAACTAATTCTAACTAAAATTTTAAGCCGTGTAATTCAGTTACCAGGCTAATATAAAAAGAAGTAGAGGGAATATATAATTATCTCAAATAACTCCAACATGTGCTAATGTTGCATATTTTTTTTGTATTTAATTCTAGGTGACACGTCTCAAATGTGGGGGTTTCATTTTCGCTGCTCGCATAAACCACACCATGAGTGATGGTCTTGGTATTGTTCAATTCCTAAAGGCCTTAGCTGAGATTGCACAAGGTGCTTGTGAGCCTTCAATTCCTCCAGTTTGGTGTAGAGAGTTACTAAATGCGAGGGATCCACCTCGTGTTACATTTACCCACAATGAGTATGATGAAGTGCCTGATGATGAAACAAGAAGCCACGTCATGGTTCACCATTCTTTCTTCTTTGGACCTAACGAGTTAAAGGCCATTCATAAAATGTTCCCTCATCATCACCATGGTCCTCAAAACTCAACTTTTGAAGTACTCACAGCTTTCATTTGGTGTTGCCGCACCATAGCTTTACAGCTTGAACCAGACAGGGAAGTTTGTTTAATGTGCAGCAACAACGTAAGGGGTAAGTCAAACAACCCGTTAGCGCCATCGGGTTATTACGGCAATGCTTTTGTTTTCCCGGCCGTCGTCACCACGGCCGGGAAGCTATGCAAAAACTCATTAGGGTATGCCTTAGAGCTAGTCAAGAAATCAAAAGCTATGGCGACAGTAGAGTACATTCGATCTGTAGCAGATCTTATGGTGATCAGAGGACGGCCTAATCTTGTCTTCTCAAGGTCTTGGCTTGTTTCAGATGTGAGACGTGCTGGTTTTAGAGATATAGATTTTGGTTGGGGTAAGGCAAGATATGCTGGACCAGCTATGGCCGGTACTGGAGACTTCCTTGGAGCGAGCTTCTTTATTCCTCATGAGAATGCAAAAGGAGAGGAAGGCATTGTGGTACCAATTTGCTTGCCACTCAAATCTATGATGCTATTTATCAAACAGTTAGAGAATATGCTAATTAGCAAACTATGATATCTAGACATCGTGCTTTGTGCATCACCTGAAGTTTAAAATGAGCCATGCATACTTATGGTAATGGTCATCGGTAATTTCTAGACCATTGTTATTTTCTGGGTTGTACATTTATGGGCTAATTAATATGTAAGTCTCTAAAGTTTTCATTTAATTTTTAACAACGTACTTGTAGATTTTTTCCCCCTAAAATTAGCTGCTTATAGTTTTTACCTATTCTTAATCAAGTCACTATATTTTTTTCTTGAAAAATGACACAGAAATACCTTTGAAATTTGAAAAGAAGAAATCACAGTGTTGAATTTCACTAATTCCAATGGATTGATTTGGGATTTTGAAATATTGCCAAAAGACATAACTATTGTGCGCCATTGTAAGTGCATGTGGGTCGCGCTAAACAATAAAGTGATAAGTAAAATATGGTTCCCATGAGGGATTTAGTTTCAAAACCCGGTCAAGTATCAATTATCCCATTTTCGCCTAATTTGAGTTATACAACTATCAATAGTGAAGAGAAGCAAATTTTGAAATTAAATAAAGAAAATAAAAACAAATGATTCATGAACTTCAAAGATAAAATGAAACTTAGGATTATTTACTCCCTTGTGTTTCAAAAATACTCAATCAAATCCGCACAAATATGTGCTTCTTAATGAAAGATTATGCTAGCCAAGGATACTAAATTACCTATAAGTGCTCCCTCAAGTCTCCAAAAAGGTGTTTAGTTCAATTAATTCATTAATCTATTAATTAATTAATTAAACCCAATTTTCATTGTAAATTTTATATGGTTATGTGAGGTCAATGAGTGTATATCTCTACCTCATTAACAAAACTATCTATTCAACTTGCAAATTTCAAGTTCTCACACAATTAAACTCAAGTTCTACACTCATTCTAGCTCTCTCAAGCATCAATCAAGTGAACCCAACAATCTCATTGGTGGCCAATCAATAAGGAGCATTAAGTAAAGAGTAAAATCAACATAATCTAATCACTAATCACAAATATAAAGGGGAAATGAGTACTTAATCCATATAAGGGTTCAAATAATCCTAACATCAAAGCTCTAGCTACACATGTTCATAAAACCCATGAGAAAATGGGGATAAACCAGAAAAATAGCAGAACATGAGGAAAGAATAGAAGATAGAGGGGGAAAAACCAAGAGGAGAAGCTTAAATCTCTTCAAATCTTCAATTCCTAGCTCAATCTCCACCTCTAAGCACCAAACCCTAGCAGAGCAAGCCTCCAAAGTCCAGAATCACGCTTTGGTTCATGGATCCAATATTTAAAAGCCCTAGAATTCATTCTGACATCAAAACGCGCAGCTTCAGTTTCGGGCATTGGCTGCAGCTAAAAGGATCCTTGGCTGCGGCCAAGACCTCTTGGTCTTTCTTTGGCTACAGCCAAAATATGTCTTGGCCGTGGCCAAGAGTCTTGTCTTCTCTTGGCTGCGGCCAAGAGTTTTGGTTGCAGTCAGACAACTTCTTGGCTACAACCTAAAACTGTTTGGTTGTTTCTTGGCTATGGCCAAAAGATTTCTTAGTTGCGGCAAGCATTCTTTTCATCTCATCTTGATTTTTCATGGTGTATTGACTTCCTAAGCTCCTTTCCAACTTCTTAGTCATTGAATTGTGTTTCCATTGTCACCATGTGTGGCTAAAATGTTAATGTATCAACACAAGAAGCCCATAAAAGCCAAGGGTTGATGAACTATAGCAAAATATTCATGCTTAGCCAAAGAATTATGCTCTTTTATATCCAATACTCACTAGGCACATTTTCTTTACATTTATATCCCCACATCTCCATTAATTCACCAAAATGTATGAGAAATTAAGGATAAATGTGCCAATTTGACATGAGTTTTATGATGTTAATACACCCCCAAACTTGAACTTTTGCTCGTCATCGAATAAAACCAATTAAGTGATAAAAGAGCTAGATTAATTAATCATTGACTTAGTATATATGCATGATGATTTCCTCATTGGTTGCTCAAGATGTTATATTTAATAGGACAAACAATGAAATATAAAGGAATGCAAAGCAAAGTTCACAATTTAAAACAAGTTTCCTAACAACTTCCAAAATTATGTGTATGTGTGAGGAGAGTTAGATAACAATTTTCCTATAGTTATAAAGATCAAATATAACATTTCAACATGTATAAAGCAACCTCAATATCAGGCCTTCAAATGCCCACATTCTCCCCCCTCTCTCCCCACTAATAGATCATTCCACATAATTTCAAAATCACCTAGACTTTGTATGCTTGTATTGTGGCCAATGGTTAAGCTCATTAAAAGAATATGGAAACAGAGGATTCAAGTCTTTTGAGATAGATGACAATACCTAATTCCTCTCTGGGTCTTCACCAAATTTTCTTTCAAGAAGCCCAAATACTCCCCCAAACTTATCTCAAATTGATTTCTTTGCACTCCAAGTCTATTGGATTTAACACTTTTTTCTCTTTTTTTCTTCTTCTTGTTTTTTTTTTGAGAAGCAAAAACAAACTAGAATTGACTTAGGAGTGCATACTGCTAAAGAATATGCACCACATTCCTTATAACCAATTTTTCAATAACATATATCTTCTAACCACCATCCCAATCCTCACTACCAATAATCATTATCAAATCATCATTTATCTCAAGAGTAGGGTAATTCATGGTTTTTTAGGCTAAAAAGGTTAAAGTCTAGTATGGGTCTTCAAAAAAGGAAAATTTATATGGTTTTTCTTCATAAGGCTCAAATGGGGTGCAAATGGAATGATTGTCATAGGTAGGCTTGAAAGGAACAAACACAATTAAAAGAATGCCCAAATCATTTTTTTCAAAATGTGTGAAATCATTTCAATAGATTTTGATGTAAGTTCTATAGCCCTTCGTTGAAGAAAGAACATAGACACCAATTTGCTACAAAATTATAGCCCTTCATTGAAGAAAGAACATAGACACCAATTTGCTACAAAATCTCCCAACAAAAACAATCAAATCATTCCCAACTCTTGTGCATAGTGTTTATTCCAAAAATTATCAAGAAACAAGCCTTAAAATATAAATCAAGCATTCAAAAATATTTACTACCATTTCCTATCAAACATAAAGTCTAAGCATCATTTCTATCATTGGATCACACATTCACTATCATAGATAATTAATTAATCTAACTCAGCTTTCAAGCCAGAGGATGAGAAACACTACAAAAAAAAAAAGGTATTTTGTAGCGGTGCAATTGTAGCGGTTATATGAAACCGCTACAAATTATAGTATTTGTAGCGGCAAGCTACGCGCCAAGTGGCGTGACAGATTAGCCGCGTTTTTTGTAGCGGTTGGGTATACAAAACTGCTAGAAATTTGGCGCGAAATTCCCGCCAAAACTTGTAGCGGTGATTTTGTAGCGGTTAAAGCACAGAAACCGCTACAATATTCCCGCCACTTGGCGCGACCAAGCCCCGCCAATAGTGTAACGGTTATTTGTAGCGGTTACAGCAACCAAACCGCTACAAAATACCAAAGGTCAGCTATTTGTAGCGGTTATAGGGGTATAACCGCTACAGAATTTCAAGAGTCTCCACCTTTGTAGTGGTTCTGGGCAATAACCGCTACAGAATTTCAAACGTTGTTGTCATTTGTAGCGGTTATTGTAGAACCGCTATAAATTTAATTATTTGTAGCGGTTATAGTAGCGGTTTTTTTAATAACCGCTACTAATATCCGGCCTATTTAAGGCCTCGCCCCCCTCATTTCTCCTTTTGCTCATTTTGTTTCCTGGGATTTCTCTGAGTGGTTTCTTCAAGATTTGAGCGTTCAGACGTCTGTGTAGGAGTTTTTGCTACAGTATTTCTCAGTATTTGCACTTGAGGTACGTATTAACACGTATTTTATTTGTATTTGTATTTTTATTAGATTTTTGCATAATAATGTGACTATTTTTTTTTTTTGATTTGTACAGTTGATATGGCTTCAAGAGAGGATACGGGGAAGGCCCCTGAGGTCCCCAGACCGATTTTACAGGGTGGCCACAGCCGAGCAGGGGGCAGAGGGAGGGGGCAGCGCGGAGGCAGGGTGACCGCGGCATCTCAGCCCATCCCCCCACAGGAGTCGGCCCTACCACAGGCACCGCAGACGATCCCATAGGAGACGACAGCACCAGAGGTGCCTGAGGTTGGGGGGCCAGATATTAGCGTTGAGGACTTCCTTGACGAGGAGGAGTTCGAGATCCCGATTGGGATCAGGGAGATGGAGTATTTCCTTGATGAGGAGGAGGCTCGGGAGCAGAACAACCCACGAGGGTCATCTTTGCGGTCCACTGGGTTTGAGGTGCAGGTCCAAGGTAAATTAATTTCTTAATTTAGTAAATTATTTATTTAAATTAGAAATGTTAACTTTGAATTACAATTTATCTAACGTGCGGTAAACTGTGCAGATGAGCAGGGGAACGTTTCGACGAGGAGGTTAGACGTGGCCGGTGTGAACAGCTTGGACCGGAGCCTGCAAGTTATAGTGCCGTGGAATGAGGGCACTGACCAGCCCATCCACAATGGGGGTCACCTGCTCAACCGCTTCCTGAACGACCTGGGCGTTAATTGGATGCGGTTCCCCCTTCACTTCAAGACGTGGAAGCACGTTCAGAGGGGGCTGAAGGACCAGGCTTAGGAGGAGGTGGTTCAGGTAATTAAAATTATTTAATTAATATTGTTTGTAATTAATTCTATTTAATTAATATTATTTAAATTATGTTTTTTGTAATTATTGATAATTAAATAATTTTTTTTTAGCTGCGGTTTGCCGTCCGGGCCAACCGGAAGAGGTACGCCCTGGTGAAGATGGGTGACACCTGGAGGAACAGGAGGAACAGTCTCTTCCGCAGGGTGGATAAGGATGGGACGATACCTTTGGAGCAGCTGATCGAGAGTGTCCTGGACGGCGTGCCGCCGAACGACTGGGCGAGTTTCGTCCAGTTCAGGAGGAGCCCTGAGGCGCATGTAATGTATTTATTAGATTTTTTATATATAATTTTGTAATTGTTAAATATTAAATTATAATTTCAATTTAATTTTTATTTAATTTTAAATTATAATACATTTAATATTATTTTTTTTCCAGGAGCTTTCTCAGAGGAACACCAGGATCCGTGCGTAGTAGACGATCGACCACACAGCAGGATCGAAGACCTTTGCTGTGACCTATAGCGAGCTGGTAACTTTTCAAAATGTCACTGACTTTTAGCTGATTATTTCATAATACTAATTGAATTTTGTAATTGTTTCAGGAGACGAAGGCACAGCAGGAGAACTGTCAGACGGACTATGGGGAGTTGTACGCCATCACACACAGACACTGTGACGGGACTGCGACCTCTCAGCAGCCAGAGGCGGCCATTGTAAGTAATTTTATTATTATAATTTTTATAAAACTAAGTTAATAATGAAAAATACTAATTAGTAATTGTTTCATAAAATGGCAGGAGCGGATACAGCAGTCGCAGGCTGAGCTGCGACAGACCCAGCCTGAGGAGTCACAGGGGTCAGTGGACCCGACGGCTCCTTTGAAGGCGGGTCTGGTTCAGGCTGAGCACCCCGGACGTGTGCGGGGGATGGGGATAGGCGCCAGACCTAGCATGGTCTACGGCAGGAGCGCCGCCTCTGAGGCTGGCAGCTCTAGAGGGGTCAGACGTCCGAGGGACGAGTCTATTGACCAGATGCGGTCAGATTTGGAGCAGCAGATGGTGCAGCAGCAGATGCAGGTGCAGCAGATGCAACTGCACGCTGATGTGATCTACGCTCAGCAGACGCAGTGGCGTGAAATCGCGAACAACATGCTCGAGCAGTCATGGAGTCGCCTGTTCCCGGACGAGTAGCATCCACAGGTTCCCCCTGTCCCTCGCTACGTCGTCCCGGGTACTACTCCTCCTCCTCCTCCTCCTGCTCCTGTTGATGACGATAGTGCGGTTCACTCTGCGTAACGGTCTGATCCAGCAGCACCTGAGGGAGCCCCACCTGATGGAGCACCAGATGATCAGCCCCCAGCTACTTAGTTTAGGACATTTTTTTTGTTGAAATATTTGTAAATATATATATATATATATATGAGTTTGTATTTCAAAACTTTCTTATTGTGTTTAATATAATTATATTTATATTATTAGATCGCGTTGTTGAATTTATGAATTAATTGCAATAATATTATTTATATTTCTAAATTAAAAAAAATAAAGCATATATATTTGTAGCGGTTTTAAGTAACAACCGCTACAAATATATATATTTGTAGCGGTTCTAAAATAAAAACCGCTACAACAAATGTATATAGTTGTAGCGGTTTTTCTTGTGGAACCGCTACAATGATATATATATTAGTAGCGGTTCTACAATAGAAACCGCTACAAATATGTATATATTTGTAGCGGTTTTCCAATAAGAACCGCTACAAATACTCATCATTTGAATTTTGAAATTTGTCGCCTTTGTGCACATTTGTAGCGGTTATGTTATGTATAACCGCTACAAATTAAAAATTATTTTTAAATTTGCTGTCCAACGGCTTTAAATTTAGTAGCGGTTTTATATATATAACCGTTACAAATACTCAACATGTAAATTTTGAATTTCCCACAAATGTGTAACGGCTTGAAAATTAGTAGCGGTTTTATATATATAACCGCTACTAATATTTTATAACTGTAGCGGTTAGTGTAACGGTTTTAGAACCGTTACAAAATTATAAACGTTGGAATTTCAGAATATAAGGTTCTTGGCATTCGTCATTATCTTCTCACTCATCTTCTCCTCTATACTTTCTTCTCTCTCACTTGTAGCTATGGATAAATCATGGATCAGGTTGCCTCGCAATTCTCCTGAATATTTGTATGGATTAAAAAGTTTCTTGGATTTCGCATTCACTCACCCCAGCTGTAACGGCAAGATCGTCTGTCCGTGTCGGAAATGCAAGTTCAAGAAGTGGCATGCACGAAATGTTGTGAAGGAACAATTTCTTGTGAAGCCTTTCCCTGAGGACTATACGTTCTGGGCAGTTCATGGTGAGAAGGCCGACATTAGATATGACGATGCTCTTCCTCGAAGGCCTCAAGTAGGCGTTCAAGTAGATGAAGATGATCCTGTGAATGATGCTGTGCATGATGCGTTTGGATTTCAAGGTGACAACATCAACGAAGAAGTGCATGGCTCTGAGCTGGTTTTTATGGGGAATGAAGCAGCTCGGGATTTTTTCAGCTTGATGGATAAAGCAGATCGTCCTTTATATCAAGGTTGTCGCAAATATTCTAAATTATCTTTCTTGATCAAATTGTATCATATCAAGTACTTGTGTGGGATCACAGATAAGGGAATGTCGATGTTGCTCGACTTATTACAAGATGCATTCCCCGATGCCGAGATTCCCACAACATTCTACGAGGCCAAGAAGATTATCAACAGGTTGGGGTTGAATTATCAAAAGATTGATGCATGCCCAAATGATTGTATGCTGTATTGGGGAGACGATTCCAGCAGGGAAACTTGTAAGAGATGTCACACATCGAGGTACAAGAGAATTCGGAAGGGGAAAAAGCAGAAGAAGAAACTTGCAAAGATTCTCAGGTACTTCCCTTTGAAACCTCATCTACAAAGATTATTTATGTCGTCTAAAACTGCGGAACATATGAGGTACTTCCCTTTGAAACCTGTGGAATGTCGGCTTGGAGACGTACGACGCTTACAACCGCCCACCTCGTGTTGACGATTGTCCTGAACCTGCGCCGACATCAGGAGAATTTATCCCTCGTGTTGGTAAACCAGTTGGAGCAACTGAGAACTTCAAACTAACGACAACTGAGAAGTTGCAAGCACATAGATATGTCTTGATTAATTGCACTCAAGTTGAACCTTTCATACGGTAAGAATTGTACACTCACATGTTATTCGATCTATATCTTTCGTAACATTTCTCACTTTCATTTCACTAACGCCTTTCTATTATTACTTGCGGGGAATTCAAAAGTCATGTTAAGCGTCAACTCAGGATCCGTACACAGACATCCTCGGAAGTTGATAGGAGGGTCCACAAAGAATTCCCGAGCTGGTTTGCGAGCAGAATATTAAATGACCACAACCCACACTCACAAGATTTCAGAGCTCTCGCAATCGGCCCTCTTGATCATGCAAAACGGTTTACAGCATATAATGTCAATGGTTTTAAGTTTTGCACGGTTTCACGGGATCAAGGATTGCAAACACAGAATTCGGGTGTTTATGGCACATTTGGGACAAGGAGTTATGCGAGCAGTAGTGACGCCAACATGCAATTCGGAGGCGTCCCTTACTATGGCAAGCTTCTTGATGTGGTCGAACTTAATTATCAAGGCCGTTTCACTATGACGCTGTTCAAGTGTTTGTGGGCAAATACCACTACTTCTCGGGGACTGAAAACTGACAACTTAGGGATCACATCAGTAAATTTCTCACGGCCGATTCATACTGGTATTTCTCAAGATGATGAGCCGTATATTCTAGCTTCAGAGGCACATCAGGTTTATTATGTCGAGGACGAGAGGCATAGGGATTGGCACATGGTCGTTCATTTAAAGCCAAGAGACCTTTACGACATAGGTGAAGGCGATAACATCGCCTACGAGAGTGAGCCATTTCAGCCAGCTGATTTTGAAAACTACTTCCCTGAAGGCGATGACAATTTACCTCTACTGCGGTGAGTTTTTTTAAGTCCATGTCATTTGAATTAAATTTTTTAAATTTAATAATACATCCATAACAATAATTTTTCTACAAAATTTCTGTAGGGATGGCGACGATGAGTGATCAAATTCAAATTATGCTTTTGTCTTTACAAAAAATGCAAAAAAAATTTTAAAATAAAATGTAAAAATAAAATAAAATAAAATAAAATAATATTTGTAGCGGTTATTGAACCGCTACAAATATAAAATTAACCGCTACTAAATGAATAACCACTACAAAATGGATACATTAACCGCTACAAATAGTACGTGGATCACTATAAATATTAAACCACTACAAAAATACAAATAACCGCTACTAACTAATAACCGCTACAAATAGTACGTGGATCCCTATAAATACCCTTACCACAACTCATTTCAAACACTCCCCAATTTCTTTTCACCTTATCTTTCTTTTATTTTCTCTCATTTACAACTTCTTTCGTATGAGTAGAGGAGCTGAATAATACGATCAAATATGGTAACAAGATTTTTAATTTTTTTTACAATACTTCTTTCCTTTCTATAAAATTTATTCTAACCATTTTTTTTCTAGATATATCATAACTGTATCTCATTTTCATCTATTTTTCATACACAATTACATTATATTAGATAACATAATAATTCCTTATTACCTACCTATCCTTAATAATATTATTAATATAAATTTTATACTAATCCAATTCAATTACATTTTTCCTTTTAATTTATTAATAAGTTAAACTATTGAATAATAAGCTAATTAAAATAGATAAAATAATAACAAAATAAATTATTTAATTTAATATTGAAAAAATAGAAACTAATGATTGCCTATTTTTTTAAAAAATTTTTAAATATTTGTAGCGGTTATTAAACCGCTACTAAATAACGCGCCTTTTTAAAACTCAAATTAAATTTTTTTGCGCTAGTTTTGAATTTCATGAAATTAGTAGCGGTTTTCATAACCGCTACAAATTTCATGAAATTCAAAATTAGTAGCGGTTTGTTAACCGCTACAAAATAAAAAAATGTCATTTTTTTTTCGCCAACAAAATTTCAATTTTTTATATTTGTAGCGGTTTGTTAACCGCTACAAAATAAAAAAATGTCATTTTTTTTTTGCTCTCAAAATTTCAATTTTTTATATTTGTAGCGGTTATATAACCGCTACAAATATCTCTGAAAAAAATTTCGTCCATGAGGGTGTTGTAGCGGTTGGGTTGAACCGCTACAAAGGATGTAGCGGTTATTTTTGATTGAGTAGCGGTTTGATATAACTGCTACAAAACTGCTTGCAACATACGATTTAGTAGCGGTTCTAGTAACCGCTACTAATGTTGTTTGTAGCGGTTAAAACCGCTACTAATACCCATTTTTAACCGCTACTAAATCACGTTTTTATTGTAGTGAAATAGTCAACATTTTCAAACTTTAAATCCTTGTCAAATAAGCTAACAACATTCAAAAATAGCCCCAAACTTAAAATAGATAGTGTCCTCACTGTCACAAGGGAAAACTGATGAGGGCCTTTTCTCATGCAAGAATACATCCAACAATAACAACAATGTTGTATGAGAGGAGTTGTGAGTGAGAGGAGTTGCAAGACAGAGTGAGAAAGAAAAAGGATTAGGGCAAAAAATTAGGTTCAAAGTTTTTTTTTTGGGTTTGGCTGTAGTCAAGATTGGGCTTGGCTTAAACCTTTTGTAAGAATTTTTTTTTGAAATTTTTTTTTTGTTGACAAAAAGACTTTTTTTGGGTATTGGCCATAACCAAAAACCTTCTGACCATTTTTTTTTTTGCAGCAGCCATAAAAATGCTTAGCCGCGGCGCAAAAGTTACTGCCCTGTTTTTAGCTACAGCCAAAAAAATACTTGGCTGCGGCACAAAAGCTACTGCCTATTTTTGGCCATAGCCAAAAAATGCTTGGCTGCAGCAAAAAACTTATTGCCGTCTGTTTGGCTACAACCAAAAGATTCTTGGTTGCAGCCAAACGTGTCTAATCTGCTTCAGATATCAGCAACACAAGAGGCTCAACTCCAAAAAGGATTTACCATGCTTTCTAGCTTATGAACATAGCACATAACACAACAACTCAATAAATCTCACCACAAATTCATCTTGAATCACTCATAACCATAAAACATCAATAAATCACACATTTGAGCACACTTTTACATGATCAAATTGCATCCACAATTCATGAACTCATTTGCATCTTAAATTGATAAGATTAGACAAATGCAATGCAAAAGATATTCTCCAATTCATCCCACAACCATGAACACACTTTGATCAAATGTTAAAGAAGTGATAATTCCTTGACAATAATGTTCATCAAAGCAAGGCATGCCAATATAATATTAAGATCGAAAAGATCATAGTAAAGGATTAACTTCCCTGAAAATGCTTATCAAGCACCAAAGTTCTGCAACCTTCCTTTGTACTAAGCTTGCTTCTTCCTTCCTCTCATTTGGGGTATTTTTCTCACCTACAAAAAGCAAAAGACCAAACACACATATAACAAAAACACACCAAAATCAAAGAAATTAAAGAGATTACATTAAGGAACTTGGGTTGCCTCCCAAGAAGAGCTAAATTTATAGTCTTCAGCCAAATTTTGCAATAAAAATTCCTAATCATAAGTATCAAACACCATGACCACCTCATCTTCATTTCTTTTCAAATAACAATGTTTCAAATAGAATAGGTGCTTATTCACATTAATCACATGTACTTCATCTATTATCAGCAATTTCAGAGTACAAACATTCATTAAATTCAAAGAAGACGTAACAAGCATATTCACACAAACAAAAATAAGAGCTTCTAAGAATTTAGAACACTCAACAAAATCCACTTGACTCATTAGCAAGAGTCAAAACATCAGTAGATGGATCAAGAGCACAAATTTCAGGGATTACCTCTCTGTTATCTTGTTCAAAACAATAAGGATTAGGCTCCAAATTTGAAACTTCAATTGAACACTTAGTATTCTTCTCACCGACATTGATTTCCAACTCACAATCACCCACAAAAGTACTGCAAACTATTGGTAACACTTCGTCACTCCCCATGGTTAATTTTTCACTTGAGATATCATGGAAAATACCTTTTTGCCTCAAAGGCTCAAGCGCAGAAGCTATTTTGCTTGCTTGAAACGTTAAATTTTGAAGAGCTAATACATGTTTGTGAAATTTCTTTTTCGTTCAATCACTCATTTCATTTACATCATCAAGAATAATATGAAACATATCCTCTATTGTAGGTTTCTTCTCATGAATGGGGGTGGTTTCATCTACATAGGTATTGAGTGATATATGAGGATGTGATGCATGTGAAGAAGAAGAATTAGGATCCTAAGACAATGAATGGTCTTGATTCCAACGAAGGCTAAAAGTATCATCATGCAAATTAGCTTGAGCCTTAGCAAAATCATTCTCCATGTAATCCAAGATTGAGAAATGGGGGCATTGCTCACTATAATGATTATCTCCATAATGATTGCAACACATGTACTCATATTGAGCTTTACAAGTGAAGGGTCATAACCATAATTGGGATAATCATTATTATGTGCAAATCCACTACTTGTTTTATTTATCCACCAAGGATTATCCATGCACAAAGTTTAAATCAAAATAACTAATAAAACAAAGACACAAAGAGAACAAATATACACAAGAACAAAGGAAAATAAGTCAAAACATAAAACACAAGAACAAATATATACAAAACTCAAGCTTAAGCTAATAATGCTATAATCAAGATTAACCAAAGACGGTTTTGGGACATAAATCCCCCACAATGGCGCCAAAAACTTGTCCACCACCGCAAGTGCACGTGTCACGTTAAGTAATAAAGTGATAAGTAAAGTATGGTTTCCATGAGGATTTATTTCCAAAACCTGGTCAAGTATTAATCATCGCACCTTCTCCTAATTTGAGTTACACAATTATCAATAGTGAAGAGAAGCAAATTTTGAAATTAAATAAAGAAAATAAAAACAAGTGATTTATGGACTTCAAGGATAAAATGGGACTTAGGATTATTTATCTTCATTGTATTTCAAAAGTACTCAATCAAATCCACACAAATATGTGCTTCTTAATGAAAGATTATGCTAGCCAAGGATACTAAATTACCTATAGATGCTTTCTCAAGTCTCCAAATAGGTGTTTAGTTCAATTGATTCATTAATCTCTTAATTAATTAATTAACCCCAATTTTCGTTGCAAATCATATATGGTTATGTGAAGTCAATGAGTGTATATCTACCTCATTAACAAAACTATCTATTCAACTTGCAAATTTCAAGTTCTCACACGATTAAACTCAAGTTCTATACTCAATCTAGCTCTCTCAAGCATCAATTAAGTGAACCCAACAATCTCATTGGTGGTCAATCAATAAGAAACATTAAGCAAAGAGTAAAATCAACATAATCTAATCATTAATCTCAAATATAAAGGGGGAAATGAGTACTTAATCCATACAAAGGTTCAAATAATCCTAACATCAAAGCTCTAGCTACACATGTTCATAAAACCCATGAGAAAATGGGGATAAACCAAAAAACAGCAGAACATGAGGAAATAATAGAAGATGGAGGGGAAAAACCAAGAAGAGAAGCTCAAATCTCTTCAAATCTTCAATTCCCAGCTCAATCTCCACCTCTAAGCACCAAACCCTAGCAGAGAGAGCCTCCAAAATAGCCTCCAAACCCCAGCGTCAAGTAACGCCTCTGATAGAGTAATTTACAACGGGTGTTTTTTTTAAAAATATAACTATACGGACTAATTTGATAAAATTATAAAGACCTAAAGATTAGTTTTCCCTTTTCTTCCGGTGAAATAGTTTTTCCTTTTTATTAATAAGCGTTAAAATTTTCATAATCCTTCTAAATTCCTACTACATTTTTATCTCATGACGCCTTACTATGAGCCCATTACCAAGGAAAAATAGGGCCCATTATTTCTGACCTTAAACATAAGGCCCATTAACAAAAATCTGAAGGCGGGGAAATGTCGGGCCATTAACAATCATTAAGAAAGAAGAAAAAAGAATGTGGAGCTCATTTAGACCATTATGACGACAGAATTTACTGTACAACAACTATCCAAAATTAGTAGTGTTATATTTTTAGATGTTACTTATAAAAAATCTCATTCTCTATTCCTTTATGACATATCGGCAGAGAAACTTTATTGTAAGTAGGAGGTAACGGTTCCATTCTATAATTCTTATAATTTTGGTTCAAAGAGGCTTAAACATAGGTTTATGCCTTTCATGGGATAATTCAAAAGGATGGCATCACCAACAACAAACGTAGTCTTTAACACCTTAAAGACTTAGTGTCTGTTTGGAAAACTCTCAAACCATTGTTTCAGAAGTATTTTTCAATAAGTCAAGACAAAACTCCTCTTACATAATTATTTCGTAAATTGTAAAAAACAAATTCTAAAAAGCTAAAACAAATATGCATTTAGGATGCAAAAAACCCATTTTGGGCCTTTTGCCCTTCTCACATCCAGGCTACAATGTTTTATGTTTTTGTTATGATGTTATTTACTAAAGTCTGTTGTATCGTGGTTTCTTTATTGTGTTTTTTTTTTCTTATGCAAGTTGCAGGTTCCCTATTGTTCATAAATTGCCGTTGTGCTCATCCTATGAAGCTATCGCATCTGGTTTCTGCTTCCAAGTTGCTTATGATGGCTACTGATGTAGTGCTTGTTTGAAAAACCTAACAAAATGCTTTTTTAAGCATTTTTCCGCAAACTGAAAGAAAACTTTTCTCACATACTTACTTCTCATAAATCGAAAAAGAACTTTTAAAAAATTAAAACAAATAGGCACATAGATGTCGTGAATTACTGGAAATCTCCAGTGGTTTCGTGGTGGTGTGCTTTTATGGGTTGCAAAATGTCGGTCCACGTGTTAGTTGCAGCTCTCACTGGCTCAATGCTCTTCAGTCAAGTTTGGTGTAATGATGCTGACAAAAGCTGATCTAGTTGGTAAAATAGTTAGTTTATAGCTATAAGATTGTGAGTTCAAATCCCAATAAAATGAGGACCTTATTGGTGAGTGGTCTTTAAGTACCTTTGTAAAAGCTCTTTGAATCCAGAGACATACATTAGCCCTGAAGAGGCCTCGAGACTCAATTCACCTAAACATTTTAATATGAAAAAAAAGTTTGGTGCGATGATGAGGACTGTGATCCTTAAGATGAGATTTGGCCTACTTATTTTCAGCTGTCACCTTCGCGGGCCTTTACTTTCATCTATTCTTCCTTTAGATGTGATGTTTACAAGTCTACTTTAGTTGTTATGTATCTTAGGTTTAGTTGCTCGAGTACTTCTTCTAGGCCATGAGTGTAAATGGGAGACCTTTTTATGTAATGTTTTGCTGTTTTTTATAATGAATTTGGCTATTTATCAAAAACGAATAACACTTTAAGGACATACTATGATTTATGACTAACACGTAGGCATGTTTAAGCACAATCTACATAAAAAGGCTTGATTAAACAATAGGATCTAGGGGAAATTAGGGAAAATTCTCTTATTAACAAGTTTAATGGTGGGAAGAGGATCTGAATCAGAGTATAAATGCTCTATGCGCACAAAATTTTTAAAGTACTAAAATAGTTAATACTCTATGTATGTATAAAAATTTATTAGGTCATTCTCACCAATAAAATCTTTATAATGAGGGACTTCAATAAAAAGAGTCTGGAACTTTGGTATAACTAATTATTTTCAACAAATAAAAGGTAATTAATAAAGTAAGGGATACACAAAGCTCTTCATATTGTTGAGTTCCTTCCCCAGGTATATATCAACCTAATTCTGCTTAAGATATAACCTCCATAAGCATCTACACATGACAATGGTGCAAAATTCTATAAAGCTCTCTTTACAAGTTTGCATCTTAGGCACGCACCCAATAATCCTCATCTTTTTTAGTCACTATGAATAATAGAATAAAAGTGTGTGGTTAACTTATTCATCATTTTGATCTTTAACAAATTATGATATATATATATATATATATATATATATATATATATATATATAAGCTATGTATAAGCTAATACAATACATAAATTATACCAAATGAACAATAATCATGCCTATAGACAATAGAGTGTGCTCAACCGTACGAGAGAACATCTCCACTTCCTTTACTCCCCACTCCTTATCTTTATATATCAACTTTAAGGGATTAAAATTTTACTCAGAATTGTAAATGATTAAAATAAAAATTATAAAATATCTTATTCATAATTGTTTATGTCAAATTTTAACGGTTTAAATTTTTCAACACAGTTCAATATTGATCTAGGAGAAATAAGAAGTAGAGAGGAAGCGGACAGATTTCTTGTGGCACCTGTAAATTTGTCTCCCAAATTCCTTGACTGTTAGAAAGTGACTTTTTTTTTGTTCAATTTCCTTATTTTTCCAAGATGGATAATCACCCCAAATTCTTAAACATCAAGTGCCGATTATATCTTATCCAATCCTCGAGTGAGACAAAAAAGAAAAAGTAACGAATATATCTTATCTAAAATTTATACGTGACGATGTGATATGGATAAATAAATGACAAAAATCCACGTCAAGTGTTGGCTGTAGTCACTGGTCCAGCCAATAGTGTTCGTTCCGATTTGTATAACCAGTGACAAAAGTTTCATTCCGAATGTGGTGCTCGTTACATGATGATCTACTAATTTCTCATGTGATCTTAATCGCTTAAATTTAATCTTAATGATCAAAATTTAAAATTTAAAATTTAAAATTGTGATTTTTAAATAATAAATTCAGTTTTATGTAAAGTGATAGTTATAAGATTATCTTTATTTTAAATTTTACATATATTAAAATAAATTTCTTTAAAGTATAAAAATTAAATTAAATTAAATCCGAACCATCCAAAATCAATCTAACGGTGTAGATGGGCTATGAGAACATTTGTGCTTATCAATGTGATAAGCACAAAATGTGCTCCCACCAAAAGTTTTTGGTCATGTGTGGCTCTAGTCATAAGTGATTCTTTAATTATTATTATTACTTTTGGCCCTTAATATATGAGCTAAATGACTTTTTTTTTTTAAAAAAAACATAAAGGAAATAAAATAAGTTACATTAAAGTATTTATATTTCTCGTTTTTTTAAACTAAACTGCTTAAATTAATATGTAATCTAATTATGTATAACATATATTATGATTAAGTAAATTATTTAGCTTCCTTAATTTCTTTAAAAAATATATGGATCTTATATTAGGGATGGAAGAGAGTACCTTTTTTTTTTTTTTTTTTTTGCCAACTTGAAGGGAGTACTATATAGTATATACTAGAACCTTGGCTTGAGCCAAAAATCCCGCTCCATCACGTGATTGATATGGTGAGGAAATTAAAGGGGGGAAATCTCAAAAAAGACCTCCAAACTTTCAAAATGCCAAACTTATAATTTCTCACCAAAATGAGTTATAAATTTTTTATTAAGTGTAGTCAATGTCTTATCAATCATCAATTATAGGAACCAAACCTAATTTAAGATTTTGAAACCTTGAAAGTCCTTTTTGAGATTTTCCCAAATTAAGTGCCAAGATGCGATTAAATCTATTTTTCTTCCTTTTTTTTTAATTGAAAAAGGGAGAATAACAGATAAATACCATTTGAACTTCAAAATCCCCTAACAAGAATAATAATGAGATTGACAACGTAATTCTTTGTCAAAGGACGAATTTAGGATTTTGAAATTCAAATGGTATTTTTCTGTTATTCTCCCATTAAAAAAGGGTTACAATACAGTTCTGAATTATTTCTAAACCCTCTTAAGAGATTTTAATTTGTTACCTTCAACAAAAGAGACTTAATCCTAATAGGGATTAGAACCTTATTTTATCCTTTTTGTCAATATTTGGTTTTTTTTTTGTAAAACTGAAGTAAACAAAAATTAATCATTTTGGCTCTTTAATTGTTGAAAATAAATCAACTCAAAAATCTGATAACAATATGCAATTATAAGTTTTTATGTAAGAAATGATAACATGTTTGTGTTATTCACTTGTCATCATTGAGATTTTTTATTATTAGATCGCTTTTTTGTGATTTTGTAGTAATTCTTCCTTAATTTTTCTCCCCCTTGCCAATCACGTGATGGAGCTGGATTTTATTACTTTTTATTTATATTACAAAATTTTATTGCTTTTCATGGGACCACTGAGTTGAGCCAAACCCGGGACCATAGCACAATGGACACACTAGCTTATTCAGAGCTGTGTCGGATATGGATCTATCAACAACTGTCGTTTTTATAACTGTAATATTACTGGAGAAGGGGAAAGTATGAGGGGAAGATCAAGGTTTGCTAGTTTGGAAACAGATGGATCGGTTCTGGAATCGGGCATGATGGGATGCGCTGGAGCTATAAAAGATGAAGATGGAGGTTGGGTTTGCGGATATACAAGTCGGCTCATCCAAGTACCTCATGTGGTAGCGGAGATCATTGTAATAATACAGGGCCTTCAGATCTGTTGGAGCAAGAACTTAAAGAAAATCATGGTGTTCATAGACTTTCTGGAGGCCGTTAACATACTTACAAGAGGAACTCCCATGGATCATCCGTTCATGGAAGTGATTGAAGATGCGAGGCTTTGGCTATCGAAAGATTGGCAGGTCCTTCTTAATTATGTACCTAGGGAGGAAAATATTCTTGCTGACTATTTGGCGGGATTATCTTATAGTAGTACTGAGAATTTTGTCATCCTTGATCACCCACCACCTTCATTTACTGAGGCGGTTGTTGATCGGGGCTCTTTATTGTTTTGATATTCCTCTAGGGAACAGTTTTTCATTGTAACCTTCTAATAGGTTAATGTATTCCAGTTTACACTCAAAAAAGAGAAACTTTAAATTTTGTCAGTCATTATACAAAATCAGCACTACAAGCCAACACCTACGATACCTTAGCTTCCTCACATTTTACATATTCATCGAAGGTACAAATCTATATATATACAGAGATTGGATTTTATTAGTAAATAATTTAGGAAAAATGACACTAAAATCTCAATTAAAAAAAATATTAAAAAAGTCTCTTAACTTGTCAATGACTGCTATTTCACTTGTAATTAATAAATTATACGACTTTTTTAATATTATTATTTTTAATTAAAACCTTGATATCATTTTCTCAATAATTTATATGTATATTTATGAAGCTTTCTAAATTGCAGAACATATCTTTGCAGCCACCGAAACCATAAATAAAATCGCTATGAAATATCTTTTCCTACGTCAATTTTAGCACCAGCGTAAGAAGTCTTTTCCCCCCTAATCGTTGTAAATTTAAAAAGAAGACATTTTTATACTAATGATTATTTAAGATTACTTGAGATGGAGACTGATTCTAATAAAACACATTTGAATATCTTAACACAAATTTAATCTATTAACTGTTAGCATCTGACTAAAAAGCCCAGTCCCTCATCCCCTTATTTTTAGGATGCCGACTCTTTTAAGAAATGCCTTCGATTCTATGTGCATTATTTATGTTCCAAGCCAAAAAAAAAAAAAAAAATGAAAAAGGCATGTGCATGTATGTATATTATTGAAGCTTGAAAGTGCCAAGCAAATAAAGCTGAGTTAGAAATGGTTAATCAAAATTTGTCTCCATCTCTAAGACACACATATTAGACAAATACCATGAGATTTTATTGGAGCATTTGATTTTTTTTTTCATCAGAAAGGAGCATTTGATATTTGACAGAATATAAATATAAAAAGATCTGCTTTGAAAAATATCTTGATGATATTATGATTTTATCGATTCCAAAATTATATAGGAGTGATTGAATACAAATATATATATAATTGTGATGAGCACAAGTGAGAGGGCCTAATCTCATTCTTGGCTTCACATCATGACAGTTCACTTAACTTTTACTGGTTAAAACCCTTTGTTGGTAGCCCTCTCTAATAACTTTGTGCTTTCAATGAAAGAGTCATTGTGATGAGGACAGGTTCATAGGGAGAATCCAGTTTCAAAAGATGAAGCTACTATTTTCAAGGAAGATATGTAATTAATAAAAAATCCCATAACAAGTGAGCAATATAGATTTATTATCATTTTATTGCACCAAAACTTGTTATTACATGATATTAATTGTTGGTGCCTACATTTTTTCCTTGAGATGTCATAATCGTTTTCCCAACAATTTTTTCTGTGACCGGAATGAATGAATATATAATATACTCATTCGGTTCTTAATATAAGATATATTTGAGGAGATAATCTTGATTATAAATATAAGATATAATTTTTATATTTGTCATTCTTTTCCTAATTTATTCATATTGATACTTCCTCAATAATAATTAAGGAGGAGAGGGAATGAGGGAAGGGAGATTATTAGAGTATTTTAGAAAATATGTCATATTAACCAACTTAACTAATTTTCTTAATCTAATTAAATTATATAAATATATCTTATATTAAGGACCAAAGGAGTAACTTCTTCTTAGTAACCCCAATATATATGGGGTTACTATATGCAGAAATGAATGTTAAAACATATTAGCGCGAGTAGTTCTAAAGATCAATTCAAGTTATGTACTGAATAATATCCGTAATTGGGATTGTGATTCTACTTCACTTATTGTGAGTCATTGTATTCTAATTAAATTAGAAAGGAAGGGGAATTATATGTGAGATTCTGATCGAATTAGAATTATTGTTAGCGAGGTATGAAAATATTTTTTTAGATATTTGAAATTGTGGGGTGCCTGATATATGAGGCTACCTTATAAATTTTAAAATTGCAAATTGTTTCTAGCCTAATTTTAAAATATTCCTTGTGATTTTCATTTTGAAGTTGCAAAATTTCTGCTAGCTTCATTTAATAAATGTCAAGTTGTTTGTTGTGACTTCAAACTGGGTGGGGGCTTTATTAATTGCTACTAGAGTAAATTTTGTGAATTATCAATTTTTCCGTGTTGCTTGAAACAAGCATTATGTGATATGAAAATTTAATCATTTATCTCAGGTGGATAAAAGTGATTTTCATAAATTGAGACTATATAATTATCTTGATATAAGAATATATAAGAATATGATGCTAACACTATTTGAAGTGGTTTTGCAGCTCAATTTGAGTATGCATAATTTTTTTTTGAGAATTTTGCTACATTAATGGAGATTCAATCCTTGTATTATAGCTTATGCTATGAGCCATAATGAGCATATACATGAATATGCAATCTTATGAGGAGATTGAAATATTTGAGGGATGCGATAAATATTGGTATCATGTATGGTGGATTGCCGTTGTACTGAAATATATGGATGTTAACTGAATTACATATTTATGTGAGAAAATCCACAAGTAACCAAAATAAATATTATACTAATTAGAGTTTATTACTGTGAAATTGGCTAACATTGGATGCTAAGTTGTTGAAAACTTCTTAGCAAAATATATTGGAGTGAAACCGACACTTAGTGTCAATGAGTTGTGATTGCCAAATAGCAACGACGATTGTAAAAGAACAATGGTGCAAGTAGAAATCATTTGAGATATTTTGTGAATAAGCACTTAAAACTATGGAGTTATCTCAATCATTTTGTGAGGTCAAAAGTAAACCTATCAGATCTGAAAACAAAACCCCTGGGGAAGAAAATAATCATTAAAACATCAAGGGGAATGGGGCACTAAATTCGAAATTAACAGCAACGATCAACCCAACCTTTGTGATTGGTGATCCCATGAAGAAGGTTAATATGGGTAAAAACAAGTTATTCGTTAGTTCTACTAGTTCTAAATAAATTGCTAGTCCCTTCCTACCTTGTGAGAAAGTGCTAGAATGCATTTTGATGAAGCTAACCAAAAGCTGTTAATGATTTTATAATCCTACGAGATGATATGCTCATTGTAGGCACATTTTATGAAATCACCTTTGCGAATGTGGAGTGAGGCCATTCCTATAAAATCGTGGCGAAATCTTTAGAGCATTTGTTATGCATCATACACACGCATGGCCGTTTAACTTTAAAACTGATGTTAACAATGTAAATGTGAAGGTATAATCTAACTCTTAATGCCTCCAGTACACATCTAAGTGTTGTTGGTTCATAGAAGCATGCTTCACTGACAACTCGATCTATGTACTAAGTGTTATCGGTCTAGGTCTAATTCATAGTCAAGAGGACTACCAGAAATAATGGTTATGCTCATATGTGTAACTCAGCTAATGGTGCTTCCTTTGACACATGTGGGGGATTGTTGTAAATAATATTTGTGGGTGTGTCAAAGGAAGATTGCCACATTACATGAGATTGTGGGGTCCAAGTAATAATAAGTGATATCGGGTTAGTAAATAGGCTAAAAGGAGGAATAGACTCACTCGTATGACAACAGGCAACCAAAAATGTTGTTGAAATCTGGTAATTTGCCCCCTCCATGTGTGTGAGTTAAATGCGGTAATGGGCACTCTTTATAGAAAATATCCGTCTAATTAATCCGTTACTCTAATAACCATTATGAGTCTTCAGTGTTTATAACCGACGTCTTTAATCATCATTAAGTGTGTAACTGCATTTAATTGTACTTATATGCATTAACTAATGACGAGTTAATTATCTTTAAATGGTTTAAGTGTGGCCAATGCTATGATGATCCACGGCCTATAAAAGGGGCATGAGACCGGAGGTTTGAGGATTAGCTCTAGCCTTCAATCAACTTCTCCTTCCTCCTCTTGTGTTTTGCCTTGTTGAGTTTTGTTATCTTTCGTAATTCTGCTCACCTTGTTTTTGTCGGAAGGATTCATTTAATCTTGGGGAATGACGGTTCTTATCCGCCGGTAGTTACGGAATAGCTCTTAAGGATAGTGTCATCAGGCAGGACTCAAATCAACTCTCTTATTTACAGGTGATGCCTCTAATAGGATTTGTATGTCACTAGAGAGGACTGTGAAAATCTACTGAATTAATGATAATTTAGGAGCTGCTGCCAACCATTTGAATTTGGTTGAAACATATAAATTAGAGTATTTGAAATGAAAAAAGAAAAAGGCAGTATGAAATCCTGGTGTTGATCAGAGTTAATGAATAGGAGAGGGATACAGAGACAACACTATCAAACTCAATTAAAAGCAAAGCTACAATCATAGTGGCAGATATATATACTACAGTCACATTGCTATCTACCGACCTATTTTCTCTCTTTCTTTTACTCTCTCAACCTTCTTCTTCTTCCCTTTTCACTTGCGCAGTGGAGTGGTGAGGGCAATGGAGTTGGGGGGGAGAGAGTTGAAAAACTACGAGAGAGGGAGAGGGGACAGACAGAGGTTGAAGACAGTGGGGGGAAGAGGGAGGGTGCGTGTTTTTTTTTAAAAATCATCTAAAATCAATAATGTGGGGCCCACCTAACAAAAAGCAATGGTGTTACTCAACTTTAACGGACATGGCATTTTTGCTCACTTTCATATGTTTGTGGGCATTTTTGCATCTAAATATAGTTTATGGTGCTCAATGCTCTTTTAGAAAAAATATATAGGCATTTTTGCACTTTAACCGTTAACTATAATAAAATCTATCCTTGAGGATAGATTTTTATGGTGCTCGATGTTCTTTGGTTCATTGGATTCTCCCATTCCCTTGGAAATTGTGATGTGCTTGAGGCAGAACATTGGGCTATCCTCAAGGGCCTTCGTACGACTTGGGACCTTGGTTTCAAGAAGATTGTTAGAGACAGATGCAAAGACTCTAGTCAATATGCTCCTTGTGAGAGACACTGATTTAAGGTGCAGTTTATCCTTTGTCCAGATCCAACACTTTCTCAATTATTCTTGGGAGGTCAATATGCATTACACCCCGAAAGAGAGTAACATGGTGGCAAACTCGCTTGCAAAACGGTGTTTGTCTATTACAGCTCAATTTCACAATTGCCCAGACTTTCTGAAGATAATGTTTACCAATGATTGTATGGGAATCTCGTCCCTAGTAGGTTAATTTATTAGTCTATAGGCTATCTGCCTTCAAATGTACCCAAAAAAGATAAAAAAATTTAAAAATTTAAAAAAAAATCTATCATGATAAATAGAATAAATCACCGTCATTAAAACTTGATCTAATGATGGATATATTAAATAGATAAGAAATAAAGTGAGAGATCAATGAAGACATTCTAAGAGAATGGGTTCTCATCTTGGGAGATGGGTGTCTTCATTGATTTATCTCTCCATTTACCCTCTATTGAGGATATCTATTATTAGATCAACTTTCAATGGTTAAGATTTACTATGGTAGATTTTTAATATAATTATATTATTAAATCTCAACCATTGAAAGTTGATCTAATGGAACATATCTCAATAGAGAGTAAATAGAGAGGGAAATCAATGGAGACACCCCACGCTCCCTTTCATCCTATAGTGCATATATTTTTTATATAAATCAAAATCTCTCAAATTCCTCTCCGGTTATAGAAAGTGATTTTTTAATTTCCGTTTTTTTTTCATAATGGAGCCATGCAGCAAATAATCGCCCAAATCTTAAACATCTTGTTCCAGTATCTTATCCAATCCTCAAGTGAGTAAGACAAAAAAGAAAAAGCAAACAATATGTTGTGTTTTAAAATTTAAACGTGACTATGTCATACGGCTAAGTGTGTATTTGGTAGAACTTTTTAGGGGTCTAATCGGGCTTTTAGAATGTCCAATCAAGCTTATGAGTTTTTTTTGGCTTTTTCTGATGTTTGGGAGCAATTTTTTTTTTTTTCAATTGGCCTTGTCATAGAAAAATAGGTGTGTTTGGAACAACGATTGTTAATTAGGCTTGTTTCAATTGGACTTGTTGTGATATTACTTTTGATAAAAGCTAAATTATATAATGTGATTTGTGTTTGGATTGACGATTGTCAATTGGACTTTTGCAAAAATAAAAAATTTTGGGTATGTTTGGAACAGCGATTGTCAATTGGGCTTTTGTGATAATGATAAAAGAGAAATGTAATTAAAAATTATAAAAAATTTATAATAGTTTAAGTTGGGAAATTAGACAATTAAAAAATGCACAATCTAATTAAAATAATATTACATAACCAATTGGATCACATGTTCCGTACAATTTGATCTCTAATTGAGTGACGAATTTGATTCATTTCAGAGGAAGATCGCCTGCCATAATTTGTCATGGAAGATTGTTCAGCTACACTATTATTATCTACCAAAAATATTTTAAGGGGTTAAAAACACTCAAAAAATATTTTTTGAGTGGGTACAACTTGAAAATGGGTAAAATTTTAATCAGTCTGATAACACCCTAGGTAATGGATACAACTAGAAAAATATTTTAAAGTTTAAAAACATTCAATGTCAGAACTCATGAGAACCCGAGGTTCCGGATATGCGGGCCCCACCTCCATTGCATTTCTGTTTATTCTTGATAAGCTGGTGGGTCCCATAGAAGTTGAAGTTCATGATAATTCACATGAAAGAGAAACCTTGGTGGGTCCCATAGATTTATAAAAGCCCAATTGCAAAAGCTCAAAGCTCCTATTTGTGGCTTTTAACAAACGTGGATGAACAGTGTAAATTTTCTCAAAAGTCCAATCCCTAATCTAACCAACCAAATATGAAAAAAAAAAAATCATTGCCAGCAGTTGGGCTTTTGAAACTCCAATTGGGCTTAAGGCCATCCAAAAGTTGCAACCAAACACACACTTTTGCTCATAAGCTCAAAAGGCCATCTTATGTAGCTTTAGTGTTTGGCGTGAGGATGAATAATTAAAATATTTTTTCAGTTGTGTCTAATGTACTATCAGACTAATTACAATTTTACCCTTAATATACTTTCTCAGCTCTAAAACTTACTTTAAAATATTTTGTGGTGCTTTTAACCCCTTAAAATATTTTTCTAGTTGTAGCCAGTGTGTTATCAGACTGATTACAATTTTACCTTTAATGTGCTTTTTCAATTCCAAAAATTACTTTAAAAATATTTTTTTGTGCTTTTAACCCATTGAAATATTTTTTCAGCTTTAATGTATTTTTTCAGTAGTAAAGAGCACCCAAAACTTAGAATACTGATTTATTAATTTCCACCCACTCTAAAATATTTTTCCATGAGCACCTAATATTTTAAATTAATTTTTAAATATTTACTTGATTTTTTAAATAATTTTCTACCCACTCTCTCTTACTATTATCATAAAAGTCATTTATGCTTAAGTCAATACAAACAAGTTTTACTTTTGCAGAAGTCATTTATACAACCGTCAATCCAAATATAAATCATATTACATAATCTGGCTTTTACCAAAAATAAGATTATAAAAAGTCAAATTAAAAAAAGTCATTTTAACAATCACTGTTCCAAACACACACTAAATAAATGAAAAAAATCAACGTGGTGTGTTTGGCTGCAGGTGTAGTCACTGTGTCGGTTTGATTCCTTCAAGTAGGGTTGGGGGCACGTGGCTTTTGTGGGGTTGGGAGTTGGGGACCAAGGCACTGCCAAAGTTTAAATGTTTGTTTGGAATAACTTAAATTACGTAAATCAAGATAAAACTCCTCTCACATAATTACCTCGTATACCGTAAATCACGATAAAAAACACTTATAAGCTAAAATTAAGCTATCCCAAACAAGCACTAACTTTGCTTTAATTTTCTCACTTGTTTTTATAATAGAATTAAATGTTATTTGTTTTCCTAAATTATTTTTGCATCAATGTTGTATGTGGGTCTCACACCATACGGTTAATGACCATTTGTTCATTTTAATGATAGTGGCGATATTGAAATTTTTAAGAAAAATTGAAGATACCATTAATTAAATTATTTGATAGTTTAGGATACTTAGCACATGTAATTATGTACTATCTTTTGTCCTTAATGAAAGTGCTAGTAGTTAGAGGGTTGGATTCGGTCCAAAAAATATATAAGATTTCACTTTGTTTTATTTTTTATATCCAACACTTTCCCCTCAAACTAAGTTACTTAACTTATAAAATTATATATAATATAATGTTACACATAATTAGGGACATCAAATTATATATATAATAATTAACTAATTGATTTTAAGGGAACGAATTAAATTTGTCATAATTAATTAATTGATTAAGTTAGTATATTAAGGAATGGGTGAGCGTAAGTATATATAATAAACAAAAAAATTAAAAATGAAAGAAAACAAACAAATTAAGCCTAGAAAATTGGTACAAGAGAGGATATATATAATATCAATATATGTATGAAAGTTGGAGGATATAGTACGTCGCTACAAGCCACATATGGTTCATCTCATCAAAGCTTTTTGTAGAAATGCATGCATATATGTAGCTACACATATTATAAAGGTTAAAAAAAGAGAAAAAGATATTTAAATATCACTTGAATTTCAAAATCTCAAATTAATTTTGTTGACAATAAGAATAATGATATTGACAAAAAGAGTATGAGATTTAACAACTCAAAACTTTAAAAAATCACTGATTTAGAATTTGAAATTCAAATAAGATTTAAGTGTATTTTTCCTAAAAAAAATATGTTATCCATTTTAGTCCAATGATGTTCACATGTACGTCTTGGTCGGTCTCTGTAAATACCCGTGACTTGCTATCCTCTTCTTCATCACACATCATCAACTCAGCAGTAACACAGCTTCTCTCTTAGTTTGAGTTTGTGCTTTTAATTAATCAGCTTCCACCAGAAACCATGACGTCGACGGTCATTAGCTACACCATGGTCGTCACCGGTCCCGGGTCCGACCAACTTATCATGGCCGGCAACTTTATCGGTTCTAAAGAACCTTCGCCTCCTTGGCTAGGTGCTTATACACTTTTATATAAATATATATATATATATATATATTTCTTCCTCTTTGCCATTAAAACCAATCATTTCTATATATATCACTTGTCCAATTAACTGTGAATATATAACGTTGTTGCAGATGATCAAGTTGCAGAGAAAAGAGCACATGTTGCAGATCTGAAAAGCATGAAGAAATATGAATGCCATGCTCCAAGAAAAGAAAATGCTACCAGCAGATTAATATCATCTGCCTCCTCGGGAACCCAACAACAACAATCATTCGACTTTACCTTGGATTGGTTCGTAGAGAAGGGAATTCCAGAAGTATTTGTGCTTTTGCTTCTTGATTTTGAGATCTTCCTTGTGACTCTCACTGTTCATCCCATTCCTAATCTCACTTCTGAGCCTCTTCATTTCATCTGCAACTCTTGGGTTGGTACATTCAACAACACACAACTCACTCGTCTTTTCTTCATCAACAAGGTACAAAATAACATTTTCCTTATATTCCTGGTTCTTATTGTTGGAATTTTAATGCGTTAGTGTGTCAAAGGAAGTCCTGTATTGCTCATGATTTGGGAAGCCTTAGGGCTTGTTTGGTATGAGGGGAGGGGAGGGAAGGTAAGCGGAAAGAAAATTTTTCTTAGTTTTCTTAGTTGGATTTAAAAAAAGAGCCAAGTAGGGTCAAAAGTTTATAATTAATTTTTCTAACTTTTTTATCTTCCATTTTCTCTTTAGTAAAATTTTGTGACCCCACCTTTTCAATTTTTTCAAATCCAACTCAAAAAATTTTTTTCCTCTCCTCCCCTTCCCTCCAAACCCCTCGTACCAAACAGACCATTAGTGTGTACTGCTATTTGAGCTGGAGCTGACAAAAAGACTTTATGAAGAGAGGTTTTAGAACTGACTATTGCAGCTGACCATTATAACTTTAATGGGTTCAATTAGCCAGGTTATCGTGAGAACTAAATGATTTAATCGTATTAAACAACCATTTTAATTTGTCTGTTCAATAGTCATATGTTTTCTACCTATATAAAAAGGCAATGTACGGAGTGAAGTCAGTGGAAAGTGGAAAGTGGAAAGAGAGGTCACAAGGTGCCAAACCCTTAACCCGATGTTAGGACCAAGAAAATAGAAATAGAAATAGAAGTAGAGGAAAGGGAAAGAAAGAGAGGAGGAGGAAATCTAGAACTAGAATCTATATTTCTAGATGAATAGGGAGTTAGAAGAGAAAAGTAGAAGGAAGAGAGAAGAGAAGAAAGGGATGAAAGGAGAAAAGGCTAGAGCCAGAATCTAAAACTCTAGTTAGGGACGAGAGAGGAGAGATTAGAACTACAATGAGTTATAGGAAGAGAAGAGATAACCATCTCAGTAATGATTTCATTCTTCCATCATTTTGGCATAATACAAATATAATATTTATATCCTGACACATAAACTAATTAAAAGTAACTACCTTATCCTATCCACAAAAAACTGACAATAACCAACATTGGACATTTGTAACAATTAATACAAGACACATAGTAAAACATAAAACACAAATAACTTCCTAAAATAGACTAGTAAAGGCTACTGATTTCCTATCACCCGAACTCTTGGAGATTCCGATCTCTCTTTCCTGTTCCTCTCCTAAGTTCTTGTACATTTCTTTTGTTCTAACACCCTGATTTCTGCAGAGAGCATCACCTCTTAATTTACTGATGAGGGGGGGAAATATCTCTTAAGGACAACCTCCTCATACACGATTCAAACTATATATTTTTATTGTGTTATATTACATGCATTCTCAACAATTCATATATATACTGAATGGGCAATAATTCGAATGTGTGTGTTTCAGGCGTACCTGCCTAGTCAAACGCCAGGACTAGTGGGATTTTACCGAAAAGGAGAGCTGCAAGTTTTAAGAGGAGAAGTAAGTGAAGATGCTGATGGAGTTCGCAAGGAATGGGATAGAATCTATGAGTATGCAACTTACAATGACTTGGGTGATGTTGATACAAATCCAGATCTTGCTCGTCCTATTCTTGGAGGATCCACCCAATATCCGTACCCCCGTAGGCTCAGAACTGGAAGGGCCCCTTCAAAAAATGGTGAGATGATAGTTAGCTCCCAACATGTTTTTTTTTTTTTTTTTTTGAAACGTAAGTTGCAAATATCGATTTAGTCAATTGCAAATTAAAGATTCTCAATTGCAGATAAGATATTCCTTTGATCATATTTACAACGCAAAGAAGGAATTTTTTTAGTTCTATTTATAAGTAACGTCGTTACATTTTTATATGAATGTACGATTTCACCATTTATTTGTTATTGTGCTGACTTTATTCTCATGAGGATATATAATATTTATTAAATAGAGATAAAGTTAAAAAGTTGTTGAATTTTAAGGTAGAATTAATTAAATTTAAGATTTTTGTTGATGTATGTGAACCATTCTGAAAGTGACTTATACATAGGAACAAATGAATATTTAAGTTTCAAATGCAATTCTCAGCTTGAAAATTGCAATTAAGATTTTCATTTGTTACTATCTCAACCTATATTTGCATCTCACTTTTCACAAATCTTTTTAACATGACTATAATTAAATCAAATCTTTTAAGACTTAATTGTTATTATTTCCCAAATATAAATTTTTTACTTGAACCAATATATATAGAGTTGGTTTAACGGTGTAAGGCCTCGTTAAACCTCTCTATGGGTCTCGAGTTCGAGTCCCAGAGAAGACACTTGTATTAAAAGAGGCAACCATGAACCCCAAATCGGATATTGAATGATAATATAAAAAAATTGTTTTGAAAATTCAAGTATGAGTAGACTCAAGTTAACAAGGGAAAGAGCAAATAAGTCTTGCATCATAGGGCTAGAGAAGTCCTGATTATATATGAACTATATCTATTAATAATTATAACTGTTTACTCATTAATTAATTAAATCTGTGGAAGCAGATCCCAGCACTGAGAGTAGACTCCCTCCAGAAGAATCCTTTTCGATCTATGTTCCAAGAGATGATCGATTTGGTGATCAGAAGTTGTTTGAGTTTGTGCAACATTTTCCCAAATCATCAATGAACCTTATGAAAACATACGTATCAGAGGCATTGGAGGCCTCAGGAAAAGAATTTGAAAACTTTGAGCATGTTCTTAAAGTGCTTTATCAAGATGGTTTCACCTTTAATGTGCCTAAAGCCGTACTTGATGCTATTGCTCAAGTGTTACCTATTCCAACTCCCCCAGATAATGGCGATCTGTTATTAAAGTTTCCAATTCCTAGCGTCATTCAAGGTACGTACATATATTTATCTCTCTATCCATCTAATTAAGGTATCATTTTTTAGCATTCAATAACCGATTTTGAAGGTGGACTTTTTATGCAGGTTACTTAGTTTAACCGATGTAGAAAGTAATTCATGTACAATTTGTTTTACCCAAGAGAATTTTGGACTAACTACGACGCTATTATATACTATCCTCCAATAATTAACGAGAAAAGTCTTCTCTAAACCCATATTGAAATTAAAATTGGGAGAATTACTTTGAGTTTATAATGAAGTGATCAATTTAATTGCCATATCAATGACAAGTGCTTGATTAGCATAAATTTATTGTCATTTCTTATAATTTCTTATATTGAAACTTTGTATGTTCCTCGATTGTTCTCAGATTTTTGAATGATTAAATCCATTCCTCATAACCTTATAGTAATTCCCCATAGAAAATTTTGCCTGTGGATCGAATTGTAGGCTTGATTCAAATTAATAAAGAACAAGTATGCTTTCTCTTGAACTAAGGTTTAGTGATAAATTATATATTATATATAGTACCAAGTACCAACACTCCAACTAAAATTTCAACACACACACGCACACACACACACATATATATAGTGAAAGAAAACTAGTGATTGATATAAGAATTTGTTATATAACATTTTTCCCAATAGAACAAATCTTATAAATTAAATATTCATTATTATTTGAATGAACAGATAATCTAGATGGATGGATGACGGATGAAGAATTTGCACGAGAGATGCTTGCTGGTGTGAATCCCGTTTTAATCTGCCTCCTTCAAGTAAGAACAAGTTTGAAATAAATATCTTCATCAGTGTTCAAACTTTAAATTATTTTATTTGTTGCCATTGATCATTTGAAAGATTCAGGCATTAATTTGTCTTCTCTTAATATTGCAGGAGTTCCCCATAAAAAGCACGCTAGATGTTAATCTCTACGGTGATCATACCTCTACCATAACAAGACAACACTTGGAGAAGAACATGAATGGGCTCACAGTTTATGAGGTGAAATCAGAAATGCGATTCTGTCGTCTTCTTATAAAAAAATCTATCATATTTATATACATATATATATATATATATTGATTGAAATATATTATGACGTTGCATGCAGGCACTGAATTCCAAGAGATTATTCATCTTAAATCACTATGATGCATTTATGCCATTTTTGAGGAAGATCAATGGGACTTCTAGAAAGGCTTATGCAAGTAGGACAATCCTTTTCCTTCAAAATGATGGGACTTTGAAGCCACTTGCTATTGAGCTGAGCTTACCTCACCCAGATGGAGATCAATTTGGTGCTGTTAGTAAAGTGTATCTTCCTGAAACTGAAGGTGTTGAGGGTACCATTTGGCTTTTGGCTAAAGCTTATGTAGTTGTCAATGACACAGGCTATCATCAACTAGTCAGTCACTGGTAATTATACAGTTCTTTTAACCCAAGGCATTATACTATATTCAATTCTTAAATACGCAAATTACTTGTGGAGAGGGCTTTTAAAAAAATGCTCCTGGCCTAACAGAGATTAGTTTCAGATCCAAAGTGACTTTGAAATATGATAATTATTATTATTTTTTGGGGGTTTACGCAGGCTAAATACTCATGCTGTGATGGAGCCATTTGTGATTGCAACACACAGGCAACTCAGTCAACTTCACCCAATTCATAAACTTCTTCATCCTCATTTTCATGACACCTTGTTTATCAATGCACTTGCTCGCCAAAACTTGATCTCTGCAGATGGAATCATAGAGGACTCATTCTTGCCTGGAAAATACTCCATGGAGATGTCCTCTGTGGTTTACAAGAGTTGGAATTTCCCTGAACAAGCCTTACCTGCTGATCTCATCAAGAGGTAAATTATACTCCTTTGATTTTCAATATAAAACCTATTTAACTAAGGGAATATCACACCAAGGTCCCAACCAAGAAAATTTATATCTGAAAAGTCCTAGAACTTGTCAATAGTACCACTTTCTTTTTTTATTAACAAGCTATGAGAATTTTTAAGTTTGTTTTTTCATAATCGGGACATTGGTGTGATCTTTTATTAACTAATTTGATTAAATTAAGGAAGTTAGTTAATATGATTTATATTTTCTAAAACACCCTAATCATCTTCCTTAATTCCCTTCTCTTCTCTTTCTTACTTGATTATTGTTGATGGAGCATCAATTCGAGTAATTTTGGAGAAGATTAACAAATATAAGAAATAAGTCTTATATTTAAAATCAAGATCAACTCTCCAATCAGGTCCTCTATTAAGAATGGGAGGAATATATACACTATTAAAACAGCATATAATTTATTAAGTTGATAACTCATTAACAACTACTGAAAACTTTTTTCAGAGGAATGGCAGTAGAGGATCCAAGTGGTCCTCATGGCCTTCGCCTTGTGATAGAAGACTACCCTTTTGCTGTTGATGGACTTCTAATATGGGATGCTCTGAAGACATGGGTTCATGACTATGTTACTCATTACTATGAATCAGATGAGATCCTTAGGCAGGACCCTGAGCTACAGTCATGGTGGAAAGAACTAGTAGAAGTAGGTCATGGTGACCTAAAAGATGAGCCATGGTGGCCAAAGATGCAGACTCGTCAAGAGCTAATTCACTCTTGCACTATCGTCATATGGATAGCTTCAGCTCTACATGCAGCTGTGAACTTCGGGCAGTACCCTTATGGAGGATATATCCTAAACCGTCCTACTTTAAGCAGAAGGTTAGTGCCTGAGAAGGGAACTGAAGAATATGAAGAGATGGTGAAGAATCCAGAGCTAGCTTTCTTAAAAACAATCACACCAAATTTTGAGACACTTCTTCATCTTTCAATCATAGAGATTTTTTCAGGCCATACCACTGATGAGGTTTATCTTGGAACAAGGACTATTCCTTATTGGACATATGATAAAAAGGTGTTGGATGATTTCAAGAAGTTTGGTGAAAGATTGGCTGGGATTGAGAAAAAACTGATAAGGAGGAATGAAGATGGGACACTGAGAAATAGGATTGGTCCAGTGATGGTGCCTTATACTCTGCTTTATCCTAGCAGTGAACCAGGACTTACAGGCAGAGGAATTCCAAACAGTATCTCTATGTGAAGAACTTGCTTAAAGGGGTTCCTTTATTTTTTTTATTTTTTATTTTGCCAAATTATTGGGGTTCCTTTAACTATGTATGGAACTGGAAAATTTAAGTGTTGAGGTTGTTGTTTGCCAAAAAATAAAAGGGGTCATATGTGTGTATTTGGCTCTTGTAATGAACTAATGATTCATATATAATAAATAAGGCAAACTATTTATTTACCATGTCTATAAGCATATTCCATAATAAAAGAAGATGATAATTACTCCCTCCAATTCTTTTTTATGAGCAACAACTATAAAAATCACGCGATTCAAAATGTTAGTCAAAAGCAAAAAATGTGTTAACTTATATACCTTTCTTCGTAATTATACTCTTGTTTAGAAAGATACAAGAGATAATTGGTGAAAATTTACTGCAGAGAAATAAAGAGTGATGTATGTTTAATGGAGGTAAAAATGGAAAGATTGGTTTAAAATTTTAGACAAACAGGATTTGTTCCTCATATTAAGGACTACTCTTATGAAAAATAATGTTTCTCATAAAAAGAACAGGAGGGAGTATTAATTTGCAATAGGAAATACACTTAACAGAATACAAATGGCAGTTTATTGGCAACCAAGGACAAGATAAGACAATCACACATGATTATTCTGATATATATATATATATATGAACAAACAGTTGGAACATTCTCAAATGGAGATGCTATTTGGAATGCCTCTACCTATGAGCCCTTCCCCACTTGTAGGATAAAGCAACGTGTAGGGCATATTAACCACACTAGCCCTGTTCCTCAACTTCTCATCTGTATTCTTTGCTATGAGCTCCCAAACCTCTTAAAAGCTTCCAATGGCTTCACATCACAAGTCCAGTCAGGACTGTCTGAATCGTTTGGATTTACTGTCTTCAAAAAAGCTTTCTCCGCGTTCATCTTAATTTCTTCGTATTCTTCTGTTCCTTCTTCAGGAAGCAATCTTCTGCTCAAAGTTGGACGATTCAGAATATAACCTCCATAAGTATATTGGCCAAAGTTAACAGCAGCATGAAGAGCTGAAGCTGTCCATATGACAATAGTGCAAGATTCAATAAGTTCATTACGTGTTTGCATATTGGGCCACCATGGCTTGTCTTTCAAATCTCCATGGTCAACTTCCACAAGTTCTTTCCACCAAGCTTGAAGTTCAGAGTCTGCTTTGACAGTGTCATCAGTCTCATAGTAGCAACAAACGTACTCTTCAACCCATGTATTAATGGCAGCCCATATCTCAAGTCCATCCGCAGCAAAAGGGTAGTCCTCTACTACAAGACGAAGTCCATGAGGACAAGTTGGATCTTCAACTGCCATTCCTCTAAATTCAACAAAATCAAGTGTCATCAATATGTCAATACTCCCTCCGAAGACAGAGTTGACTTTTTTGGGAGAGATTAAGGAAGCTAATAAGGTACTTAATTATATCATATGTTGTGTATCTTTAGATTATATATTAGTTTATTAGTCAAACTAACTAGTTTTGAGAAAAAAATAAAAATAAAAATATTCTAAAATAATTTAATTAGCTTCCTTAATCTCTCTAAAAAAATCAATTTTATTTTATATTTAAAATCGGAAGAAGGAATACATAATTACATATGATGTTTGATGAGTAAAAGCTAAAGGGTTAATACCATTATTAGCTTGTAATGAACCAGCCTCATATTAAGGTTGACTTGGACTATGCAGAGAGTATTATTGGGCTGATAACTTTGGGCTTAGGGTAGGCAAAAGTAAAGGTATATATACACAAAGAAAACACTAGAAAGGGAGTGGAATGATTTCGAACTTTCTCCCTCTGCAGATTATCTTCCCTTCTTTGGACTTTCTTCTGTCATCGTCTATTTCTCTTTTCTGATACATTTCCATTTGTACTGGAACTTTCCGATGGTCTGTACCTATGAGCTCTATGATTGCATAATATAATATTGCTTATTTGAATCTACAATTGAGTATATTATATCATTGTATCCCTTATCAATTTTAGAACATTACATTTGGTGCTTTCGTTGAGATACATCATGGACGATGAAATGATACTCGAGGAGCTCCATACAAACATGAAAAAAACCCATGAGTTCATTGAGGATGCCAAGGGACGATTTGATCGCATCGAAGGACTGTTAGAAGCTCTTCTCCAATCGATGGACAATCTAGATCGAAGGGTGGAATCATCGAGCATAGGGTTCAAGGTTGGGTCACCTTCCTATGTGATTCCGGCGGTACACAATCAACAATCCTACGATTAAACTCGCCCTGACCATATTGAGGCTACAATGGCTGCTATCAATCGACAATCGGGATTAAGTGATGAGCCTCCATCTTCGAAGACTTCAAGCTCGACATTATCTCACCCGTCCTCTTCACAGTCGGATATTGAGCTTTTGCGGAATACTCTTTCTCCGGCCTCTATTACTCCTTACTATTCTCTCTGTGCTGACAGTATTGTGATGCAATCCCACTTTGAGTTGAATGACAAGACAGAGCAGGGATTCGATCCTTCACCATCAGCTGTTGACAAGCGGGTAACCATTCTTGACAGCATAATCTTTGACTCCTTCGGCTATTGATCTCTCTAAGTACAAGATACCCACTGATTGCCATAGTTGCATGGCCACTAAAGTCGATGAGTGTCATTCACGGACAATTGTTCACTTCTCTGCATAATGCTCAATTATTGTGCTTCTTTTTAGCAACTTCAACTGGGGAGCCTCCTATCTCTCAAATTCATAATGAGTTGGCTGCGTTAGATTATGGCACTGAGGAGGGCTCTCATGCCAAGCATTTGATTTCTTTTCTAGTTGTGACCAATTCCAGTTGTTCTAAGATTACTAGATCAGTCTATTTGTCTGTGAATTTTTGGGAAAATATTCTATTGCGAGTATTGGATAGGCTTAATTTTATCTTTATTTATGATCCTGGAGATGTTAGAAGCAAGGAGGAATTGAAATTGGTTGAAGCAATATATCCTATCATTTCTATCTTCTATGAAGTTCCTAACATTGTGCTTTTGTTAACTCTTATTGCTCTGCATTTTTAGCCCCTGTTTGGAATGGCATTTCAGCCTTTGCATCCCAACTTTGATAAACACATATCTTTCATAGCTTGCTTTGACAAATATATCTACAACATCTGGACTAGTTATGCAATTAACTCTAGCTGGGGGAAAATTGTTGTGAGATATAAACTACAATGGATGTTGGGTTCTTGTCGCATGAACAAATTTCAGTTTGCAGCACATTTTAACTCTCTGGCCTTATAAACGGAAAAGTGCAATCCAATATATCCCACTCACCACTTCGTAGGACTTCTATTCTTACCGAGTGCCAATCCATATTATTACTGGATCACATCACAGGGTCTATGCCTCATTTCATTACAATCTAGACACTTGGATTACAAAGTGTTTAATATGTCTCTGTGGTGCATCTCTGTTGAATTCTGTATGACATTAAATTACTGCACTTCTATTGATTTTGCAATAGGGCGACATTATCATCATATTGCCATGAATTTTCATAGAACAGCTGCAAGTGACATACACATAGACTTTGATGAGGTGTTAAAAACTAAACAAGCTGGGGCATTAAAAATTCAAATGAGATTTTATAGAAGACTTTGGTAGGTATTAGAATATGATTCAAACACCCCATCAAAAAAGGGAAAAAAAGAGAGAATATGATTCAAATTAAACATCTCCAAGCATGCGAGGAAAAAGATTTGAACAAGGAGTTAGCGAAATTCATAAACCAAGTAGCAATCAAGCACAATAAAAACAAGTGCACATACCGCTAAAAGTGGTGACTGTGATCACCTAATCCACCATGAGATTTGAAAAAACTAACTGAAAAAAAAAAACGTTAAAGAAGTACACGAGAACAAAGAAGTAGAATGGCAGACAGCTGAAACATACCTCATCGGATTTAGCCTTTAATTTCCTTTTCTTTTCCTATCCGTTACCATATTTTACTTAAAAAATATATAATGTTTTGGAGTAAAACAAGGGAGGATGAGAAGTTTTTTTTTTTTTATGGGAAAAAATATTCAGCCCTCTAAATTATTTTTTTAGTAACATTAATGTTTTAAATTAATTTTTAATGCACTCCATGCCCTAAAATATTTTTTTATTGGCATCTAGTATCTAGCAAATTGTACTAAAAATTACTTTAAAAGATATTGTTGAATGTTAATGAAAAATATTTTAGGGTGCTGGGTGTACTAAGAATTAATTTAGGATAATGAATGCTATTGGAAAAATATTTTAGGGAAATACAACTCCCTCTGGTCCTTAATATAAGACACATTTATCTAATTTGATTAGATTAAGGAAGTTATTTAGTATAATATATATTTTTTAAAATATTGTAATCGTCTTCCTTAACTTCCTTATTTCCTCTCCTCCTTAATTATTAGTAAGTGAGCAAAAGTGATAAATTAGGAAAATTTTGACAAATCTAAAAACATGTCATATATTTAAGATGAAGAACAACTCTTAAAATATATTAATATATTAAGGACTGGAGGAATTATTTTTTTAAAAAAAAAAGTGCTCACCCTTCCTTGCTTAACCCAACAAGGTGTAGTTTTGAGGTAGAAAAGGACGTGAGAGGATGGGAAAAGGAAAGGAGAGAAGCAGGATATCCCTCACCATCACCTCTGTTACAACCAAAAAGAAGATTAGGCATGAGCATATCCAACACCAAGACATTAAGTGTGTGTTCGGCGGTCTTTAAAATCATGATTTCAGAAGTACTTTTTTGTAAATCAAGACAAAACTCCTCTTATATACTTACCTCGTAAACCGTCGTAAAAGATATTCTCCAAAAGCTAATCCAAACACACATTAAGCATAAAAACTCACTAAAACAAAAACCATAAAACCAAACACGAAACAAGAAAAAACCAAACACAAAGTAATAAACGGATAGCAACATGAGGAGACTATCAAATTAAAGCAACAGAAAGTTTAGAAAGCCAGAAAATTAACCCCAAGTGTAATGCTTATTACGGAACCAACGGCGCTCAAATCACTGAATAGTGAATACAGGAATAATAGGCACAAAGGGACCCATGAGACAAAATCCGAAACTCAAAAAAAAAAAAAAAACCACCTTGGGACAAGAAAAGAATTTTCAACCTTAAAATGGCAAAAATAGCACCTTGAATTTGTTTTTCCTTAGTCCATATGTAACATGATATCCCTTTGTTAACCTACAATGGCACAAATTTTGACCCATGCTAAAAAGAAAATGCTAACACCCTCAACTCACTAACTCCAATCCTTTTTATAATGTAAGGAATATTTAGTCTCTTTCATAATACACATATATAAGATATTTATTATGTTTTTCTAACAATATCTTTATTTACTATTATTTTTTTTTCAAAATTACATCAATAAACTTAAATAATAATAAAACTGAGTGCTTCTTTAATTCTTAAAAAGAATTATGAATTTTAAACTTTTCCTTAATATAAAGAATAAGAATAAAAATGCCTCTAATAAATTGAAAGGCGTAATTATTATTCCACCCAAGACACATTAATAAGCGGAAGTTGTTGTGATGTAACAAAGTAATTGATATGAAGCATCAACATCATCTTAGTAGGCCTCACTCGGGCGAAAAAAAAAACAGTGGGTCACACATTTTGTGGGACCTTAGTTATCTTCATTTCTTTCACATATGAAATTGCAATTTCCCCCAAAGACTTGACTTTGTGATTAATTTGGCCACAAAAGAACCTTATCATCTAACACTCATTCAGACACGTCCTCTCATACCCATTTCCCTCCATTATTAGTCTATGAAAGATGTAGGGAAGTAACCAATGTGGGGTTGAATCTAATGAAACGAGTTAGTTTCTAATAATGTAGTAAACTAAATTTTGAATTTTTATTAGAAGATTTGCCTACATTTAATACTTAACAGTATTTCAAATAAGATTATTTCTAATGACAATATACTTGTGCGCCGGAAAAAAAATTGCAATGACGTAACAATGGATATAGACCACTTTAATTTGGAAGTCAATGCATGCAATTATATTCTACCAAAGACTTGCAACTTGCAAGTTCGTTCTCAATAACAACACACTTGCAACAATAATAGATATTAATTAGACCTTAACTTTTAACACACTTTCAACAACACACAATTATAAATATTTAGTTAACTCGAGATCTATGACAACAATAATAGATATTTACAGACGTGCCATTGTAAATGATTTTTCTTCAATTTTAGAATTATAAGATACGTATATAGCATATGTTAACTCGAGATCCATGACAACTCAAGTGTTACATGAACTATAGTATTGAACAATATTGTTCAAAACATTTGAGTGAAGGCATCATATGCAACTCGTGAGTAATATTAGTCATGAGCAGTTAGTTGTATCCCTTTCATTTATTCAGTTCTCTTTCACCTATTTTAAAATGAATAATTTGATAACATACAATAAAGTTAACTCAGCACGGGGCAAAAATGCTAATATGAACTATTGTAATGAATAATATTATTTAGTACATTTAAGTGAAGGCATCCCATGCACAAATGATAAATGATATTTTTCTTCAATTATTTTTTAGAAATTAGATTCTTAAGGAAGTTGATTGGGTCAGTAAAGGAATTTGTTCGAGAAGATTAATTTGATATAAAATCTTTTACTTCACTATTCTAATGTTTTATGATTTCTTATATTGTAACGGAGCTCCTTTGTATTTTTTTTAGTTATTAGTAATTTCAATGTACATATATATGAAATTGGAATATGTAATGATTTTTTTTAAAAAGAAATTATCATATTTTTAATTAGCCTAGCCAATACTCCCCACGTGATGCACGGGGTAGTAAATGCCTATTGACCCTAACATCACTAACAATTAACAACTATGGTCCTACCATTAGTTGGTGGAAATTGCAGGAAAGTAGCAGGGCAAATTCAATTTTGAATCCAATTTTTCACCGAATTGATTGTATGATAGCACTTGTCATGTCATGCTTTGTTTGTCTAAATTAAAGCATTACAAATTCAAGGGACTTTCTAACTCCAATCCTTTTTATAATATAAGGAATATTTAGTCCTTTTCATAATACACATATAAGGACTCATTCTTGCCTGGGAAATATTCCATGGAGATGTCCTCTGTGGTTTACAAGAGTTGGAATTTCCTTGAGCATGCCTTACCTGCTGATCTCATCAAGAGGTTAACTATACTCCTCTAGTTTTCAATATAAAACCTATTTAATTAAGGGAAAATCATGCCAAGGACTCAGCCAAGAAAATTAATGTTTGAAAAGTCCCAAAACTTATCAATGGTGCCATTTTTACTTATCATTGACAAGTTATGGGACTTTTCAAATATTATTTTATTTAACTAGGACCTTGGTGTGATTTTTCCTCTAACTAATTTGATTAGATTAAGGAAGTAAGTAAATATGACTTGTTTTATTTGCCCTAAAATGTCCTAATCATCTTCGATTCCCTTCCTCTCTCTCTTATTTGATTATTATTGATAGAGCATCAATAGGGATAATTTTGAAAATGATTAATAAATTTCAAAAATAGATCTTACATTTAGAACCAATATCAACTCCCTAATCAAGTCATACATTAAAAACCAGAGGAATATATATATTATTAAAACGGCATAGAATTTATTAAGTTGATAACTCATTAACAACTACTGATTTTTTTTTTCAGAGGAATGGCAGTAGAGGATCCAAGTGCTCCTCATGGCCTTCGCCTTGTGATAGAAGACTACCCTTTTGCTGTTGATGGACTTCTAATATGGGATGCTCTGAAGACCTGGGTTCATGACTATGTTACTCATTACTATGAATCAGATGAGATCCTTAGGCAGGACCCTGAGCTACAGTCATGGTGGAAAGAACTAGTAGAAGTAGGTCATGGTGACCTAAAAGATGAGCCATGGTGGCCAAAGATGCAGACTCGTCAAGAGCTAATTCACTCTTGCACTATCGTCATATGGATAGCTTCAGCTCTACATGCAGCTGTGAACTTCGGGCAGTACCCTTCTGGAGGATATATCCTAAACCGTCCTACTTTAAGCAGAAGGTTGGTGCCTGAGAAGGGAACTGAAGAATATGAAGAGATGGTGAAGAATCCAGAGCTAGCTTTCTTAAAAACAATCACACCAAATTTTGAGACACTTCTTCATCTTTCAATCATAGAGATTTTTTCAGGCCATACCACTGATGAGGTTTATCTTGGAACAAGGACTATTCCTTATTGGACATATGATAAAAAAGTGTTGGATGATTTCAAGAAGTTTGGTGAAAGATTGGCTGAGATTGAGAAAAAATTGATAAGGAGGAATGAAGATGGGACACTGAGAAATAGGATTGGTCCAGTGATGGTGCCTTATACTCTGCTTTATCGTAGCAGTGAACCAGGACTTACAGGCAGAGGAATTCCAAACAGTATCTCTATGTGAAGAACTTGCTTATTGGGGTTCCTTTATTTTTTTTATTTTTTATTTTGCCAAATTATTGGGGTTCCTTTAACTATGTATGGAACTGGGAATGTCAAGTGTTGAGGTTGTTGTTTGCCAAAAAATAAAAGGGGTCATATATGTGTATTTGGCTCTTGTAATGAACCAATGATTCATATATAATAAATAAGGAAAACTATTTATTTACCATGTTTATAAGCATATATGTTATTTTGCTTTCCATAATAAAAGAAGTTAATAATTACTCCTTCCGATCCTTTTTTATGAGCAACAACTATCAAAATCACGTGGTTCAAAATGTTAGTTAAAAGTAATAAACGTGTAACTTATGTACCTTTTTTTTTTTTCAAATTATACTCTTGTTTAGAAAGATATAAGAAATAATTGGTGGAAATTTACTGTAGAGAGACAGAGTGACATATACTTAATGGAGGTAAAAATGAAAAGATCAGTTTTAGATAAATAGGATTTGTTCTTTATATTAAGCACCACCCTTATAAGAGAGAATATTCCTTATAAAAAGGACATGAGGGAGTATTAATTTGCAATAGGAAATACACTTGACAGAATACAAATGACAGTTTATTGGCAACCAAGTACAACACAAGACAATCACAGATGATTATTCTGACATATATATGAACAAACAGTTGGAATATTCTCAAATGGAGATGCTATTTGGAATGCCTCTTCCTGTGAGCCCTTCTTTATTCTTTGCTACGAGCCTTTCTTCAATCTCAGTAAGCTTCTTCCCAAACCTCTTAAAAGCTTCCAATGGCTTCACATCACAAGTCCAGTCAGGACTGTCTCTTGTTCCAATATAGACCTCATCAGGAGTGTGCCTTGACAATATCTCAATCACTGATAGGTCAATTACAGTCTGAATCTTTGGAGTTATTGTCTTCAAAAAAGCTTTCTCCGGGTTCATCTTCATTTCTTCGTATTCTTTTGTTCCTTCTTCAGGAAGCAATCTTCTGCTCTCAATGTTGGACGATTCAGAATATAACCTCCATAAGGATATTGGCCAAAGTTAGCAGCAGCATGAAGAGCTGAAGCTGTCCATATGACAATAGTGCAAGATCCAATAAGTTCATTACGCGTTTGCATCTTAGGCCACCATGGCTTGTCTTTCAGATCTCCATGACCAACTTCCACAAGTTCTTTCCACCAAGATTGTAGTTCAGAGTCTGCCTTTAACAGTGTCATCAGTCTCATAGTAGCATCAAACGTACTCTTCAACCCATGTATTAATGGCAGCCCATATCTCAAGCCCATCCACAGCAAACGGGTAGTTCTCTACCACAAGTTGGATCTTCAACTGCCGTTCCTCTAAATTCAACAAAATCAAGTGTCATCAATACGTTAATAATACATATAATCCTTGATGAGTAAAAGTTAAAGGGTTAATACCATTATTAGTCCATACAAGATGATCAAATTTTAGTTTTAGTCTCTGTAATTTTAAATAGTGGTTTTTAGTCCTTGTAGTTTCATGAGGACTTGATATAAGTTTAATGGTGTTAATTTATAAAGACTAAAACCGAAACTCGTTAAAAAGTATAAAAATCAAGACAAAAACTCAAGTTTAGGTTTTGGTCCCTATGCTTTTGATGTGTTTTAGTTTTGATCCTTATGCTTAACAAAGTTTACACTTCAGTTAACAGAGTTAAACTCAAACCAAGTCTTTCCAAAACAACAAAGACTATAAACCACGATTTGAAATTACATAGATCAAAATCAAAATTCTATCAAATTATACACAAGGACCAATATAAGCCCAATGTTAAACTTGTTTTGGATTACCTTTTGATAAGGTCAGAAGGTAGGGCTTGATCAGGAAAAAACCAGATCTTGTAAACCATAGAAGACATCTCAATAGAGTATTTTCCAGGCAAGAAAGATAACTCTATAATGCCATTTTCATGGATCAAAGCTTGTCGGGCCAATGCAATGATATTCATGGTGTCACGAAAATGTGGATGAAGAAGCTTGTGAATAGGATGAAGAACACTTAATTGCCTGTTGGTTGCTATGATGAAGGGCTCAATAACTGCAAAGCGTATTTATCCTGTAAAACACACACTCTTATTAAATAATAAACTCATCATAACTTGAGTTTGTATATAATAAACTCTTATTATATATACCAGAGGCTAACAAGTTGGTGTAAGCCTGAGTCGTTTTTACAGTGACATAAGCCTTGGCCAAGAGCCAAATGGTGGCCTCAACACCTTGGTTTGCTGGTAGAATCACCTTACTAATGGCACCGAGTTCGTCTCCATAAGGATGAGGTAAACTTAATTCAATGGCCAATGGCCTCAAAGTTCCATCTTCTTTCAAGAAAAAGATAGTTCTTGTGGCGTAAGCCTTATTTCCAGTGTCATTGTTTATGCGTCTCAGATATGGCATGAAGGAGTCATGGTGGTCTCAGACCTGTAAAGCCATGAGATAACTATTCATTTTATGTTGTGATTATTCGTAAGATTACTTATCACTTACCTCATCCACAGTGGGTCCTTTCATGTTTTTCTCCAATTGTTCTTTGGTTATTTTGCTGGTTTGGTCACCGTAGAGATTAGCATCTAGCTTGCTTTTGGGGGGAAACTCCTGCAATTAATTTATTTAAGAAAATTATGACAATTATTACAAACAATTACCTGTTGGGCGATTAATTAAGTTCAAGGGCTAGGTTGAAATAAACTTGTTTTTTAAACAAAATGATTACCATATTCTTTAATACAAAATTGAAATATACGTCACTTCTTATTTTCAAAAGACTTGATCATATCATGTTGGTGGACTATAAAAAATGAACCATTTACTCTATTTTTTATTTGAAAACATGAATCAAGAACATACTTTGTGGGCCCAAACCTCTCATCTCTAGGCACATACACATCGAAGTTCCCATCTAAAGGACCAAGGCCGCTGTCAGTGCTTGGATCTGTATGTTCGATTATTCAAACAATTTAAATTATGAAACAAAACTGCAATTACCTTTATAAGTGTTCTTTGGGCCTAGAGATATGCCCTAACCCTAATGAGTCTCCAAGACCCCACTCATATAAACTTTTTATTTAAAAAAAAAAAATCGATAGTAGATAGTTGCTTGTATATAACTTGAAGAAATTATGATGTAACTAGTGTTACCAGATTTGTTAGGTGGCCTGCTAGTTCTTCCTCTACGAGGATAAGGATAATGGCTAGAGCCTCCAAGACTCGAGCTAGGGTTTGTTTGGTATCAAGATCACCAAGATTGTTTAGTATCAGGATCACCAAGAATGTTTTAAGTGGCATAATCATAGATTCTATCCTATTATTTGCACTCTAAGACTCCATCTGGTCTTAAAGTGTTGAGCTCTTGTTCTCTGTATTTGCGTAATGGACCTGGTGTTTGACTTGGTAGATGTGACCTCAATATGATATTATTTGACCTACATTTTATCACGAGTCTCACAACACGGAGGCTCACGAGAGAAATAGAGAAATACGGTTTATAAGTTCAAGTATAACTTTCTCATTCAACATGTTAGTCTTTTGAGATTGAGTCTCTTTTTTAAACTTGTGTTCGTAACTTTTTTTACGTACCTTGTTGGCCAAGAAGATGCGATGGCTTTTGTACTTGTTATTGGGATAAATCCAAGAGTTGCAAACAAAGTGGATGCAGGCATGATTGGGGATGTCATCAAGTGTCAAGCTCACAAGAAAGAATTCATTTTGAAGATTGTTGCTTATTACAATGCTCCTGGCACCACAAATTCATCATGTAATCAAAATGAACACTGCACGCAGCTTGCCCTTCCAACATAACGTTGGCATTGTCATAATAAACCCTTCCAATGGCGCAACCTTTCCAAGCTTCCCCAAATCATTCCCTGCTCACATTTCAAAATACACTTGAAATAATTTTGAGATTTCATAACTTAATTGGTATAGGTTTCATCTTGTTATGTTGAATTTGATCCCTTTAATTATATATAGTCATGTACAAAAAGATAGCGAAATTAATGGCGATCTTAATAATAGAATTCAAGATGAGTAATTTAAATAGAGAAATGCTACCAAAGTTATTTGTGATCAGAAAGTACTTAATAAAATAAAATGGAAGTTTCATCGCTCTACTATATATAGGACGAGTAATATTATATGGTAGTGAATAGTAGGCCTTAAAAGGACAACATGAATATGAAGTAGGGACAGCTTGGATAAGGATGTTGAGATGGATATATGATCACACAAAAAAAGATAAGACCCCTATCAAACATATATGAGGAAAAGTTGGAGTAACATTTATTGAAGAGAAAAAAGTAGAAAATCATATGATGGTTCAGATATTTACAAAGAAGGCTATTGAATTCTCCTATGAGGAGGGTCAATTATGCAGTATAGCTTCCTATATGAAAGAGGCTGAGGAAGGCCGAAGAGAACATTCGGCGAAGTTATTGAGGGGGCCGCCTCTTGATCAATAACTTTTCCATAGATTTAGTTGTTAATTGAACACAATGATGTGTGCGATTTATGCAGCTGACCCCACTTAATGAGATAAGGAGTGTTGTTGTATGGTCATGTAGTTAGCGAGAGAGAGAGAGATACACAAGAATTTGATTGTGGATAAAAATAAAGTTATATTGTTCACACGGTAACAGTGAGAGAAGTATTGGAAGATATACTAATTGGAAACAATGAACTGGGGTATGTGGTATCAAGCTAAGGGGATTTAAGCTATTTTGATAGAAAAATTAAAAATATTCCTAAGATAAACTTAGTTCTATAAAATCCAATAAGAAGGACAAGAACATGAATGAGAAGTTAAGAACGAATTGAAGCAGGATCAGCTTTGGTAAAACTAATCAGTTGAAGAGAGAGAGAGCTCCACCAATGACTTGATGAAGACCATCGAAGACATAAATAACAGCATCAATACCTAAGTTGATTCCTGCTTTGACATTCAAATTATTGAACTAAAGAACCTTCTTGCTCATCAACACCATTGTTCCTTTGATCTTTCCCTTGTTCTGACCAAATATGTCTGAAACAAAGTTCACTCCTGAACTCAACATCTTCCCTTTCTTCTGATTCTTAATAGTAACTAGAACCAGAATAATTGAGGATTGATTAAAGCAATTCTTAGAGAATCAATTTTCTAAATCTGTGGGATGAAGCAGAGCTAGACATAGTGGGTGTTTATCAGGGTTTTGAAGACCAAACCTGTAAAATCCTGTATTTTGTGCCTAGAGACCTGAGGATAAGCCTATAATAGGCAGATAACTAAGCCCAATTCGGAAAGAGTCCCAAGAGTGATGAGAGATAAAAACACTCAAGACACATATACGGTGACATTGGGTTGGTAGAAAGATGCCACCCAACTGTATGGTCGATAGTCACACAACCTATATGGCTTGTGATGACACATGTAAACAAAGATTGGTATGAGCCTGAGTGTAGTAGGCCATAATGGTGGCGAATTCTTTCTATATTGTAGCCTCTCATAATCAAATACCCACTCATGTTGGTAGTAAGCCCCAATGTACATGTTTGTATAGGGTAGTAATACCTAATGGGCTGTATGAACTGAGATTGATAGTCTCGATATGTAGTCAGCAAAGATGAAGAATTGTATGTGCTTAGCATAAGACTTGATAGACATGTATGTCCTTAGGCTGGCAGAATGTTATGTTTTTAAGAATAGTGACGAGCAAAGGTTCAAGGCAGTAAGTACCGAGGTGCTTGTAAGATAGGGGTAACTCCCTGGACAATAAGACTCTACGTGCAAGATTGCATGGGATAGTGTCCCTACGTTATAAGATCCTATATGCCAGTTATGTTGTAATGGACTAGTGTGTCCAAAGGCCCTAAGACTTAATAGACCAATATGTCCTTAGGCTGGCAGATGTATTCAAAAATGTGACAGGCAGTGACCCGAGGATTGGGGGTAGAGACACTCGGCTGTATGATCTTATATTCTAGTTGTTTATATTACATATTGATAGTTGATTGCGAATATTGAAAGAAAAATGATGAATACTATCAGAGATATAAGAATATGATGATTGTGTTGCATGCTCAATGAGCTTGCATATGAAAGAAACAAATTGAATAGTGACTTGTGTCACATGCTTATTGAGCTTGCACACGAGATAGATAAACAGAGTGTATAAGATGATCCGTGAGGTATAGACGTTCAAATTTTGAGGACAAAATTTATTGAACAAGGGGAGAATTGTAATATCCTAAATTTTGGGCTTAGAGATTTAAAGATAAGCCTATAATAGGCAGACAATTAAGCCCAATTTGGGAAGAGTCCCAAGAGTGATAAGAGATTGAAAGATTCTCAAGGATTATGTGATTTGCCTCTACTGGGCAGAGGGCTCAGCATTTGTAGGCAATATGATTAAAGTGTCGGTGCAGATGTACACAGGACACATATACGATGCCATTGAATTGGTAGAAAGATGCCTCCCAATTGTGTCATGAGGAATGAGACAAGTTAATCGAGTAAAGTATGTTGGTATGTGAGTACGCATGGCATTTTCACAAGAGACATGTGTACCTTGAGTTTTTGGAGTAGATACCGGTATGTGGCGCCATATGGGGCCCACACACATATACATGACCTGGCATCATTTGGCGAGCCTAGGTATAAGTGAATCAATCCTGAGTAAGTCCCGAGTGAAACCCGAGTACATACCGATAAAGTAATTTTATTAAAGTAACTTTAATAAAATTAGATATGATAGCTAATGATGAGGACACTTTTGTGGTGGCACTACAAGAGAGTGGCAAGTGTCCTCTCATCATGACAAAGTACCAAGTGCCTTTTATGTTGGCTTGATAGGAAGGTGACACGTGTTCCTCATGATGACACTTGCTTTTTGCCTTTAGTGTTGGCACACTCATGAGGCGCCACATGTCACTTGAGTCAGAGAAATCCGTCGATCTTCGGTCAAGTTGTGTACTTGACTTCCCAAATATCAAACATGGGAGCAAGGAAAAACCATCAGACCCTCACTTTTCCTGACAAAATTAAACAGCTAAAAGCCCAAGAAAGGAGGCGGACCCACTTTATTATAGTAAGTGACACGTGTCATTGAACCATTGGATCACCAGACAAATGGCACCACAACATTTTGACACTTGGCATGATTTTTCCAAGACTCCTCCCTAGCCATATATTTCAGCCAGCTGCTTAAAAATAGGGAGAAAAACTAGAAAGAAAAATGATAAAAAGTTAGAGGAAAGAGAAAATATGAATAGTAATCGTTCTTGAGTTCAATCCACCGAAACACTATTGAATCAGCGTTTTCTCTTAAAATACCCTTCTTCTACTCAACCTAAGCTTCATTTCTACTATTTTGAATTTTCATTGAGAGGTGTTTGGTACTGTCTCGCTTGTCAGAATACTGCTGGATTTTTGAACCGGTTGCAGAAACACTTAGAGGTAACCGTAGGCTTCCTTTTGAACCGACTGATTTGTTGTTTGGATGAGTTTTCATGAGGGTGGGGTACTATTCAAACTTTGTCCCAGGTATTTTTAAGGTTTAATCATGATTTAATCATGTGTTTATGGTCAAATGATGATTTATGATTATATTAGACCAAGTTGTTGGATAAAATTCTGTTTTGGTGATTTTGGCAAAAATATGGTATGTTCGGTTATGTATAGAATCTAGGAAGGAGTTGGATTTTGATGTTTTTGAGTATTCCATTGGATTTTATACGAAAAATTATGTGGAATCACATGCGGTTATGATGTTTAGATGATTATATATAATTCTAGAATTTTTGAAAGTTTAAGTTGTTGCCCAGATTTGTTTATGGAAACCAGTATTGTTGTGGCATGTTTTTCAATAGCCAAACCTGATCCAAATTGCATGATATTTTATTAGATGAAAGTAAGCATCCTGGGCTTTAATTTGATAGGTAATATGAGCCATTTAGACTACTGGATTGAAAGTTATGATTTTTCAAAGTTTGACCATGAATATGGAACCAATTCTGGAACAGTCTGAGTTTGACGAATTTCTAGAAAATGTGTGGCTGTATTTGATGCTCTGTGATATTTTTTCCTTAAAGTAGACTTAAATAGCTTTACCTAGAACTTTGAACCACCTCATTTGGAGTCTTAAAGAATAAGTTATAATTTTTGGAAGTTTGACAAGGAAACAGGGAAAAGCTTGGTCGCAGCCAGAAGATTTCTTGGCCGCAGCCTACAAGTTTCTAACCTCCTTGGCCGCAGCCAAAGAATTATTGGCCACGGCCAAGACTCCAAATTTGAAGATTTAATATTTTTCCAAAAAAAAGTCTACTTGTTTAGCTCCCCTAACTTCTTGGACATTAATATATACTTCCAATGACTCTCTATCATGTCTCTAATGATGTGATTGGATATATAGGGTCATAAGAAGTCAAGGAAGAAGAAATGAAAGAATTTCCAAGAAGCTACAATGGTTGACAGATACGGTATAAGAGGATGACATGAAGACAAGAGGTGGTGAACTTACCTTATTTGCATGTATTTGATATTTTTACTTGTGTAGTGATATATGTGATTGCTTTACTTGATTGTGTAAAGCATATTTGATTAACGAAGCTCTGTCTCTGTTTATACTATCGCCATAGATATGTTGCATTAAACATTGAGCATGCAGTAATATCATTATGGGGCATGCATCTAGTTAAAGCTAATATGTCATGCACATAGCATATATCTTGCATGCATTATGGTAATTATTTGCTACTGAAATTCGTTTGAATCTCACCCTCCCCAACCAACCATTTAGACAGGTAAAAATAGGAGGTATGATGTGAAAGTGTTCACCACCGCAAGTACACTGGTCGCGCCAAGTAATAAAGTGATAAGTAAGATCATTCCCTCAAGGATTTGAATAACAAATTGATCAAGCAATATGCTTAGTGAATTCAATTAAGTTAGGCCAAGACATGTTGTTGGTGTAGAAAAAGAAGTTTCAAAAGATATTTTTGTAAAAACTAAGAATTACTAAACAAAAATCTGATTCTTGTGACTTCAACAGTTGTAATAAGCCTAGGATTGTTTATCCCCTTTGTATTTCATAAAACTTGATGATTTTCATCTCCAAGAGTATTTCTTTGGGATATATATATATATATGTTAGTCTAAGATTCACAAGCATTTGATTAAACTCTTTCAAGTTATAACCAACTTTATATCTTTAATTAACACGTACAATCTCTTGCTACCGTTAAGAGAAAATATTCTTTAAACATCAACCTTAATGTGACAATGCTAGGCTAGTAACTATATCTTTATATATGTTACTAATAAATCATTTATTTAATTCCTAAACGTCAAGTCTAGCATAATTTTATCAAAGTTCTGCAATTGAATTAACTCTCTCAAGCTTAATTTAATTGAACAAATCATCCATAGTGATGGCTAGTCACGAATAGTAGCGAAAACAAGGTAAAATCAACATATATATGCCATTAGATACTTAAAGAGAGAAGGAATCAAGTTTAATCCATACAAAGGTTCAAAAACAATCCTAGAATGAAAACCTTAGCTATCCATGCTCAACAATATAATGAATCACAGGTATACACAGTCATTACAGCCATATCAGAAATAAAAAGGAGAAAGGGAATGAGTTCACCAAAACCAAGAGAAATTGAGTTGGAATCTCTTCGAATCTCCAATCCTACTTGATTTTCCTTGAGAAACTCCACTCCTTAGCTTGCAATTGCACCCTATCCGCCTCTCCAAACCTCTGGAATGTCGAACTCCCCTTTGTATCTCTAAATTTTTCCTTTTAAATGACCTAGAACTCCCCTTTGCAATTGCTCCCTAGCTGTTGTTTCGGGTTTTGGCTGCAACCAAAACTGCATTTTGGAGTTTTTTGGCTACAGCCAAGATCCGTCTGTCTTGCCTCTGTCTATTGTTTGGCTGCAGCTAGAAATGGCTTGGTTGCAACCCAAAAGTTTCTGGAGGTTTTTTGGCTGCAGCTAAGAATTTGTCTTCAACTCTTCTAGCTTTTTCCAATGATGCAATGGTGTTCTCCTCTTCTTCCCAACTTCTTAATCAATGATTTGTGCTTTCAATGACTCTTTGTGTGTCTCAAGTGTGATCCTATCAACACAAGAAAATCTATACAAACCAAAGGGTGAAGAATGATAGTAAAATATTCACATTTAACCAAAGATTCATGCCCTTTTTACCAACTACTCACTAGGCACATTTACTATACACTTATATCCTTGCATATCCATTAATCAACCCAAAAAGTGTGATAAATTGAGGGTAAATGTGCCGATTTGATATGAATTTCATGAGGTTAACAAAAAGCAAAGAAGATAACTGCACAAAAGGAATACAATGGTGGAACGAAGATGGAAAGATGTCTGCATTTCATTGAAATGGCTTTAAACACCCTAATACCCCCATGCGACTACATTATTTGTAATTGTTATATACAATCCCTGTAGGAAATTTCTGTAATCAAGCATTTTTTTATCAGTATATTTATGCTATTCCTGTGTGTCCATCGAACTATGCCTAAAAACTCTGAAAAATGTGGAAACAAGATAAGGATGTTAAATTTTTATATCAGAGCCCAAGCGGTTCTAGTAGAGCAAGCAGTTCTGACCACAAAATAGTATGCTTATATGGTAAAAGGAAATAAGCATAGAAAGGGGAACCAGAGAACTGAATCATCCCCTTCTGTGAATCAGCCCCAAAGGAATAGCGAATACCCGAAGGGCAGTAAGTATTATAATATCGAGTAAGGGTCTGACAGTTCAGGGTGATACAAGGATGTCACAAATGTTGAGGCAGCAGGTCTGAGTAAGGCCAGCATGTCGGCATCATCCTGAAATAGAATCAACAATGACCTCCTGAAATAGAATCAACAGTTTGCTCAGCAGTATGAGACATTGGTCAATCATAGACAGAGGAATCAAAGTCATATTCGGATTCCGTTACTGATTCCAGAGCTGGAATGATACATGTGTAGCATTATCTGCAACCGAATCGAGAGTTATAGGTGGACTAGGAGTTATGGGAGGACATCCAAAGTATACATCTGCAGGTTGTCTGAAAGCATGACACCCCTATAGATTGGCATACAGGATACTCTGATCCCAGTATAGTATGAGCAGGGTCTTTTGGATTTAGAGACTCGGATGACATATGGATCTGCACAGTGATGTGCGCTTTCTTGGATACAACATTTTTGGGGTCCGGGGAGGAACAAGGAAATAGAGCATCATCCGAATGACAGCTTGGTAGACTTCAGGGAGCATATCACAAAGTACGTGACCAAGTGCATGTACCAGCACTGATAAGAAGTCTATACATAGTATTTTGATGCTGAGAAACGGTGGGTATGACTTTTAAGACGAGGTTAGTCAAAGGGTACTGGTGGTCAGAAGCGGTTAAAGTTGGTATTTACATTTTGGCCCAGGTATACAAAGGTTTAGTGTGCTTAACCTAGGAAAATCTCTGGATAGGTGACCCCTGGGAAGTCACATATATATGTGGTGACATGTTATGGAATGGGACTAGCACATATTGTGCAGTAGTTCAAAGGATGCACGTTGTTGCAAACTTTCTCTAACAAGTATAAACGTCTGTGATATGTTATTCTAGGAGTACCTGTGTACCCAAAACTTTATGAAATGAAAGATATGCCCTTGTGTTTATGAGGAATTTATCTCTTCTTTGTTTCCATATAGTGAAACACAAAGATGATGAGATTAAGAGATACAGATGTTGGGCAGGGTCAAGAAGCTAGACTTGACTAATGCAGCAAATCATGGGCATATTAACAAAACATCAAATAATAATCAATGATTGAGGATCATAGTAATCAGCTGCGAGGGGTGCAGCAAAAGTAGAACACATATTAGGGGGAAATTCAAAATCCACTATCATCCAAGAAAGGCCAATGTAGTAACTCTTTCTTTCATGCACTATGTGATTATTGTATATTTGTATATGTCATCTTTTGTAACATGAGCACAGTATCTTAGACACGAGTTAAGTCAGGGTCTAAACATGTTGTTTGACCATGGACATGAGTTAAGCTAGGGTATAAACAACCAAAGAAGTCTTGGCAACGGCCAAGACCCCAAGTTTCAGGATTTCATATTTTTCCAAAAAAACGTCGACTTGTGTAGCTTCCCTAACTTGGACATAAATATACACTTCCAATGACTTTCTATCATGTCTCTAATGATGTGATTAGGTATTTAGGGTCATAAGAGGTCAAGGAAAAAGAAATGGAAGAATTTTCAAGAAGCTACAATGGTTAAAAGAAAAGGTATAAAAGGATTACACGAAGACAAGAGGTAGTGAACTTACCTTATTTGCATGTATTTGATATTTTTGCTTGTGTAGTGATATATGTGATTACTTTACTTGATTGTGTAGAGCATATTTGATTAATGAAGCTCTATTTCTGTTTATGTTGTAGCCATTGATATGTTGCATGAAACATTGAGCATGCAATAATGTCATTATGGGGCATGCATCTAGTTAAAGATAACATGTCATGCATATAACATATATCTTGCATGCATTATGGTAACTGTTTGCTACTGAGATTTTTTCGAATCTCACCCTCCCCAATCAACCATTTAGACAGCTGAAAATAGAAGGTATGTTGTGAAAGCAGAGAAGAGAACCGCACGAGAGAAATGCAGTGGTAGAACGAAGACGGGAAGATGTCTGTGTTTCATTATAATGGGTTTAGACACCCTAGTAGCCCTGTGTGGCTACATTAGTTGTAATTGTTATATACAATCCCTATAGGGAATTTCTGTAATCGAGCACTTTTTGTCAGTACATTTGTGTTATTCCTGTGTGCCCACCGAACTGTGCGCAAAAACTCTGAAAAATGTGGAAATAAGATACGGATATTAAAAGACCAGATCAGACTGGCTCCAGGCATCGACCTGGCTCGTATTTTTTTTAAAAAAAATAATCAATGTTTTTTATTTTCTTTATAATTGCATATTAATAACCCTGAAATCTTCAATTTCTCATTTGTTTGACCCTAGGTTAGCTTCAGTTTAACTCTGGTATGACCCACTAACCCTTAACCTAGTACCCCAGCCACTTCAGTGGCTGATTCCAATTTCAGAATCTCGGTATTTATAGAATGGAAGACGGAGAATAGAGGTAGGTGATGATGAATAATGAAATATTACCTCTTGTCTTTAATATAAGATATCGTATATAGTGCAGTTTATCCAAGATCTTATATTAAGGACAATAGGGTTCAATAACTTCAAGAGTTCTCTTTTTTTTTTTTTTCCGATTACAATTTCAAAGGTTCTGATATATTTCTCCATATACAGTACACAACGGACCTTGATATTGTCTTTGCATGAAACAGGAGATGAGATTGATTACGAGGGAATCATTTACATCCAAACAAGCCAACCAATGTCTATCAGAGTAGAAAGGTTATCTATCTTTTCAAGTAATAATTAGTATTCCTTATATATATACACATAATATTTTAACTTCTACCTACTTTGTCACAACACGAAGAGCTTCGCATTCTCAATATAAAAAATGTACCGTCCACTAAACTTTTAATAGCACATGAGTCTTTATCACAAGCGATAGAAGGAATTTTTGTCCTCAATATAAGTCCACTTGAATTATTAATAATTATTTTTTAAGTTTACCTTTACTTAATTATTGTTGGAAAGAGAGAAAGAGAAAAGAGTAATGTGATAATGGTTTTTATAAATATAGAGAGAGAAAATTTTGATAAAAGTAAACTTAAAAAATTTAATAATTTAAGACAAATTTAATGGTTTAATTTCATTACTTCGTATGTGCGAGACTTGGTATTTACCTTTTTTTTGCCATGGTATTTACTTATTTAGTTGGTTAGGTTGTCCTATGCAAGTTAGAGATGATAATTTAAAATTTTTTTATTTTTTAAATCATCATGTGATTCATTTAGCTTCTTTTTCAATTAATTTTATTTTTAATCCTACAATGGCCAAAATTTGACCCCAAGCTTGAAAAATGCTAACACACTCAAGTCCCTTTTTGTTTGATGCATAAAATAGAGTTTAAACAAACTTTAGCCAATGGAAAGAAAAGGCTACCTATTTCTACTCTTAAATTAGAAAGTAATTACTGCTAACAAATTATTGGTTGAGGTGGTAAGGCGTCTTACCTCATAAGAAAGAAACACAAGTTCAAAACGCTTGTTGGGAGATGTGAGAATCCTTTGCTCTCTAAGCCTCGAAGGGGTTGTGGCAAAACGAGGTATTTATAAAAGATCCCTTTGGGGTTTCGGATTTGAATATCAGAAAAGTCACTTGTATTGAAAGGGGAAGCCATCAACTTCAAATCAGATAACGTATAATAATATTAAAAAAAAAATGATCCTGTTTCTAACATTAACGAATACGCAGTTGCATAAAAAATATTTAATATACGCATAAATGTATGGCGATGAATATAAATATTGTGTTTTTTCAACACTGCACTTTATCATTGCAAAATATTTATGTTTTAATTCAAATAAAATGAAATTTACTTTATAAATTATTCTAAATCTGGTCACTGTTAATATATTTTACCAACTAAATTAATTTTTAGCAATTTATCCTTAATTTTAAAAGTAATTTAATTAGGATTCATAGCTTGTTCACAAAATCAAATTAAGCAATCCAGCAGGTGATCTATCCAATGATCTTTTATCGGGATTCATAGCTAGCTAGTCATGTTCAACATTGCAATAATTTCAAGTATATCTAATCAAACCCTAAATATTGAAAGCATATAAACAAATTCACGAGCCAAAATGTTTACATGACAAATGACGTACAGAAAATTTAAATATTCGCCTAAATGCCATAAAACCAAATTAATATATCTATTGAATATAATAACATAAGGCAGGCTAACCATGATCATATTTTTGGGTCATCATGTAGATCAAGTGGAATGAATATAATAATATGTTAAATCCAAGTCAGATAAGAATATAATTAAGAACAGATCTCTTGGCTGCAATGAGAATGGCTGACTCTAGGAAGCTATATGTAGCCAGGAATAGGTTAATTAAGAACGTTGAAAAATTTTATTCATTTTAGTTCAAAGATAATATAAAAAATTTTAATTAAGAAATACGCATACAATGTATATAGTGGGCAAGTGGTGAAAAAAAAGGGATGTATTACGGGTATTGCGATATGACAATCTGAATTATAATAATCATATAAAACAAAATATAATATTATCATTAAAAAATGAACAGTATAAAATTTAGTTTTTGGGGAAATTATGAATAAGTTCGTTAATATTTACAGATAAACACCGCGAATTTATGAATAAACTCTCAAATACGTACCTAGAATCCTAATTTTAATTAATTACTTCCTCTGCAAAGTGACATAAATAATATAATGGCTAAAGTATACTTAGGCCTAATATAATTCATCAATTAATTTGGTAGGTCAGAAGATTCTTGCAATAAGCATTACGAAATTAAAATAATTTGAGCATATAATTAATTATACCTCTACTTTCACGATAACAAAGTTAAGAGTTTTCACGTCTTTATATTATTTTTATCATGAAAAGTTTGGGTGAATACAATGTTTGATCCTTATAATTTGTCTTTATTTTAAGTTTGATCTCTATAATTTTAAACTATAGATTTTGGTCCTTTAAATTTCTTTTCATCTAAAACATTAGTCTTTGTAGTGTTTCTTTTCATCTAAAACATTAGCCCTAGTTGTGTAATAAGAACCAGACTGATACCATTAAGGACCAAAATCATAATAAAGACAAATTATATAGACTAAACATTATATTAACTCTATTTTCTAACCTCACTAATCTAAATCCATTAATATTAAAACCCATATAAAAAAATGACAGGTGGCATTTTACAAGGGTGAAAGCGATCATTATTATAGTGAATATCGTATGCTTAATATAGATGAGAACAAATCTGTGAAGAGTTATTCTCTGTTGATCTGCACATTGTCGATATCCTTAGCCATCTGCATATTGTCGATATCTTAGACTGAAGAAATAAAACTCTCAAATTTTAATTTTTCCCAATTGTCATAAACACTACCTTGACCAATTAATATCCCATTTGTAATATCCCAAAAATTTAATAAAAGGCAAAATTTTCTAAAAGGAAAATTTAAATGGTGTTAGAGATTAATTTTAGGAATTAAAGGCCCATTTTTTCAAAAAAAAAATTGAGAAACAATAATTAGATAATAATTCCAATTATGGAATCTACGAAATTTAAAAAATATTAAATTTCACAATAAAGGGGAAAAAAAAGTAAGGCCTAGTGTGTGTAATTAATAGGATAAAAATACACCTATATATATATATATATATATATATATATATATATATATCTAAAAACACACACCCAGACACCGACACACACACCACACTTATCATCTAATGCACATCTCCCATTATTACTGGACACATGCTACATGCACACTTACACCTACACTTCACGTACCCACACACTTAACACCACATACACATGCAATCAGCTTCTTACACACACATGCACACCTATTAATAAAACCATAGCAGCCTCCTCCAACTCCCATTCACGTTCTGCAACCAAACATAGAGAAAACAGAATTGAGAAAGAGAGACGTGAGTGAGAGAGGGTGAAACCGGAGGAGGTTGACACTAGAGAAGAGGAAGGAGAAGCCATAACACCTTACATGCAACACTATAAACGTTTTTAGGTGAGTTTTTTCTATCTCTTCCCATTGTTATTTCGTTTGTTTAGGCTGTTCATGAGGATTTATGGCTGCTAGAAGTTGGGTGATTCTGAAAATAAGTTGTTGTCACTGGTGAGCGTAAAACAGAGCATATATATTGATTTTGGGACGAAATTTTGGACTTCTTTGATTTGGTTTTGCTGTCATTAAAACATGGCTTGATGTTGGGAGATCTTAGGGTTGAATTTCTGGAGGATTAGAGTACCTAAGTATGAGCATATGTTAGTTTTCTTCACTCTGTTTTGCTGTTCAAAAAACAGAGTACTTACCTAAAACTTGCAGAAGTTTAAACAGAGGCTATAGATGGACTTTTTGAACGGTCTTTTTGTATAGATAGTTCAGGATGTGTAGTTGATGATAGAATCAAGAAAAGTATAATTTGGAGTGAAAATGAATGAGTTCTTAATTTTTGAATTTAGACTGTCAAAACTAACGTTTTTGGGAGTCAGTCAGATTCATGTTGAGTTTGGACCAGATAACTCTTATCTAGAATTTATGAAATTTTATAGGGATATAGTAGACATCCATACCTTTAAAATGAGTCGAAGAACGCATTATTTTGATATCTGTAGAGAGAGTTATAATTTTTAAAATTTAAGTCTGAAGTAGGGGAAATTCTAGACGTTCAAGTTTTGGTGGTTTAGTTGTGTGATGTTTTTTATTAATGTAATCTTGTTCAATGGCCATGAAACTTTTTAGAATAAAAGTATACATGCTAAGCTTTAATTTGATATAAAATGGGTGTCAATGGAGTTTGTAGATTGTGAAATATAAATTTTTGAAGTTAGTTGCTGTCAGATTATGTTTATGGAGTGTAATCTGGAATAAGGAAGGATTTACAAAATTTCTGGGCAAAATTAGATAACATTTACTAGCTTTGGGTATTTTTCCATAAAACTATACTTAAATATCTTTTCATAGAATTTTGGAACACTTCATTTCGATTTTTGTAGATTTAGTTATGATTTTTTGAAATTGAGCTAAGAAGCAAAAAATTTCTTGGCCGCTGCCAAAAAATTTCTAGGCCTGGGCCAAAATGTTTCTAACCTCTCTTGGCCACGGCCAAAGGATTTTTGGCCGGGGTCAAGACCTCTATTTCAATATTTTTTATTTTTGAATGGTGTTGATTGGTCTAGTGTTTCCTAACCTCATAGGCACTTAGTTAAACTTTGAATGACTAACTAAGTGGTTCAAAATTGTGTTAGGACAATACATGAAGGAGTAATACCTTAATTCTTGTATATTTGGAATTTTAGGACATATCAATAATTCGAGCCTGAGAAAAAGTTTAGGACGGATATTGGAACTAGAAAAGGACTCGGGTAGTAACACTTTCTTTCATATACTATATAATAATTTGTATGCTTTGTGTATGCCATCTTTTATAACATGACAGTACTTAGGGCGCACGACCAAGCTGTGATCAAGGATTCAGTGATGGTATATGAGGATAAGCCAAGGTCTAGACATGTTGTTGGACCATAGACACGAGTTAAGCCGGGGTTGCAAACATGTCGTTGGACGAGGGACACTAGTTAAGCCAGGGTTGCAAACATGTCATTTGACCTTGGACAATGTGCACACAATTTGAGTTAGCATCTTACATGACATGGTGTATTGCATATTTATTTTCATATTTTTTATATCAGAAAAGCATATTACTATTGAGATTTACTCGAATCTCACCCTTTTTCAAACTAAAAAACATTCCAGCAGAAGCTAGTGACTCGAAGGAAAAGACAAGGGCTACCGGTGCATAGAGTCCCAATGTATACCAAAGTTATTGTGGTTATTTATAGTTGTACTTTTGCTTTCTTTTGAATACTCGGTTCATTTGTGTATATTTTTCAAACCCTATGAAGATTCTCCTATATTATAAATAAGTACCTAATGTCAATATGTATATGTTATTTCTGTATGTCTTATGGAGCTATGTGCTTAATACTCTACGAATATCGAAATGTTAAAGGGTTTGACATCATTTCCATGTGTGTATAGTATTATCATGCTTTCCATAACAACAAAAGCTGTTATAAAAATATTGAAGGCAAATATGCACAACACACAATAGAAGGAATTAAGAAATGTTGATTTGGCAATGGTGGAGGGAGAATTCTTATTCATGCGTATAGCTTTCCCATGTGCATCTATTTTTTGTATAAAACCTTTATTTGTAGGTGTTCAACCCTTCTAAAAGTTACAATATCATAAGTAAGAGAATCAATCTACATTATGGTACAACATGAATAAATTGGAGGTTATTGTAATATATAGTAGAAAGGCTTTAATTTAGGGGTTATATGGCATAATGTCCATACAATATGAGATGGAAGATCAAAAACCTCATTCATGGATCTTATGGATATCCACACATAATTATAATATTTATAACAAAAGCTTATTATTATTATTATTATTTTGCAGTAGGAAGTACACTTGGCCGAATACAAAATACACATTATTATGAAACAGAAATATAAGAATCAAACATAATTATTCCCTTATGAACAAACAGTTCAGAAGCATTTTCAAATGGAGATACTGTTTGGGATGCCCCTACCTGTGAGCCCTTCATCACTTGTAGGATAAAGCAAAGAGTAGGGCATATTAACCACACCAACCCTATTCCTCAACTTCTCATCCTTATTCTTCGCTATCAGCCTTTCTTCAATCTCAGTAAGCGTCTTCCCAAACTTCTTAAAAGCTTCCAATGGCTTCACATCACTTGTCCAATCAGGACTGACTCTTGTTCCAAGATAAACCTCATCAGAAGCGTGCCTTGACAATATCTCAATCACTGAGAGATCAATTAGGGTCTGAATCTTTGGAGTTATTGTCTTCAAGTAAGCTTTTTCTGGGTTTGTCTTCATTTCTTCATATTCAGAAGTTCCTTGTTCAGGAAGAAGTCTTCTGCTCAATGTTGGACGGTTCAGAATGTAACCTCCATAAGGATATTGGCCAAAGTTAACAGCAGCATGAAGAGCTGAAGCTGTCCATATGACAATAGTGCATGATTCAATGAGCTCCTTACGTGTCTGCATCTTAGGCCACCACGGCTTTTCTTTTAAATCTCCATGACCAACTTCCACAAGTTCTTTCCACCAAGCTTGTAGTTCAGAGTCTGCTTTAACAGTGTCATCAGTCTCATAGTAGCAAGAAACATAGTCTTCAACCCATGTCTTAATAGCATCCCAAATCTCAAGGCCATCCACCACAAAAGGGTAGTCCTCTACCACAAGACGAAGTCCATGAGGATAAGTTGGATCTTCAACTGCCATCCCTCTGAAATTCAAGAAAATCAAGTGTTAATAAGATACTACCTCCAATTCTAAATGTAGGACCTAATTTATATTGTGGACATAGCACTACAAAAACTAGGACCAGAGAAGTACAATGTAAGGTTTTGGGTGTTGCTTTGACTCGGACTAAGTTCAGACTATTTTGCCCACATGAATCCGAATCATGAACTAGACTCTGATTATGTTATACAGTAAATGCACTAAAGGAAGAGAGATGAGAGAGGTTTTCTGAGAGGGAGAGACTACTTTGAGTTGTGGGAGTTACTAATTAAACGGCAAAAAAAAAACAGATTTTCTCAATCGCTCTCATATCCCATGAATTATCCCCCGAAGGTCTTTATTAATTATTTTCCTTTTATTTATTTAAACAATAAAGAAAACAACTTCAACCACCTACTCAATTAGACTCAGACCCTAACCCACTGAAGTTTGACTAGGTAGGTATAACCCAATATATAATAGAGGGCGGCCCAATGAACCTTTCTCCTACTAGGTGAGGAAGGTAAGATGCACGCATCCTTACTCTTATAAATGAAGAGGCTATTTTCAAGATTTGAACATGTGACCTCTAAGTCATATGGCAGTATTACCATTACAACAAGGGTCACCCTCTAACCCAACACATGTAATGCCTAAATGAAAGTTAAACTTTTTTTTGGATTATTACCTTTTAATAAGGTTAGCAGGTACTGCTTGATCAGGAAAAACCCAATTCTTGTAAACCTTAGAAGACATCTCCATAGCGTATTTTCCAGGCAAGAATGATAGCTCTATAATGCCACCTGCATTGATCAATGCTTGGCGAGCCAGTGCATTTATATTCATAGTGTCACGAAAATGAGGATGAAGAAGTTTGTGAATTGGATGAAGCACACTCAATTGCCTGTTCGTTGCTATAATGAATGGCTCAATAACTGCATGCGTATTTAGCCTGTAAAACACATTAATCTTATTAATTAATAAACTCCATCAAGATCCCAAAATTATCTGATAAGTTCTCAGAGGTTAAATATATATATACCAGTGGCTAACAAGTTGATGTAAGCCTGAGTCGTTTACAGTTACATAAGCTTTGGCCAAGAGCCAAATGGTAGCCTCAACACCTTGATCTGCAGGTAGGATCACCTTACTAACAGCGCCATGTAGGTCTCCATCAGGATGAGGTAAACTTAATTCAATGGCCAATGGCTTCAAAGTTCCATCATCTTTCAACAAAAAGATTGTTCTTGTTGCGTAAGCCTTATTTCCAGTTTCACTATTTATGCGTCTGAGATATGGCATGAATGAGTCATGGTGGTCTAATATGAACAATCTCTTGCTGGAGAGTGCCTGTCTCAAACATATATATAAAGCCATGATATATATATTGAGTTTATCATCTTCTAACGTTTTATATTTTTAGATTATTCATACGATTAATTATCACTTACCGCATTCACTGTGAGTCCATTCATGTTTTTCTCCAACTGTTCTTTGGTTACTTTGCTGGTTTGGTCACCGTAGAGATTTGCATCTAGCGTGCTTTTTGGGGGAAACTCCTGCAATTAATTTATTTATGAAAATTGTGACAATTATTATTACAGACAATTACCTATGGGGGGGGGGGCCATTTAGTTAAGTGCGTTAGGTTACTGGCAAAAAAAAAAAGTGCGTTAGGTTGAAATAAACTTTTTTCAAAATATTTATTATTAAATTATTTAATAGACGTCATCATTTTTCAAAAGACTTAATCATATAATGCTGGACTATACAAAGTAAATCATTTAATTTTGTGTATATTTTTTGTTTGAAAACGTGATAACACATGTATACATATAATATATTTTTTCTTATGTCAGTTGAAAATGAAGTTTAACTTTTTTAAGGAAGGCCAAAAAAAAGTTTAACTTTTTAAGATTTAAAATTAGAGTGTTTTGAATAACTTACTTGGAGACACTGGATCAAGCAAGGATTCACACCAGCAAGCGTCTCTCTTGCAAATTCTTCATCAGTCATCCATCCAGAGATATTTTCTGCACCAAGGGACATAAACCATAAACCATCTTTCAAATGCATAACTTTTCTATGTTGAGATTTGTATTTGATTCTATTTGATGCTCGTTCATTAAACCAAATAAGTTAGTGTTTGTTTGAGATAGTTTATTTTTTGTTTATAAATGTTTATAAATCATGATTTACGATATATAAAGTAAATATGTGAAAGAAGTTTTATCTCAACTTATGTAATAAACACTTATATCTCAAAAAATAATGATATTCCAAACATAGCTATTTTGTTACGACCTACCTCAAGCATTTACACTCTTCATCTTTTTTTATTACTTTAACAGGTCAGACGTGTCATCATCATCATATCCTTTATTTTTCAAAGACGACGCATGCTTCCAACTAAAGACCTGGTTTTTGTTTTTGGTACCAAGTCACATCATTCAAGGCCATAGAGAGGTGAACTCTTTTGAATTTTTCTGATAAATGTATATAAAATATATATATATCTTTAAACTAATCCAAAGTCACTCAGTTATGAGGATAAATAATGCAGGCTAACCAGCAAGTTGAAAGAAGCTTGTCTCATCCTATGTTTGGATTAAAAAAAATTAGAGGGAAAGAAAAATATAAGAGAAAAATCTCAAAAGTAGTAAAAAAAATTATTATTTTTAGAAGTTTTCATTTTTAGTATTCTTTTTCTCATATTTTAAGTTGGGCCCACGGACAACCCATATTATCATCCCGACGTAAGGCTTACCTTTGATGACTGAGGGAGTTGGATATCTGAGAAGTTGTTCTCCATCAGTTCTGAAAAGTTCAGAGAGCAATGGGATAGGCAATCTGTCACTGAAATCCTTAAGCAAGTCTTGTGGGAGCTCCAATCCACCACTATAGAGATCACGCACATTATCAAAGTCTTTGAACTCATTTGATAATGTAAATGCAGATTCCAATAAAGGCCTCAGATCTTGAGCCACAGATTTGAGCAAATACGCCAAGAAATCTGACAACTTTTTGTGCCCAAACCTCTCATCTCTTGGCACATAGATATCAAAGTTCTCAATTAGGAACAGAAGCCTGCTCTCAGTGCTTGGATCTGTACGTTCAAGTATTGAAACCAAAAAATATATGAAAAAACAAAGCCAATACTAACTAAGTGATTGTAATAACTTGAAGAAATTATAATCAAATCAGTGTTACCAGATTTGTTAGGTGGCCTGCTAGTTCTTCCTCTACGAGGATAAGGATAATCATTAGAGCCTCCAAGAGAAGGACGAGCTAGGGTTTGTGTGGTATCAGGATCACCCAGATCGTTATAAGTAGCATAGTCATAGACCCTATCCCACTCTTTGCACTCTGAGAATCCATCTCCTCTTAAAGTGTTGAGCTCTTGTTCTCTGTACTTTCGCAATGGCGCTGGTGTTTGACTTGGCAGATATGCCTATAATATATGATATTGATTTCTTTGTTATAACAGAAAAACAAATAAAGAGACCAAACACTTTATTGCGTTACGTGGTTCAATAAATTATTTTTATCAATTTTGAAATGTGGAATATACTTCTTCCTGATTCTATTATAACGCGCTCTAGTCAAAATCAAGGAAATATCATAAAACCTTTAATTTTGTTTGAAAATGAAATAAATTTTTAATTTTAATTTGCCCATATTTAAACACAAAAGTTTCAAATTAGTCGTACATTTTATAATTAATAACTTCAAATAAGGATGACCATCAACTCCACAGAAGCTAGCTTATAATAATCATTGGAAGAAGTACCTTTTCCGGTCTTTATAAGACACTTTCCAAAAGCAACTATGGTCCTTATTATCAATCAACAAGTTGGGCATTTAATGATTTTTTAATCAAAATACCCCTATTTAGAATTTCATTAATTAATTGCAACTTGTATGAGTTGTTGAATGTATTTCTTTTCAAAATTGTGTTGATAACATATTTACATACCTTGTTGGCGAAGAAGATGCGACGGGTTTGGTACTTGGTATGAGGATAAATCCAAGAGTTGCAAACAAAGTGGACAGAGGCATGATTAGGGATGTCATCAAGTGTCAAGCTTACAAGAAAGAACTCATTTTCAAGATTGTTGCTTATCACAAATGCTCCTGGCACCCCAATCTCATCATCGTAGTCAAAATGAACCCTACAAGCAGCTTGCCCATTCAACAACGTTGGCAAGGTCTGAATAAACCCTTCCAACGGTGCGGCCTTTCCAAGCTTCCCCAAACCATTCCCTGCTCACATTTCAAAACACACTTCATCACTTGGTAGCTTAATTTCATCTTGTTATGTTGAATTTGATCCCTTTATATATAGTAGTCATAATAGTTTGAGAGACAAAGTGATACATACACAAGAATAGGACTTTGTATATAAATATCAAGTTATATTGTTTACATGATAACAATCCCATCGGAACCAAACAAGTGAATTGTAGTTTATAAGTTTAAAGTTATCTCCATCTCAATAATTTAGTCTTTTGAAATTAAGTTCTTCCTTTAAACTTGTGTTCATAACAAAGTCATCTTTAATGAGAGCTTGATGTTCATAGAGACAAACGCCGGGGGTTCTGACCAATAAAAAGCTGAGTGAAGAACTATGGATTATGATATTATAAGTCCCACATTAGGAAACCTTACAAATGAAACATGCTTTATAAGTTTATAGGGCTCGCCCTCTAAATGGTCTAGTTTTTTGGAATTATTAGACTCTCCTTTTCGACTTGTGTTCAAGACAAAAAAGGGGGGAAAAACTCAAGTTAAGAAGAACGAACCAGGATCAGCTTTGGTGGAACTAATCAATTGAAGAGAGACAGCTCCACCAATAACTTGATGAAGACCATCAAAGACAGAGGTGATAGCATCAATACCCAAGTTGATTCCTGCTTTGAGGTCCAAATTATTGAACTCCAAAACCTTCTTGCTCATCAACACAGCTGTCCCTTTGATCTTTCCCTTGTTCAGACCAAATATGTCTGACACCAATGAACCCAACATCTTTCACTTCTTCTGATTCTTAACTGTAACAATAATAATAATCGACGAATATTAAGCAATTCTCACACAAGCTTTTCTGAAAATATTTGTGGCACGAATCAGAGCTAGGCTTGGTGGGTATTTATATAGAGTGGAAGGTGAATAGGCTTGTGGTGATGAATAATGAGATAAGCTAGCCGCGCCAAGGGGGGTGTTTAAATTTTATGTAATAAGGGCCCGACCACGTATGCAAATTGCAGCCCATGAGGAAAATAGGATTAACGATTCTAATTAAATTATTATAGGTGGGCTTCGTCTATATTGGGGTCGGATTTTGACTCATTTTTTTAACTCCAATTTGCATTTATCGGCATGCACTCACATGATTATTCTATTTCGACATGTATATTTTCATATAAAGTTATGGTTTAGATTTGTGAATACGTAAGTAATTGGATAAAGCTATGAGGAGAATTAATAAAGATGCATATAAATATTAAAAGTTAGGCAAGGCTATTGGATGTCAACTTAAAATCAATATTCATTTTAACATTAACCAAGTGTCATAAATGTTTTGGCTCACATTAATTTGTATTACTATATTCATATAATTGTGATTGATATTTCATCTAAAATCCTGATTATTAGTTATACTCTCTCTCGTCCTTTTTATAAGGAACGTTCTTTCTCATATAAGTGATTTTAAGGGTAAGATGCGCTTAACACCCTGAATTATTTTTGGAGGTACGCTTAGCACTCCAAAGTATTTAAGGATGTAATTTTGTCTCTCATGTAATAAAATTAAAATGGAGCAATTAACAACCCCATCTGACATAAATTTAACCACCGTTAAGTCCCTCTTCATCTTCACCAATGCGAGTCGCTTTTCTCGTATCCTCTTTTACTAAAAATGGCAACCTTGGTCTTCCTTTTGTTAATTAATATTAAATTGGTCTTTTTGTTTTTATCCTCATTAAATATATGTTACTTATTATCTTTCTATAATAAATTTTCACCCACTATCTCTCATGTACACTCTATTTAAATAAGGGTAAAAATAATAGAAAGGTATAAAAGTTACATATTTATTAACTTTAACTAATATTTTGAATCATGTGATTTTAGTATTTGTTCCTTATAAAAAAGGATAGAAGAGTATCTTCTTGAATTTTTTTTTTCCTTTTTAGGTAAGAGAATAAAATTTATTTAAAAAATTAAATGATTACACTTGTTATTAAAACCCGTCTCTTATAAAAAGAAGTGCTTACAGACAGAATAAAAAAAAACACAGAACAAGAACAATTAATATAAAATTAAAACAATTGAAAAACAAGAACAATATAAAATTTAAAAAATGAAAAACTAAACAAGTTGGGGGTATTGGAAATTCAAATGAAATGAAAAGGGGCCGAGCATTCAAATAAGACTGTGGAACTGGAAAAACAATTGAAAAATTAAACAAGCTGGGGTATTAAAAATTAAAATGAGATTAAAATATGATGGGGTGTTAGAATGTGATTCAAATACCCCATCCAAAAAAAAAAAAAAAGAATATGATCCAAATTAAACATCTCCAAGCATGAGAGGAGAAAGATTAGAACAAGGAGTTAGAGAAATTCATAAACCAGGTACCAATAATTAAGCACAATAAAAACAAGTGCATATATGATATACCGCCAAAAGTGGTGACCGTGATCACCTAATCCACCATGAGATTTGGAAAAAAAATAATGAAAAAACAAAAAAATTGTAGAAGTACCCAAGAACAAAGAAGTAGAATAACTGACAACTGAAACATACCTCATTCTGACGTAGCTTCTTTTCTTTTCTCATCCGTTTTCATCTCTTATTTAAAAAATATATTGTTTTGTAGTAAAATAAGGGAGGATGAGAACTTCTTTTTCTAGGGAAAAAAAGTATTCAGCCCTCTAAATTTTGCTTTTCAGCAACATTATTGTTTTAAATTAATTTTCAATACATTCAACGTTCTAAAATAATTTTTTAGTGGCATCTAATATCTAACAAATTGCACTAAAAATTACTTTAAAAGATATTGATGAATGTTAATGAAAAAATATTTTAGGGTCCTGAGTGTACAAAAAATTAATTTAGAATACTGAGTACTATTGGAAAAATAGTTTAGGAGAATACTACTTCTTCTGGTATTTAATATAAGACATATTTATATAATTTTATTAGATTAAGGAAGTTAGTTAATATAACATGTATTTTTTAAAATATCATAGTTATCTTCCTTAACTCTTCTATTTTCTCTCCTCCTTGATTATTGTTGATTGAGCATGAAAAGAGATAAATTAGGAAAAGATTGATAAATATAAAAAATATGTCATATTTTTAAGATGAAGATCAACTCCTAAAATATATTATATAATAAGGACGAGAGGGATTTTTTTTCCAATAAAAAAAAAAGTGTTCACCCTCACTTATCTTACCCAAAATGGTGTAGTTTTAAGGTAAAAGACGTGAGTGACCCTAACTATCACCTTTGTCACAACCAAAAAGAAGATAAGGCATGAGCATATCCAACAACATGACATTAAACATAAAAACACACTAAAACAAAAACAATAAAACCAAACAAGAAACAAGAAAAAAACCAAACACAAAATAATAAACGCATAGCAACATGAGGAGACTATCAAATTAAAGCAACAGAAAGTTTAGAAAGCCGGAAAATTAACCCAAGTTTAGATGCTTATTACGAAACCAACCGCTGATATCGCTGAATAGTGAATACAAGAAAAATAGGCTAAAAGAGACCCTTGTGACAAAATCCGAAACTTAAAAAATAACACCTTGGAACCCGAAAAGAATTTTTAACCCAAAATGGCAAATATAGCACCTTGTTAGTCCATATAGAACATAATATCCCTTTTTTAACCTACAACGGCAAAAATTTTGGCCCGGGCTAAAAAGAAATGCTAACACCCTCAAGTCCCCTTTTTTGGTTTGACACCTAAAACAAAATAGAATTAAAAAAAAAACCAACAAGTTGTTGGTGGAAATAATAAATAATCTTAACTTTCTGAGAGGAGAACATAAATTTAAATTTTGGAAAAACAAAAAAGATTTAGAAAAAATTATTTGTATGACGATGAATAAAAGTATTGCATTTTAAATTGTAAAATTCGTTAAACACTGCATATATATATTATCATTCCAAAATATTCAATTAAAACACAATTTACTTTTGATTATTCTAAAGTCATTCACTTTTTATATTTTACTGACTAAATTAATTTTTAGTGATTTTTTTAAAAAAATTATAATATAATTGGGATTCATAGTTCATAAATTCGAAGTAATTGAGCAACCTATGCTTAGTTCTTTCAACTCATCAGATCTGAACCATTAGATCTTATTTGGACTGTCCATATTTGAGTTTTTAAAAGTCTATATTTTTTAATAAGAATTATTTTAATAGGTATAGAATCTAAAATAAAAATTATCTCTTAACTATCCTATTCTTTCAAAAAAATATTATTTTTTATTTAAAAAAAATAAAATTTGAACCATCCAAAAACAGATCCAAACGGCTTAAATTTAACGAGTTGGGAAAGCTAAGCACAATGATTAGTACTAAAACCAAGTCGCCTAGCTAAGGTCTAAGTTTGATCTTTAATCAAGATTCGTTGCTTGTGATCTTGAACATTGCAATAATTTAATTTCAAGTATATCTAATCAAACCCTAAATATTAAAAGTAAAAACAAATTCAAGAGCCAAGTGTTTACAATTACAAGACAATAATGACTGAAACTTTAAATATTCACCCGAAAATGACATAAAACGAAAAATTAATCTATTAAATATAATAACCCTTAAGGCAGGTTAATTAACATGATCTCTTTTTGGGGTCATGTTTAACATGATCAAACTGAATAAATGTAACATTTTAAATCCAAGTAAGATAATGAATAATACAAATTAAGAACAAATCTCTATTCTCTTGGCTGTAGTGAGAACGGCTGACTCTGGAGTCTGGGATGGTATATGTAGCTAGGATGATCAAGAACGTTGAAATATTTTATTCATTTTAGTTCAAATATATTATTATAATTTTTTAATTGAGAAAATGCCGATACGATAATATATAGTGGACAAGAGGTGAAAAATAATTGACGTATTGTGTATTGTGATATGATGATGACCATTCGAATTTTAATTTAATCAGGACCACGATCGTGCTACTTTAACTTACACGTGTATAAAATGTAAAATGTCATTTTTCACAGAAGAATTCCTTTAATAATCATATTAGTTACTCACATTAGATGTAATTTTCCTTGTGACGAGTCTAGTGTTATCACTGAAAGGACTCTTCAGGAAATAACAAAAAATAAAGAATACATTGAAATAGACTTAGAGGGTGTTTGGGTTGAATTTTTTTAATTGATTCTGAGGGCAAACCATGGTTTCAGCTATTTGTATCCAAACACTCAAATTTTCCAATTAATCCCGTTTCGCCCGAAACCAAGGTTTTGGATTGCAAAACCTTGGTTTCACCAGAATCCAATTTTTTCTGCTCCTCACCCAGATTTTTTGACCGTTGAGCTTATTTATTATCTCTCTCTCTCTCTCTCTTATCTTTCCCTTTTCTCTTCCGTCGGTGGTCTTCTCCTCATCTCTGGTCCGAGCTTCGAATTCTCATCATCTCCTACCGTGCAGAAATCCCCTCATTCGCGTGGCAAGTTCCCTCTCACCGTGGCTCCTTCCCTTGTTCTTCCATCGTCTTCCTTCCCAGATCCCGTCGAGCTTCGGCCCTCTCCCTCTCTTCCAGATCCCGTCGAAGATCACCATAATCGGCGTTGTCGGTCACTGATTTTTGCTTCCTCAAGTCCGTGGGTGGCTGGTGGTAGACTTAGGCAGTGTTTGGGGTGGGTTCGGTCCCCCTTTGCTCCCCATTTTTCTGCTCAATCTCTGGTCCGATCGATCTGAGGCGTTGGTGGCTGTCGGACCTTTGTCGGCGGTCGGTGCAGGAAGAACGGATTGCGGTCGGTGCCGGTGACACTCATAAGTGTTCAAAATCTCTGAAGTCCCTGTGTGTCCGGTGAGTGTTTCGAAATGCACTGTTCTGGTTTTTTTGTTTTTTCCCGTTTTGCTTGTTCTGTCGAGGGAGACAATCTGGTGCAATAATTTCTTTTCAGTTTGGTTAGACATTGATATTGGTTTGATTAATGACGTTGATATTGGTTACCAAGCTTTCTGTTCTGGTTTGATTAATGACCCAGCTTCTTAGCGATTATCCCCGAATTGGCTATCTGATTCTTTTCTTCGTAAGGTGTAATGGGTACATGCATCACATTGTCAATTAGATGAGTGAGGTGATACGCATTTGCAGATATTAGTATGATGACAATCCCCAGCCAAATCTCCATGCTCTTTTGATTAATAGGTTTCCTTGAGTGAACTCTGTAAATTAATTGGCTCCAAAACACCCCCGGGCAAGCAGCTGGACATTTTGATCATTGGATTATCTTTCCTTTTGCCATATTGTCATATTTTTGCAGTATAGGTTTCTAGGAGTATCAATTGTGTTCGAGCTAAATTAATGCAATCAATCTTGATCTAGTAAACGTCCAAGCTAATCTAGATTGCGTTAGTTAGATGGCTTAATTATAATTAAATCCTTATAACTTCACCACACCTTCATTTCAGTCCCCATATTCTCGATGGACTTAGTTTTGGAATTGTTGTTATCAAAAATGAAATCCTTGTAATATAATTCTGTTTGGTTATAATGCAATGTCTGTCATCATTTGCTTTAGAATTCTGTTTGGTTAGAACGCAATGATTGGACTGTGAATGCTCGTGAAATCTAAATTTCTGTTTGTTTAAGGTGAAACCATAATGAGTAAGGGTAAGGAAAAAGCATCATGGGATGTGAAGAGCACAAAAGTCTTTATTGACCTATGCATAGACCAAGTTGCGAAGGGAACACGCAAAAGCACTAGCTTTAACAAATTTGGGTGGAAAGATATCTCAGAATCCTTCACCGCAAAGACGGGCAGAATATATGATAAGGGTCAATTTAAAAACAAATATGATGCTCTTAGAAAGGATTGGCAGCTATGGGATAGGTTGTTACACGAGACGGGTGTAGGATGGGATAGTGAGAAGAACACTGTTGTTGCCGACGACGATTGGTGGGACAAGAAAATTTCGGTTAGTAATTCATTTCAGTGAGCGAACATAATTATTTCCTTGACATCGTGCTTGTACGAACTTGTGTAACAAACTTTCATGATGAATGTACAGGAAGTTTCAGGATATGATAAATTCAGGACAAAAGGACTTCAGTTTCAAGAAGAATTGACCCAATTGTTTGCAAGTGTCGCGGCCACGGGACCACACACTTGGGCTCCTACATCCATGTCTCTTCCTGTCCCTCCGTCTACTGAGGCAATCCCAGAAGATGCAATCCCAGAATCTCAGATGCAAGAGGGATCAGGAGACAGCGATGAGGTGTTAGGGACACCTACTGGGTTGAGCGGGGAGATGCATTCATTCAATGTCAATGAAAGCAGTGGAGGTAGTGCTCCCAACAATGACAAAGGGAAGGGAATCAGTGGTGGGGAGAGAACAAGCAGCGGTGGCAGAGGAGGTAGCTCGTTGGGGGTCAGGAAGAGGGGTGCGGGGATGAAAAAGAAGGGGCCGGCCTCAGCTAAAATAGCCGATGCCCTATACAGGATTGCTGATGCAAATGACGTTGATGCTGAAGCTGCACGAGTAGAAAGGATTGCAGCAGAGGCCCGGGCTGAGAGGATAGCTGAAGAGGCACGTGCAGAAAGAATGGCGGCAGAGGCCCGGGCTGAGAGGATGGCTGCAGAGGCACGTGCAGAAAGACTGGCAGCGGAGGCACGTGCTTACGAGATCTCAATTCCGGGCGTAATGAACCTTCTTAGATACGTTCCTGAAGTTGTCAACAATGATGACTTTTATGCACGCTGTGTACACCTCCTTATGAGCAATCCATCTGCAAGGGAGGTGTATGCAACAATGAAGGATATGCCACACCAACTTCTCGTTTTCCTTAAGCATGAATGTTATGGAAGTGTGTGAAATGTATTGTTATATTTACCTTATTTGGTGGAACTATGTTTAATGATGACATTGCTCAATTGTCTCTTAACTTTGTTAATTTACAAAATATTGGTTATGTCACTTGTCTGTTATCAGTGTTGTTTTATAGTTGAATGTTATCTGTGTGCATATTATCACTATATAATTGTTGTCATTACCGTTTATAACATTTAATATATATGTCAACAGTTGGGTTAGATATGGACAACACATTGAAAATTATGGCAAACCACAGGGAACGGCTCAAACAAAGAGTACGAAAAGTGGCCGCATATGTTGGTGCATATGCTCAGCTATATTTATGTAAAGAACCGCGGCACACAAGTGACTTCACATGTGCTAAATGGGTGCGTGAAGTCTTAAGCGGTAATTCGAACCGTTGTTACGACATGTTTAGAATGCAACTTCATGTCTTTCACGAGCTTTGCTTTGAACTGCAACGACTTGGCTTGACGGAGACTCGAAATGTGGGTGTTCATGAAATGGTTGCAATATTTTTGAACACAGTTGGGTTTGCGGCATCGAGTAGGCTGCAACAAGAAAGGTTTCAGCGCTCAGGAGAGACAATTCATAGGGCTCTGCATCTTGTCTTAGATGCATGTTGTCGTCTTGCAATGACTAACATAAAACCACAGGATCGTAACTTTGAGAACATTCACTCAAAGATATGACTCAGCAATAGATACTGGCCTTTCTTTAAAAATGCTATTGGAGCAATTGATGGCACCCACATTCCATGCAAGGTCAGAGCAAATGAAAGAACAAAATATATTGGTAGAAAAGGATATACATCGCAAAATGTCATGGCAGTTTGTGATTGGGACATGTGTTTTACCTTCGTGTTGGCTGGATGGGAAGGAACAGCCCATGATGCGCGTGTATTTGATCATGCTCTGACAACGCCGTCGATGAATTTTCCACATCCCCCCAAAGGTATGCTTATAACTCCAACACTTTAATTATTAATAATTATATATATATATATATATATATAGTTATTGACTAACCTATTTATTTTGTAAAGATAAATATTATTTGGTGGATTCTGGCTATCCCACCCCGACTGGATACCTTGGTCCATACAAATCCGAGCGTTATCATCTCCCGGACTTTCAGAGGTCATCTACGTTTCAAAACCACAATGAGACCTTCAATTACTTACATTCCAGTCTTAGGTGCACAATAGAAAGAACGTTTGGCGTTTGGAAGAATAAGTTTGAAATATTACAGAATATGTGTAACATCCTAATTTTTATATAATTATAATTTAAAAATAATTATGAAATTAATAGTAAATTTTGAATTAAAGAAGAAGAGGGATTTAGTTAAAATATGTTTTTTTTTTAAAAAAAATAATAATAATAATAAATTAATTAATTAAAAAATAATAATAATAAATATATATATATATAATAATTAAATAAATATTATAAATAATATTTTAATAATATAAAAAAAAAACAAAAGAAAACAAAAAAAAAAAAAAAGTGTGGGCGCCCGTTGGCGCCCACCATTTGAAAAAAACGGGGGAGGCACATTGTGTGCCTCCCACCATTTCATTAAATGATTGTGGGCAGTGCCCACAATCATTTAATGAAACTGCGGAAGGCATCCGCAGTTTCAAGAGGCGGGGAGTATTATAAATACCCCCACTCCCCCGTCCTCACTCCTCACACCTCAGGTGTGAAGAAAAGTGTTGAGTGAAGCATTAGTAGGAGTATTCTCATATCTTTGGAGATCGATAAGGTACTCAATATTACTTCTTATCTCAGAATTATTTTTATAGAAATATTCTAAATAATTTTCTCTTTCTTATGGTAATAATTTTATGATGATTAGAGAAAATTTTCAGATTATGATTTTGGATAAATTTGAGTTTTGTTAACATGATGCTGCAGGAATGTAGAGGATAATTAATAGTTAATTTTAATCGAGTTACTTTTGTTACTTAATTAGCATATAATTTTATAATGAAATCTTTACATAACTAATCTATGAATAATTCTATATTAGGCTTTTTAACCGATTAAATTTAGGTTAAATAATTTATTTGGATTATTAGAGGTATTCTTGAGGTTTTAATCGGTTTAGATTTTTTTTAGGATGATGATTTATAATTTAGCCATTTTATAAATTGATTATTGTAGATTGATTTTTGGCGTATATTTGAGCTCTTGGATTAGAAGCTTGTGATTATAATTTTGCTTTGGCGAGAGGTAACCACTTTCCACTTATTATCTGTGTTGATATGCTGTTTGTGAGTATTTTGATATTTACTCCAATGAGTAAAGGTTTATTATGATTGAGAAAGTTTTCATTATATTGTGAAGTATTTTGATATAAAATAGCTTTGTGGAATTTTATGATTTGAAATGAGAAAATTATGTATATATTCGGGAAAATCCCATTGAAATAATTATTGATAAATTATTGTGATAATGGGTTTGGGATAAGATGGAGTATATTATTTTACCACGTGGTATAGCCTCCATTGGTGCACGATGGTTGGCTGTTTATTGTCCCACCAGTTTCAATGAGGGACTGCCCCACCAGTTTCAATGAGGGGCTGCGACACCGAAAGACCCATGGTCCGGGGCACGTGTTTTGAGGGTTTGGCCGATCCTCATCGCGTGACCGGTAAGCTTTTTGAGTGGCCAGTCACATGGTTAGTAACTTAGCCCATGGGTCTAGTCGCGTGGAAATAAGGCGGTTCGGTTGGATTGATGGGAGGTAATGGGAATTGTAATAAGAAATTTATGTATAAAACCGTGATATTGAATTTTTATAAATTGCTATATAAATTGTTCCACTTAGCACCTCATGAACACATGTTAGCATGTGTAATGAGTCGGATAGCTGGTTACTGAGGCTTTTGTCTCACCCCGTTAATTTAACATTTTTCAGGTGATAATTCCCTTACTGGAATGTCGGGAGGAGCTCCTGAGGCATAGATATATTTCTATATATATATCTGTACAGCCTCTTGTAGTTTATTATGTGTTGAATGAATGTACATTGCCACTTATTAGGGACCTTATTTTGTAAACTCTAAATTCCTCTTCGTACTCTGTTTATCATATAAAGTTGGGTGACCTTGGTTTTGAAATGGAAATGTTTGATATGATAACTGTAGGAACTTAAATCTTTTATTACCATGGTAGAGTTTTCAAATAGTTACTTGAACTCTTTTCTACCATGGTAATCTTTCTTTCTTTTAAAAAAAAAAGAAATGAGTAATTTTTTTAAAGATAAGTTAGTATTATATTATTATTAAGGAGAGGATCTCACAACTTGGTATCAGAGCTTTAGTGGCAATATATTCTTTCACACATAACCTCCCTGTGTTTTTGTATTGCTATAGGTTATATCCTAATTATTATAGGGTTTCATCCTTAGGTGGGGAGAAAATGGTTAATACAAGAAAGACTGTCTCCAACGTTAACCCACTACCACAAAATGCTGAACCACAGTTGTCTCAGGAAAACGAGACTCTTTTAGATAAATTATTGACAGCTATGGATGCACGATTTCAACAGTTCGAGGGAGATCTTCGAAAGAAGATAAGAGAAGAGGGGAGTATTCCAAAGCCAAAAGATCATGAGGCTCCTGAGCCCAGTATAGAAGCATCACGGAAAAACGAGCCAGTCGGCTCAACTAATTATGAAGGCCCTGGGAAGAATGTTGGGGGTGAGGGCTCATCACAACCCAATCCTGAAGAATTAGCTATTAATAAGGTGTGGAAAGATATTCATCATCATGATCCTGAAAAGTTTCATGGAGATTTAGATCCACTGAAGGCTGAAGCTTGGATCGAGAGTTTGGAGACTATCTTTAGAGCTGTTATTTGTAATGAATATCAAAAGGCCAGGGTGGCCATTATTCTGTTAAGGGATCGTGCTCAAAGATGGTGGCAAAGCACGGGTGGTTTAGATGATTCGAGGACAACTTGGACGGAGTTCAGAACTAAGTTCTTTGATCATTACTTCCCTCCAGCATTAAGACATGAGAAGGAAACAGCATTCTATGCTCTTAGACAGGATGACATGCACGAGGATGAGTTTATTGCGACTTTCATCGACTTATCCAGATATGTGACCTACTTACAACAAAAAGATGACCCGGACTGGAAATCACGTCAACTGATTACTAGGGCCAGGCCAGAGTTAAAACCTTTTGTGCCAATGCGTGATATAAAGAGTTTTGAGGAAACTTGCACCAACTTAAGGATGGCTGCACGTATGAAGCGTGAAATCGATGCTGCCAAACTCCAAGATAATCAGGGCAAGTTCTCCACTTTTAGACCAGTGGGTGGAGAAAACAAGCCATTTGGATTTCATCCTGGGAGTACAAGGAACTTTGGTAGAACGAGTCAAGGGCAAAGGAGTGGATCTCGACCGAGTAATTTTCAAAGTAACTTCCCGAGGAAACAAGGTCAGAGGAGCTATGCTGGAGTAAGCCAACAACCTCGTCGTGAAATGGCAATGTCAGCCCCAAGCGTTAATAATCCTTGCCCAAAATGTGGGAGGTCTCATACTGGCCAATGTTGGCAATGTTTTCAGTGTCATAAGTTTGGTCACACCATGCGATATTGTCCTGAGGGGCAGCAGCAACAGCAGATCAACCAAAGTGGCCGTCCCACTTTTCCTGGCAGGGTATATGCCATGACTCAGGAAGAAGCAGGAGCATCCCCTAATGTTATTAGAGGTACTATTTCTCTTCATGGTCATGACATTATTGCAATGTTTGACTCGGGTGCTACACATTCTTTCATATCTTTTGATTGTGCTAAGAAGTATGATTTCCCTATATCTGTTCTACCATATGACTTGAAAATTTCTACCCCTGCCGGAGCTGTTGTGATAACCGCACATGCTTGTGTGGGTATTACCCTTCGGTTTGAAAACCGAGATTCTATAGTGAATTTAGTATGTCTGCCACTAAAAGGCATAGATGCTATTATTGGTATGGATTGGCTAGTGGACAATGATGCCATACTTCATTGTAAGAAGAAGGTGGCCACTTACGCCATGAATACCATATCCGTAGAAGCCCCTTTTGTCCCGATGTTGTTGTCAACAGCTCGAGTGGATAAGTGTATCAGAAAGGGGTGTCAAGCCTATATAGTTTTCTTCTCTATCAATGTGGATAGAGAAGTTGGGATCGATCATATCAATGTAGTAAAAGAATATCCTGAGGTATTTCCAGAAGAGATATCTGGACTGCCTCCGGAGCGAGAGGTCGAGTTCACCATTGATTTGGTGCCAAGTACAACCCCAATTTCTAAGGCCCCTTATCGGATGTCACCATCAGAGTTGGCAGAATTGAAGAAACAACTAGAAGAGTTGCTCGAGAAAGGCTTCATTCGACCAAGTGTCTCTCCCTGGGGTTCACCAGTGTTGTTTGTCAAAAAGAAGGATGGAAGTATGAGGTTGTGCATTGACTATAGACAGCTGAATAAGGTCACAATTAAGAATAAATATCCATTACCTAGGATTGATGATTTACTAGATCAGCTTAAGGGAGCCGTAGTGTTCTCTAAGATCGACTTAAGATCGGGTTACCACCAGCTTAGAGTTAAGGCTGAGGACATCTCAAAGACTGCTTTCCGGACTCGCTATGGGCATTATGAGTTTTTGGTTATGCCTTTCGGTTTAACCAATGCTCCAGCCGTCTTCATGGATTATATGAACCGGATTTTTATGCCATACCTAGATCGATTCATTATTGTCTTTATTGACGATATTCTCATTTATTCTAAGAATGAGGAGGAGCATCGAGAGCATTTACATATTGCATTGCGTATATTGAGGGATCACCAGCTGTACGCTAAATTGAGTAAGTGTGAGTTTTGGCTTAAGGAAGTGAATTTCCTTGGCCACGTGGTGTCAGCTGAAGGGGTAGCCGTTGATCCTAGTAAAGTAGATGCCGTGTTGAAATGGGAAGCTCCAAAGTCGGTGACTGAAGTAAGAAGCTTTTTAGGATTGGCTGGCTACTACAGGAGATTCATTAAAGGATTCTCTCAAATTGCCATGCCTCTTACCAAGTTGACCAAGAAAGATCGACCGTATATATGGACTGATAAGTGTGAAGCTGCTTTCCAAGAGTTGAAGGTGAAGTTGACTACAGCCCCTGTGCTTACCCTTCCTGATCCTTGTTGTCCATACATAGTGTACACGGACGCTTCCTTCAAGGGGCTGGGTTGCGTGTTGATGCAAGAAGGCAAAGTCGTTGCATATGCTTCTAGACAATTGAGACCTCATGAGGAGAATTACCCAACTCATGACTTAGAATTAGCAGCTGTGGTGTTTGCTCTGAAGATTTGGAGGCATTATTTGTATGGGTCTCAATTCGAAGTATTCAGCGACCATAAGAGTCTGAAGTATCTTGTTGATCAGAAGGAGTTGAATAACAGACAACGTCGATGGATGGAATTCCTGAAGGATTATGACTTCGAGTTAAAGTATCATCCTGGCAAGGCTAACGTGGTTGCAGATGCTTTAAGTCGAAAGTCAATACACTTGTTTCAAATGAGCTTAGAAGAACAAAGTTGGCTAAATGGATTAAGAGATATCCATGTAGTCCCAGATCCAAGAAGGGCTACTTTAAATGCAGTCCTTGGTGAATATGGATTTTATCAGGACCTGAGAGACGCCCAGATGAAAGATGACCAGCTAAAAAGAATTCGAGAAGAACTAGAACATGATAATGTTTTAGATTATGATATTGGGAATACGAATATCTTGAGATACAAGAAGAAAATTTGTATTCCCAACAATGATGAAATCAAGAAAACCATTTTGGAAGAAGCTCATCGGAGCAGGTACGCTATGCATCCAGGAATCACCAAGATGTATAATGACTTAAAGCAACAATATTGGTGGCCAAAGATGAAAAGAGATGTGACCGAATTTGTCCTGAAGTGTTTAACGTGTCAGAAAGTCAAGATCGAGCACCAGAAACCCCCAGGACTACTTCAGAACCTGGATATCCCTAAATGGAAATGGGATAGCATTTCTATGGACTTTATTACAGGTCTACCACAAATTCGGAACACTTACAATGCTATTTGGGTGATCGTAGACCGATTAACCAAGTCAGCACACTTTCTACCAATCAGAGTGGACTACTCGTTAGAGAAATTGGCTGAGCTGTACATTAAAGAGATTGTTCGTATGCATGGAGTGCCAGAAAGTATCATATCGGATCGTGATCCAAGGTTCACTTCAAACTTTTGGAAATCCCTGCAAGAAGCCATGGGGACAAAGTTAAAGTACAGTACCGCTTATCATCCTCAAACAGATGGTCAAACCGAGAGAACTATTCAGACACTCGAAGACATGTTGAGAGCATGCGCCATCGAGCTCCCAGGTAGTTGGGATAAGCACTTGCCATTGGCAGAATTTGCATATAATAATAGCTACCATTCCAGTATTCAAATGGCACCTTTCGAGGCTTTATATGGTCGGAGGTGTAGATCGCCATTGTGTTGGACCGAATTGAGTGAAAGAACCATTATTGGACCAGATTTGGTGGACCAAACATCCCGAAAGATTGAAATGATACGACAGAAATTGTTGACAGCTCAGAGCCGACAGAAGAGTTATGCGGATCGTCGAAGGAGACCATTGGAATTTAATGAAGGAGATCATGTTTTCCTAAAGGTTTCACCCATAACGGGTATTGGAAGGTCTATTAAAGCAAAGAAGTTGACTCCCCGATTCATTGGACCATATGAGATTTTGGAGCGAATTGGGTCAGTAGCTTATCGAATCGCCTTACCTCCGCACTTGTCTAATGTGCACAACGTATTCCACGTATCACAATTGAAGAAGTATCGTCCAGATCCGTCTCATGTCATTAAGCCTGAGGAAGTTGAGTTGAGAGAAAACTTAACTTATATAGCAGAACCAGAGAGGATTTTAGATGTCCAAAACAAACAACTGCGGAAAAAGACCATCCGATTGGTGAAAGTCTTTTGGAAGGGTATGACACCTGGAGATGTGACTTGGGAGACTGAAGAAAGAATGCGTCGTGATTTTCCTAACTTGTTTGCTTAAAGTTGCGATTATGCTTGTTTATTTTGAATTATTGTATTCTGCTTGTATTCTTGTACATTATTTAAATCGAATTTTGGGGACAAAATTCTATTTAGGTGGGGAGAATTGTAACATCCTAATTTTTATATAATTATAATTTAAAAATAATTATGAAATTAATAGTAAATTTTGAATTAAAGAAGAAGAGGGATTTAGTTAAAATATGTTTTTTTTTAAAAAATAATAATAATAATAATAAATTAATTAATTAAAAAATAATAATAATAAATATATATATATATAATAATTAAATAAATATTATAAATAATATTTTAATAATATAAAAAAAAAACAAAAGAAAACAAAAAAAAAAAAAAAAAGTGTGGGCGCCCGTTGGCGCCCACCATTTGAAAAAAACGGGGGAGGCACATTGTGTGCCTCCCACCATTTCATTAAATGATTGTGGGCAGTGCCCACAATCATTTAATGAAACTGCGGAAGGCATCCGCAGTTTCAAGAGGCGGGGAGTATTATAAATACCCCCACTCCCCCGTCCTCACTCCTCACACCTCAGGTGTGAAGAAAAGTGTTGAGTGAAGCATTAGTAGGAGTATTCTCATATCTTTGGAGATCGATAAGGTACTCAATATTACTTCTTATCTCAGAATTATTTTTATAGAAATATTCTAAATAATTTTCTCTTTCTTATGGTAATAATTTTATGATGATTAGAGAAAATTTTCAGATTATGATTTTGGATAAATTTGAGTTTTGTTAACATGATGCTGCAGGAATGTAGAGGATAATTAATAGTTAATTTTAATCGAGTTACTTTTGTTACTTAATTAGCATATAATTTTATAATGAAATCTTTACATAACTAATCTATGAATAATTCTATATTAGGCTTTTTAACCGATTAAATTTAGGTTAAATAATTTATTTGGATTATTAGAGGTATTCTTGAGGTTTTAATCGGTTTAGATTTTTTTTAGGATGATGATTTATAATTTAGCCATTTTATAAATTGATTATTGTAGATTGATTTTTGGCGTATATTTGAGCTCTTGGATTAGAAGCTTGTGATTATAATTTTGCTTTGGCGAGAGGTAACCACTTTCCACTTATTATCTGTGTTGATATGCTGTTTGTGAGTATTTTGATATTTACTCCAATGAGTAAAGGTTTATTATGATTGAGAAAGTTTTCATTATATTGTGAAGTATTTTGATATAAAATAGCTTTGTGGAATTTTATGATTTGAAATGAGAAAATTATGTATATATTCGGGAAAATCCCATTGAAATAATTATTGATAAATTATTGTGATAATGGGTTTGGGATAAGATGGAGTATATTATTTTACCACGTGGTATAGCCTCCATTGGTGCACGATGGTTGGCTGTTTATTGTCCCACCAGTTTCAATGAGGGACTGCCCCACCAGTTTCAATGAGGGGCTGCGACACCGAAAGACCCATGGTCCGGGGCACGTGTTTTGAGGGTTTGGCCGATCCTCATCGCGTGACCGGTAAGCTTTTTGAGTGGCCAGTCACATGGTTAGTAACTTAGCCCATGGGTCTAGTCGCGTGGAAATAAGGCGGTTCGGTTGGATTGATGGGAGGTAATGGGAATTGTAATAAGAAATTTATGTATAAAACCGTGATATTGAATTTTTATAAATTGCTATATAAATTGTTCCACTTAGCACCTCATGAACACATGTTAGCATGTGTAATGAGTCGGATAGCTGGTTACTGAGGCTTTTGTCTCACCCCGTTAATTTAACATTTTTCAGGTGATAATTCCCTTACTGGAATGTCGGGAGGAGCTCCTGAGGCATAGATATATTTCTATATATATATCTGTACAGCCTCTTGTAGTTTATTATGTGTTGAATGAATGTACATTGCCACTTATTAGGGACCTTATTTTGTAAACTCTAAATTCCTCTTCGTACTCTGTTTATCATATAAAGTTGGGTGACCTTGGTTTTGAAATGGAAATGTTTGATATGATAACTGTAGGAACTTAAATCTTTTATTACCATGGTAGAGTTTTCAAATAGTTACTTGAACTCTTTTCTACCATGGTAATCTTTCTTTCTTTTAAAAAAAAAAAGAAATGAGTAATTTTTTTAAAGATAAGTTAGTATTATATTATTATTAAGGAGAGGATCTCACAATATGCGTAGCTATAGCTTCCCCACACAGGTTAAAATTGTGTGTGCTACAATGGCTATACACAACTTCATTAGAAGAACGTCTATTTCTGATCCTGACTTCCGACGCCATGATCGAGAGGGTATTTTGTGTGATGTCGATGCAGATGACGATGTAGAACCTTCAACACAACATTCATCAATTGCATCTTCATCTGACATGGCTTCTCTTCGTGATTCTATAAGAGATCAAATCGTTTATTATATGCACGAAGCTTAGTCATGTATAGTTTCCTTCTCATTATGTACGCTTTTATTGACAATCTGTTAAATGTTATTGTATTTACATTTTGACGTATTCTATTTTTGCTAATCAGTGAAATGTATGCGTATCTCTACTCTGAACTTGTACTTTGATATTTTGTAGTATATTATTTGATATCCTAACTACTTATAATTAATTTTTTGTTACACAAGTTATTACTATACATGTACACACACATATGTATATATATTTGACTAATTTTAAACCACATATGTTCACACACACATGTTATTACTATATTAAACCACATTATAGACTAATAATATAATTTATAAAATAATTTTATATATTTTTTGATATTGTATATTTGACTAATTTTATTATTATAATTTTTTTAAAATTTATTTCGAATTTTTTTGAATTTATTAAACATTTAATGTTTAATAATGCATATAATATAAATTTATCCCTTACATGTAATTATTCAAAAAACTAATGTCCTTTTTAGTAATTTGACAATGAAAAAAGCTATTCTAACTATAACATCCAAACACTCTAACTTTATCAAAATCACTTTTTTCTCATAATCTATTCTATTCATAATCTATTCTCTAAAAGCTATTCTTCACTTTTCCCCCAGAAGCTATTAAAAAAAGCTTTGCCAAACACACACTTATATTAGTACCAAAAGATTTTATAAATATTATACTTTTATCGGCCCTTTGGTAAAGCTGGGAATCAAGGTTGGGCCGGCCCTTGAAGGGCCAGGGCCTAAAAAGAAGGCCCTTTTAAGTCTGAGGTCAAAAAAATTGATGTTTTTCAAAGCCCGGCCCGAGAGTATAAGGGTTAGGGCCGGCCCGCAGAGCCTAAAGTCATTTTTACAAGATTTAACAATTTTTAATTTTTTTTAATTTTTTTAAAAAAATTACAACAATGAAATTCCAAATTTAACACATAAATGTTGTTAAAATTAGGATGTGAATGGTATGCATCATGCAAAAAACAAACACAGCCGTTAAGTCATAATCAAAAGTAAATTGTTTCTACATACCACAATTACAAATAATTAATGAGAAGACTTAACAAAATTAAAAATACTTCTTATAAATATGTCTTGAAAAGTATAAGCAGTCAACAAAATAAACAACACAAAATATAAATAAAACAATCACCAGAAAATAAGTCAAAAACTACAAAATTGATAAGAATACTTATGAAATAAGAAATGATTATCTTTTATAAGTTTTTAAATTTTAGGATTATTAATACAAGATATTTTTATGAAACTTAATTTTAAAAAAAGATAATAACAATTAAATATTTTTAATATCATTAACAAAATATAAAAAATCAATAATATTATTATCACATAAATAATTTTAAAAAATAAAAAATATATACGGGCCTAAAAGGGCAGGCCCGTGGCTCTATTAGGCCTTCGGCCCTACAGGGCTGGCCCTTTTAGGCCCGCTCTCACTTTTGAGGTAAAAATCTTAAACTCGGCCCTTATAAATTCAAGACCTAAAAGGATCGGCCCGACGAGCTCATCCTTTTTTCCCGGCTCTACCCTTTGGCCAAGATCAAATTAAAAAATTTAATATAATTGCAGGATGATGAAAGGCATCGCTAAAAGTCTAAGTTCTATCTCAACAAAGTATAATTTTTATGACACGTGAAATTAATAAAACCACATAGATATACACGATTAAGGCATCTAACCAAACATAATCTTGATAATTTCATGACATATTTGTCTTTTCAATTATTCGAATCCTTATGGTTCGTCAAAAATCAAATATGTCATACAGGTATAAGAATATATCCACAAGTAATCAGAATGGCTCAGACTCAAGCAAGTGCAGTTATATATCTCTCAGAGGCCGGAGAAGCATGTCAATTACGGTATATTTTGGTCAAAATCATTTCCGTGAATGGTTACTTATCCCTCAAACCAAACTCGGAGCCCTTCAATTGCACTTGTTGGCGCTAAGGGATGTTATGACTTTCATCCTCAGGCAACAACTTATTGACCACCCCAATACATTTCCTATACATTGTAAGCTAGTTAAGAAATCCCATATAAAAATCGTTACTAGAATAAAGAATATTTTTTGGAATTTGTCTTTCCTTCTATAGGATGTCTGCATACTATTAAGATACTTTGTAATTCATGTTTTTTCAGTTTAAATATAATTACATTTCATCAGGGAAAAAAAACACAAAACATAATCTCGAAATTTTAATGAGTTGGGAGAACTAAACATGGTGCTTAACACTGAAATCAAATCCCTAACTAGTGATCCTGGTTTGATCTTTAATCATTCATAGCTTGTGATCTTGAACATTGCAATAATTTCAAGTATATCTAATCAAAATCTAAATATTAAAAGCAAACACAAATTCAAGAGCCAAATGTTTACAATTACAAGACAATAATGACTGAAAATTTAAATATTCACCCGAAAATGATGTAAAACGAAAATTAATATATTAAATATAATAACCCTTAAGGCAGGTTAATTAAACATGATCTCTTTCTGGGGTCATGTTTAACATGATCAAACTGAATATAATATATTAAATCCAAGTAAGATAATTAAGAATACAAATTAAGAACAAATCTCTATTCTCTTGGCTGTAGTGAGGACGGCTGACTCTGGGACGGTATATGGAGCTAGGATGATCAAGAACGTTGAAATATTTTATTCATTTTAGTTCAAATATATTAATATAATTTTCAATTGAAAATATGCCAATACTGGACAAGAGGTGAAAAATAATTGACGTATTGTGTACTGTGATATGATGATGACCATTCGAATTTTAATTTAATCAAGACAATGATCGTGCTACTTTAGCTTACACGTGAATAAAATGTAAAATGTCATTATACACGTCCAAACAAAAATATAATATTAGCACTAAAAAAACAAAATATAATTAATTTTTTAGAAAATTTGTGGATAAATCACAATCAAAGGATTTATTTACAAATAAATCTGGCGAATATGTGAAAAACTTTTATGTGCCTTGGGACTTAAATGTAATCAATTCTCCATGAAATTATACAAATATTCAAGGACCAAAAGCCTATGCTGGGCCAAAAAAAGATCAACAACCGATGGGGTTGTTTGTTTAAAAAAAATATATCAAAATATTAATACTTCAATATTCACAAACCAATCGTAGATTTAAAAAAGGAGAGGTTAGTACTAAAAGACAAAAACTCCCCTCACCCCTCACCTAACCTTCTTCCAATTAAACACTCATTTTTAATCTCCAGTCCTCGCCCAACCTAATCTAATCTAACAAAACTTTCAACCAAACACAGCCTAAGTTTCTCAAACACGTTGGAAAGGGTGGCGATAGGAGATTGAGTGGCGATAGGATGGAAAAGCAGGAAGGAGAATTAAGATAAATTTAAGATATTAATTACCTTGATTAAGCTGGCAAGGAATTTGTTTAAGAAAGGGAAAATTCTTAAAAAATATCTTCAAATTTGAATGTATCAGATATGTTATTCCTTAATAAAATAAGTTGTTGATTGCTAATCAATTATAGTCCATGCCTAAATTATTGACTATAACAAAACTGATTTGGGATCTTAATATTATTGGAAGTATTTTTTTTTTTTGGAAACTTTTCCTAAAAAACCTTGACATTTAAAATATGTTGTAATGAGTAAATAGGCTATTGATTCCTGAAAGCAGTGGTTTTGGACTAATTGAAGTTGTTCGGTGTTTATTTTACTATGTGTACTATAGAGGTGTCAATTTTTTTCCAGAGATGGAATACATGATTTGAAATTTTTAAGCATAATTTTCTTATTATATGATGTATGATTTGAAATTTTTAAACATAATTTTCTTATTATATGATGTAGACATTATTGAAAATTCTTGGTTAGTCATGTCTGTAGTTCCCACATATGTGCTATACAAAAGTATATATTTTTCATTCTAATAGCTTGTATATTTCATTAAGTTGATTGTTATGGATTTCTCATGTTCATATGTGTTTATAGTAATACATCCTTGATATGTTTATCAACATCGTTTGTTATAAGCTTTAAAACGCATGCAAACCCTCAAAAGGATGTGGAAATATGGCTCTTCCTGATCTGTCCACGTAGGACACAGCCGCGGGAAATATGGCGTTTATTATTGAATTCATGGTAAATTTCATAATGTAATGGGCCGACCAATTCAATTTTATATGTTCAACACATTGGGAATAGCAGATTTCATTTCTTACAAAATGACAGTTTTTCTCATCTACTTATGCCTACACTTTTAACGAGTCATTCCAATATATAAGCATAAGCTGAAGCAACAATATTAGAAGTTTCATGATCAGCGGTTTGCCTCAAATAAGGAAAAGCCGAACTGCTCTTATTTATTTTATTAAAACATTACAAGACTCGGAACACATATTGGAATGACTTATGATCGGACAAAACACAACAGTAGTTGAAAACACAGGACAACGCACACATAGGATTATTACCTTTCACACGTGGTAAAGGAGCCTCTCACAGTTCTTCAGATAGAGATACTGTTCGGAATTCCTCTGCAGGTGAGTCCTTCCTCACTTGTAGGATACAGAAGAGTGTAAGGCATGTTGACTGGCCCAATCCTGTTTCTTAGGGTCTCAGTGTGGTTCCTTTCAATCAGTTTTTTCTCAATCTCTTCCAACTTCTTCCCGAACTTCTTGAAGGCTTCCAATGGCTTCACATCAGAAGTCCAGTTAGGATTGTCCCTTGTCCCAAGATAGACCTCATCAGAAGCGTGCCTTGATAAGATTTCTATAACTGAGAGGTCAACAAGGGTCTGCAATTTTGGTGTTATTGTCTTCAAGAAAGCTTTCTCCGGGTTCGTCTTTAGTTCTTCATATTCCGGAGTTCCTTCTTGGGGAAGCAACCTCCTGCTAAGAGTTGGACGGTTTACAATATAACCTCCATAAGGATATTGCCCGAAATTGACAGCTGCATGGAGGGCTGAAGAAGTCCATATGATGATAGTGCATGCTTCAATTAGCTCAGCACGAGTTTGCATTTTAAACCACCAAGGCTGATCTTTTAAATCTCCGTGACCAACTTCTACGACTTCTTTCCACCAAGCTTGTAGTTCAGAGTCTAGTTGAATATCTTCATTCTTGTCATAGTAGCAGTGAACATAGTCATGAACCCATGTATTAATAGCAGTCCATATCTCAAGCCCATCCACAGCAAAAGGGTAGTCCTCTATCACCAGGCGAAGCCCATAAGGCCATTTTGAATCCTCGACAGCCATTCCTCTGAATTAAGTAAATCAAAGGTTAGTATGTTATAATGCTAATTATAGGGTTCATAACTTCAGATTTTTTCTTTCATCTTTAGTTCATTACAAACTTTCAGACCCGCTAAACAACAACCCCCCAAAAAAAAAACGGTTTTTCAATATCCAAAACTAGTTGTTTAGAAAGTGCGAAACCTACTTTTGTGGTTTATATATGTACTTGAATATTACCTTTTGATAAGATCTTTGGGTAGGGCTTGATCAGGGAAAACCCAGTTCTTGTAAACCTTGGAAGACATCTCTATCGAGTATTGTCCAGGCAAGAACGACAACTCTATAATTCCATCTGCATTGATCAAGGCTTGTCGAGCAAGAGCATTAATATTCATCGTGTCACGGAAATGAGGATAGAGAAGTTTATGAATCGGATGAAGAACACTGAGCTGCCTGTTAGTTGCTATGATAAATGGCTCAATGACTGCATGAGTTTGTAGCCTGCAAAACATAAAAACATATTAATGGCAGCCCCTTTTGAGATCATATAATTAATTAAAGTATCTGTATTGATCTCAAGGATGGAGCATATACCAGTGGCTAACAAGTTGATGATAGCCAGCGTCATTTACAGTCACATAAGCTTTGGCTAATAGCCAAATGGTACCCTCAACCCCTTGATCTGCACACAAGACGACCCTACTTATAAAGCCGCGTTCATCTCCATCAGGATGGGGTAAACTTAATTCAATAGCCAATGGCTTCAAAGTCCCATCCTCCTTCAAGAAAAGAATCGTCCTAGTGGCATAAGCTTTTTTTGAAGTTTCATTTATCTTCCTCAGATATGGCATGAATGCATCATGGTGATCTAATATGAACAATCTCCTGCCTTGGAGTGCCTGTTCACCAAACAGAATATGATTGAATGGAGGTGCTTTGAGAAAATAGATAATAAAAGATATGCCCTTTGGTCTATGGTTCCAATACTACTTCATTCGACACAATTATTGTCAAGCTCAAAATTATATCATTACCTCATCCACTGTCACTCCACCCATATTTTGCTCCAGCTGCCCTTTGGTTATCTTGCTCGTTTGATCACCGTAGACCCTAATATCCAGCGTGCTCTTTGGGGGAAACTCCTGTGATTAATTCAAGAAAAATCTGTCAAAATCAACAAAATAAAATTCGAACACATGAAGTAGATTAATTTGAGACCACTTTTTCCACTTACTTGGAGAGCCCGGATTACACCTGGATTCACACCAGCCAACGTTTCTCTTGCAAATTCTTCATCAGTCATCCATCCAGACTTGTTTTCTGCTCCAAATTAGCAAAGCGTCAATAACAAATGCTCAAGTTTTCCACATTTGTTACAAGTTAAATCAGATGCCCTGGCTGCAACCTTTAAATTATTGATCAACTTTAAAGTTCCGAATAGAAAAGCAATGTACCTTTAATAACTTTAGGCGTAGGATATCTGAGAGCTTGTTCACCATCAGTTCGGAAGAGTTCCTTGAGCATAGGTATAGGCATTCTTTCGCTGATATTCTTAAGCACATCTTGAGGCAGTTGAAATCCACCTTCATAGAGGCCGCGGACTTCATCAAAGCTGTTGAACTCATTGGACATGAAGTTGAACGCCGATTCTAACAATGGCCTCAAATCATGAGAAATAGATTTCAGGAAATAGGTCAGAAAGTCCGACAACTTAACGTGACCAAATCGTTCGTCCCTTGGAACATAGATATCGAAGTTCTGAACTGCAGGAAGAAGCCTGCTCTCGGTGTTGGGATCTGCACAGAAAAACAAAAAAAAAAAAAAAAAATCCACGTAGCATCAATAAAGAATCTGCGTCGCTTAATTAATTAAGAGATACATTCGAATCCCTAAATCTAACCTGATTTAGAGGGCGGCCTGCTAGTTCTTCCCCTGCGAGGATAAGGATAATCGGAAGAGCCTCCAAGAGTAGGACGGGCAAGGTTCTTTTTGAGATCTGGCCAGCCCAAGTCATTGTAGGTAGCATAATCATAGACTCTATCGTGTTCCTGGAGCTCAGCGAATCCATCTCCTCTTAAAGTAATAAGCTCTTGTTCTCTGTATTTGGCCAAAGCTGGTGGTGTTTTGCTCGGAACATACGCCTGCAAATGCAATACACATTCAATACGTTAATCAAAAGCAATTTCGATGTCGAATTGAAAGAGCAAATACAGTGAAAAATTCGAAAGGAATTTAACCTAAAATTTACAGACCTTGTCGGCGAAGAAGATGCGATCGCTCCTGTATGTGTTGCCAGGGTAGATCCAGGAGTTGCAAACAAAATGGACGGATCCATGATTTGGGATATCATCAAGCGTCAAGCTCACGAGAAAGAATTCGGCGAGAAGATTGTTTCTGATGACGAAGGCTCCAGGAACACCAAAGTCGTGAGTATAGTCGAAGTGAACACTGAAAGCGCTCTGTCCTTCCAACAGTGTTGGCAATGTGGGCACAAACCCCTCCAGTGACGCAGCCTTTCCCAGTTTTCCCAACCCGTTTCCTACATAATTTTACATTTTAGTATTTTACCAAATATCATAAAATCAGTAAAATAAGTAATATTTTAATTGGAAATCATTAGTCCTTTTTTCATAAACTCAAGAAATTACTTTTTACAAAAAGAAAAAAGAAAAAAAAAATTTCCCTTTTATTAGAGAGGCCAGCAAAACTTGAAAGGCCACAACAAGAATTATAAGAGAGCATAATTATAATAATTGTTTATTTGCTTTCTCAAAAAATATTTTTATATTTTATGAGCCTAAGTTAAAAAGTTGCCTTTTTTTTAATATATTAAAATATCACTTATTTTACATAAAATCTAATAATAAAAAAATATTTAAGAAGCTAAAAAAATTAAGGAGCCACAAACACCCAAAATCCATAAGTTGCCATACTTTAATCGCATGGACTCCTTTAATTATTGTTATACTTCCTCCAGACTTATCTATTTAAAAAATTTGTCTTTATTTAAAATATAAGATCTATTTTTAAATTTTATCAATTTTTTTTATTTACCCCCTTTTAACATTGCCTTAATAATATGGAGAAAGAACAAGAAAATTACTGTGGTGTTTTAAAAATTCCATGTTATATCACAGTTAGCGCGGTGTACCAGGAAAAGACTTAATATTGATGATGATATAATCCTCAAATCTTTAAACTCGAACTAGACATCTTATTTAGATATGGTGGTCTCTTCAAATACTACTCGCAAACGCACGCGGATCATTGAAGTATGAAAACCGAGATCCGTTGGCAAGCGAGGTCCAATTTTGAAAACATTAGTTGAAAGTGAAAGCTAATTCTGAGAGCATTCTCCTTTAACTTTTAACGTGAAAATAGGTCTGAGTATAGTTAATTATTGTTCTGGAATTACACATTTAATTGTCATTTATGGGGAAATAAATATATATAATTAAGTGAAAGAGGGAATTAAGCTACCAGGATCAGCGTTCTGGGCACTGATGAGCTGAAGGGAAACAGCGCCGCCCAAGAACTGGCGGAGGCCGTCCAAGACGGAGCCGACGACACCGAAGCCGAGGTTGATGCCGGCGTTGAGGTTGAGATTGTTGAAGTCAAGAACCTTCTTGGTCATGAGCACCACCGTGCCTTTGATCCTGCCCTGCTTATGGCCTCCTAGAATATCAGGCACGAAGTTTGTCAGCCCTGAGTTAAACATCTTGATTTTATAATTTCCTGATCTCTCTCTCACTCACTCCTCACACTAAGAACGAGCCAATGTATAAGCTTCTCAACTCTGAGTTGTGGTGGTGTTGCAGTTCAGGCATTGCCATTGGTGGCTATTTATAGAGACCAAGTGTTTGTTTGGATTAGCTTTTTTTAATAGCTTTTACGATTTACGAGGTAAGTGTGTGAGAGAAGTTTTGTCTCGAGTTACGCAAACCATGGTTTGAAACCATGGTTTGGGATGTTGCCAAACACACACTAGACGAAGAAGACGATGACACTGCATAATTGATCCGTGTGGTTTTTTCAACTACTCCATGTGTAAAACGTGTCAGTCTTATGTCTCCCTGCCAGCACATGTAATTAGGGAGTTGATCTTAGTTTTAAGTATGAAATCTATTTGTAATATTTATCATTTTTGTAAAAAATTGATACTCTCTCGATAATAATCGAATAAGAAAAATTAAAAGATGGGAAATTAACAAAGATGATTAGAATGTTTTAGAAAAAATATATATATCATATAAAATAATTTCTTTAATCTAATCAAATTAAATAAACGCTTCTTATATTAAATTACATAGAACTCTTTTGCACGTTTAACTATGTACAAATAATCTCCCAATTTATTTTCTAATCCATCTAAACTTTCAACTCTGCATGGATCAACCTCAACCATATCAATGATACTTTTGATCAAAACGAACATCAGCTATGCACCCCTTAAATTATAAAACTTTGAAGAAATTCATTTTTAAGATTCAAAATTTAATCAGGTTATCTATATATACTTAACGTAAAATTCATGTGAGTTATTCATAATTTGGCCAATTATTAATAATACTCATCCTGTCCTAATATATAATATATAGCTACTTAATTAATTTTGGTATATTATGAAATAAATAAAATAAATTTGCTAATTTGAGAAAATGTGATGCGGTCTCCTAAAAATATTCATATATAATATTAGATTATATATTCGCTTATAAGTTGGGTAAATTAGTTTGAGAAAAAACAATAAATGTAGAAAATAAAACCAATTGAAATCTTATACTTCAAAATAAAACTAATTCTTAACTAGCTCTATATTCTAGGAACCACATATATTAATATAAAGATGATGATATGATTTAATTATTATTCTCCTTTCTCCATGATTTTGTTTGTCATCTAGCATTCTAGCCTTCCGTTAGAGCACTTCTTGTTCATATAAAAATAGATCAACTTTCATACCAAAAGGAAAAGATCATATTTTCAATATTATTTAGAGCAAAAAAGTGTTTTTATATGTGTCTGTGTGGGTGTATCCAACTCATTTATTTATTTATAAGATGGTCAAGCACATCGCTGTTGAATGACATGTCCTTGGTGGACGTTTTTTCCCTCATCATCAATAATGCTGTGTGAATGCGCGGGTCATTAATGCAAGGGTGGAGTAAAGCTACTCTCTCCCATGCAGGACGTGAGGTAATGATAAATGCTGTCATTAATGCAATACGCATTTTCCCTATGAACTGCTTTAAGTTTCCTATCATTTTCCCTATGAACTGCTTTAAATTTCCTATCAGAACCTGTAAAGAATTTAACAGCTTGGTTGCTAATTTTTGGTGGGATGGTGGTAAAGAAGGTGGGTCAACACATTGAAGATCATGGGAAGCTCTAACGAATTCTAAAGTGGTTGGTGGTATGCGCTTCAAAGATTTCATTATAATGAATGATGCTTTGCTTGCCAAAACAGCATGGCGCCTTTTGAATAATCCTGACAGCCTTTGGGCTCGAGTACTTAAGAGTGTATATTTTCCAAAGAAGGATTTTATGGCAGCGAAGAAGCGCTACAAGGCCTCCTGGTGCTGGTCCAACATCCTTGAGGGCAAGGACTTCTTAAAGAATGATCTTTTTTGGGATATTGGTTCTGGATTGATGACTAGAATATGGGATCATAATTGGGTGCCTCAAGTTAACTTCCTAGCAAAACTTGAAAATAATAACGACTACATTGTTCAGCTTGGTACTGTCAGTGATCTAATTGCTCATGGCTCGTGGGATCTTAATCCTATCCGATATTTAGTTCAAGAATACATCTTGCAAGCAATTACTGCTATTCCACTTCTTCAAAATGGCATCCCTGATAAGATTATTTGGAAACCATCGGCGAATGGTATCTATACAGCCAAGCTCGGTTACGGAAAAGGTAAAACCCATCCTCTAGCATCCCAGAACAAGGCAAGTACATCATGTGTTCTTTCTCAGACTGAGTGGAGATATGTGTGGAAGCTGAAAACTATCCCATGTGTGAGACATTTTATATGGAGGTTGCTTACTAAAGCTATGGCAACGAATGAAGCCTTATTCAAACGTAAGAGAGCGCCTTCTCCTCTATGCCCGATATGTGCATCAGAAAATGAGTTGATAGAGCATTTACTATTTTTTTGCCCTTGGATGAGATGTATTTGGTTCGGTTGCAGTCTAGGCGTTAAACTGGCTACGCATGTGGCCTCAAACTTTAACTCGTGGTGGCTTAATTTTGATATCGTCTGACTCTTCCAAATTATTGGATCGGGATATCTCCCTTGTCTACTGGATATTGTGGTTGATTTGGAAACAAAAAAATGGGAAAGTTTTTAATCACTTGGATCCAAATCCATTGTTGGTCATTGAACAATCGGCTAGTGCAAACTTGGAGTTTTGTAGCACTTGTGAATCTGATGTGACCCACTTAAATGAACCTGTTTCTCAACATGTTCGCTAGGTATTCCCTCCTAGTGAGTCACTAAAGATCAACTGTGACGGAGCCTTCAAATTGCATCTTGAATAGGCAGCCATCGGTATAATATGTCGAGATTCATATGGTATGTTCCAGTGGGCTTTTCTGAGTAAGATTAAATCAATCTCAGCATTCATGGTGGAAGCACTAGCGCTTAAACGAGCCTTGCTATTAGCAATTGATCTTGGGCATGATAAGGCAATTTTTGAAACCGATTCCCTACTACTGCATAAATATGTGATAAACAAAGAACCAGCACTCTATGATTGGAAATGTCGTGGTACAATGCAGGATATCATTGAGCTCCTTGAATCTCAAGTTGGGTTTTCTCTTTTAGTCATTCCTCAGAATTGTAATGCTGCAGCAGACTCACTTGCAGCAGAGGCGTGTAAGGGAGTGTTGCCCAATGGGTGGGTTCATGAACCACCACTCTCTTTGTTACCTATTCTAGCTTCTGACACTCAAGGAAATCAGAGACCAACTGCTACTGATGCCACATCAGTCACAAAAATGGGTGCTGGATGATTTGTCTTTTTTGGAATTCCTTGTTATTTTCTCCTTTTGGGTGTCTTTTTGTGATTCCTTTCCTTTTGAAACTTGGCCCTGTTATTGATTATCTTTTGAATTTTCTATGGTAATGAAAGTAGCAGTTGACCCAAAAAAAAAGAATAGGGAGAATTACATTCAAGTTCCAAGGAAGAGAAGAAATGAAGAAATTGTCCCTATAGATTGTAAAATGAAAAAATGGTCCCATGAAGTTGTTAATACAGGCTCCTAGAGTTGTTAACAAGTTGTCAATACAGGCTCGTGAAGTTGTTAATGGAACTATTTTTTCATTTTTGCAATCTACAGGGATCATTTCTTCCTTTTTTTTTTTTCTTTCATGGGACATAAATATAATTCTCCCTAAAAAATACGCGGGTCACATCTAATGACTTTTACCATTATGTCCTTTCATTTTTGTTATGAAGGAAGCACCATAAAAGGCAAAATTTAGTTGTCTTTTTTTAATTCAATTATGTACCTCCGTAAAATATCTGTAATTTTCCATCTATCTCTCCACGTTTATTAAATAAAACGTTTATATAATTGTAAAGAAAATTAAATTCTTTCCACCTGTTATATATCCATTATCAATCTAAAATAATAAAAATAATATTGATCCAAAATTCAAGAATATTATGTTTAAATTTTTTTAGTAGTTGGTGTAAAATTTTACATAAGTTGGGTTTGGAAAACATATCAACCAAGTCAAATTAAATCTTAAATTTTAAAAAACACTTATAAAAATACTTGTGAATTGTTTAACAGCAGAATCCTCATTTGATACTGATATTTAAATTTACATTTTTTTTATAAAATATGAATTAAATTCTTACTCATTGAATTAGCAATGGGAGAATGTAACTCAAAAACATCAATAATTAGCTTTTTTTTTTATTTATTTATTGCATAAGATATATGATGCAATGCAGGATAGAGATAGAGTCTGAGGGTTTGATTTCCCTTGTCGGGGTTCGAAACGCTATTCACGTGGATAAGATTCTTTCAGAAAGTGAGAAAAATAAATCTTAAATGTAAAAAAATAAATTATATACAAGTATAAATTCATTAATAGTAATACCATATACATTTAGAGAATATTTTCTGCAAATTATTATTGGTTTTTTCATATTTTTATTGAAATATATGATAAAAAAAATTTAATAGAGTTTTTTTTAATAAATACTTTTACGGGATGTCATTATGTTTGACAAATTTTTATAAACAAATAATATTTTATTAAAATTATTTTTATTTAAAAATTGATAAAAAAAAATTAGACACTTTTTTCTCTTATATTGTATTAAAATTGAAAAATGAATTGCTGGCCAGGAAAAAACATTTGAAAATAAGATTATGCAGTTCATGTAAATATTACAAATTAAATATCAATATATTGAAGAGAATATGAATCATTGTTACTTACCAACCACCATTGATCCAATTGGAAGGAGTTTTTATCTCTTAAATATGAGGTATTGGATTCGAGTTCATGTGAGAAAACACTTTTGAGAAAATTACTTCCAATTGGACCCGGTAATCTTTATATATAACGTAGTTAGATAACTATATCAAGAGAATAATTGTTCCTTATCATTTAGTTGGGTCAAGTAGCAAATTTGTCCCGGAAGTATGGATCCAAGAGCAATCTTACCTTGGAAGTTTTTTGAAAATTAATTTCGCCCCGGAAGTTTTAAAACGTAGCAAATGTTACCATTTTTCGTTAAATAACAAACGTTGATCATTAAAAAATTGACGTTAACTGTTAATTTTTTAACAAAAAAGAGCAATATTGCTACGTTTTGAAACTTTCGGGCGAAATTGATCCCCAAAAAACTTCCAGGGCAAAATTGCTTCTGGACCCATACTTTCAGGACAAATTTGCTACTTAACCCTCATTTAGTATGATGATTATAATGTTCACCCATATGGTATATACTTTTTCCCTTTGATGTATTCTTTTAGTATTAAGCCTCACATTCAATCATGTGCTTGGTAACTGAAAATATGTGCAAATTTATTTGGTAAATTTTTTGTCGTTGAAAACAATTTTTTTGCCAGAACGTTGAAAATAAGTTTTAATCCTTAAAGAAATTCTCCAAAATTATCCCAACTTTGTTTCGACTTGACCTTAATAAATTTTTTCTATTTTTCAAAATTACACTTTGGTCATCTAACTATATATATACAGAGTTTTAATTTGGTCCATTGATTTAAGGGTTAAGGTGCTCTCAACACGTTGAAGTATTTTTCCTGGTGCATCTATCATCCTGAAGTATTTCTTATGTGTGTCTAGCATCCTAAAATATTTTTTTAGATGCATCCAATACTCTAAAGTATTTTGTTGCGCAATTTTATCTTTATCATCTTTATTTTTTTTCAAAAAAAAGTTTGCCCATGAAATATTTTTTAAAAGGAGCAATTTAAACCCGTCATTAACCGCCAAAAAGTCCTTTAAGTGAAGATCTATCGAACACCTAAAGTATTTTTCAAAGTAACTTTAGGATAATAAATACACCTGAAAAAATACTTTAGAGTGCTGAACATATGAAAAATACATCCAGATATTGAATACATCACAAAATACTTTAGGGTGTTATGCGCACTTGAAAAATACTTTACGGTTTTAGATGCACTACAAATTACTTTAGGATACTAGATACATATGAGAAAGTATTTCAGAGTGCTGGACGCATCTTAACCTTTTATTTTATAACGTATATTTTCAGTATATGGTTTCTTTTTTTTTTCTTTTTTTTTTTTTGGCCCAAAGTATATGGTTTGTTTGAAATGATATTTTTGTGCATATTATGAAAAAAATAAACTTAATATATTAGAATTTGTGAATGTTTTGTTAATATTTAAAATTTTAATTTCAATGTAACATTTTTTAATGATTAGGGGTTAAATATAAATTTAAGGGATTAGAAGTAAATCTTATGTAAAGTTAAAGGACTATATGTATTTTTGCCATTTTTTAGCTCCTAATCTTGATTGATTTAGATTCACAATACAATATCGTAAAAATCAAACCTATAAACCCCATTAAATATTACATTTGGTTTGTCTGAACGTAATCAAGTATTTACATAATTGAGTAAAATATACTAAATTATCAGCTGGCGGTACAAGTGTCCGGAAGGTGCCTTTGGCGGGCCCCATATATAAAATAAAACAAAATAATCTACTCACAAATCGACATATTTAATGGATTTTTCTATATATATATATATATATATATATATATATATATATAAATTAGAAAAAATAATAAAACATCACTTGAATTTTAAAATATCAAATTAATCTTCTTACCAAGAAGAGTACAGATAATTCTTTTTTTTTATACACAACAAGAATATAGATATTAGTTATAAAGAGTATAATAATTGACAACTCATTCTAATATGAAATCACTGATTTATAATTTTAAAATTTAAGTGATATATTTTTTTTTAATTTCATTGAGCTTAAGGACAGATATGATTTGATTTTTTTTTTAAAAAAAATCATTTTTCTATTCCATGTCACCCAGAGTCGATATTTCACTCTTAACTATCGAGCATCTGGATTATTATGGGTAAAGTCATGGTGAAATAAATAAGTTCACGATTGATAATTTGATATTACTAAAATTATAATTACATAGTACTGTAATTCTTTTAATGATCACGTGGGGATTTTCAAGATAAATGATAAAATGTACTATATCTTCTATCTGTCCAAAGTAACTCACCAATAAGTGAATGTCGTGTTTCACGTGTGATGATGACCTACAATGTGTGTTTTCAACTTTTCACACTACAACGTGAATACTTGTTTATAAAATGTAATATAGTATGATAACTTGTATAAGATGTAATAGCGTGTTTTATCTTTAAATGCAAGTTTAATTTTTTAATAATTTTGACTTAAAATTGTTCTTAAATTAGAATTTGAACCTCTGAGTAAGATTTATTTTCCCTATATAAATAATACACATCTGGGGGTGGCAATATTTGAGTATAACGTGTACCAAAAAAAATATTGGGGCTATAACGATCATTTCATTTAAAATTTTAAACCAAAGTGTGAAATATATGGTTAAATTATTTGAACCCATAGAGAAGCATGGTTTTGTCATAAAATAATATACGGAGGCCCTCAAAATTAATATATAACACTAGACGACTAATACAACAATAATAAGTCGGCCTATCACACTATGTGTTGTATGATTCTCACAAATTATGAATAATATATAATAATTCATTAGTACTCCCTCCAGTCCTAATTATAAGACAAAGTTGACTTTTTTAGAGAAATTAAGGAAGCCAATTAAATTATTTTAGAGTATTTATATTTTTATTTTTTTCTCCAAACTAATTAATTTTACTAATAAACTAATATATAATCTAACGATACTAAAAATATATGTGAAATAAATGTTGCTGGCTGTTACTTACGTACCGTTTATTGCTGGCTGTTAGTAAATAAATGTTGGTGTAATATTTAAGGAAGGCGTTCTCATTCCTGCAAGACAACAAATTGACATTTCATAATACATAAAAGAGCCTAAGATGTGAGTGGATACCTCGTGGTCAGGTTCCATTGAAGAAAGTGAAGTGTGAAAAACTGAAAGTGAAGTTTGAAAAAAACTGAAAATTGAGGGGCATGTAAGCTCTTCTATAAATGATATCGTAAGCGGTTGAATCTAGTCCTATTTATAATTTCAGGCATTAGTGTCTCGTGAAAAAAGAAAGAAAATTGAGGGCTTATTAGGTTGCTTCCAAAATTTGATTATGGTAGGGAAATAGCTATGGTGGTTTTTGAAAATTTAGGAAATAGCTAGCTACAAAATCAAATCAACATATTTTATGTAAATATTGAAAACACTTTTGGGAGAGTTACATCTAACTAGGCTCAGTAACGCTCAAATATGACCTTATCAGATAACTATATTAAAAGAGAAATCTATCTACTTAATTTTTGTTCTGAACCAGGAGTAGGACTAGCCAACTTTAAAATATAGAGAGCAAAAATTTGACCCCTCTTCCAATTAAGTTAATTCCATTCACAGGAGTAAAGATTAGTCTCTTTACACCAATATAGAGTTGGTCTAGTATACCCGTAGATACTTAATTCAGTTCAGTGTACCCGTAGGTACCATGGATTAATTTCGGTAAGTTCACCCCCTGTCAGTAAACATAATCCAGGCCCAAGGGACATAATACCATTGGACACCAAAACGCTTGGTCATCCATCATAAGATTTCCCTGGGTTGAGCACACTTAACTTTTGTGTATCCATGGCCAAATGCAGATATTGGCTTCTACTGCTTCTGTCTACGATTATCCCGTGACTACCCTCATCTTAAAAGATGTGCTAGCTATCTCCGACCATCAAAATAGCTCGCGTAGGCCCCATATTATCTTGTTGGGAGAAAAAACCTCTTAGTTAAATAAAAAAAACTAGGGTGACAAGACTAAATTATATGTGAGTTTCTCAGTCAATAGTGGATTCAAGATAAGTCTTGAAGAAATCATTGAAGCAAGTAAAAAATGGGTGATTTTCATAAACATCTTCGCATTTTACTTCCTTTTATCTTTAATATAAAATCAGATGAATTTTTTAAAAAAATTAAGGAAGCTAAATAAATTACTTAAAAGTATATATATAGTTATCATTTTTCTCCAAATTAATTTGCCTCCTTATAAACTGAAATATAATATAATAATATATAACATATACTATGATTAAGTAATTTAATTAACTTCTTTAACCTCTTTAAAAAAAGTCAACTGAGTCTGATACTATCCCATGTCCTTAATATAAGAACCAATTGACATTCATAGAGGGATTACATTTAGCTTCCTCAATCATTTTTAAAAAAAATCAATTGGATTTTATATTAAGGATGAAATGTTGAATTAAAGACTGAAGGGAGCATATAATAAAGAATATAACCATGATTAAATTATAAATAACGACAACATGAGTGTAATAAATTAATATTAAATATATACAGAAGCACTAAAAGAATAGGAAATTTAGAAGCAATTTATAATTGCAACATATACTTTTTATATTTGTTCTGGGGCGAATATCTGTTCGTCACAAGTTTCTTGCAGTGATAGCGAGCACATATTCAATATCACCAAATGACGCTTAAGTATTGGCTTTGAAAGTTTATCTCAAAATAATCAAATAATTTTTTTGCCAAGAAAATAATCAAATAATTAAAAGTAAGCAAACTCCATTTAATTTACCATCACGTGTACTTTTGAGACAAGTGTGGCAGCAGCCAGCAGATTCATGCATTGGCCTCATAGAACAAACCAAATTAATCCCTTCTTTTTCATAAAAAAATAATTAATCTGGAGACTAATCAATTATATGCAAGACATATATACATATATATATATATATATGTATATATGTATATTAAAATGCAGATCACGTGGCTTTTTATCTTTTTGCATATGACAACAGAGAGATGATTAGATTTCGAATCAAATATAAGATTATATTATAAAACATATAAATCTTTAGGACTAATTTCTGAACATAATCATTCACGGAGCATGCTTTTAAATTATTTTTTCTGTACCCTTTTGGTTCACTAGGGCTTTTATTGTAGTTTTCTCCGTATTATTTATTACTAGGATTTGCCCAGAATCACGATTATACTTTTGGTGCCTAGTGCCTACCAAACATCATGATCCATATACAGTGCAATAAGTAGGTTATTATCATGACTAATATTATTATAGTTTCTTAGGGAGTTTAATTTTTTCTGTTATTTCATTTAATTTTAATTGTTAATTAATCAAATATAATAAGATGAAAATTTACATATCATCCACGTCATTTATATCTTAATAAAAATGATTTAGATGACATGCAGATTGTCGTTTAACATATTTAATTAACTAACTATTAAAATTAATTGAGATAACAATTATGATAAAATTACTTTCTTTTGTAAAGTTCCAAAATAAAATTGCTCCCAAAAAAATTTTAAAATAAATTATCTTTCTGTAAAAAATTCTAAGACAAAATTACCCCCATATCCCTATATTATAAAATTATTATTGAATTTGTGTCGGGTGCATCACGTGGGGTGTGTTCAGGATATCCATAAAAATAATAATTAATAGTAAAGGAAAACTGTGTGAAAACATGTGACAAAATTGCTTTATTTTTTTTTTAAGTTTTGGGACAAAACCCCCCTTCCCCCCCAAAAAAAACTTCGGAATAAAGTTGTCAGTTGGGAAAAAGTTCTGGGACAAAATTGCCCCATCCCTATATTATAAAATTATAATTGAATTGTTGTCTGGTGCATCACGCGGGGGTTGTTCAAGATATCCATAAAATTAATAATTAATAGCAAAGGAAAAATGTGTGAAAACCATGGTCCCATGGTCAAGATTTACTCATTAGCGAATGTTGAATTTTATGTTTAATTTGGCGAGCCAAAAATTAAGTTTTGGTAGAAAAACGTGAGTCTTAAAATAATTTTGTACTAAACCCTTTCAATTTTAATCATATTTTAAAAAAAAGATTGTAAGATTTCCATAAAACTAGATGGCCATTAACAAGCGGTTAATTGAGGTGGTAAGCGGTCTTACCTCCATAAGTTTAAAAACACAGATTCAAATACTGAGAAGCACAGTTATTAGAAAATCATTTACATTCTAAATCTCTATATTAGTAAAGACAAATAGGAAACACATATATTAGTAAAGACGAAAACCATTTACATTCTAAATCTTAAAAAGAATTATATCCTTGATTAAATTAAAAATATATATAGATGGCCATAGTTTTATTATGCAAAGAAAAATAGAAAAAATGATTAACATGGACCTTATAATTTATCTCCATATTTGATCAAGTGTCTGTATTCTCTATTTTGTTTGAATTAATTAAGCCGTCATGGTTTGATTCAATATAGATATGCATCCTTAAGTGTGTGAAAACAATTTTAACACCACTAATTTCAATTTATAGAATTACATAAATTTCAAATTTAAAGAATATCATTCGTTTCATTTAATATTGTTTTAACACATGCATTTCTATAATATCCGTAACTAATTTTAATCTAAATTTTAAACCAATATCAGTAATTCAATATATATATATATATATATATATAGTAAAGTTTAAATTTATAGCAAGTCATATCCTTCAAAGAGTTAAACAAATAGCATAACTCATTCAGGGAGAATCCTTCAAAAAGAATATGAAAATTGGAAAATGACAGATTAGTCATTTCTCATGAAAAAAATTGGGAATTCCTCATCACATTTTGATATTTCCTAATCAACTTTTGGTAAAAAAAACTTCATCTGTTATTTTTCAATTTTCAAGTTCCTTTTCAGGGATTTTCCCTTCTTTAAACTCTATATATATTTTATAAAAAAAATGTCCCGTTCAATATAAAAATTCTGAAATACTCATCCGGTCTTTTTTATAAGAATCCAAAATTTGAATTATTTATTTATTTTGGTCCTTTTTATAAGAGTCCAATAAAAGTTCTCTAGACATTTAATGAGTTTTTTTTTTATGTTTACCTCTCATTGTTTATATGTAGTGCATTAATAAAAAAAGGTCGGTGAAACTCATATTTATTTTATTTCTTTATCTTATTTACCCCTCATAAATAAAGACATACTTAAAAAATAAAATTTATTTTAGACAAACTTATTATTTTTAACTAACTTTAGCTACTTTCTTAAATCATATAATTCAGTTATTAAATTCTTATAAATAAGGGCGGAGGGAGTATCAGTGTATCATTTAAGAAGGCTTGGGAGAATACCGACATGTTAGAATACCGACACACTTATAGAGAAGATAATTCCAACACGGATTAATAAGCAGCTAATCATAGTTTGACACATGATTTTTCGTTAATTAAGCATATTAATCTACCTGATGTAATTAAGGAATTTTTGTATAGATCATACATGTGGGGTTGCCCCTTCAAGTCCTATTTGGGATTTTTAACTATAATTAATTGATAATTGATTTGATGGTAATTGTGTTCTTTGGACTTTTGTGCAGCATGAAAAAAAAAACATTATTTCTTTGAACCCAAAACGAAAATCTCGTCTTTTAATAATAATACACATAAAACAAATCAATAACAATTTTATCCTAGCTTGTCTTCATCCATGCGAATATTAGGGTTCGGTCCCACCATTAATAAAGTGATCTGAGCTTTATTTCTTTTTCGTTGAAAAAGCATTTTAAATGGTTTCATCTTTATTGTTATCCCCATGTGTTAATTAAAAATACCTATGATGTCATCCATATGGTCCACTTGTCCCGTGGTCTGAATCAGAGCAGCTTGCTGTGTTCACATACATATATATTAAATGGTTAAGGGTAAACTAATCCTTATATATATATTTTTTAAAGTGCAACCACCATCATAAATTTTATTTTAGTATAAAAATAATTATAAACTTTTAACTAATAAAAAATTATGAATTTTTAAAAAGGGGCAAAAATTTTGCCCCCTTTCTAAAAATTTATGCACTTTTATATATACAAAAAAGTTTATGGTGATCGGTGCACTTTTAAGAAATGTTTATGGGTATTTTTGCCCCTTAAACATTTTTGAGTAAATGACAATTAACGGTAGTGTCACTTTTACCCCCTTTTTGAAAATTCATAATTACTTCTGTACCATTTTTAAAAGTTCATGGTTACTTTTACATTAAAAAAAAATTATGGTGGTGGGTATACTTTTAAAAAAAGTTTAAGGGTAGTTTTGCTCACTAACCCTATATTAAATTATCCTCTACATATAACAACGACAAGGGAAAAAATGTAATAAAATATCACTTAAATTTTAAAATCTTAAATCAACCTTATTGATTATAAAAATATTTGTATTGACTATAAGAATAAAGTAATTAACAACCTGTTTTAATAAAAAATTACTGATTTAAAATTTTAAAGTTAAATGATATCTTCTTGCCATTTCTCCCAACATCGATTGATATTATTATTATCATTATATAGATTAAATTATTCCTTGTTATGATTATAAAAAGAAGGATCGGCAAAAATAAAAAATAAAAAGAAGATACCGTCGAGGATATTATCGAGGCTAAGACTCTATCCCTAGGGCCTGTTTCGTTGGAGGAGAAGGGATGAGAGGGGATGAAAGATGAGCTACTTCTTTTGTTTGATATGAAAAATTGGAGAGGAGGGGCCTCAAAGAAGAGGCTCCAAATCGCTCTCATCCCTCATTTTTTGTTCTCTCCAAATTGGGGGTTTTGGAGGGAATAAAAAATGAGCCACTCTCCTTCCATCCCCTCCCTTTGAACCGATCAGGCCCTTAGAGTCTATTTCTGTTGGAATTAAGCATGAGTTGAAGTAAGTGCTCGTTCGGAATAGTGATTAAAGTATTCAAAAATAGTTTTTTAATTGTGATTTACGATATACAATGTAAGTATGTAAGAAGAGTGTTGTCTCAACTTATATGCATAAGCATTTATAAACCTTTTATAAATGATGCCAAACATGCACTAAGTCAAGTGTGGAACGAATTTGAATTAAAAATAAAAAAAAAGTTGAAAAGAGTGCAATCTTAAATTTTGGATAAAAAATTATATCAAGCTCGCATATATCCAACAAAAATAAAGTCCAGTCAATTCTTCAGTGTCCCTCATTGTTTTCTCAAGTTTTAACAATTTTTAACTGAACTTAATTGTCATTATTTCAAAGTTAAGTTACTTAAAATTTCTCAAAATTTTGAATTATATACATATACAAATTTTAACATCTGAAACTTAACAATAAATCTCTTCACACTTTCAATTTTATGCCGATACCCTCAAACTAATAAATTTTTTCCCTTTAAATTTAATGTTTTGTTTGTGTGTGTGTGTGTATAATTTTCACGTTATACCTGGATAAACTCATTAAACTTTAAGTCATTTGCAAATAAATAATGACAAAATTGATAGTATATATGCGTTTTATCTGCATAAATATAAAAGTTCAGGAATTATTTATTATAAAGTATCAATATTAGAAAGGCTATATGCACATAATAACATAAATTTTGTGGGTGTTTTGTATAATTTAGCCTTATTTTAAGTAAAAAATATTTTAGTATATTTTACTGTTTATGAATAATTTTGATATCATAAATAATTTAAATATAAAGAGATAAAATATAGTACTCCCTCCAGTCCCCAAATATGAAATCTAGTTGACTTTTTTTAGAAAGGTTAAGGAAGCTAAATATACTACTTAATTATATTATATTTTGTATATCATTAAAATATATATCAGTTTATAAGTCAAATTAATTAATTTTAAAAAAAATGATAAATATAAATACTTTAAAATAATTTATTTAGCTTCCTTGATTTCTTTTGAAAAAATAACTGAATGTTATATTTAATACTTGGGCTATAATATTTTTCTCAATCAGATACCAATGGAGGATAAATTTAAGAAAAGAAATTAAAGCAAAGAAAGGGATGTTTAATTTATTTCACCAGGCATTCGCATATCCTCGATCCCTCGTGATTTCCTTATGAGGCCCGTGAAGCGTGAAATTCACATCAATACACTTTCGGCTTCTTTCTTGACTTTGGAGATGCCAAGCTAACTGACTTTGGAGCGAGTGTAACTATTGTTTTCAAATTCGTGAGTTCACTCTTTAAATTTATTGTGTTTATGTTCTTACATTATAAAATTGAGTCGAGATATTGGTAAATTTGTTACCATTGTAAACTCAATTAAACTCATGAGTTTATATACCAAGTTTACCGTTTTTACGTTTCTAACTTATAAAATCGTATTAACTCGCCTTTAAACTCGTATTAACTTTTTCGATTTAATCATGTTCAGCGGTTTTATATATAAATTTTATAGAAATTTCTTTGTTAAATATAATAAATTGTGAATGTTGATGGATTTAATTTTAATATTTGGATTTAAAATATATTTAAATCAAATTGTTGTCATTTTTTATATTTTAATTATTTAATTATACACCATTAATACCTATTTAATGGTAAAAATAAAATCTTACGAGTTTATGATTCGAGTTCACAATACGAATTTAAATCACTGTTACGAATTTACTTAAATTTATGAGTTTGACAACGTGGGGTGTAACTCGTTTTTAACATATGCAGTATATCTTTAACTATTTAAAAATATTTGGGAAAATTTCAAAAAACTACATTGGAAATAACAAAAGGACAATTCAGTACATTGAAATTGTAAAAGGACAGATTAGGCTGTGTCAGATGGGCAGAGGAATCTGGCATTTTGAAACTTCGACCAAATGACGAAAATGCCCTTCAGCCCTCAGTTGGAATAACAACATAGGAGTTGTTAATGGTGAATCCGGGGTTGTTAATGGCGAGATCGATGGTGTTATTGGCCCTGAAATTTGTTAAGTGTGAAAGAAGAAAATAGAGTTGTTAATATCAAATCTGGAGTTGTTAATGGCGAGATCGGTGGTGTTATTAGCCATGAAACTTGTAAATTGTAAAATAAGAATTGAAGTTGTTAATAACGAATCTGGAGGTGTTAATTCTGAGGATCATGTTGTTATTATGAAGTGGGCCTGAAATGCTGAAGGGCATTTTCATAATTTGGCCGAAATTTGAAAATGCCAGATTCCTCCTTTTTCTGACACCCGTATGATTCGTCTTTTTTGAATTTCGATATACTGATTTGTCCTTTTTATATTTTGAGTGTAGTTTTTTGGAATTTTCTCAAAATATTTTTCATTTTACACGTAAATTATTTATATGTCTTATTGATTCATTCGGACTAGGATCCTTTTGACAATAACAAATACCCCATCAGATCCTTTTCATAAGAGTTTGAAATTTGAATCGGTGGTTTTTTTATAAGAGCCCGATAAAAATAATCTCAACATTTAATGATTTTTTTTTTTTAATTTTTGCCTCTCATAAATCATTTATATGGCATTAATTATTAGTGGGAACAGGATTAAGTTTGGCAGTTGTATGAAATTAAATGCAATTTATATCTTCCCAGTACGTTCATTGTATCGAGTTTGAAAAATGAGCTGAGCGAATTGAAATTGTTGTAGCTACCGACTAATAATTCTCATAAATAAATAAAAACAGTTAAAATTATTAAATTTATCTTAAAATTTAAATAATTTTTAATATTATCCTTATTAATTATACTAAATTCTAATATCATATTAATTATCATTCTCATCTATTATCTTTATTAATTATGGGCATATATATAAAAAATATTTAATGCTCTTTAAAAACAAACAAATCCCTTATAAAAAAAATTAAGAGTAAAATACTCTGACCACCCTCCAGTTTTGCCTTAATTACACAGACATCCCCTCTATTTTGAAAACATACACTTAAGTCCAAACAGTTAACTCCGTTAAGAATATTCTAAAAAGATTCCAAAAATATATTTTTTAATTAATTTTATTTTTTCTTGCACATTTTGACTAAATTTGTTTTAAAGAATTTAAGAGTTTTTTTTTATCTATTCCTTAATTTCTATTTTTATCTTTACAAGTAGTTACTTGTTTGATGATTTTAGCATTAGTTAATGTAAATATCACAAACGTTGAATATTCAAGCAAGATTTTAAATAAAAATATGCTTGATCAAATGTAATTATAAATATTTGTGGAAAAATATTAAATTATAAATTTAAATGACACATACAATCTCATACTTATATAGTTTATTATATTTGATAAAAATATGTGTTTAATATATATTTTAAGTCAAAATTAATTTATAATATCAAAATTAATTTTTTTTTTTAAAAAAATTAGAAATTTAGAGAATCTAATAGAATAAATTTATGGTTGTATAAATTTTTATTAGCCCCTATATATATATAATTCTAATACTGAAGAAGGGAATTTTGTTTAAAAAAAAAGTTTAAAAGTCAAACTTAATGGTCAACTAACGGTTTGGGTGGATGGAAATAAAATCTCAAACTTTAAGGGAGGTTTGTGTAACATACATTTTAGTTTTAAGGGAGGTTTATATGGGTTTCCAAAATAAAGGAGAGGTCTGTGTAATTAAGGCAAAACAGAGGGAAGGTTAGAGTATTTTACTCAAAAATTAAATATATTTATTAGGTGATACCTTCTAATAAGTACAAGAGGGAGTATATTATTTGGTGATCCAAATATGAACGAACCTGGGTCCAACGAAGAAAGTCTCACATCGAATAAAGCTGAGTTTAATAAGTAAATACTCCATCCGATCATTACTTTAAGATTCAGGTGATTTTTTTTTGAAAGGTTAAAAGTTAAATAAATTAGTTAATTATATGTTGTGTATTATTTGAATATATATCACCTTATGAGTTAGATAAATTAATTCGATATAAAAAAGATAAATATAAATATTTTATAGTAATTTATTTAGCTTCCTTAATCTTTTAAAAAAAGTTAACTAAGTTTTATATTAATAACCGGAGGTAGCATATAATGAAGTAGAATGACCCATAAATTTGTGTTTTGAGATTTTAAGTTAGTGAAATATGTACCTTCTCTGATTATTAATATAGAACATATTTATGGAGTTTATTTTAGTCTTAAATATAATATCTATTTTTAATATTTGCCAATATCCATAAGTTGCCCTATTGATACTCTCTTAATCGTAATCAAAGAAGAGAGGGAATGAGAGAATTAAATGGGTTGATTAGGATGTTTTAGAAAATACATGCCATATTAACTAACTTAACCAATTTTTTTAATCTAATTAAATTATATAAATATATCTTATATTAAAAACCATAAGAAGTAGTTAATCTTGAAGCAAACATCACTGCATGTCACCAATAAATAACTAAATAAATAAAAAAACAAAGAGGTTTACCTTCACCATCCCTATATGTGTGTGTGTGCATCGACCAGAACAATAATGTCTTGATTGATAACATCAAATATGATTGCACTGTGAAGTGTGAGCGATCTGCAGAGATAATCCACAGAACAAATAGAACTATTACACTAACTCTTAAGCAGTGCACTGATTTTCAAAATCAAACCAGTCAATATATATACACTCTATGCTCTTCAACTCTAAAAATCAATAAAAAGAGATGTAGTATAAATTTAGAGTATTGTTGTGCGTCTTTTGGATAGCGACTCTTAATTAGGCTTGACAATCATATTCCCGATTTAAAACAGTCAAGATAATCATATCAAGAGTAGCTTTGTGCCGTATACAGAAAGAACATTTTCATTTTTGTGAAGTTCAACAATATCTATCAAGTTACAGGACCTCGTCTAAGTATTTTTTTTATCACAATCAATTTATTTTTATCTATCAAGTTACGGGACCTCATCTAAACGTGGCAGATATATAGCACTGTCATTAATTGGAGCAACTGTTGGCTACTCTAAACCTCTATTATTTATAACATCTTATATAAACAAAACTATATTGTTCATAAATTATAAATATTATGCATGTGATTCACCCTCAGAATCTATAGTACACTTTAGTTTTGTGGAGTGTGTGTGTGGATGAGAGGAGGGGGACAGGAACCATATTGAAATGAGTGTATGTCTCAATATTTCAGTAAAGCTCACATGCGTAACACAGAGGGATTGAAGGTAAGACGTGTTGAGGGAGAAGCAAGAAGTGCGGCAGCCATGCGTGCTTGTATATGTTCTGAGATATATGGAAGTTGGAGAAGATGACACAGTGTCGCATTTTGTATGGGGAGAGAGAGAGAGAGAGAGAGAGTCTGAAATCAGAATAATCAGAGATATGGACGAGAGACATGTGAATATAATTGCAAACGGCAGATAAAGATGGCCATTCCATCATCCTTCATGTGAACACCTGACCACAATCATCCATTTCTGCCTCTTAATCAGAGTCTTACTTTCACACTTCTGTATATGCTATATGCACCGAATCTCATCAGGGTGCCCCGATGAATAAGGAACGAATCCTATTTGTTTGAAATTTTATGCATGTCTTTTTATTTTTACCATTATTAAATATGTCACTCATTATTTCTCTATAATAAATTTTCACCCTTTATTTTTTATATACACTCTTTCTTAAAAAAAAAGGTATAATTGAATGAAAGGCACATAAATTACATATTTATTGTTTTTAACTACTCATTCCGGTCCTATTTATAAGCAACTTTCTCTCTTATGGCTTGATCCTTTTTATAAGCAATTTTCACTCTGTGTCTGAAAATGTAAGTTTCTTTTTCCTATTTTACCTTAATTAAATACATATTTTTATAATTAATTATCACACACACCAAGAGTTATCTCTTATATTTTTTATTTGTTCTCTCTCCTATACTCTTTTCATAAATAGGGACATATATGGAAAAATATGTCATTTTTTACACTCTTATTACTTTTAACTACCAGTTCGTTTTACACAATAAAAAAAAAATTGCTTATAAATAAAAACAGAGAGAGTAACATTTTAAACTATGTAAATTTGATAGTTACGTTGTTCCTTACAAAAAAGGTTAGAGAGATACGTCTACTCCCTCATGTCCCAAATATAGGTTACCTTTTAAAAGAAATTCTTAGTCTATAATATAAGTCATTTGTTGGGTCAATAGTAAAACCTTTTCAAATATTACTAAACCAACCACATCTCTTAACTTATAATATGAACAGGACAGTGTATGAATTTTCAATATCCTTCTATAATTTATATAGTTTTAACTTTTAAGTATGTTTGATTTTCAAACTTCACTTACGTAAAAGGCGCTTGGAGAAAATGTAGAATATGTATGTATGGGCATATTCAGTTCACACATGTGGACTAAGACTTGGTGCTTTCAATAATTATGGGATTTCCCCAACTATGCCTGCACCCATCCTCTTCTAGAAGGCTCTCTCAATATTTAGGGTGGGAGGCCGTACATTTTACTTAAATAAAAATATTAGTTAAAAGTCCTGTTTGGAAATTTTGTGGGGATGAAGGACTTGAATTGGACCGAATACCATACCAATAGTTTCTGATTATGAAACCCTGCAGAGTACTAATATTTTCTATGTATAACAATATATTAGGTCTTTCTTGATGTTGATCAAGGTATTAAAATCTGGATTGGATATTGAATCGGTCGGGGTATTGGATTAAGGGTTAGTGGGTCAGATCGGGACCAAATCGAAATTAAACCGGTGAAAAATTGAAGATTTTAGACTTATTAGTATAAAATTCTGAAGGAAAAATAATTTTTTTTTTTAAATTGGAGCCCGGACTGGTCCACCGGCTGGTGCACCAGTTTCCGGGCCGGGTTCAAGAATATGGCATAGAGTATGTCATATTTGAATACGTGACATGTGAGAAAAATTTTCAACCTCCAGCAACATGACACTCAAATATTAACAACATATCAGGTCATTCTAATCAACAAAAATTTCAAACAAGGACTTTTTCCTGATTTTTCCTATTAAAATTATATAGATTTTTTCGCCAAGACATGCAACAATCACTCAAAAAAGTTCCTTTTTTCATCCAAACACATTTTCACCAAAACATGCCACATGTCAATCAAAGCAGCTTCTCTTTCTAGTACGGTAACCAACATCACTCTTTAAATCAGGATTATGGTTTTGACGCTTTGATAAAATTACTCTACCAAATAGTCTAGGTTGTAAAATAATCCAAGGCTAAAAATACATTTTAAAATATTATTTCAGAAACCTCAAATTTTGTTATGTTTCACAAACAGTTTTGCAACCGTTTGAAACAAATTTTTTCTTCATTTTCTTTAATGATTTTCCTAGATCAAATTGGACGGTTTAAATTTGAATTTTTCCCGTAAAATATAAACTGTACTGATCAAAATAAACTATCCATAAGGACAAAGTTGAGATTTAAGGAGAATCTAGACTGCCCAATCTTTGTTTTTAAGGACTGCCCAGTCAAAGTTTGGGCCTTAGCATACCACAGAAGAACCCTGAATAAAGTTTTGGGCCCTTTGGGACAAAGTTTGAATGGCCCAAATTACTCAAAGGCTTGTGTTGGCAACCAGAGACTGTGGATTGCCAGAAGAAAAATATATGGAGGGACTTGTTGCACGTACGAACACAAGGCCTTCCACGACTTACAATTTCTGTCAACTAACCATCGGCAACTGCAGAAGACATATTAGGAGACAAACTTAGGATTAGTAATGATACAAGTGACTTTTTTTTAATCTGATTTTTATAAATTTAAGATAGGATAATTTTAAATTATAAATATGATTTACGTTTGAATTAAATGTGATAAAAACCTATCTACACTGAAAAGTAGTGACTTCTTCTAAAAAGTAACTTCCGGCCTAAGAGTCTATTTAAAAAAATATCAACCTCATTTTACTCTCACCGTGATTTTTTAGCTCCCCCACCGCCTTCCCAAACAGGCTCTTATTGGGAGAGCTTTAACATTAATGCTCTTAATTCGACAGAAATCAAAGTCCAAAATGATTAGGGAATACTTTAGGTTCATATCAAAAAACAATTTTTATCAATCAACAGGGGATCGAGTATCGTATCTAGCAAAATGGGCTAGTCTTGACACCATTTCATTGGTCTCTTTCTTTCCTTTCCCTTTTTCTTTTCTTTTTTATTTGATCAAGGGTTTTCCCTTCAAAACTTAGAGAACAAAAGGTTCCCACATTTTCCAACAAATGTGTTTCACAGTATTCAAATATGTGTTCTCTTCTTTATGAGGGTTAGACCTTTTATTATCTCAATCAACAATGTGTGTTATCCACGTGAGACTAACTGATTGGATAAAAGTGCAATAGAGAGTAAATAAAGGCTTGAGGTTCAAACATTCTTAATGTACCCAAAAAAAAAAAAAATCTGCCACAAATTTAAAATCCGAGAATCGCACTATTTACATGTTATTATAACATGACGACTGCATTTAAACTTGTGCAAAATTTCTATAATTTCACTTTTATTTGCATATTTTCGTAGGCTTTATGTATTGAGAATTTTTTTTTTTAACATTTTAGTAAAATTTAAATGCTAAAAAACACATACAATCTTCTAAAAGCATTTTACTCGAAAACACATGCAAATTTAAGCGGATTCTGATTATTCATCACGTGATAATTTCACAAGTTCAATTAATGCAAGCGACCATTTTCAAGCTAAAAACATTCCTTGAAGAAACAAATACTCTGCATTCTGCAACAAAGCAAAATATTCAATATTACACCAGCATTTTCTGAGAGGGAAAATAGCCAATCTATATATAAGTCTTCCATATCACTTACTTAAACAAACACTGCGAAAAATGAGATGATAAGACGTGTATATCAATAAGAAGGGGTTTAAAAAATATCAGGGAAGAGGGGGCATCACAACAAGTGATAGATCCTAGAGCTGCCTCATGGTTTATCAGAAGCCACTTAACAGAACATAAAAGGAAATCAAACTCAAATATTTTGTCATGGAACAAAAAATATCATACTGTAGCACGGTGTTCCATACAAGTAAAACTATTAAACAAAGAAAGGGTTCTTGAGACAGAATCTCCCCTGCTAACTACCTTCCGTAGCAAATTTCTGCTCTAAAAGATATCCCTAATCAAAAGCTTGCCATTGAGGAAATAAAAATTCACAAGGTCGTCTCAGTATTTCTGAACAGAAAAGCTCAACAGAGATGATTTGTTAACTCTCAAAGTCCTGCTTATGTGCTTATTTTCACCCCTAGGAATGCAGCAGAGCAAACATTGACAATGAGTAGAAATCTATCTTATAAAAAATAATCAATTACAAATTATAAAATCTAGGTTGCAACCTGCAAGTGTCGAAAGGAAGACTTCAAAAGTGAAACTAAAGAATGCCAAGGAGCCTAAAATCTTCAGTCAGGGTAAATCAGCTTTTACTTAATTCGAATAAGGAAAGCTGCTCCTTAAAGCAACTTGTATTTTTACATGGAGTTTGTTTGATAAAATCAGAAGCAGTTTAGTTATGATTTTTAAATTAACATAATTTTACTCAATCAGGAAGGCATTTCAACTGTAATAATAATAATAATTATCATCATCATCATCACATGTGCTTCCTTTCTCTAACAGGAGATGTCTTCTGTCAACCTAACACCAAATGACTCATAATTTGAATGCCTAATTCGTTGCAAGCCTTGTAAAATTCAGGAAAAAGATTTGATGTAGAATACACAATCTCAGAATAATATAAACATATTCCAACTTGAAGAAGAAAAAACTTCTATGTTAGGCCATCAGAATCAATTTTCTATCAGAAACCATCAAATAGTAGTAACTTAGCTTTGCCTCTTGTCGCCTTATCAAGTATACAAGTGCAATGGCCTACAATTAGAATGTTAGAACATCTTCCCAATCAATGCCCTTTAATTCATGAATCTCAATAAGTGCGTAAAGTGTCCACGAGCACAAAGTTGAAAGTATTAACACACTTGGTTTCCAATGAGTAACATATCAAAACAGCAAAGGGCTCTCGAACTAAAATCTCATAATCTTCAATGTACGGACAAACTATACACTCATCAAATGAATAGAAAAACAATGGAAAAGATATAAATTTATGCTGTATCCAAATTTAAATCCATTTTAATTGTTTGCTACAACATGAGTCCATAAATTTCATTCTAAGAGTTAGCCAATATATGCCTGAAAAATATGCATTTAATCAATGTATTGCAACAAAAGCACTGTTACCAAGTGCACCGTAGTAGTATAATCTAAAACTTCTGCCTCCATAATCGCTCAAAATTTATAAATAATTAAATTAAAACAAAATAAAACCTCAATTCGTAACCTCCTCAAATTGGAACGTATCGTTTCAACGCCTGCTTGGCCGTTACGGCAACACCGACTAAAACTCCGCCTACGGCTCCGGCCACTGCAGCTGATCTCACCCCTCTCGCAGCACGATACAATGCACCAGTGCCGAGCCCCGCCGCGACACTATTCAACACATCATCGGTGTCCCTCACGGCCAACATTCCGCTCTCGATACCAGCATATAACAATCCAATAATACCAAGTCGGTTACCCCAAGACCGACCGGAATGGCCAGAAGCGTTAAGGACCCTGTTTATCCGGAGCTTCGTGGTGTCGCCAGATTCAAAAGATTTCACGCCGTCGGCGAGACCTACGCCGGCACCACCAACGGCGCCCGCTAGGTAGCCGCAGCCAGTGTAAAAGGTGAGGTTCTCACCCCATGATCGACGCTTACGGCGAGCCTCCTCAACGAAGAGATGCTCAGGGGACGTTGGAAGCTGGTATAGGTTTCGAATGGGGACTTCGAGGTCCTTGTAAGGATTGTAGAGGCGCGTTGGGGCTTGCGGGTCGGATCCGGATTCTCGATCATGGGAATGGGACGCCATTGGAGTGGGTTCCAGGCAATTAGGGTTAGGTTTGGGTGCGATACAGAGCAAGGAGGCGCGAACAGCAGAACAGGGACAGGGAAGGTCACTGTTTGGCTTTGCGGGAAATTTTATCGAGCTGGTAGGGCGGCGTGGCAGGGAACCGGCCCGCTTGCTTCGCTTTATCGTAGGAAGTTAGACCGGGTTCGGGGCCGGTTCATTTTGACAGGTGTACGAATCAGTTGGCTTCAAGAATCCGAATGCCAACGGTCAACCTTCTTTCTTCACTTCCTATTTTTTTTTTTTTTTTTTTGAATAAGATACTAAGATACAGTAACCCCTCAGAAGGTTACGACAAACAAAAGACTAGCAACCGTAAACTCCTTCAACCCTTATCACCGACCGCCTCACCAACTGAAGGAGGTGGGTGATCTAGGAGAATAAAGTTTCCCGAGATGCTGTGAGCTAAACTCGCCAGGTGATCTGCAAGGGTATTCTGCTCCCTGTAAACATGATCAATAAGAACCCTCCAATCTTTGACCATCCATAACTTCGCATCCTCAATGACCTCTCGGTAGGGGTGATTAATATCACATCCCTTAGTGAGAAAAGATACGGCCTGGAGACAATCAGTGCGGATTAAAACTCGTTTTAAATTCCTGGTCCAGCAAATCTGAAGCCCCTGGATAATGGCTATAATTTCCGCCACCACCGGAGGCACTTGAGTCAATTTGCACATGTAGCCACAAATCCACTGTCCATCCTCCCCCTTAATGACACCAGCACAAGTACTTTGACCCGACGCCAGAACAGATCCATCCGTCTCCAGAAAGCTGAAACCATTACTACTTGTACCACCTCCCTCCTGAAGGTGCCGCAATTTCCCGTAGAATTTACTCTGAGAAAGTAGGTCCAAGTCCCAGGCTGCTTTAAAAAGACTAGAATTGGCATTATGGATCACCACTTCTGATTCTTCCCCAAACAGCCGATTACAACGATTGACCCAGATATCCCAACAGACATAGCCGAATAAAATTGACCAACTGATCTTCTTAGTGAAACTTCTGCCGATTTCATTCCTGAGATTCCATTGGATCCAATCCTTTCCTTGTAGTGAGATAAAAGTATTCCAGTGCACCGGATTGATTATGGAACTCCACCTTCCGCGAGCGTTGATACAATCCCTTAACAGATGCATGACGTCCTCCTCCTGGCTACAGCTGTAGGGGCATCCCGCTAACTCTGCTAAGCCTTTGCGCACTCTAAGCTGCGCTGTGTGAGCTCTGTCGTGTGCGACCAACCACATGAAGGTTTTAATCTTCTCTGGAACTGCCCATCTCCAAAGTCTCCGCCAGAGAGGATCATAGTAGTTATGCAAACCTGCAAAAAGAAAATGATACGTAGAACTAACAGAAAAACAACCATCAGAAGAAGGTTTCCAAATATACTTATCCATTCCTCTCGCCTCCCCGGGGGGATGAGCGCACATAATTCGTTGGGTAATATTCGGATTGAACCACTGGCCGAGTCTCCCCACATCCCAACCACCCCAGGGGTCGCTTCCTATTTTTTTTGGTACAATTGTTCACCTTTCTTTTATATACAACGTTATTAAATTAGGAGCGGCCATTCAATCGGTTGATTGAGATACTTGAGTCAAAGTTAGTGGGTCATGTCAGAGGCAATTTAGGGATTAGGATAGTGAGGAATAAAATATTAAAAAATAGTTTAAATTCTCGTCAAAGTATCAAATCAATCATCCAAAATCAATTTAATACCTCAATTATTAACAAAATAATTAAATACTTATTTAATATTCTTTATAATTTCTTTGACATATTGACACTATAGTATCAATTCACCATCCAATGACACTATAATCACTAATTACTAAATATTCTTTCTAGCAAATTATCAAAATAGATAAATGATAATAAAATATTCCTATTTATAATTCTTTAATCACTAAATTAATAGTTATTAATATAAAAATTATCATTAATTTCGACTAATATTGCCGCCTATAATTTAAACCCCATAAAAAGATATTTTAATTTTTTTAAAAAAAGCAACAAGGTCAAACTAGCAACTCGACCGAGTTGAGCCAAGTCATCTTGGGTTGCTACGATACCGATTTATGAACCTGTCTGAACCAGTTTCATGGCTGGGTCGCCAGTCTCTGAGTTGTTTGGTAACCCTATTCATACACCGTTCTTCGCTTATGTGTCATAACTCCTCCTCTTTGTCCACAAATTGCATTATGTTTTTAGGGAATAAATAACTAATTTTATTTTTAAAAAATTTAATTTAGCTTAATAAAATATTTTTATTGATTATTTTATAGGTATGGTTAGTACAAGAGGTTACTAAAGGAACTTTATAAAATATTTATCTAACAATAATTATTTGCCATACTGTCGATTTTATAATCCTAAACTGGAATCAAGATGATCACAACTTGAATGCACAAGAAGAACGAGGGGGAAAAAAAAACAATGCAGAAAATTAAAGAATTTCTTCCCTTGATGTCGAGGGAAATTTATTAAAATGACTATATTACAAAGAATGCCTCCCCTATTGATACATTAATAATGAACAAGAAAATGACGACAAGAGATTCGTCCATTTGTTGCAGTTAATAAATAAATAAATAAATCCCGACATGAAAAGAGACATTGCATGACACTCACTTAAATGAAGAGAAGGAGTGGAACTTCTTCAAATTGTGGTTATGTTTGGAGCAACTTACAAAAGAGAAGCAGCCTCTGTACAAGTCCTTGTTTGTTTCCCCAACATACTTCTTCCCCGTTGTTGCTGGTAACAGGCCTGCCTTCTCTGAATTACTATTGAAGCTCAATAGGTTGGCTATGGACTTGAAGGGTTGCCACCTTCTCTCTCTTACCTACACTGAATTTCCCATTCCAGTCATTAGGATTGTTACTACTACCTTCCAAATCGTACTTGTGAGAAATTCAGAAGGGATATGGATGGAAACAGTTTTAGTGCTCGTTACAATGATGAGCACCATAGTGCTCATTGCTACGGTGAGATCTGTGTGTGTGTGATGGGTCAAATGACACTGACTTCACTCTTCACTTCTAGAAGCTGTTTGGATTATGTTACAAAAAGTGGGTTAAGGTACAATTTTGCAGACAAGTTTTTTCATGTTTAATGTTGCCCTGAAAATTTCAAAATGTAGCGATGTTATCCTAAACCATTAAAAAGTTAATGTTAACAGTAAGGGAAATATTATTCCATTTTAATATTTCTAAGGTAATATTGAACCTAAAAAAACTTTCAGAATAATATTACTCCTCAGCGAAACTTCTAGAACAAATTTGCATCTTAACCCTGACATAAAACTAATTCTATACAGCTAATCCAAAAGGGAACTAAAAATGAGCAGCTTACAGCACATTTAGGTAGTGAATGCAGAGGTAGACTAGCCTGGCTCGCTGGAAGACAATCACCTTCAATGGCTCCTCCCAGATCTCTGAGTCGATTCAACATCGGAAAAATGACAGAACGAAGATCTGGTCTGTCCCTTTTCCTCATCTCACAGCACTTTAAAGCCAATAAAGCACAAGATAGAGCCTCTTCAACAGGCCAATCTTTCACACTCCCATCAAGTACCTCTTGAAATATACCATCTTGGATAGCCTTCTCAACAAGGTGAGACAAACCTATAGGAGGCTTAGCAGTAAGAGTTTGTAGCAGAATTATACCCAGCGAATATGTATCAGATTTTACTCCCAATAATCCTGTTTGTTGGTACTATGGATCAATATAGCAAAAGGTACCAACTGCTTCTGTTATGTGATACTGAGTGGTTTTGACATGTACAGAAGAAGGAACAAGATGAGCCAAACCAACATCACTTATCTTGCTCACATAGTTCCTGTCCAGGAGAATGTTTGATGGGTTGAGTTACAATTTGCAGATAATAAACATACGTTTCTTGCTACGTAAACATAATCTATTTCTGCTAGACTATTATCAGTTTTTCCCCTAATGAGTAGATGAGACGGGACAGTTATGCACCCAATTGTGGTGAAAAGTTAACCCATTAGAAAATATTGTTTGAATAAAGCTTTACTGGGTATATGTTCAATAAATCAATGCTGTGGCAAATTAGTTTGCCTTTATAATTGAACACAACCATTTACGCACATGATGTTCTATTTTTTTTTTTCCTGCATTGTTTGTAGAGTTTATTTCTCCCTAATCTATGCTATTCACGGCTGATTGGTAATTATTTTATGCAGTATACGTCGATTAAGCCATCGGGTGACAGAGTTCTGGTAAAAATTAAGGATTCTGAAGAGAAGACTGAGGGTGGGCTTTTATTTCCCACAACTGCTCAAACAAAGCCCCAAGGTGGTGAAGTGGTTGCTATAGGAGAGGGAAAGACAGTAGGGAAGAGCATACAACCTGAATTCTACACCAACCAAATTTCAGATTTTCTTTCCTTGAAAGTTGCACCTGTATGATTGCTTTATTATGTTTTAATTAGTTACTTCTTTTGATGTCTTGTTATTATTTTAAAATAAGAACATGATAATTATTTTATGTATAAAAAATCATTTTTATTTATTTTTATCTCCCTTGAAGAAGCGATAATTTAATACTAGTACATGCTAGTATCTCCTTAGTTACCACTCCATGTTCTATTATTCACCAAATGATAATAATAAGTTATTCATTTGAGAAAAAGTAGCAGTATCCCGGTAGTTCATCTAATATCAGTTTGGACACCCATAAATCTTCCAGTTGAAGTGAGGTAGTGTCACGAAACTGGATGCTCACCTTCAAAAGTTATTAAAAAATTGTCCAAAGCTCCTCAATGATTTTGTACCATGATTTAGATTTATTTTTATTTTTTAATAGCATGATGATGTGGCACGTTGTGAGCTTTTGGATTGATCTTGATGGACAGTATTGAGGGACACTAAGAAATCGGCCATGAAGATGATCCGGATATTACTCTTCTTATCGAATGAAAACATTGAGAACTTGACAAAATCTGAAGGCCAAGTCTACAACGTCTTCAAGTGAATTGTTTACATCCTTAAGATACTTGTGTAAAATCATACAAATATGGTACTTCGAATTATCAATACAACCACCCAATTATATGTAAGATTATGTCCATAAAGCATGCTAGTAACTAGCAAATATGCATTACTCTTTTCACATAGTTCAAAATACTCTTTATAACCAGCAAAAGCCATATTCAATTTCCAATTTCTCCTCATGCTTCTCCTTTCTCATATCTGAGACTTCACCTGTAAGAATGTGATCCTTAAACAAAGTGAGGGGGTGACAAAAGAAGAAGAAGAAAGACAAAAAAAGAAATACTCTCAATTATAATGATAACCTGCTAATCACTCCACTGAAATTGCTGCATATTCTGAATCATAAGCTGCAGACAAAATGGTATATTTGTCAACATTCTCAGCACTATTAGGTTAGCCATTGCTCAGAAAGTTGAAACCATACTGTATTGCCCTGTATATTTTATCACCAGCTTCACCCTTGTTCAGATATAAAACCAGAAGACCAAATTCTGCTTTGCTAGCATCCAATTGTACTCATCTCATCCTTTGTGCTGCTAATCAAAGTTGCATAACAAGATTTAGTTAAATGAGGGCAATAATTTTAGCTCAATAGAATTCTAATTCACTTGGAAAAGACAACTTGTTCATATTAAAGAGGTGTGCAATTTCACATACATTGAAAAGAATATGCACAAAGGTTATTCTGACAAATTATGGGAATGAGAAAGAGAAAATTTAGGGAAAGGACAAAACCTTGCTAGTAGATACATTTAAGCTGAGCTGCAAGGGGTCCTTTTCTTTCATCTTGCTTATAAATTTGAGTTGCAAGGGGTGACAGATGAAGTTATCACAAGATTTCTTGGATTTAGCATTAGCCAACCCCAACTCCAATTCCAATCCCAAGGGAGTGGATTGAGAGACACTAGAATTCTTGAGTTTCTTTGTGAGAGGGAGAAGATCTTTCACACAGATATCTGCAACCCTCTTCTTTTTCCTCTCCTTTATTTCCATTTGCTCAACAAATTTCTCACATTCTGAGACATACACTGGGCACACCCCGCATTCTTTGATCATTGCCTTGGTAGACTCATCAGTTTCAACAGTGAATTCAAAGCAAACCTTTCTGTTAGCGAACAACTGTTGATTTCCTCTTCTAATTTCACGCATCATCCCTCCACCATTGCAGGCATCATTCCATATAGAAATATGATCATATTTCATATTTGGAACATTCACCAATAGATCTGAATTTTCCACCTTAAAACCTTCCAAGTAACATGTGCATTTCAAGTAGCATGAGCATTCCAATAAAGTATCAGAATCAGTGTCTGATTTAAAACCAATTGCAATGCAGTAGAAGAAATCCACCAAGTCTGAAATTTGAGGGAGTTCAACTACCATGGAGCTTTGTGCTGCCCTGTATTTGAACCACTTTGGCACTTTGCTTCCAGGGACTCTAATCAAAGAATAATTATTCATGTGGTTCGTATTTTCATGCGATACATAATAAATTAGAGAAGAGGCAACCTCAATGATATTGTGAAGTGATTGTTCATTCAATTGCATGCAATTCACGAATGAGAAGTATTTTGAGTCCCCACTTAATGATCTCCAAGTTGACACAATTTCCAACGACTCACAATAATCGGCTTCCAGGATTGAAATGGATGGTGGTAGTTCTGGTAAAGAAAAGAGCCTCCTACATTTCAACAGGATAAGAGATTCTAATCTTAAAAGATGTTTGGTATTATTGGGGAGTTCAATTATGTTACAACAGCCGTCCAGTTGCACTTGCCTTAAAGACAACATGCCATTAAATAAGACACGTAGCTTCAAATCATCAATGAATTCACAGTTGGAAAGCGTAAGACTCGTCAAACTTGCCAAGTAAGATAATTGCTTTGGAAGGTCCACAAGTCTTGAACCACTAAGATGTAGTTCTTCCAATTTAATTGAACGACCAACAGAAGAGTGCAAGATTTCAATTCCTGTTTCATATAGGTTCAAGCATCTCAATTCATCTGATGACAGTGAGAACTCCTTAAGATTACAACAACAGTGCACATCAATTTTTTGCAGAGATTTCAAATGAATTTCACTTTTCAGACTCCTAAGTTTCTTGCACCCAGATAACTTCAATTTAACAAGCGAGTGGAGAGACAAAATTGAGGAATGTACAGAGCACAAACTTTCACATTCACTAAGTCGTGCTACTTTGAGATTCAAGCATTTAGAGAGATCCGGCAGCTCCTGTAGTTGTGTGGAACCACTAAGGTCTATTTCTTGTAAGCTCACTAAATCCTATATAACAACATATATAACCACCAAGGTTCAAATGAGATCATCAAGAAATTCATATGAATGAAAAACTATGGAACACACATAAGTTCATACATACCTGCACTCCGTTCCAAAGCTTTTGAAGATGGCTATTGGGCAAGGAGAGCTTAACAAGATTTTGAGGACAAAAAGTGGACCACAGAGATTTAAGTGGGAATCCATGCCACTCTAGATACCTCATTTTATTAGGAAGAAATTTGAGACCTTTTGGAAGGTGCACATGACTTGAGCCAGGGTTGAAACCAGAATAAAATTTGAGATATCTTAAATTTGGCATCTTCTTGAAAACATCAGCTTCCAAATGTATATCTCTAATTTCAAAAACGTCCAACTTTATGCCTTCAACTTTGCATGATCCCTTAAAAAAAATAGTAAATAAATCATGTCATATTACATTTATATTACTCATAAAGTAACGTATGGTATAAAAAAAGGATTTCTTACCTCATTGTTATCCAAAACATCATGGATTTCCATAGAATCCCATAATCGGCTACGTCTTTTAGGTTCATCAGTAGATTCTTCACGAACTATTTGTAAACCCATCTCTTGTATCAAATTATGCATTTTTAGATGCCTACCATCATCAACATTTATGAGAGCCTTGTCATTAAGTATTCTTATGCCAATAGCTCCATGGAAGCCAAAGCTATCTAACAAGTTGATTACAAATTCTGTCAACTCTCCCTTCAGAAAGCAAGCAATGTCTAGAAATATTATCTTCTCTTCATGATTCAGTCCGTCATAACTCAATCTTAACACCTTTTGGATATCTTCATGGGGACTCTTCTCAAGTTTTCTTAAAGCACTCTCCCATTCGACTTCACTTCTACCACGAAGATATGATCCTAGAACTTTTAAAGCCAATGGAACTCCTTTTGCATAAACAACCACCCTTTTTGTTAGCTTTTCGTATCCCATGGCAGACTTGTCAGTGTTGAAGGCATTTAAGTTGAAAAGTTTATAGGAGTGATACAACTCTAATTCCGTAACCTTATATATTACTTCAACTCCTTTGCTAATTAGCACATGCTTATCCCTTGTAGTGATGAGGATTTTACTTCCTCGACCAAAGCAATGAGGTTCTCCAACCAAATATTCTAATTGCTCCACAGTGCTAATATCATCAAGAACAATAAAAACTTTCATACGACTAAGTCTAGATTCAAGAAAAGTGGTTGAAGTATTAATACAAATATCTTCATTCAGTAGATAGGAGAGAAATTTATGGCGTAATTCAGAAAGTCCATTTCCAGACTTTTCCCTTACATTTTCCAAGAAGCAAGAACCTTCGTAATGGGAAGAATATTTGAAAAATATAGTTTTGGCAATGGTTGATTTGCCAATACCCCCCATGCCCCATATTCCAATGGTTTTAGCATCTCTCAACAATAATTCAATCTTTGTGTAGTTAGCATCAATACCCACAAGTCCTTTTAATTCAGCAGGTGGGTACTTGTAGCTCAATTTTTGCAATAAGTCTTTGACAATCTTTTGAATCATTTCAGATTCGTCCCTAACATATGGAAAAAAAAAAAACAAAAGCACAGTTAAGCAAAAAAAAAAAAAAAAAATTATGAAAGACAAAAGATAAATGATAAATAAATAGGGGATAATAAATTGAATAGAGTTTATATAAATTTATAATTTTTTTCGAAAGGGGTTTTTCATCAATAGGATAATGATCTAATAAGGGTGTACAATTTATTACAAATAATTAATTTAAATAATTTTCTTAATATTCATAAATTATTTATCTAACTCTTATATTTAATAACGGGACTTGGGGGGTACTTGAACAAATTAAATGATAAATTGAATAGAGTATATATATTAAGAAGATATAAAAGTATTTATCAGAAATTGACCTGATGTCTTAATTATTTGATCATCATGTAAATAACTGCCTACCCCATCATTTGTGAATAGAAGAAAATTAATGAATTTATTATTTACTTGAACGTTTGAGAGTCATGCCCGGCCAAGTTTGCAGCTTCATTGAGTGCTTGCTTCCACATCTGCATCTTATGTTGGGCAACCTTGAGATCTCTCTCATATCTCTCAAATGCTTGCCTGTAAACCCCAGTCTGATTGCGTACATGAGATGGCTCAACCTTATAGAAGATAGGAACAACAATCTGTCCTTGAACCCTTTTGCAATGGAGTATATGGGTGAGTTCATCCAAGCACCATCTTGAAGAAGCATAATTTTCAGAGAATACAACCACAGATATATATGAATCCTCAATAGCTTGCAGAAGTGATGGTGAGATGTCATCTCCTTTGGGGAGTTGGTAGTCTATGTAGGTTCTGATGTGTTTTCTGCAGAAAGCGTCATAAAGATGACTAGTGAAGTTGGAGCGAGTGTCCTCACCCCTAAAGCTGATGAATACATCATACTTCTTAGGGAGAGATTGAGCCAATGAAGAGGATGAAGCAACAACAAGGGCCATATCTTTGAGATCACTGTGTTGTATTGAGAACTTTGAAAATGAATGAGAGATGGAGTATCAGAAGGATCAGATAAGTGAAAGAAGAAAAGGCCCACGCGGTTATGTTTTGAGAGGCTTCGCAATTTCCTCTAAGGATGGAATTGATTCTTTTGGTCAAGTCAGCAACTTTATGACTTTAAAGTCAAGAGGTGAGGTTAATGTGTGTGGGTGTCAGGGCCATTGTGTAGGGGATGTAATTTCCAGGAAGGAGAGGAATGATACTTGATAGTCTTTTTTTGTTTTTTTTTTGAATGGAAAGGGGTTTCATGCAATATGAAGAAATATATAATTACACTATACAATCTTAATTAAAGAATCTAACTTGGGATTCTTCGTAAATATCCAAAAGAAAAACTTCATACATCATGATTGATAAAGACAGCTAGGTTCATTGACATCATGGAGTTAGTTGCAAATAGGCCTTTGCTGCGTGCTCCCCAGAATTTCCAAGTCAAAATACCAAGTGTTAATCCAGCTCGTAGACGCTTTGTTGGGATTGATGTTATCCAACCACCGATTTGTGAGTGGCTTCGCCAGAAAGTCTGTTAGGAGATGTTCCGGGAGTATAAGTTTCCAACATGCGAGAGCAAGTGAGCACTGTCTGAAATTTGGTCAATCACACTACAGCGAGATTTTCATTTTCCTCCAGTTTAATTCCCCCACCCTACAATAATAAATCCAAACTAGGAAATAATTTCTTAGAAAAACATTAACAATGCATTTTTTTTATGAATGAAATGTTGTGAAATATTTTTTTGATGCCACCATGTATATTATTAGATAAGCCTTACTTGAAATATTTGTATTTTTTTAAAATTATGTTTGCAGGAATAAAATAAAGACAATAAGACAGGTATTTCGAATTTCAATAGAAAGATTCTAATAGAAAAGATAGTGGATGGTAGGATGAATAGTGTCCTTACCATGATCTGTATTATATAGAAACTGTACAAAGGAATCAAGCGTCCCTCAATAGAGAATATGCTAACATAACCTATGAGGGGAACACGTGTAATATAATACAGCTATACAGAGTGTCTAGAATATTCTTTTTTTTTTTTTTGATACAAAGGCAAGCGAAGCTTGTAAGATAACAAGACCTAAAGGCTAGGCCCTAGAGAATGTTCGTGAGGTAATACCCCACATTCGAAGGCAAAAAGATGCAAACATTCCAAGGGAGATACTCCTATTTCCATATAATCCTGGCTGTTGGAATGAGCCGAACGAGCCAGAAAGTCTGCGCAAAGAATACTTTCCCTGTGAGAATGGGATATCTGTAAGTCCCAGTCAGAATAAATCAGCGATCTGGTAGCCGAAACGATATCATACAAAGGGTGATCGATGCCACAATTGGCAGATAGAAGGTGGATGGCCTGAAGGGAGTCTGTGAACAGTCTGATTTTCCTAAGACCCATCTGTTTACATAACTGAAGTCCGCAATGGATTGCAGGGATTTCCGCAGTAGTCGGGAACGCATGTCCCAGCTTCTGTTGAAATCCACGTACCCAGTTACCATGGCAATCACGGATAACTCCTCCGCAGGCAGCCCGACCACCACTAACAGAAGAACCGTCAAGATCTATACGAAGGAAGTTTTGCGGAGTGGGTTGCCAGCGAACGAGTCCTCTCTCTGAGACTTGGAAAATCTGGTGGTGAAGACGTCCGCTTTGCACACATTCCGAGAGGTGGTATATACATCTGTGAACTATCTCCTTTGGGTTGGCAGCTGAACCATCAAAGGCTTGGCAGCAGCGGTTTTTCCAAAGGAGCCAGCATGTGGTAGTGAATACTCGTTGCCATGCCCATCTAGACATCCTCCTGTTTCCGGGTGAGTTTCGTAAGTTCCAGTGAAACCAATCCTGCAAGTTACCAGAAAAGAATATAGTATAGTATATTTGGTTAGTTAATGAGGCCCACACTCTCTGTGCATGCTCGCAGTCTCTCAACACGTGAAGGATGCTCTCCTCACTCTCACATTGAAAGGGACAAGTGTTTAGGACGCTCGGGTTATGCCTCGCTCTTAGGACATTTGTCGGAAGTCTATCATGGAATACTTGCCACATAAAGAATTTGACTCTTTCAGAAATATCAGTAGAATATTCTATTGATATTATCTATAGAATAAATACTAATTACAATTATATTCTAACATCAATACATGATATGTAAGCTCTTTAGTCCATAACAATAGATTAGTGCGCTCATTCGTGGCAAAAAAAAAAAAAAAAGATTAGTGCGCTCATTTCAATAGGTTTTTTTTTTTTACCTAAACTTTCTTTTTTCTGGTGACATACACATAATATATGGCCGTTTGATATACAAATGGAATGGAATATAGGAAAATTTTGAAAGAGAAAATGTGGTTTTTATATAGACTAAAATTATATCTTTCGTGTCCTGAAAAGAAATAAAATAGTATAGAAATAATAGCTAAAATAAAATTATCATAATATGCGAGAGGTATAGTAAGTATTATTATAAGAGGATAAAGTCTATCTTTATATCATCAACTAATAATATAAAATCATCCATAAAACTAATCAAATACACAAGATTTATATCCATAGAAATATTTTGTTACATTATTTTAACATGCCAAAATATAAAAGAACTCAAAAAGGTCTGTATTTATAAACAGGTTTGAAAGTAGTTCCAAATAAAAAATTCCTAGTATTAGACATTTGATGTCCATAAATACGTAAAAAGTTGCCCCTCAATTATAGCATATGATATACATTAATATTTTCACATAATTCAAAGTGCTCCTTACAACTAGCAAAATTAAAATCAATATTCAATTCTCCTCATGGCTCTCCTTTCCCTTATTTGAGACTTCCACCTGTAAAAAGTTGAACCCTAAACAAAGTGACATTAAAAAAAAGGAGGAAAGAAAGAAAAAGCTAAGTTACATTCTTAGAAAGTTATTGTGATAACTGGATAATCACTACATTAAGAAGGTATATATGCTGGCGATGTTAAGTAATATCCTGAGACTAGAAATCCTGCAAAGGAAAGAGTTTCGTTCGTGTTAAAAAAAATGAAAGAACAGAGTTAGGTAGGCAACAAAGTTGACTATTCAACTATCTTTATTCATTTGCCGAATGAAATTTTCACATTCTTTGATGCCAATCAATAACTTATTGATGTGTTTTAACCCAAACCCCCTGAATGACTCTCAACAGTGAATTCAAAGAAAAACATTTTGTTTAATAAAATTGTCTCGTAATAAAAAAAATAAAAACATGATCAGATCATTTCATCTTTGCATCATACAAAGGAACAATGACGTGACCCACACTTAAACACACTTCTTCTAATGCAAACAATTTGGGGGAGGGTTATAGAAACAAAGAGGAAGAGGTAGCTTGAAACCGAAACATATGAAGACTTCAACGGGGGTTAAGTCTAGTAGAAGGAGTTAATCCTTCACAATGTGATGAACTAAGGTTTGAATTCTCATCGTGAGAGATGCCCATATTCAATGTTCAGTCTCGAACATGATTAATATCTTCAAAAGGAGGATACTTGTGCCTAACAAAAAAAGAAACATATGAAGACCAAAAGGAAGGGGATATGAAGAACTTGAGGGGATGAGAGGAAAACAGAAAAGGAGGGACAGAGAGTATCTAAACCATATCAAATTATCTTTCATTATCATCCATCTCCAAAATACACATGGACGACACACACATAAAGAGAGAGGTTGAGATTTCCTTCAATTATGATACCAAGAGAGAATTTAGAAGAATAAGAGAATTGGGGAACAATGCATTGGAATAATTAAAATGAATTTAGTAAATAATAAAAAAAATTTTAAACCAAACTATAAAAGTGTAACCAATCAAACAAATAATTAAAAAAAGAACAAACAGAAACATTAAATTCTAAATATTAGTTAACTACCAAACAATGGGTTGTATCCATAACATATTCAAAATATTTGTGAGCTATAAATTAAAAACGAAATCAAGGATTGTCAGCGGTAATAAAATTTGTTAATATCAAAAATCAAAAAGTTTAGATAGAAATCAAATTCATTTTCAAATTACGGATTTTTAAAATCTTACATTACTAAGTTAAAATTCAAATTTACTGAATAGATTTAGTAAGCCAATCAAAATTTATGTCAGATATAGAATAATTTATTTCCAAACCATTCAAATTTAAAAACAATAAGATAGTGAATTTTAAATTTTCAGATTATTAAATCAATAGAATAAAATTTAAATCAGTAATTTTGAATAAAACAAACAATAAAAAAGAGCATGAAGAAATAATTAAATTCATAATATTTGTTTAGATTGTGAACATAATATATTCAAAATATTTGTGACTTGTGAGCTATTAAAAAAATTATTTGCAAACCAATCAAATTTAAAATAAAAACAATGTAGTTTAAAATTTCAGATTCTTGAATAAATAAATAAAGAACAATAAGAACTACATGAAGAAAGTAAAAACCAAATCACCAATCTAGAGTTAATCTAGTGAAGTAAGAGTTTAGTGATGTAGGCCTTACTAGATCTCTCTAGGTCTCAAAAGAGCACCTGTGTAGGAAGGAGTCATCACAAGCCCCGAATCGGATACCGAATGATAATATAAAAAAAGTTAAAAACAAAATCAAGAATCAACGTAATACATTTGAAATGAGTGTTAATATCAAAAAAAAATTTTGAAAATCAAATTTATTTCAAAACCATATTCAAATTCAAAATAAAATAATAGATATATGTTCAAATTGCAGAATTTTTTTATCATCAATCAACCAAAATAAAACAAGAACAAAGAATTAAATAAGGATTCACAGAGTTAGAAATGAAATTTACTGAAAGAATTTAACAAATGACTCAAAATATATGTGAACTATCAAAAAATTTATTTCTAAAGAAGTCAAATTTAAAATAATAGCCTTGTTGTTTAAAACACCTTATTCTTGAATCAATACAAAATAATAACCGTGTTTTTTAAAACACCATATTCTTGAATCAATACAAAATAATAAGAACCACAAGAATAAATTAAAAAGAAATCAAGAAATGTCAACATATAACAATAATAGAAACTTAATCTCACTAGGTAGGGTCGAGCCTTAGGGCCCATTTGGTTCAACCCTATTACCATTTGCAGTGCAATGTAATGGTAATGCAATGCAATATTAATTACAGGGGTAGTGTTGGGTTTGATTTTTAAGCAAGGTGCAATGAGTTAATATTTTAACAATTATTTAAAATTAATATTTTGCACAAAGTCTATTTTACCCTTAATATAATCTTTATAGAAAAAATAGTTAAGAGTCGACAACGGAAAAGGTAGTGGTGGCGGCAATGATAGGGGTGGTGGCAAAGGAGGAGGTAGTGGAAGTGGCGGTGGGCGGCGGCGGAGGAGTTAGTAATGGTGGCAGTGGCGACTTTAGTAACAATAAGGGTGGGGGGCGGTGATGGAGGAGGAGGAGGTAGTGGCATTGGCGATAGGTGTCGGCGGCAGGGGTAGAGGAGGATGTAGTGATGGAGGTAATAGTGAGGGTGGCAGGTGGTGGAGGTGGAGGAGATCATGGCGGCGATGGGTGGAGGATTGAGTGTTATTGAGCGTTAATTAAAAAGATCTCGTTATTAAGCGTTCTCCTTGTATTGTCAACGTAATGTATTTGAAATATTTGTTAATATAAAAAAAACTAGTGCCTCGTCAAATTTATTTCAAAGTCAGATTTTTTTTAAAAAAAAATAGATTTTGAAATTGCGGATTTTCAAAACTTCATATTACTAAGTCAGAATAATTTACTGAATAAATTTAATAAGTAACTCAAAATATATGTGAGCCATCAAAATATCAGATTATTCAAACAATAGAATCAAAACTCACTTTATATAATACACATTTGTGTTATTATTATTGTATTTAGCAATTATTAAGGGAATATTAGTAAGGATAATTTAGAAAAAAATTAATAAATATGAAAAATAAGTCTTACGTTTTAAACCAAATCCAACACCCAATTAAGTCATATATTTAGGATAAAAAGAGAATAAATGTATTTACTTGTTTAGAATCTACAATTGAAAATCGGCTTTTAAAAGAACCAAAAATCACTTCCATCAAGAGGGAAAACAAAGAAAAATGCAATTGGCCGGTTATCTTCAACATCAAAATGGTACCCGTGGCAGTGGATAAAGTTAACAAAGGCAGCTCATTTTATTGCATATTTTTTTTTATACAAGACAATTTTGATTATGTCTTTCTGATATGAACTGTGGCTGTTAGTACATCAGTCACCCTTATGTTAGTTAGGGCGTTTAACAAAGTACTGTAGTATATAGCCTTGTGCCAGTATGCTGTAGTGTTATTTAATAGATGTACTCTCATCGGTCTTAATTATAAGATAAAATTCATTTTTTTGGAGAAATTAAGAAAGCCAATTAAATTACTTTAGAGTGTTTATATTTTTAGTATCCTTAGATTATATATTAATTTATTAGTCAAATTAATTAGTTTGGAGATAAAAATAAAAATATAAACATTCTAAAGTAATTTAATTAGCTTCCTTAATTTCTCCAAAAAAGTCAACTTTATCTTATAATTAGGACCAGGGGAAGTATATGTTTATTATTTTCATAGCAAAAGGTATTTAATAGGTATGTTTATTATCTTCATGACATTTTGTATTACTGTTCACCAAACAGCGAAATAACTGCTTCTGGGCTGGCCACCATACAACAGTATAGAGACTGCTCCAATTCTCCTCATGCCTTTCCTATCCCCTATTTGAGACTCCACATGGAAAAAGGGTGAGCCAAAAACAAAGTGAGATAAAATGGGAAAAGTTTCATTCTCAGTTATTGTGATAACCAGCTAATCACTACATTATGGAAGTATATATGCTATACAAATCCTGCACACGAGAGAGTTCAAGTAAAACAAATTGAAAGAATAGAGTGAGGCTGACAAATACAGTTGGCTATTCAATTTCTGCATTGCATTTTTTGCATGTTGTGATAACAAGGATTATTGTGGTGCGAAAATATTATAAATATATTTCCTATTCATCGGAATCTACAGTTTTGAAGCCAAGTGACTAATGACTATATGAAGGCAGTCTATTTTTAACGGGATAATTTCACTTAGCCCCATGGATGAGATTTTATTTCAATCAATTCCCAAAAAATCTGAAATTTCACTATACCTCCTTGTGTTAAAATGAAATTAAGTTTTGTGAGTGAAAAAACAATGATGCCCTTACTTTATTTGTCTTGTAAATTTCTTTATTTGTCTTGTAAATGACCAAAACTTTTTCAATTCTATGGCTTCTTTTGAATCTCTTTATTTGTCTTGTAATTATCTTCATTTGTCCTATAAATCTCCTTATTTATCTTATAAATGGTCAAAATGTTCATGATAACTCATGGTTTCTTTATTTGAATCATTTATTTATCTTATAAATATTCTTATTTATCTTGTAAAATGCTCTTTTGAAAGGAAGGGCATCATTATCTTTTTAATTACAAAACTTAATTTTATTTTGACCCTAAGGGTGCAGTGAAGTTTGAGATTTTTTTTGGGTTGATTGAAATAAAGTCCCATCTATGGGCATAACTGAAATTCTCCCATTTTTAATTTAGTCGGTCAACTAACACAAAACTGAACAAATTAGAGGGAAGGAAATGAACAACCTTTATTCATTTGCAGAACCAGCTTTGGCCATTCTGAGCCTTATACTGGGTACACCCCACATTCTTTGATGTCAATTAATAACTCGTTCATGTGATTAAACCCAATGGCCAGAATATTAATTTTTCCAGTGAACAAACAACTGTTGACTTCCTCTTCTAATTTCATCTTTGCGTCATAATGGAACAATGATGCAACACAAACCCACACGCACTTAGCTTGTTCTATTACAAAAAACTTGGGGGAGCCTGCAAGTATGCAATAGTGTTATTTAATAGATATGTTTATATCAGTGAACAAGCTAAGTGTTGATTCCCTCGTGTTGTAGGTTCCTGCTTTACACATCCCACAAGCGTAAGCTGTGTCAAACTTCAAGATTGAGTGTTCTTAGTTTACTCCAAAGCATAAAAGTCTGGATAGTTGAAACTACCTTCTGCTCTAGTTAGCTCCAACTCTGTCATATTCTTTCCCATATAACACTGAAAACTCCATGACAAGAATCCAAGAGTGAAAATCAAAGGTCTTAAAGTCGCAATCGAACCAACCAATTCATGATTAAAGTCCAGGCCAGCATTATATATGAGGAGAATTACAGCCAAAGGTTCTCATACGAGTAAGAATTTTCAGTAAGCTTAAAGTACTTGAAATAAAATCTGATTGTCAAGAAATTTTAGATATAAGACCCATAACACCTAAGGATTCAAACGATTAAAACTTTTTAATCAAATAAAGTATAATGCTTTGACAAAAAATAACTAAAAATTCAAAGATAAGCATAACATGCAATTTAACCTCCAGTACTTGTCCCAAGGCAATAACTAAGGTTACCCATAGCAATGAAACATAGTTCCAAGCAAGATTTAACATCGACAGTCACAATTCTTTATTCTTCAACCTATGGTTTCGGTTCAAAACCAAAATCTTATTTTTCAACGATGAAATTTACATTGGAACCAAAAACAAGCTCACAAACAAGTCAGAAGCACAATACCGCAACTCAGATTCAAGCTCAACCCATAAATTAATCAATTGAAATTGAAAGAAATCAAAAGTAGATGAAAGATTAAGCCTTGATGATCCTTAATTATTAGAAGCTTGAATCCACGCCCAAAATACCCAAAAATATAGCAGAGCCATGAATTCCCTCTCTGCCAAATCCAAAATTATGTTCACTTTTCTATTCCTTTTGGCACCACTGACAATGTCGGATTGGCCCATGCCGGCTAAGGTATTTATTTATATAATAATTAAGTTTTAATCTGGTATTTTTCCTTATTTCTTTTTAATGTATAAAAAGACAATTGTACATGCTTTATTAGTTTGTGTTTTTTCAAAATAGATTTCCAAGTCCTTCTACATATATATTACTGAGTCTTCACTTCTATCATCTATATAAAGTTCAATTGAATAATTTGTCTTTTTTCCAGTCATGTTTGATTGTGCGGCCTACACCTTCATGCTAAGCTTTAGAGATAGTCAAGAATGAACACCCCTTAATTCAAGAGGAAAATGCAGAAATAGAAGCCAAATAGAGAGATTTAACCTGTAATATCCCAAAATTCATACACCAAAGATCTAGTGTATATTTATTTCAATAAATAGAATAAATGGTGAATTTTGGTGAATTGGAAAATGCTGCCAGTGAAATTTCCTGCAAAGCAGTAAGATTGTCATGTGGTTTTGGATGATCAAATGATGTTCAATAAACATGAAATTTTCTATAATAAAAATAGACATTCTAAACTTTAATTTGATAGGTCATTTGAGTTATTTAGACTTGTACACTAAGAGTTATATATTTTTGATGTTAGCCAAGTGGAACTAGTAAGTTTCTGTGGCAGTGTCCAATAAATATTAATTCTGAAATTCTGTGCTTTCAATTGGCTAAAGTAAATATTTTTTCTTCAAAATAGATTTAATGAGGGTCACATAGCCTTTGGAATCACTGCAATTGGACATCTATAAATAAATATATGAATTTTCAAAGTTTGAGGAAAATTTTGCTAGCTTGTGCAAAAATCACAAAATGTATGGGCAAAATGGTAATTTACCAATAAAATAGGAGGCTGATTATTTTTATTACTCTATCTTGAAGCCCATTTTCGGCCAAGTGTATGAGGGAAGAGGAAAGATGATTATATCAAGTTAAATGGCATGTGTTAAAATTGCCATAAAATACAATAAAACTAAAAAGATGATGAAGGTGATATTTTCATAAGTTTTCTCTTTCCTTCTTGAGTCTCATTTTCGATGGAGCTAAACCAGAGAGAGAGAGAGATAGAGAGAGAACTATTTGAAAGTTTAGAGCTCAAGAACAAGCAAGAAGAATGAGCTCAAGCCAAAAATCCAAGGTAAGCAGTTGTAATCTTGGAGTTTATGCTTCCTAGTTCTTGTAATACCTCCTCTAACCTTCATATCTTCATGAACATGGCTTGAAGCAATTAAAACCAAGAGTAAAGAGAGGGAGATGCTGCACAGCTAGAGAGAGAAAGTGGAGAAATCACAAGGTAATTATAATCTTAAGAACCTTGATTATCTTGTTGATTATGTTGTTGTGGTGGTTGTTGGTTGATTGGCTTTGTTATCATGGTTTTTGCAATTTGGGATGTTGAAACCCTAGAATGTTATGCTGCCCAATTTTCCATTGATCACGTTTAATTGGTGTTTAAGTGGTTAAAAAAATGATTAGAGGTGAAAAGGAGGTGATTGGTTGGATGAAATCACAAAAACACATTTTTTCCTAAATCTTTCAAAGTTTCGATCAAATACAGAATAGGTAGAAGGAGTTGGAAGTTGGTAATTTTGATGGTTCCATTGGATTTAGAAGGGAAAATTGTGTAGGAATACATGTGTTTATAATTTTTGGATGATTGTATGCAAATCTGGAATTTTTAGAAGTATAGGGGAAATGCTGTTTGATTCGATTCCCGGAGGCAGTGTTATTATGAAATGAATTTCGTTATCCAAACCTAGTCCAAATATTATGAAACTTTATAAGATTAAAGTAGACATGTAGAGCTTTAATTTGATAGGTGGAACATAATTTTTAAATTAGTATACTAAAAGATATGGATTTTTAAAGTTGTGCCCTGTTTCTGGAATACAATCTAAAACGGTGGAGGTTTGACAAATTTCTAGGAATAATGTGGTTATGATGACTAGACTTAGGTATTTTTTTCATGAAAATACATTTAAAGAGCTTCACTTAGGCTTTGGAATCAGTCAGTTTGGAATTTCTTAGAATTAATTATGATTTTTCAAAGTTGACTGAAAATCTACCAGTTTTCTGAAAAACTGTGAAATTGCATGTGCAGAAATTTTTGAAACTGTGATAGATAATCAACAAACTATGATTAAAGGCAGTAATAATTCAAGCAATAACTAGTTCCTTGTAACTTTCATTTTATAGAAATTGGAAATAGCCCGAGCCTGAACAAGAATTTAGGACGGACATCTGAACTGAAAAAGGACTCAGGTAGTAACTTTATCTTTCTACATTATGTGAATCTATATATGCTTTGTGTATGCCATCTTCTATAATATGTATGATACATAATGCCTATGGGTACACTGATATTCAATGCCTACGGGTACATTAATATGCCCGGTCAGAGAACTAAGGTATGAAATACGTAGGGGTTGCAATAGTGGTTGGCCCTAAATACATTTCTGATTGAACTGAATTATGTGTTATTATAATGTTGCATTATCTAGTATTTGACATATTTATTTATCGCATTTTCTATAAATGATTGTTTGTTACTACTGATATTCGTTTGAATCTCACCTTTTTTCTACATTTGAAAACATTCCAGCAGAAGCTAGAGGATCTAGGGGCAAAACGGTAAATACCGGAAATTGAGGTGTTTGGATCAAGAAGGCAGAGCTGTTGGTTATCATAGATGTAGTTTTAATTTATTTCTGGAGACTTTGTACATATTTTTCAAACCCTATGGGGATTTTCCTATATTGTAAATAAGCACCTGTAATTAGTATGTTCCCGTTATTTCTGTATGCCTACGGAACTGTGCTCTTATTATTCTGCGAATATCGAAATATCAAAGGGTTTGACATAGAAGCTTTAGCTAAGTAATCCATTATGAAAGTTGAGAGCTTTCCAACCACTAGCGGCTCACGTTGAGTAGAACCCCTAATAGCACCAACCATAGATCCCCACCTAAAATCAACAAGAAAATCATTACATAGATTATTAGCTTATGGGGAAAATATCAGGCAATATCTATTTATAAGAAAGTTTTATTGATGCCTATACTCTTGAAACTTAAATTATTAATGTGATTCTGGAATATAGGTTCCACTTGGGTTGCCTGATTAACAACATTGACAAGCTTTGGGGTGGGTTTAGTTTTTGATAATATCCTCCCTTTCCAAACATTGTGAAACAAAACATTTGCTTTAAATATTTGTATTGGAGTTACTTCTTTTATTAAGAGCAATGACGGCGATGTTGGGATTTGATAATTTTGATGAATTTATAATTTTGATTTGTTTTAAATATTTATATTGAACTAATTGGTATAATATAATATTCATATCTTAGCTACTTTAAATGGAATGTAGGAAATTAGGCCCAATTCAAATCAAAATTGAGCCAAAATCATTGTTCGAAAAAAAGCAAATATTTTTGGGAAATCTCGATAAAAACAGGAAATTTTCAGAATTAGAAATGATTTCCCTTCTTAAGCTCTTCTTCAGGAAGGGACCGGAAACAGGATTTCCCAACGCCGTCTCATACCCGAGAACACCCCACCTGCATGTGTGTCCGGGAAAGTTGAATTGTTTATCTTAAAATTGATGTATTACTTTATAGAAAACATATAAAATATATTAAATCTAGCTCATGGCTGGAGACAAGACAGGGAGGGAAGGACACATGGAAGTGGGGGGGTGTTGTTTTTCTGGAAGAGACGATCTTCTAAGCTGCCATTATCCAGGTACTCGTACACAAGGCATCCATACCCTGGGCATGTACTTAGCAGGTGAACAATGTTTGGATGCCTTAAGGTGCTCAAAATCTCAACCTGCATTTTCAAGCGTCAAGACAGAAGATAACTGAGACTAAATGTTCTGATATATTTATATTTGCAAAATGAAATTAGTGATTGTTACTCTTTATATGTTTCACTTCTTGATGAAATGTACAGAGAAATTGTAGTATAATGCAGCTGCATATGAATAAGGATGAGCCTAATCTAATCACATCCTGTGTGATTATTGGGTTTAGAAAATACTACCTTCAGTTCTTAATATAATATCTCATTTGCAGTATAAATTTTTGGTAGTATCAGCATAAAATTTATAAGAACTTGCACTATTTATAAGCCATGGACAACGTTAAACTTCATGCGTAGTATAGACTCACAATCTATTTGGATAAAAAGCAAGTTCCAGTTTGGGGGAAAAAAGCGATTTTATACAGCAAAGCTATAAATTTCTGCAAAAAGAAAATCATTAGTTAGTACCTCTTGTTGAAATTGTCTCTCTCCTTGGTCCATGTCAGGTTTCAAGACCTTAATAGCAACATCAGTGAAATCAAGCACAGCTCTATAAGCAGATCCGCATCCACCTTCACCAATTTTCAATTGACTGTTAAAGCAACGAGTTGCAACTTCAATGTCCTTGATATCGAAATTTCTACATTGAATATTTTTATGACTATTATTATTATTATGTGTCAACCTATTTGATTCTGTCTTCTTCTCTTCCTCTTCCTGCATGGCCCTTATTTCTGCATGCTTTAAGTTGCGCTCTTCTTCTTCCATAATCTGTTCAAGCTCCATTACCTAAAATAAAAATACTTTTCTCTAAGTTAACCATTTTACAGTTTATTCTAAAATTTGATAAACTTTAGTAGAATGTATAAGTTATAACATGAAATACCTTCTGTCTTGCTGCCAAAGCTTCTCTGCAGGCTGAGCTATACTCCTCCATTGTTTTTTTCAATTCTATGCTTAACTGCCGCATTTCGATGCCCAAACCTTTCTGATAGATAACTCATGTAAAGGAGAAAGAAATGTGTATAAAATCGTATAATGGACATTGTATATACAAAAATTATTGATTTCCAAGACACCAACTTATGCCCAAAGAGATCGATCCTATCAATTTGATATTATAGTACTTACTTTGGCATTTGACAAGGTCCTCTTGAGATCGTGTGAGTTCACAGATATAACTTGGTATTCAGGTAACAAAGGAGTCGATTGAGAACTAAGCATCCTTGAATTCTCACCAGAAAATAAATGGGAATTTTGATTTGATGAATACTTTGGTGAGGTGTTTTCAACCCATAATCTTTCTAAATTAGCCTCTTCATAGGACTTATGTGCTTCCACCTTTGACAAATTAGCCTCTTCACAAGACTTGTCTGTTTTCACCTGCATAGTGTCGTTGTTTTCACCAGCATATACCCTATCAAGACCTGAGCCTGGCCAACTATGTTTGAATGATTTTCTGTATAAACAAAAAGGTTGTCAAAGACATTGACCCAAAAAATGAGTAGTGGAGATTCAAAATTCCAGTGATAAATAAAAAGTCAAAGAAAGCACCATGGACATATATAAACTGAACTCCATAGAACCAGTAAAGTCTAACTGCCTCTACCATATTTTCTTTCCAACTTCCAGCATGCCAAATGTTTTCTTTCACTTAAACAAGTTCTATTAAGAAATAAGAATAGAAGAGAGCAAATTAAGCAGGAGAATAATGAATCGTCAAAAAAAAAAAAAAAACAAAGTCTGGAAATAAACTACATAACTCCTAAATGTTAAAACTGATTCAATGAAGGGGAGGCTCTCCTATCTGTGTCTGAAATAGTAAATCCCATAAAAAGAACATGCATGGAACAAGTAAGAGAAGCCATCAAACCAATTATGTCCATAAAATTTTAAAGGGAAAAGTGAAGATGCATGTCAAAAGATTTAAATTACATAGAAAACAAGCCTCAGAACCATCATGCTCAAACAATTTGGCAGTGGCATCTAGAGTCTTGGGGGATCCATCATCTATCTTATTTTCAATGTTGGATTATGAATATATTTAGCAAGATTGTTCTCACATGAACCAGGCGCCTTTAGCTAGGCTGATAAATTTCATCAACTAACAGGTAAAAGGCATCTGAGAGGCTTGAAAACTATGAAGATGGTAGCATTTATTTTTGAATGATACAACTGGTAAACCTGTTTATATCTTCAGAATCTGAGGTATCAGGAAGAAGATTATGCAATTGATCCAGTTGTGAATTTGCCCGAGAAGAGGATATGTCTTCCATCGATATAGTTGGTATGATGCTAATACTTTGAGAGAAACCTGTTGGTTGGATATTTATCACTTTACCTTGTGATATAATATGTACTGTGCAGCACTCTGTCACAGACCTCATTAAACTGTTTGAAACACCTAACCCTTTATATTTCCTGCAGTATAATATAAATTGATTCATAGAATGTCTCTTGACATATTTACAATCTCGCTTAAGTGCATGTCTATGTATAAATATGAGAGAGAGAGAGAGAGGGACCTTGTAAGAGCATTGCGGTGGGAAGCGCCAACAGCAATATTGCTGATAGAATGGTCAGTGATGTAATCCGTAAGTGCACTTGTAACATCATTGCCGTGCAGAACCAACTCCTTCGTTGAGATCTGACATGAATTTCACAACAACCAAAACGATACTGTTGAGTTTTCTCAAGGCCCTTAAGCTCAATGTCATTGATTTTCAGATATGTAAACTGTACAGATGATATTTTTGTCTTATTTTAACCTTTGATCAATCCAGTTTGTAATTTCTGCTCCATAAACAAGTTTAATACTAAATGTGAGATTTGGAGAGTTGAAACTGTTCAACTTTGTTCTTAAATTAATTCAATCTTAGCTTGTGCGCTTGCTTATGCAGATAATCCTTATGATGCCATGTTGATAGGAAATTTAGAAAGATTTATGCTAGAAGGAGATAACTTGCTTGAGTTTAATTATATTTTTCTTCTTGCTTAAGTATTTGAATCAGCTTTTGGAAAAGCCACTTTTGCTGCTGCTGTTAGCTTTTTAAGTTGTATATCCATTTGCTGTTAGTTTTTTGTATGCAAGTTGTACGTCCACCTGCTATTTAGATTTCTTCATGTAAAGGAAATCTCCTCTCATAAATAGTTAGGATATAACTTGTAATGGACAGATTTTGATAAATGAAATCTGATATGGTTTAACCACTCTCTTTTCCCCCTCCATTTCTGTTCTTCCTCCCCCCAGTTCAGGTCTGTTTTCCTTCTCCCTCACTCTCTTTCAGTCTTTTCTTTTACCAAGTTCAAATCTGTTTTGTGTGAGAATCAGTGAGTATGTGGGTGTTTTACATCATCTATACATATAAGTAAGCATAATTATATAAAGCACTACTGTCCAACAATTTAGTGAAGGTCTTTGGCATGCTTAAAAGTTAAATCCGTCTACATGGCTTTGTTTATCACCAAAATGCATATTACATACCATTATGGTCATATTTATAAGTCCAGTTTGAAAAAAAAAAAAAAATTGATCCTAATTCCACTTTAAGAGTAACAAATAAAAGTGTTACAATTTTACCTCTATTAAAAGTAGAGAGAGAAGAAAGAGGTGAAAAATAAGAGAGAGAAGAAAGAGGTAAAAAATACTCATTTATAAATGAGGGTAAAGTTGAAAAAATTTATCAAGATTAATACTTTAAATATATAAGCGGAGAGTGAGAAATAAGAAAAAATGTTATCAAATAGGCAATATTTCTTATAGATTTTGTAGGTTATTGTACATATGATACTTAAGACAAATTTTTAATTAAAATTTTACTTAATTGATAAAAGAAAAAGTTGTTTAACTTTTTTGATATGTTTTTTATAATTATATAATATATAATGCTAGCAACAAATAACATGTTTACATAAACGTTGGATGTAAACAAGCAAATCATATTTGATAGGCTAAACTAGAAGTTTGAATTAAGGGTTAAGGGATAAAAATATCCATAAATTTTTTTCAAAAGTGCATCCACCACCATAAACATTTTTTTTATGTAAAAGTAACCATGAACTTGTAAAATGGGGGTAAAAGTGACAATTCCGTTGAAATTAACTAATGCCTTTTTTTTCTTTTTCTATTTTAATGACCTTAATTTGGTGAGTTATAGTCAAATATATAATATTATATGGTTATTGGTTTAGGTGAAACCCCCCATTCCTGGAAGTTTCATATCTTCAGACTTCAGTATACGTCCATTTGGCTGTGAAGAGTTAAAAGTCAGTCAACACCAATCACTTAAAGTTTCATATCTTACAGTATATGTCCGTTTGGCTGTGAAGAGTTAAAAGTCGGTCAACTCCAATCACTGCCTCATTCCTTCCTCACCATTTCAATTTCATGGCTGCTGCTGCTTCGTCGTCGTCATCCTCCTCCTTCTCTTCACTTCCTCCCAAGAAACATGATGTGTTTCTTAGTTTCAGAGGTGAAGATACTCGCAGGACATTCATCAGCCATCTCTTCACCGCCTTGTGCCGAAGAGGAATTCGAACCTACATAGATAATGAGCTCCGGAAAGGGGATGACATCTCAGACGCACTCACCCAGGCAATTAAGGATTCAAGTATAGCTGTTGTGATCTTCTCTGAGAACTATGCCTCCTCAAAATGGTGTTTGAATGAACTCATCCAGATCCTTTGGTGTAAAGAGGTCCAAGGACAGCTTGTTATTCCGGTCTTCTATCAAATTGACCCATCTCATGTGCGCAATCAGAGGCAAACTTACGGGGAGGCATTTGCAAAACATGAGAGAGACTTCAGGCTTAATCATGACAGGGTGAACAAGTGGAAACAAGCTCTCTTTATAGCTGCAAATTTGGCTGGCTGGGACTCTCGAACCTGTAGGTCAGTATAGTCTTCTCACCTTTCAAACTGGATGTTTGATCAAATTTCTGCTCATTTAGCAATCAATTAACCACAGTTTTGTTTTTTCTTTTTTTCCTTTTTTTCTTTTCTTGCTGGCCAGAATTTTAGTTTTCTATGTCCATGATTTCATATCTTAAATATTTAGATCTTGACAAATAAAATATTTATATCATATCAATAATTTTGATGACCATTTATTTTTATGAAATAGCAACACTAAAATCTTAATTGACGGCTTTGTGAGTCATATTTTCTTACGGCCATTACATGATACTCATATTTTCTCTTCTTTCATTTGGAGTGCCTCTGGAAAATTGTCATTGAAATGTGTTCAAGTTGTACCACCTATCTCAAATCAATTTTTAGCGGAGACAACATAAATAACGATATCACTGATTTTATTTTCCGCAACTTTAATTGATAGTCCGTTTATTTTTTCCAATCTCTTCCCTTCCCCCTCCCATCTCCTTGTTACAATAATAATACTTTCTTTTATCGGATAAGTTAATGAATGTGCCAACTTGCCAGACAAAAGCTCATGTTGCTTCTGCAGATTGGAATTATTCTATTAGCCAACTAGATTTTGTATGGCCTTCCTTGAAAGGGAGAGGATATTATCATTGGACATGTGTAATCTGTTGTTTGCTTGATGTAGCTCCTCTCTTACCTTAAAAAATAGTAATACTTTCCTTTTTCTTTTTTTTTATCCTTTTTCATATTGTAGGGATGAATCAGAACTCATTCAAAACATTGTCAATGACGTTCAGCAAAAAATTAACCTCAGTTATCCAAGTTCATTGATGGGTCTTGTTGGAATTGATGAAAATTGTGACGAGATTGAAAGGTTATTGGAAAAAGTCCCAATAATTGGAATTTGGGGCATGGGTGGTATAGGCAAGACAATGATGGCTAAGGCTTTGTTTGCCAAACTCTCCTTCAAATTTGAGAGTTCTTGCTTTTTGGAAAATATAAGAGAAGAGGAAGAAAAGCATGGATTGACATATTTACGCAACAATCTCTTGTTTGAGCTACTAAATGAAGAAACTTCCCCTCATAGGCCACCCAATGTTGCAAATAACACCTTTGTTAAGAGAAGACTAAGCTGTAAAAAAGTCTTCGTAGTGCTTGATGATGTTAGTAGTTGGAAGCAATTAGAGTATTTAGCCCCATATTGTGAATACTTGGGACTAGGCAGTAAAGTCATTATTACAACAAGGCATAAGCAATTGCTTGTAATTGCTAGAGTTAATGAAATATATGAGGCCCAGCCTTTGAGCGACCACAAATCTGTTGAGCTCTTCAACCTAAGAGCTTTCCACTCATACCAGCCAAAAACTGGTTATGAATCCCTCTCACAAAGGATTGTTCATTATGCACAAGGCATCCCATTAGTGTTGGTAGTATTGGGTTCATCTCTTCGTTCAAAAACTCCAAAGGAATGGGACAGTGCACTGTCAAAACTAAAGAAGAGTCCAAACGAAGACATTCTAAAAGTTTTGAAATTGAGCTTTGATGGATTAAATTATGAAGAGAAGGAAATGTTTCTAGATATTGCATTTTTTTTGAAGGGTGAAGAGAAAGAATATGTGATAACACTACTAGAAAGTTTTGGTTTCCATGCGAGAATTGGGTTAGAAACCCTTGTAGATAGAACTCTTGTAACTATTGATGACAGCCAAGCACGGATGCATGACTTAGTAAGAGAGATGGGCTATGAAATTGTTCGTCAAGAATGTATTAAAGAACCTGGAAGACGAAGTAGATTATGTGATCCAAAAGACGTCCATCATGTGTTGAAGAATAATACAGTAAGAAGCATTATGTTTATAATTATCATGTGTCGCATGTTAAATCATATGATTTTCACATGAATGCAATTGATTGTTACATTAATATATATTTATTCAATTTACTCCTACTTTATATTGTGTTTTCAGGGAACTGATACAATTGAAGGCATAGTATTAGATCTGTCCAAAATTAAATGTTTACACTTGAGCATTGATACCTTCAAAAAGATGCCTAATCTAAGATTTATAAAATTCTATTCGCTCAAGAATAAGAGATCTTGTAAGGTGGACTTGTCTTCTGGCCTTGAATCATTACCTGGGCAATTAAGGTACCTTCAATGGGATGGTTATCCTTTGGAGTATCTACCATCCACATTTTGTCCAAAGAAACTTGTGGAACTTTGCATGCGAAACAGCCAGGTCAAAAAACTTTGGGATGGGGTGCAGGTATATAAATGTGAGAATGTATGTTTCAAGTTTTAGTCAAGGTTTTATGGTCTTCTTTCTCATGTAATGTTTTTCTTTTTAATCGTGACAGGATTTTGTGAACTTAAGGAGCATAAACCTTGCTGGATGCAAACAATTGATAGAGCTACCTGATTTTTCAAAGGCACAAAATCTTAAATCGGTGGATCTTGAATTATGTGAAAGTTTGTGTGATGTTCATCCATCTATCTTATCTTTACAAAGGCTTGTTTCCTTGAATCTCAAAAAATGCATTAAACTAAAGAAACTCCGTGGTGAGAATCCTCTAAAGTCACTAGAAGATATCCATCTCAATGGGTGCTTTAGTTTGACAGAATTTTCATTGTCATCAAAAGAAATCGAAAGGTTAGAACTAGGAACTTCTCGCATTGAGATATTGGACTCATCAATTAGGCATCTTAGTAAACTTAAACAGTTCAGTCTTAATGGTTCAAGATTGAAGAGTCTTCCAATAAATGAGTTATGTTGTCTAAGATCTCTAGAGGAGCTACGGCTTTCTTATTTTGAACAAGTAATTGACAAACTGAAGCTACATATTCTGTTTGATACCTTGCGGTTTTTACAAAAACTACATTTGGATGGGTGTCGGAACTTAACTGAACTTCCTAACAATATCAAGCATCTTTCAAGGCTAAAAGTTCTTTCTTTTAAGAACTGTGATCGACTACAATCTATTCCAGAGCTTCCACAATCCATAGAAGAATTAGATGCCACTAACTGCTCATCATTAGAAACAATAACTCTGAATACTGAGAAGAAATATTCATTGTTGCCAGAAGAAGGAATGATGGCTTTAGTACCCTATTCCTCAATTGGGTATCTTGTGAAACTTAGAAAGCTTCGCCTTAATGTCTCAAGTCTGATGAATTTTTCTATTGAGCAGTTATGTCCTTTGAAATCTCTTAAGGAGCTCACTCTTCTAGATTGTGGACCAATGGTTTTTAAGTCAAATTTGCACAAGTTATTTGATGCCTTACACTCTTTGGTAGACCTTTTTTTGGAAGGATGTAGGAACTTGTATGAAGTTCCTGACAACATCAGCTCCTTATCATCATTATATTTATTGGGATTGGTAGGAAGTAATGTAGAGTACTTGCCTTCTAGCATCAAGCATCTTCTGAAGTTAGACTACATTTACTTGACCAATTGTAGGAGGCTTCGATCTCTACCAGAACTTCCACCATTCACTAGATATATAAAGGCCACTAATTGCTCATCATTGGAGGTTGTGTACCCCTTAACAACTTCTAGACTGCGATGGAAATATCTGGTAGAGTCCCTCTTTCTTGAAAATTGCTTGAAGTTGGAGGAGCATTCACTTTCCTGTATTGAGGAATATGCTTATGTATCATTGAAGCGAGCGGCATATCTCAATCGAATTAGTGCTTTTTGTTACCCAGGAAGAAAAATTCCAAAGTGGGTTGCATATAACCAAGCAACCAAGGCTTCAAGTTTCATAACCATTGAACTCTCTTCAGCTGTGAACAACTTGTTGGGCTTTATTTTCTGCTCTGTTCTTCCCCAGTTCACATCAAAACCAAACTGTTAGAGTTACCTGAAATGCCAAATATATTTTGAAGATGGTGAAGAAGTTAAAGGCAAGGGTGACGATATGCGGATAACAGAACTAAATTCGCATCATGTTTTTCTATGGTATGACCCGATCTACTCTGTTTGCATTTTAAGGGATCTTATGGAAAGAGAGGATGATAAGGACATTAAAAGTAATCCCAAGCTTTCATTTGAGTTTTCTGTTGTCTCTTATGATAAGAATTACCATATAACCAACTATGATTTGATAGAAGCATGTGGAGTTTGCCCAATATATGCTTCAGAATATCACAATTTCCTTCAACAAGTGGAATTCGGGTTGGATTTGGGTAGCCGAAAAAAGAGTGGTTGTGATAATGATGAGCATTCACTTTGTGGAATTATGGAATATGCTAGTTCCTCATTGAAGCAAGTATATGGCAATTTTGAAACGTGGATTTCTTCCCCTGAAATGGCAAACACACCTGTGGGGTTTCTAGACAAAACCACATATAGTCGTTCAGTTTATTTTCAACTTCAATTTTTTGATGACTTGTTGGGTTTCATTTTTTGTTTTGCAATTCCTCAATTCTCCTCGGAGGAAAAGGATCGAAGTCACTCAAGCTGTCGATGCAGCTGGCTTTATGATTTTGATGTTGAAAAAAAGTACGAATTAAATCATTATTTTGAAGGCCCAAGAGGATGGCATTTTTCGATGACAAAATTGAATTCGGATAATGTCTTCCAATGGTATGATCCCCTCTTTTGTGAATTTATATTAGATCAAGTTAGAAGAAAAAGAGTTAGGAGTGTGGGATTGCTTTCATTTGAATTTGAGTTTGGTGATTGCTTGATTGAAGAATGGGGAATCCACCCAATATATGCCTCAAAATATAACAATTTCCTTCGACAAAAGGAATTGAAGTTGGAGCTAGGCATGAAGAGACCTCGAGATGCTAGTGATGAGGAAGAACTACTTACTCTAACAAAGAAATTGAAACAATCTTCTCTTCAACCTACCCACATTGATGAGTTACTACTCTCACTATCTGAATTGAATTTGGAATTTGTGAAGGATAGCAGCACCCTACAAAAATAAATTACTACCAATTCTTTATCGGTAATCTCTCTCTCTCTCTCTACATTTATCCATTAATTAGGCTTGAGTTTAGTGCAGGATTAATATTACTTTGGCTCAGTCCAAAAAAAAAATGTTACTTTGGCAACTACTTTTGTAATATGGATGCATCTGCGTGAGAAAAGAATTAACTGTAAGCAATCTATAGTAGTGTTATCTTATAAAACGATTATACTAGTTTGTTTGTAACAAAGTAGAAAAAATTCATTTTAATTTTCTATTAATAGACTATTGTCCAAATTTTTAATTTTTTCAAACTCAACAACGAGTTCGAAGAGTTTCATGAGACAAAATTTGGATGGATGAAACTAGCAAACAAGCATTGCTGGTTTCTTACCAAATGACTAATCTATTTAAGAATTTAAAGCTTTTAGGTTTTTTTTTTTTTTTGGAAATTGACAATCTAGGACATGATTAGACATTTAATATCAAACAATGGTCGTCACTACTTGCAATTTCTTACTACCCAAGCTTCTAATTTTTACAACTTTTAGTCCTTATTAGAAATTAGTTTTTAAATTAGGTCCTCAATTCCCATTCTCACATTTCTTTTTGTTGCCTGGGGAAGCCTTCTTTCTTTTTGATTGATGTAATGGGACTAAAATTTGATTAAGATTACAAGAACTGTGACTCGCTTGCTCAAGTGAGTAATCTTGAAAGAAGAACTATTTGATGTTGCAAAGGCAGAGTTATTTAGACATAAACTGATGATAGTCTTATTGATCTATCTTCTGCATGTTTTATGTGTTCTGATTTAATAGTAAAGATTTGGAGTAATTATTTCTTGCATACAATGGGCATATTTGTTATGGCGTTGATATTGCTTATAAGCTGTTTTTCACATAAAGTCAGACAAAACTTCTCTCACATACTTACCTCATATATCGTAAATCACAATTGAAAAGCTATTTTTAAGTATTTCAATCACTGTTCCAAACGAACACAATAACTTCCAGTTCAATTATGATTTATTTTGCCCATTATAAATTCCTTTTCTTGACTGAGCATTCTTTGCATGACTGATAAGTTGTTTAGTAGTTGCTTGAAGTAATAATAGAATTGCTTCTCGTACCATAACTACATGCAAAATTATAACTAGTTTTACTATTTTGTTACAGAAATGAAATGTGAAGGTGACTCAGGAACTCATGCAAGCCATACCTTTGTGTTCCTTGCACTTGCAAAAGTTGAGACTTTCATCTCATGAAGCATGCTTGTTTACATATATTGGTATTTTTAAAGGGTTGATTCTAATTCTGAGCAGTGAATTGTGGTTCTTAATATCCTCCAGGATGCATAGTGCTATTTATCGTGGTTAGTGGGACTATTATTTGATAAAAAGGACTTGTAATAATTGCACCTTAACCCGAAGTTTAAAACACCCAACTGACTCAAATGCACCTTATTAAGTTTCATTTATGGAGGGAGATGTTGACGAGAGGAAGGGAGAATAGGGAAGTGCTGTTCAGGCATCTAAAATTTTGTTGCTTTCCAAAATCCATAGTCAACATATAAAAGGACAATATTACCCTTTTTTTTTATTTCTTATTTACTAAATAAGGGACCAGCTTGGGAAGTTAAAGATTAAAAAAAAAAAAAAGAATTCGTTGAACAAATCTGTAAACAAAGTTTTTGTTGGCTAATTACATATACTCCCTGCGCTCTTTTTTAAGGAACAATCTTTTTTAGGGTAATCCTTAATATAAAAAGCAAATACTTATGTTTTTATGAAATTTTATACTAATCTTTCTATTTTTTTCCTATTAAATATATGATACTCATTATTTCTACAATAAAATTTTATTCATTATCTCTCATATACTTATTTATAAATGAGGATATAATTAGAAAAAAAATACATATTTTATATATTTATTATTTTTAACTAACATTTTAAACCGTATGATTTTGATAGTTATTTCTTATGAAAAAGGAAAAAGTAGCCAAAGAGTATAATATATCAACCAACTTTTTGAAATATGGTTAGTTCCAAAGTCAACGTCACGTTAGGAAGAATTCCAAAAGTCAACTTTTCAAAGTAGCTTTTTGTTTTTGTTGCCAACCACGTTGCTCTAAACCACTAGGCAACCCCATTGATTTTCTTGTTTGAATAAATAGATAAACTAAAAAAACAATTCCACTGTCAGTATTAAATTCTTAAACTGTGTTTGGTTGGAGGTTTTATTAGTTAGGTAAGATTGAGAGAAAGTTAGAAACTAAAAGTAGGTGTTTGGTTAGAAGGAGGTAAGCTGAGGGGTGAGAGGATTTTTTCTCTTTTAACGGTCAGCTCACCTCTAAAAAACCTTTTTCCCTCTGCCATTCGATTTTTTCATCCACTTCTCCCGCTTGAAATCCCTTTTTCCTTCGTCTCCTTTCATGCGTTCAGTAGTTGAGCGACGTCATCTCCGGCCGCTTCTCCAGCCGCTGTTGCCGCCACCTGCTTCTGCGGCCACCATCGGTTGCTCTTCAAAGGTCGCTGCCAGTCCATTTGCATTGTCCTGTAGATCGCATCGACTCCTTCGTGATTCTGCTCCTCCAGTGTCGTCTCGGGCCCCTCCTCCAGCTTTCGCCTCCTGCTTCGTCTGTTGCTCATCCAAGGCCTACTCCATCGGTTGCTCCTTTGTTCAGGTAAGATTAATGTCTGTCATGATTTTTCTAGTTAAAAAAAAAAAAGCTGCTTTCTTTCTTTGTGGAAATTTCTGTATAATAAATATATTTTTGGCTCTTATGTTGTGATATAAATTATATATTATATTTATTTGGTGTGGTTTTGAGAAACTCACTTGAAGCTCGATTCTGCGCTTCCCTGTTTCGTTTTAGTTTTGACTCTGTGACTGAGTTTGTTTGGTTCCATAAGATTGAAAATCTTTGTTTCAATCTTCTTAATTGCAAATTTTTTTCTTCTTAATTGGCCATTAAGTATCGAATTGTCACCCATTTCATGTGGTGGTATGACTGCTTCAAGCGGTACGTTGCTTTTCTAGATAGGCACTTAATGGTTATATTAGCTTCTTGTTAGATGCCATCAAACCTCAAGAATTATGTCCCATGAATTTCGTTCTAAATCCTAGTATTGCTATTTTAGGGAAGCTGAGTGGGACAAGGCATTTAAAATCTCATCTGAGCTTCTTGACTTCTTGCATTCAGAAAACTCCAGGTATGAGCAGTTGTACTTTGAAAGGAAATGTCAATTCTTGCGTATGATGGCTCAGTTGCTTGGTATGATGAGCCGTATGAATGGTTTAGGTGGCTCAATAGCCTTATTTGAGTTCATGGGTTCCAAGAACCATGGTGGGAGCTTCTCATGTGTGAAGACTTCTTTGTCGTGCTTCCACCAATGTCATTCATTGAGCATTTCAGAGCTCTCGCCCCTCACTTGCGTGTTTTATACCCTCATGAGCTTGACCAATCTCTGCTAATTCACAACCGTGCAAATTCCACACATATGAATGGGGAGCGGGGTCCGTGATGTGCATTACCTGATGCGCAGTGTGATGTGCACAATCTCAGCCGTTCGTCCCATCTATGGTGAGAAATATTTCATTAATCAAAACGACGTCGTTTTGATTACTGAATCTGGACCACTCACTCAAAATCTCAATCACAACCGTTCATAACATTTTATTTAAACTTCTTTTGTTAACCTTTTTCCTCAACACGCTGTGACCTCCGGTTCTTATATATATATATATATATATATATATATTTTGCCATTCAGTTTTTATATCAAGTGAAGCTTTATCTTTATATCCCATGGAATTTTTACCTTATTACTTTTGTAATTATAAACTCTCCCAGTTATTTTATTTCTCACTTTTTTTGCCAAATATTTTATTTCTCACTTAATTTAATGTAAATGTTTCTTTACATCAATAAATTTGATTAAAAAAAATAAAAAATTACCTCCAACTTGCTGCGCTGATAATATTAATGTCAACCTCCCAATTTTCTCCTATTAGTTACGTATTTGTCTCTTCTTTATGTAAAATGCAATTCATCCTTCTATTATATGGAAATAAAGAGAAAAACTGATAAAATACAATGCCAAAAGAATTAGTCAAAATACAATGTTTTTGCTCTCCATCCATTAACTTACTATCATCTCATCTATCACAATAATTAAATATTTAGTATTAAATTGCCAAAATTATCGCTACATCAAAATGGTTGACGGAACTCAAAAGTTCTGCTGAAGAATAATGAACCACAATCTCTCAAGAAGGTACATTGTTCTGCCAAAATGGGTAGCTGAATCAACATATAAACCCAAAGATGGAGGAGCTAACAAAATTATCTGAAATCTCATTTCTACACAAGACTAATGGTGCTACATTGAGAACCTGTTATTAAGACAACATTGTCAAAATATAATTATTGTAAAAAATTGAAATAAAATTTCATGTAATTAATATTGATTGTCTTAATGCAAGAAGTTGAAGTGTACCTAGTGATTGAAGAGATTTGATTTTTCTTTTCTTGCCTTACTTTAGATTCAAGAGGCTTTTGCAAAGAGTTGACATTTTGTCTTCTCTTACCTTGCTTTTGAAGGACACAGCTGGGTTTATTTTGTAACACTTTAGCACCCTGCAATTAAAAAATGGTCAATATTAGCTAAACTTAAGATGAAAATGACAAAAGAAAAATTTAGTCATTACCTTGTATATATGATTAGATTGAACTTTTCTCTTTTTGTTTGATTGATTATCAACCCAACTCATCCATCGCCTTTTATGCCTCTTCCCCTCTTTCTTCTTCAAAACAGCAGTTATAGCACATTTTGTACACATTTTGCAAGATGTTTCATCTTCAGAAGATTCACGCATGGCCAGAATATCACTAACTTTCTTGCTTAGTTCTAAGATCGTATGTTGCACAATATCAAAAGTCTCTTGACATTTTGACGCTTCAGACACCAATCTTACAAACATAGGGCATAATTGCCTGTAACGCATTGAACTTTCCATCTTTGGATCAACTTTAATCTCATTACCCAATGTATCTTGTACAACTTCACATCTTGCTTCCCTTGTCCACCTTTTTAATATATATTGTTTCGGAAGTTCATCAACTTCTAAATGTGTATATATCCTTAATGCACGGCAACAGATTAATCCATATTGCTGAAACTTCATGCAACTACAATTGGTGCAACCATTAGTACTATCATAAGTAACTTTCCACTCTCCTGGTCTAGTAATCATTCTAACCACATATTGCTTTACATCACCTATCTCATCTCTTTCTTTTATACGACATGCACAACTACAATCCCATTCATCTTGGAAGACATCAAATATAGCAGGAGTGTAGATTTGAGAAACTTGTTGGAGCATCGGTGCATTTCTCACAATCAATCTAGGAAGTTTCTCACGTGTGTTAAAGTCTTGTTGCAACTCAGTATATCGCTTGTCATAAACAACCATTTCAAAGAGTTTCAAGAATCTATTGATATCAAGTTCAGGAGTCATACAATCCTTCAAAGATGAATTGACACTTTCACTTAATTGGGTGCTCCTCATGCCAATTGTGAAAGCATGTTTCATATAGCAAACTGCCCATTTTTCTTTTATCTTGTATATGGAGGACAACCAAGAATTTTCTTCCAAATTGTAAGTCGATAGTAGCTTTCTCCAAGCATCCTCAAACTCAGATTCTTCATCATAGTTGAACAAGCACTTGTTAAGATCAGTCAAGAAATGTGATCCATCTTTCATCAAGTTCCCTAAATGTTTAATGTCATTTCTATGCAAATGGAAAATGCACAACCCATGTTTAACCTCAGGCATTACATCTTGTAGTGCTCTAGCCATTGCTTGATCTTGATCAGTAAAAATAGTATGTGGTTGCTTTTGTTTGTGAGCCTGCAAGAATGTTTCAAAAAGCCATTTAAATGACTCTATTGTCTCATCATACAATAATGCAACACCAAATATTACCGCTGTTCTATAATGGTTGAAACCTGAAAATACAGCAAGGGGTCTATTTTGACGATTTGTGCAGTATGTAGTATCAAATGAAACAACATCACCAAAACAAGCATAATCAATTAGCATGTGAGGATCAGCCCAAAACACATTTGTTATTTGCTCATCAAAATCCATCTGATAAGCATGAAAGAAAGATGGATTCTCTATCAGCTGCTGTTGAAAATATTGTAATAGACATCCAGCTTCTCCATACTTCATTTCTCGTTGCCTCCTTTGCCTCAAATAGCTTTTGACATCCTCTCTTGTAAACCCCAAATTGGCTCTACCTCCAACTTTTTTACTCATTAAATTAAATGTATCCTTTTGTTTAAGCCCTACATCATTTGCCGTCTCTATTTCAATGCCTTGAGTTTCATTTACTTGGCGTTGAGATCGTAGGAGATGTGCTGATTCTTTAGAATGCAAAGGGTGATTATGTTCACCAACAAATTCGCTAACTCTCCACTTTCCATTCACAAGCTTCACATACATTTTTGCTTTGCAATCCGTTCTAGTCTCTGCTCGAGGATATTTTATTGTATAATCCCTCTTGTCTGGCTGTCGCACTCCTTGCTTACTACATACATATCTATAACAAGTAATGATAGACTTGTCCCTCCTACTATAAGTGAAATTGTGCTTCCTAACATTAAAACCCATTTCATGTCCATAATTAGTCCAAAATTCATATGCCTCATCTAAATTTTCAAATTCAAGACCTATTCTCGGTGTGAAGTTGATATCCATCCTGTTGAATCTACACAATCTGGGTTGCAGTGACTACAATCACAAAAGCAATTAAAAACTAGAGGGAATTCATTCAAAATATATCCAAAAAAATTTTTAAGTGCATGAGATTCAGTTCATATTAACAAGTATGTACTCATATCATGTAGCAGCAAAATGAACCCGGCAGTTTAGAAGCCTAGTGATAATGCAATGTCATTAATCAAAACAATTTTGCACAAGCTCTAGAATTTATGGACAGCAGCAAGTGATGAATTCAAGGCACAAACATATTCAAATTCTCAATTCCAAGATTCTTGTCATAGCAACTAAATGATAACAAGAAGTAATTTAGCAAGTTTCCAAACAGGTATAGTTCAGGGTAATGACATCAGGAAATGCACAAGTCACAATTTAGGGAGTGTAGTAGTGAGCAACTTCTAGCAAATTCAAGAGACAACAATTTTAGCAAGTGTAAATCAGATTTAGGTGACTGAATTTATTTCCAAAACATCAGATGAAAACTCACTACCGCAATTTCAGGTTTGACAACAAAAAATATACCCATATTCAGGTTTGAAAACTCACATCTTGCCTGTATCTTTATTTTTTTAAGTGAAAAAATATACCCATATCATATATTATTGTCCACATCTTTATTTTGGTCAATAGGCATATCGTATACTCAACCAAAGAGCCTGTCTCATATATTATTGATGACTGATGTAAACATTTTTTATGATTTTATTCAGTATAAATCATGTCGTTGTATTTATAAATTAAATTAAATTGTGAATGGCATTGTCATCACTTGATTTATTGTATACATTATGATGTAAACATATTATGCTTTCGACTTTTTAATTGCCTCTGCATCTGATAGGGTCACATGTAAAAATCAACTAGCGTGGCTCTCTTTAATCTATTAATTATGTGGTTTATTAAAGCTGCATTAGAAATAGAGTTATTCACTTATTCCTTAACTTGTATTGTAACAATAAGCTACTAAAACATCTTTGGGACATTTTGCCCCTTTCGACATTCTCCATAAAAACTCAAAAAGATGGATTTTTTAATCATAAATCCGCATATTTAAAACATTTTTAGACTCATAAATATCAAAAAAGTTATAAAAAACATACCTTTAGACTTGCCCCCACCTCAATAGAGTTTTCCCGCGCATACTTCAGCCACAAAGGTGAATTTCAGTGATCTCTGTCTGCAGCAACGTGTTGGAGAAGAAGAAGTTTAAATAAAATGTTATGAACGGCTGTGATTGAGGTTTTGAGTGAGTGGTCCAGATTCAGTAATCAAAACGACGTCGTTTTGATTAATGAAATATTTCTCACCGTAGATGGAACGAATGGCTGAGATTGTGCACATCACACTGCGCATCAGGTAATGCACATCAGGGACCCCACTCCCATATGGGAATTAAGGCTCTGACTGGGAAAGAGGTTTTGGAGTTTGCTCACGAGCTTGCGTCCTTTGGAGTCTCTGGCTCTCCCAACCACCGTCGTGTCACCTTTGCTGAGCCTACTTATGCTGTTCGTGGTGGGCGCCAGCGCCGTCGAGGTTCTCTTCTTCCTAACAGTAATGGCCCCCGTTGTGTGCTTCAAGCCTGTTCTGATCTGGGTTCTTGCGAATCTTCAGCAAAAAGATTCGCATGGGGGTTGCATGAGCTCTGGTTCACTCCCCAATCCCAGAATGGGCAGTGCCGTGGTTGGGTTTTGGCTATTTAGGCTACTCATTTACTCCCGTTATGTAACACTATGGCTTCTCTTTTGGTTTACTTGCGCATGTATCACCTCGATCCTCATTCACTTCCATCTCTCCATTTGGGCTTGACAAACTCATGGTCCTTATCTGTGCTCGATGGAGTCTTTCACCGATCACTCTTCTCTTACCACGGGAAGCCTTGAACCTCGTTGGTTTGCCTGGGTGGCCCATGTCTTCTGGGAGACGTGCTAAAACACCCGCCGGTTTGTTCTTCTCTGAGTTTCTCGTTCCTTTCATAGTGGTGGAGCTGCATGACGGCCGTCTTTTGCTCGATGCATGTCCTATGCATACTGTTATCATTTTGTGTTGGGGTTTGTTGTATTTTCCTTTCTAGTGTTTTAGTTTTTGTCTCTTGTGCTTGTATGTATTTTTTTTTTGTTCGGTTTATCAGAGTTTTGTCTAGGGGTGTTCAAATTCCGGGACGAGACCGGGAATACCTCCCGTCCTGGGATTGGCCGGGACTAGGATGTCATTCCCGGTTTCAATATCGGTCCCAGGAAATTCCCGAGACAACCGGGACCAGGAATTCCTGGGACTGGGACTGGGAATTCCCAGTCTTAATAATATAATTATATTAATTAAATTTTTTATAATCTAGTGTTTAAAGTGATTATTTAACACCTAATAAGGTCATAAAAATCACACAAATTGAGTTAGAATTGAAAAATAACATATTATTATCACATTCATCATTTTTGTTATTATCTTTATACATTATATAGTTAGAATTTGTATCACGATATATACGATTTAACTCTAACTAAATATGTGATATAGATTTTATCAAATGATAACTTAATTTATGGGGTAAAAAATACAAAAATAAAATAAAAACCTATTTTTTAAGAAAAAAATAAAATAAAATAAAATAAAAACCGGGACCGGGAATTCCCGGGATCACAAGGTGTGATCCCGGTCCCGGGTTTTTTAGATCCCGATCCCGGCCGGGACGGGAAATTCCCGGGATAAAATATCTGGGACCGGGCCGGGACAACCGGGACCGAGATACTTTGAACACCCCTAGTTTTGCCCCGACTATATCAGGATCCGACCCGCATCGCACACCTGACTATGGTGGGAGGGTCTCCCAATAAAAATTTTCTATATACACAAGTTTCAAACCTGAAACTTTACTTAAACGAAATCAAATCACTTATCACTCGGACCAATCCTATTGGTCTTATGCTTGTATGTTTGCTTTTTCCTTTCCCGTACTTTCATATTTTCCTGCTTTCTACTTTGTCTTGGGCAGGCCTGTTTTGTTGAGGCTCATATGTAAGCTAGCCTAAGATCTGTTGTAATCATTTTGCTTTGCTTTCAATGTATTTTGCTTTTAATAAAAAAATTTATCAGAGTCAACTTCCCACTTAGCATGCCACATAAGTCAATTTAATGAAGTTAGTGCCATGTAGGCTAAATTAACACCATCAAATGTAAATAAAAGTCCTTTTTCAAATTTTAGGGACCAACAATCATAAGCAAAGCAAACTTGAGGACTAAAACCACCTGTTTCAAATTTAAGGAATCAAAACCAAAATTGGATAAAACTTTAAAGACAAAAAATGGCATTAGCCCCTAATAATTTCTTTAAAAAATAATTTTATAGACAAAAATTAATATCACGTTCTTATTTTATTATTAACTGATATTCCTTCAAGTCTTAAATATTTAAATTATATTACTAATTTATATAAATTAATTAAGTCTATTATTTATTTGTAAAATAAAGGTAAAAAATTAGTTATTAGTAAAAAAATATATGTTGTCTTTTTTAAAATACAATTCATTTACATCCTATTACCGTGTGTAATCAATATGAAAACAAAATTTCATACTAATTTGTTATTTGGTTTTATAAGAAATAAATTTAATTATAAGTTGGACATGCGTAATTGGCCTAACTGTTGAAGAAAAAATCTAAAGCTTCGAGACCAATGGGATCGATGAAAATAGTGAATTAACCAGCTTTTTTGAAAGCAAGTTAATACAAGACTTGGGTAAGATCTAACTAAGTGAGCATTTGAAAGTGCTTATTTTTTAGAAATAAGCATTTATTACGTAAATAGAGACAAAACTCATCTTATATACTTACCTCGTATACTATAAATCATAAATTATAAGCATTTATAAATAAAAAATAAACCATCCTAAATAAACACTGAAAAAAGTGTGAATATTAAGTTTAGAGGTGTGCTTTGTGTGAATTTCAAGATGTCGTGATTTAGCTACTGACTTGAGTGGTTGGGTAGCTTTTATGGAGGAGTGTTCCTTCTAGTGAAAATTTAATTTATTCATTTAAGGAAAATAAATATTATATATGTTTCATTTGATGTAAACTGAAAATTTATTGGTTTCATGTCAAAAAAGATGTGTGAGGACTAAAAACTAACTCTAAAACATTTCTCTTAGCCTAACTTATATGGACTTTATACCATTGTAGTTGGCTTGACTATTGTAAGTGAAGGAAGAAAAATGCAAAATTACTTATATAGTTATGGCTTGTGCAAGGCTTTGGAAATGATAATGGTAACTGGTGAATTGTGAAGTATTGTTCAATTAAGAGCCACAAACTTGATGTGTTTTTTTTTTTCATAAAAACGTATTATATGCGCTTCTTATTTTATTATCAACAAATAACAAATACATTGTATGTATTATTTCTCACAACATTCCATTTTTTTTTATGAGAATCAATATTCATTAAAAATATGAAATGCTTTTAGATCAGAACTCTACTGTCAAACATAGACATGACTGCAGAAATGTGTACAAATTAGGATGAATATTGGTAACTAGTAAAATCTTATCAAAGTTAGTTTGCGTGTGTTTAAATTAGTTTTTAAAAATAGTTTTTATGATTTATGAAGTAAATATATGAGAGAAGTTTTGTCTCGATTTACGTAAACCTAGATTTAAAATCTAAATTTGGGTAATTCCCAAACACCCTTATGCAAGGATGTAACGTTCTGGAGTATCACATTGGACGAAATGCTTTTACATTTCCTTCTTAGCAATAAAATAAAAAGTATAGGCAAGGTACAAAATTTTTTCATATAAAAAAGTTCAAGTCTACCTGATGAATGTATAGAAAGATATTAAGATACATTTTTAAAAAAATATTTTATTTCAATATTAATTAGTCTTAAATGTTTATTTATTTATTTTATATTTATTTTATCAAAAGTTCTACTATTATCCTAAACTAAATACTAGCAAATAGAAATATTAAGTGAAAGGAGTATCGGAATATCTGAAAAAATAAAACTGAAAACATTTTACCATTAAAAAATTAATTTTTTTTTCAAAAACAAATGATGCCCGAGAAATGACAGCAGACGGTGTCGTATTTACTGACTATGTAAAAGATGCGGCGGAATCTGCTTTTGTCTCTGGGATGTAAAGTGGAAATCGAGTGGCTATCGGAATTCGGAAGCGAACTTTTATCATCGCCGTCATGGAGAGAGGCAGCATTTCTTGTCACTTCTCTTCGGGAAGTTTCCTTTTCTTCTTCCGTTATTGTTAGCAACTGCGTTAGCTGTAATCACCTGTTGACGCAAACTGATTCTGCTGCTTTCAGTTTTCTTCGCTGTGAATTTCTCAAGTAACGACTCTCTTTCTCTCTCCGTCTTCTGTTTTCGTTTCTGGTTTAATAGCTAATCTGTTTGTTAGAGCTGGATTTCTGGAGTTGCTGGTCTGTGCCAAGTAAATTTTTCAGATGTTACTTCTAAATTTATGCATTTAGTCGGATATTTGAGTGGGCGTGTTTGTCGGTTGGAAGGAATTTCGCTGATTAAAATAGTTTGTTTTGTTTTCTTTAGAATCTTGAGATTTTGTTTGCTGAATCCTGAAGATTCTTTTGGTTGGGCGTCACTGCCGAGGCATTTGGCGGAGGAGTAAATTGTTTTTAAATGAATGGCTGAAATGCTCATTTCAGTTTACTCGGAGGATAACGCAGCTTTTCTTTACTCATGACTCTGAACCCTTAAGCCTACGCCTTCTTGTTCTTGTATGGTGCAATTTTTGCTAGCTCTTTCTTAGTCGTGTATGTCCTCTGTGGCTCATCTAATGTGTCAGTGATAAATGTGGGAAAAATGGATTCGAAACCCAACCACTAATGCTCAATAATCTAATGCTAACACGTAGATTTGGATTACTATAGTGGAGAATAATTTGATGTGATTTCTATATTTCTGTGTCATGTGCGGTGCTATGATTTGATGTAATTCTACGTGATTCACTTTCTATTGTGATATTTTCACTCTAAATCAGTTAAAAAGTGTTTCTGCTGTTGAATTACGTGATTTTCAATCAGAGGAAGCTATTGATAGATCTACTACTACATCTTCATTTTTTCTTCTTACTCATAGCTAAGTTCTAGGGCCTCCCTCAAGAATCTATCTTCAATTTTTCAATAGTTCCCCCCTTTTATGTGAATCTGGTTAGGAATTTGGACTAAAAGTCTTGGTTGGACAATTATCTCATGTTCTCGATCTTTACAAAATATTAGTATTAGTTGATGTAACAAAGGATCTCTTTTTGGACATGACATTCTTTACGAAGCTGTATTCATATTTATTTTTTCGAGTGCTGTTCATAGGGGACATTTTTCCAGCTCAAAAGTTAGTCATTAAATCGTAGTTTTCACTCAGAATATTGAGGCTTTATAACAAGCAAAGTTAAATTTGTTAGTCATTTGTGAGAGTTCTAATAGAATTGAGCTTTCTAAGTTTAACCAGTTGTTGATGCTTGTGATAGGCTTACTTCTTAGTTTTAGGTTGGTTACTTTATCAGGTCATCATGATTCTCAAAACTTTTCTTTTTGATCCATAATTGTTGGAATACGTTAGATTATATGTCTTGATCAATCTAACTCTTAACTAAAAGAACTTTAAATTATAGGTCAAAGTTTTAGGATCTTGTTTATATCTAACAACAACTAGGAAGCGCAGTTGGAAATTTATCATGGTTAGATAGAAATTGGGATTGGAATGCCTGACGGATGCTTCAATCTGTCTTATTAGTTTGGAACACCATTCATTAATTATCCATTAGTCACACTTAAATGAACCTTAATTCCCATGAATCTCTGCTCTTCTCATGTGAAACCTGTCATTTTCTTGTATGCCTGGGAAATGACTAAATACAGAAATTTACACATATTATACATGCATATTCTTATTTCTGTTTTTTAATACCACCCTATGAGCGAATTATGATATTATCCTTGTTCGAATAAATCCCTGGTTTTAGTAATTCTATACTAGGTAGACATAATTGAACCAGTCACAGAAGTTGAGTTTGGTTTACGTAGGGCTCTGCTTGGATTATGATGGACCAAAGGAATGGTGAGTATGCTCCCATCAGGAATTCAGAGGATGACCAATTGGGAAAATTTGACAAGCCTCTTCCTTGTTTCGGCTGTGGAATTGGATGGTTTTTGTGAGTTGTTTTATGCAGCACTTATCTTTCTTACTTTCTATTCTTAACTCATTTTCTGATGGCATCTTCTCCATCCCTTTTATTTTCTTGCCAGTCTTCTGCTAGGATTTGCGTGCCCACTTCTTTGGTATTATCCCACTTTTCTCTACTTCAGCAATTACTATCACAAGGACCCAAGAGAGAGAGCTGGGCTAGCAGCATCTGCAATAGCTGTGAGTTTACTTTATGTCGAGGACCAATTTACATTTTACACTCCACTTGGTTTGTCAATGTGCTGCTTTGCTGCCTATTCTATTTGTAGTGTATGGATGGAGCGAAGTATAATACAGTGTTATGTGATACAATAGAAATTATACATCTTTTGTTTTCCATTGTACCCCTTTTTTTGATAGCAGATTTGATGGTTGTTGCAGGCTCTAATATTTACAATTGCTGCGCTGATCACTTTAGCTGTTTTTGTCTCGACAACAGTTTCAGCTCACCTTTTTTTAATCAATTAGCATCTAGAAAATAATCCCATCTTCAGAATTAGTCTCCTCTAGAGGGAAGGAAAGCTTTATGCATGGCAGATCAAGCTCTGTGATCATTTCTGACTTCCAGGAAGATGGGTAACAAGGCTAGGTTTCACTAACTGAAATATACAGCTTAGATTGATGTAACTCAGCTTTAATCATAAACAGACTTTTACTACGTATATATGTACTATGTCCTGAAAATGGTTTGAATCATCAGTGAAATGATTTGAATGTGGATTGATGGTCTTTACATATTCTTTTATGCCATAGTTTTACTTTCACTGGGTTTCCATAAAGCTCTTGGCTTATGTAATGTTACTGAAGCGGAAATTCAAGCTATTATGACAGGTTTGCAAGTTGGAAAACAGATGGGTTTAACGAAAATACGTATTTACTTTTATTCTTTAGATGCTTTCAACATACTTATGAGAAATTGCTCAAAGGATCACCCATTGAGGGATATTATTGATGACACAGGGGAACTATTGTTCAGTGACTGGGATGTGGAGCTGCATCACACTCGCAGGGAAGTAATTAAATGTGCTGATTACATGGCTAAGGAAGGACATGGCAATACTAATGGTTTGATTCTTATACCAACAGTTCCATAGGGCTGTTTTGGTATGGTTTTGGAGGATCGATCCTGTTTTTAGCACTTAGCTAATGCTTCATTGTTTTGAGGATTTAGGTCTATTTGACTTAAATTCCTAAGTACCCTTCAAGCTTCAGCTTGCCTATGTAATACCCAAAAAAAAAGTTTTGATAACCAAATTCGCGGCATATTTTCCTTGCGCAAATACCTAGGGGTGCCACTACTCGATGGAAGAGTCACCAAAACTACCTATGAGTATATCATTGAAAGGCCAGATCAGTGCTCTCATCCATGCCTTTCTACATGATGCAAAGCACGACGCTTCCATCTACTTGTTGCAGAGAAATAGGAAAATTAATCAGAAAATTTATATGGGGAAACACAAATGATCAAAGAGGAGTCAGCTTAGTAAAATGGAGTGAGAACTGTGAGCCATACAAAACTGGTGGTGTGGGCTGTTAAAGCTTGACTCAACCTGACCAACTACGGTTCAGAATATTAAAAGAGAAATATGCTCAGAGAGTAAACTCAGCATATCTCTGGTGGAACCTTGTCAGGATCTGAATTGGAATGAGCCAGATCGCAAATGGCCAAGAATATGGAAACTCCCAGTTGCTCAGCGTGTGAGAACATCAAAGGTAAATTACTCACTAACGCTGAGAGATTTCGAAGAGGCGTGTCAAACAACGAGGCTCTATGTAACCCCCTGTCACGACCAAGAAGAGAATATAAACCATGTGTTCAAAGGCTTCTGGAAAAAGATATTACCCATCGATATGTGTGCAGATTTCTTCAGACTAAACCTAGAAACATGGCTGGACCTGATTATCAAAACCCAAGATTGGACATGCCCTGGAAATTGTGGGAATCAATAAACAAGAGAATCTTCAATTCACAGAAGAGAAATCAAATCTATTGCCATCCATACTTTTAATAGTTTTTCTAAATTTCATTGCTTTTGTAATAGTTAAACTTCAAACCTTGTATTTGTACAGTTTACCATTCATGAATGAAATTCCCATTTGCTCAGAAGAAAAAAAGAAAAAAAGTTTTACTTTCACTGTCTTTATAATCCTCCATTGGGTTGTTTTAACACAGTAACACTACCTCCGAGACATTTAAGGAGCCAAGGAGTAGTAATTATTTTGGGTACAATGTCTAATACTAGTACATTTTGATGGGTTATCCTTATCCACTTGCATATGTGATCATTGATAGTATTACTCCCTCCGGTCCTAATTATAAGATAAAGTTGACTTTTTTGGAGAAATTAAGGAAGCCAATTAAATCACTTTAGAATATTTATATTTTTAGTATCTTTAGATTATATATCAGTTTATTAGTCAAATTAATTAGTTTGAAGAAAAAAATAAAAATATAAATATTCTAAAGTGATTTAATTGGTTTCCTTAATTTCTCCAAAAAAGTCAACTTTATCTTATAATTAGGACAGGAGGGAGTACTCTATTTGTTGTATGAACAAGCCACTACTCCACTAGTGACTGAATTAATAATTGATTTTTTAAAAAAAAAAAAGCTTGATATCTAAATGTATTAGCTATAACATTCCTCTTCTCTCTCACACACACACATTTATCGTGTGCGTTTAGACAAATGAAAGGAATCCAGCCGAAGTTTAAAACAACTGGTACTCGCATGGAAACAGGAACCACTATTGCTGTGGTATTTGACCAGTCCAAACCCAAAGCTGTGGAGTTACCTTGTCATGAGCATCTTTGATTATTGATTCTAACAAAGATGGCATCAGCAAAAGAAAGTAAAAGCAAAAGGTGCTTTGATGTGTTATAAAGGGCCTATTTTATTTTTTTATTATAATTGGCAGTGCCCCTTTGGACCTGGGACAAGGGGGTTTGATTCTCGGGTAACTAATTAATAATTTTTTCGGATTTTTTCACTATTAACTATTTTACGGATTCCTTCTTCCTCTTATTTCGCTCATTAGTTAGAAAATGTTGCCGGCCGTAAATTTAATAAAATATCACACAGGTAAAATGAATTAGTTAACATTTGAACTATCCAGAAGTAATTTCTCCAATTGGTGTCGCAGATTATTTTATTGTTAGTAATAAGAATAAAACTGGGTTTTTCGCTTTCTAAATTGAGCTTGAAATCATAATTTTATTACTATCTCGTGTACTTAATATAGAAGTTAGTTAAGAATTGGATTTGATCTTAAATATAAGACCCTAATATATTTTGTGTCTCAAATTTATAATTTTTTTTCTAAAGTATTTCTATTGATTGCACATATTAAAGAATTCATGTTTATTTCATAAAAAAAATATTTAATGGTGGTTATGATGAATGATGATATTTTAGAAAAACTAACACATATTTGTTACAAATAACTAACATAACAAAGTTCCTTAATCTATCAGAATAAGTCAACTAATGCTATATTAAAGACGGGGAGGCTGTAAAATTTTTAATTGAATTAGTATTAATTTTGGTTAGCAGTAGAAGCTACTTTTACAATGTAAATTACGGTGTACGAGGTAAATATATAATAAGAGTTTTCTTTTGATTTATATGAACGTTCTTTTTAAACGTCAACTCAAACACGCCCTTAATTCAATGAATTATGTTCTACCCACTAGCTGAGAAATTATCTAACATAACAAAGTTGCTTAATCTATTTGAATAAGTCAACTAAATTGGAGGTTGTAAAATTTTGAATTGAATTAATCCAATGAATCATGTTCTACCCACTAGGTGAGAAATTGTCTGGATGTTTAAGAGCAGCCAAAATTTGAGAAGAAACAAATCTTGAGGTCGAAGCATTGAACACTGACCTAAATCCAAAAAATGTACCGTTTTGGTTTAGGAGGAATTAAAGCAAAGAGTCATAAGTTGTGTCAACCGCACATAATAAAATATTGCATAACGCGTTTGTCTTGTCATATTAAGTATATGAGAGAGATTTTATCTTAATTTACGCGAACGAACCTCTAAAAACATCAACTCAAACATGCTCTTTATTCAATGAATGATGTTCTATCCACTAGGTGAGAAATTCTCTAACATCACAAAGTTGCTTAATCCATTTGAATAAGTCAACTAAATTGGAAGTTGTAAAATTTTGAATTGAATTAATCCAATGAATCATGTTCTACCCGCCAGATGAGAAATTGCCTTAATGTTTGAGAGCAGCCAGAATTTGAGAAGAAACCAATCTTGGGGCCAAAGCATTGAACAGTGACCTAAATCTAAGAAATGTACATTTTTGGTATAGGAGGAAGTAAAGCAAAGAGTCACAAGTTGTGGAAAACGACACATAACAAAATATTACATAACGCGCTTGTCCAATAATTGTCTTGTCGTGTTGAGATTATTTGTTATATTAGATTTTGTCATTTTGTTAATCCCAAATACGTCACTCCAAATTGTTAGATGTGAAGTTTGAGACTTTGAGTAATATTTGATTGTCTCAAGCGAAAAGCATGCTCATCAATCCTCACATCCAACTCATCTAATGCCTTTTTTATTTGGCTAACTAAACTAATGATGAGCTGGTTCTAGAGATTTTATTAGAGCTCGCGCAATTTTTGCGGCTTCAAAAATACCCTTATATAAATTCTCTTGAAATTTATGAACTCTTTTTTTTCCCTGATGCAGTGTTCTTTTAACATAACTTATTTTTAGATAATAAGTGCTTATAATTCGTATTTCACAATATACAAAGTAAGTATGTGAGAGGAGTTTTGTCTCGACTTATATAATAAGTGTTTATTTTCCATATATAAGCTATTGAAATTTATGAACTCTTTTTTTTTTCTGATATAGTGTTCGTTTGGGATAGCTTATTTTTACATAATAAATACTTATAATTCGTGATTCGCTGTATATGAAATAAATATATGAGGGAAGTTTTGTCTCAATTTATATAATAAATATTTATTTTTCATATGTAAATTATTCCAAACGATATCTTACTTCTCGTCTTCTCCTACAAAGTCTTGTCTACAATGATTAGTCTCTGTCATGATAAGCTGGATTATAATTGATTCATCAGAGACAAGAAGTGGGTTATACGGCGCATCAAATGTTTACTTTTATTGTTGGCCAAAAAAAAAAATGTTTACCTTTATGAATGCTTGTAAATCATTTAATTTGTCTACATTTTTTTTCCAAACATCCTCTGACTAATTAACCTAAATGTTCCTTTTGATTCTAAATATAGGTCGAGTTCTTTTTCTATATGAAAAAAATAGGTCATGTTCTAGAAAAAGCTTGATTTGAAAATATAAACTTATTTAAAAGAGTATAGAAAGAGCTTGATTTTCAAATTGATAATATTAATTGAAGGTAAAAATGTAAACTTAATCAATTTTAATTATGACCAACTTTAACTCCCTCTATCATCATAGATACTTACATATTTTAGGAGTGTTACTTCATTTATACTGTGATTAATTAAAACGTAACAATTCATCTTATTTTAAATCCTATATAGTAGATGAGTTATCTGAAAAAATTCAAATTCTATGATTTTAGGGATGATGGAAGGGAATTACGTTTTTTGTTTTTCTAAATTAAAAAATTTATATTTTTTTTAAATCATAAAATATGAATTTCTCTGATGAATTATATGTTATATAAGATTGAAATAAAATGAGTTGTTAGATAAGGAGGCATTCTTAGAGTATATAAGTATTTCTCCTATCGAATACTCCTTCAATCTACAATATAAATCTTATTTAACCAACTCATATGAACAAAAAAAAAAAGTTAGTTAAAATGTATTTATATCATAAAATTAGACCTAATTATTACCTTTTTTTATAACATACTGAACGATAACTTGTAAAGTTTAATGGTATAAAAGGGGAAAATATGGTAATGAATATTAAATGCTATAGATAATATTAAATTAGACTTATATTTTAGATCAAGTCAAATTGGGAGAAAATTACTTACATCATGAGCAAAGGATAGGAGGAGTATAAGAAACAATTTGCTAAGATTTTTTGTTATCAAATGTTATAAGAAATATTCTTAATGTTCTTTTTTCCAGAACCCATGAGTATTCTTCATTTTTTCCATGTTCCCTTCCTTGTTCTTGTTCGGAAACTTAAATCCGTAGTTAAGGAAAAGTATTTGTAGAATAAAATTAATTAATTTTCATGCATTAAGATATGTGCTCTGCATTTTGAATCAGCCAACTTTCTTTCATATACTCCATAGAGTATTTTAGACCAAAGAAAATATTCATTAATGAATATTTTCACATAAGTAGCAATGTTTAAGATACTAAAGACTGGATGAGGACACTCTCATAATCATTTTTTCTCTTTTTTTTTTTTCAGAATCTTATCCCTACTCTCAGATTAAAACATGAATGGTTCAGATTTTATATTTCCTAAACATATTATTATAGTATTTTATAATTTATTATTATTATTTTTTTTTTTTGTGTTGTAGTTATGAATTGTGTAGATTAAATTTTAATAGTTTAATTTTTTTATTTATGTTTAAAATAATAGTTTTATAAAATATGAAATCTGAACAATCTATTTTTTTTAATATGAAGATAGAGATGAAATTCTAAAAAGAAAAAGAAATAAAGGATTTCGAGAGAATCCAAACCCCTGAAAACCAGACTAGCTGGTTAATTTTTTTATGCCTTCCAAACTGGTTAATTAACTAGTGGAGATAGTGATTCAAGAGTTATGAGTTTAAATTTGGGTTGATGATAGACCTATCATAATTAAAATAATATTTAAATAAAAAAGGCATTAATCTATAAATAAATAGAATATTCAAGTATAAATCACACATAATCCAACAAAATAGAATTATCAAAGCACAGTTTGATGGATTACTATTTTTTAAAACTCAAAACAATGTTGTTTCAAGCTTAATAAGAAAGAAAAAAAAAAATACTCCCTTCAGTCATAAATCTAAGAGTCATACATGGGGTTTAATTTGGTCATAAATATAAAACTTCAATATAATTTATCTTCTAAATTTATAATTTTTTCCTAAAGTACCCATATCGATTGCATATATGAACTAGTTTCAATCAAGAGTAGTTTTAATGCATAAAAGTTGTTTTAGGAACACCAATACATATTTATTATAAATAATTAATTTTGTTAACATCCGAAAATTAGTCATCTAACTCTCATATTAAGAGTTAGAAGTGGTAATATCAAATGCGTTTGATTTATTCAAAACTCTTTTCTTTTTTTCTTTTTCTTTTTTTTTTTGGCTAAACACAGATATCCTTTTATCTGAGGTAATCTTGCTTGAGACACTGTCAGATAATAAATATGGACATCTCTTCTAATAAAAATTTAGATATTAATTTATCACGTTATAAAATATAAACCCCTTCACTGGACCCAACCGCACGCATATTTATTCAAAACTGTTGTATTTGAATTCATGTGGTTGTGGGACATAGAATGGATGCTTCCTCAGACAATTCTCATTGGCCGCCATCTGTCTTACGTTTCCAATAATTACTTGCTGATTTATTTGCCATCTCTAGCTACTTTTATGTGCTTGTTATTTCTAATTACTTGCTGATTAAGTGTATTGATAATTTCAATTCAATGATTAGACTAAAAGACACAAGTTTCTTAAACGTGTATTGGTACATTATTATCAGATAATAATATACAAATAATGCAATATTTGAGCCAGTGAGATCATAGGTGCACATTTGTTTGAATAATTAAGAGAGAGAGAGAGAGAGAGTTAATAACTCAAAAAAACATATTTTATTTTGATCTTATGGTTCACATTAATTATGGTTTTATGAGAATAAAATAATAAATAGGGACAGAGTAGTGAGCTTGATGTGCAAGTAACATGAATTAGGGCATGAATTTAGTTTGGCCAAAGCTCAATGAAAGTGACTTGAGATTCATATTGGCCATACAACTTGATAATTTTGTTTTATTTTATTATTTTAATTACTGAGGGGATCAACTATCATACTATTCAAATAGATAAATACACTGTGGGATATGTACAATTTAATAACAACAATTTGGAAGAAACTGAGAAATAATTGGGTGGCCAAGTCAAGCCTCCAGCCCTTAAATTCAAAAGCCACATGCTCTTCTCTACCCACATTACCTATTTTAGTAATGTCAATTACCTGTCATTCAGATAAGAAGACAGCACAACACTTAATTCCCAACCATCTTTTTTATTTCTTTGGTTTTTAAACTTGAGTGTAATAACATGAGTTTTATTCTTAGAGTAATTTCTTTAAAAAAACATTATATTACTAGTTTAAATTAATTTTATAAGTTTTATAATATATATTGATGTTGGCCAAAAAAAGTAGGAGTACTATATATTGATGAATAATTTTTATCCCTTAATTATTTTTGTTGTATAAAACCCATTTTTAAGTGCATTTCATGTTCATTTCTTAGTTTCAAAATGTTTTAGTTTCATCTTTAATTTATAATGATGATTTGATGAGTGAAGTTGTCAGTTAATTACATTGATTTATTTTTTTTTTACTGAACATCCTAATTTGATAGTGTTTGAGAAAGAGCTCTATAAAAAAAAAAAAAAAAAAAAGTGTGTGAGAAAGAGAAATATTTTTTTAGTTTTTTAAAATTGAAAGATGAAATTAAATAAAATAAATATATGAAATTAAATTATAGAATTAAAAATAAATAAATTTTAAATACGGAAATAAAAATTTAAACAAAGGATCAAATTCAAGAGTACAAGAAAATAAAAAATTAAACAAAGGATCAAATTCAAGAGTACATAAAATTAAAGATAAAGAATAAAATCTGCAGAAAATTATTTTTGAAAAAATGTTGCCAATTTTTTTTTAAGAATTAGAGGAAAAGTACAAGCTATCTAGAGTTCTAGACTATAAACCCATCGTCACGTTAACCTTCCCAGCTTTTACCTCCACCGATCTCACTGTTAGCTCCATGCTATATAAGCAAGCGAAGCTCACAAAAGTTGGTATCAACATTACACGACACGACACAACACAAAAAGCAATCATAAAAGCTAAAGTGTTCTTCAAAAGTTCACCTCATTCTCATCGATCTCTTTAAACTTTAAGGCAAAACCCACCAAAATGGAAGAAGAGGAAGACATGTTGCCACCCTTTTGGCTGCAATCCGACGGCAACGGCGGCCGGCGCCGCCGTCTCCACCGCTCGTACTCCCTCATGATCAGCTCTGGTGCTTTTCTTACATGCATCACTGTCTTGGTTTGTGTGATTGTCTTCATCGTACTTCCCACATTACGCTCTTTCACTTCCCATATATTCAGACCACAATTGGTGAAGAAAAGCTGGGATTCTCTGAATTTGGTGCTTGTTCTCTTCGCCATTATTTGTGGATTTCTTAGTAGAAATAGCAATGAAACCCCACGATCCTACGAAGATCGAAGTTCCTCAGAAGCAGCTTCTGCTCGAGAGTTTGGGAAATTAAACCCAGAAACACCTACAAGGCGATGGTATGAATATTCTGAATCAGATCGCCCGGCAATTAACAGGATGAGGAGTTTCAATTCCTACCCTGATCTCCGACAAGAGTCCTTGTGGGTCGCCGGAGACGAGAGGCGGCGATTTCACGACGACACCCGCGTTGGGGGTTACCGTGGACCGGACTTAGATGATCACCCGCAGCTTCACCACCGTCGGGTAAGATCGGAGGTCATGGACGAGGAACTTGATGCCATTAAGAACATAGCCGTCGACACTTTTGTTGTTCGTGCAACGGAAGTTCCGAGGGCGCCACCGATACCGGAGACGAGGCAGCCGCCTCCTTCCCCGCATCCACTGTCACCATCGCCGCCGCAAGTGCAGCCCACTGAAGGTGTTCGCAGAAATGCCAAGCGAACATATTTCGCCCCTGGCAGATCGGAAATAATGATTGAGAAAGAGAGAAAAGATGAATTGGAAGTTAGAAAATCCCAACCACCACACTCGACGACGGCGACGTCATCGTCGGCGCCAGCGCTACCCGTTAATGGTGTTTGGAAGAATTCCAGGCGAACATATCGAAGTTCAAGGCCAGCTCCAATGATTGAGAAAGAGGAAACTATTGAATTGGAAGTCAGGAATTTCCCACCACCACCACCATCAATCCCGCCGCCGCCGCCTCCTCCTCCGCTGCCACTATTCTATCAGCCATCGGAAAAGAAGACTAGCCAGGGTAAGAAAAAAAGTGGGAGTGCGACTAAAGAGTTCTTAACATCATTGACGGGCAAGAAAAAGAAACAGAGACAGAGAAGCATCGAAAATTTTGATAGTATTCTGAACTCTCAATCTTCACACCTGCCACCATCAACTCCTCCTCCGCCGCCAAGTGCGCCGCCACCGCCACTAGTTTTGCCCACCAGAGTATTAAAAACCCAGAAACCTCCCATAACAAACGAGAGAGAAATTTTCAACAGCATGGAAGGAAACATTCTCACCGGTAACGAGTCACCTTTCCACCGAATTCCCCCGCCGCCACCTCCACCGCCGTTTGGGATACCGGCATGGAAGTTTCGGGTGCAGGGTGATTTCATTAGAATCAATAGTGTTAGAAGCTCCCGTAGTAATTCACCAGATATAGACGACGATGGTGTGGACTCGCCAACCATTCAAGAACAACCGGCGACGCTGCCATCGTTCTGTCCTAGCCCAGATGTTGATACCAAAGCTGACACCTTCATTGCGAGGTTCAGAGCTGGTTTGAAGTTGGAGAAGATGAACTCCATGAAAGGGAAGTCCAATCTAGGCCCTTCCTGAGTGTGAAGAAAACAGAGGAAATAAACTTGGACTACTGGATTGAAGTTTGTTAACGATTGTATTCTTCAAAAAGATCATATTTTTGCATTCTTTTGTTCTTTGTTAGATTTTTGCATAGAGATCAAACTCATATAGAGAATAGGATGGATATGATTCGTGAGTCTCTTACATAACAATTCTTGTATTACATTCTCTTTGGGTAATGTATATGCGCTTGAGATTATCAGTTCTGAATGTGTGATTGTAATATTAGTTATGCATAAACAGGTTTTGTATATGAATGAACAAGAGCAGTTTTTGTATTACAGTTTGTAATTTTTACCTTATTTGCTACATAACACAGTGCTTGTGGGTTTTGACATTCTAAAAAGAGCCCAAGTTCAAGGCCATCCAAAAGATCAAGAATGTCAAAAATCAAAATACTCATAAAACTACTAGAAAAAACGATGCCTTGTACAGAACAGCTTGAAATTTCCAGGGAGCGAGAGACCTATGTGAGGGTATTTGTTAGTTTAAATTAGGGTTAATCCTTACACTACCTCCAGTACTAATTATAAAATAAAGTTGATTTTTTTGGAGAAATTAAGAAAACTAAATAAGTCACTTAATCATATCATATATTATGTATCCTTAAATTATATATTAATTTATTAGTTAAACTAATTAGTTTGAAGAAAAAAATGAAAATATAAATACTCTAAAGTAATTTAATCAGCCTCCTTAATTTTTCCAAAAAATTCAACTTTATCTTATAATTAGGACGGGAGGGAGTAATTTGATTGAATTTTTGTTTTAATCCCTATAATTTCAAACCGTTGGTATTGATCCTTATAATTTTATAAAGATTTAGTTTGAGTTTAACAACAGGTACTTATACTTTTAACAAGTTTTGGTTTTGATCTCTATATTTAAGCTCAAATCAAATTCGTATGAAATTATAGAAACTAAAACCAACAATCTGAAAACTAAAGGGATCAAAACCAAAATCTGATTAAAATATAAGGGCTAACAATGATATTAACCCTCTAAATTAAATCAAGTGAATTCATCAAGCAAATACATTAAAAGTTTATGTTTCTTATTTACAAGATTCAAAGTTGAACATTTTTGTCCCTTGGGCTAACATGCATTGATAGATAAAACTTACTTTGACATAATCCAACTTACTCCAAACTGGAGAATTACACTGTCTTTCGTTCATGTCATAGACACACACGTTATTGAAAGAAACTATTTGATATTTGATTCTGGTTTGGTTCAAAGGAAGCTGCTGCAAAAAGCTACCATTTCCTCTGAGCTAATTGTTTGATCAGGTCTTGCAGAGATTGTTCTTGCCTTATACTCTGAATCCACCTGGCTTTGATTCGGATTTGCTCAATGCTTAGCTTCAAGTTCCTAGCAATTGAAGGGTTCGTGCGACTAGCAAAAAACTCTTCTATCTCATCTGCTATTTCATTGCTATTAACCTGCCAGATTACATGTAATTCAATTAGTTTAAGCCTTTAAGGTTCCAAGTTTCATCCTTACAACCTTAAAAAGAAAGCATGTTTCACAATGGAGTTCCTTTCGTATTCTCAATTCTCTTTTATTTGATGGAAAAATGTTTAGAAGATACCATTCAGACAAAATATATAATTTAAGTCGATTATGATTTAACATGACATTGTTTATATATATTACTCTCCCATATCTTGAATATAAGATATATTTGGAAAATTGATCTTGGTTTTGGTTCTAAAGATAAGACATAGTTTTTATATTTGTCAATATTTTCCTAATTTACCCTTATTGAGACTCCCTTAACAATGATCAAAGATGAGAGAGAAGGAGAAAATTAAGGAATATGACTAAGGTGTTTTAAAAAATACATGTCATATTAATTAATTTAACTAACTTCCTTAATCTAATCAAATTAGGTAAATATATCTTATATTAAGGACCGAATGGAGTATATTTTATGAAGACTCATTTTATTTTGTTTTCCCATCTACACAAGATTATATTATCCTAATTTGTTATTTCACTCAAACAATGATTGAATACGGCAAGAAAGAAAACCGAAGTCAACCACAAGAAATTCGAAAACCATCAAAACAAATCCAGGCTGACACAAAACTCATAAAAACCCAAATTTGATTAGTGCTTTAAGGAATGCATTGTCCCAATTAACATAATAATTCAATAATTTAAGGCTAACGCGTCCATTAAGTATGGCAAAAAAACAAGCTTCATCAACAACACGTTATGGCTACCATTTTAGCTGACAGCTCACCTTCCTACTCTTGCCTGATTTGAAAATATTACGGCTTTTAAGAAACTGTTGTATATAGTAAACGATTTTGGTCTGAAATACTCTCTCTAATTTTTAATATAGAGCATATTTAGGGAGTTAATCATTGTTCTAAATATAAGGCATATTTTTCAAATTTCTCAATTTTTTTTCCTAATTTACCCTTATTGATGTTCTTTTAACAATAATCAAAGAGAAGATGGAATGAGGAAATTAAGGAAGATAATTAGAGTGTTTTATAAAATATATGTCACATTAACTAAACTAATTTTTTTAATTTAATCAAATTAAATAAATAAATTTTATATTAAAGACGGGAGTGTTCAGAACTTTAGTGTAGAGAAACTTAATTCTGAAATATTGGCCTTCTCTACAATCTTCCACAACTCCAATAGTAAAGTTTGAAGATTTGACTTGAAAAATGGGAATGATCAATATCCAATCTCTGGCTTGAAGTAGAGTGTTAATTACCATGCGAGGAGGATCACATGATTTCTTTAGTGGTCAACTATATTTAATAATTTTTTTGTTTGTCTCTTATCTTTTCCTCTGCACATTTCTGTGTAATCTCTATCATTTTGTTATTTGTTTTTATTCTTTCTGATTTTGTGGGATTGGAGCCTGTGCCTTTGTCTATCCAATCCCCACATATTGCATTTGTTTTTAGAAATTCAGAATAGAAAAAAATAGCAGAACCTAGAGCCGCACTAAAGGCTTAAGGTCTCCTTCATCCTTTCCCTCGTTTCTTCCTAATTTTCGTTATATATTATTTCGTTTCGTATAAGCAACATTTTCTTTTATGAGCTTGATCCTTTGTATAAATAATCATTTTGTTTTGTCTATAAATTTAATAAATTTTTTCCATTTTCACCCTTAATTAATTGCATGTCTCTCTCCTCTTTTTCCCACTCTTTCTCTCACTCATCATCTTTATAAATAAGGATATGTTTGAAAAATATATATATTATATATCTGACATATTCATTGCTTTTATCTAATTTTAACTACCAGTTCGTTTTACAAGATTTAAATAGTTGTTGCTTATAAAAGGGATTGGAGGGAGTATATTTTTCTCTGTCAGGATCTTTGCCGGTTTGTTCTTCAATTATTTTTTGTTTAACTTTTTCTTTACAAATAGCACTATTTTTACAGAAGAGGGTTGAGAAAGGAGGGAATATCGTTGAAATATGTGAATTGTGAATTGATTTGATTTACTGTAATAATAATTTGCTTACCAATGGGATGATTTGATTAATGAAATTGGTGAGCAAAAGTCCAGCACCATATTTGGTCAAGATCCTTTCCCAATTGTCCTGCATTGTTCATCAATTCAAAAGTATTCTTCAAATCCAAATGAAATCATCTTCTGTTTCAGAAATGCTATTATTGGCTTCCAAGCTCCTACTCAAAACAATGTCTATACTAAATGCTAGCACTTATTTTTTTTTATCACATGGAAATTTTAATTTAAACTCAATCTTAAGAAGAATCAGTGAATCAAATCAATCATTAATACAGAAGCAAGCATACTAATACATCTTTTAAATGAGACTCACTTTTAACATGTTTATACATCTATCGATGCTTGGTTTAGTCTAATATTTTCTTTTCTATATTGACAAAATTAGGACAAACAAAAAATAGCTGCCATGGAAGCACATACCTTCATCCATCTCCATGCTGTTTCACTTCCTTCTGAGCTTATTCCACCAAGTACATAAACAATATCTTGATCTCGAATCTAAAACAACAAACATTAAAGGACATTTATAGACAAAAAAGGAATTTCAGCTGCTAACAAACTGAAATTGCACCACAAAAATGCAATACCTCATCGGAAAACAACAGACTTAGAACCTCCAGAACTATGTTTGGATCGGAACTTGAAGCAAGACATTCTGAATGAGTTTTGAAACAAAGATAGAAAAATCAAGAAACATTACCCAATGGAGATGAGACTTGAGTTGGAACACTCAAAACAACATTCAATCTAAATGTTACTGTATCATACGGAGTATTCTTTCTTTTTCTTGTAACACATCAGTTCTCCTGTAGAAACTCAATAGGGATTCCAATCCAGTCCTGCTTTTGGTGGTGGTATTCCTCATGACAGCCACATAAGCAGCCTTCAATAATATTTAGCACGTCTTCTAATCAAACATGAATAGATCCAAAACTACTATGAAGTGTCAGCAATAAAAATTATTCTCTCCAGTCCTTAATATAAAATATATTCAAGGAGTTGATCTTGATCCTAAATATAAGGAATTTTTTTATATTTTTCAATCTTTTCCTAATTTACCCCTATTGATGTTTCCTCAACAATAATCAAAGACAAGAGGAAAGGATGGAAATAAGGAAAATGACTAGGGTGTTCTAGAAAATACATGTCATATTGACTAACTTAACTAACTTTCTTAATCTAATCAAATTAGATAAATATGTTTTATATACATTAAGGACCGGAGGGAGTATTAATTTTACCCTTCTAGTGTTAGCTGAAAGCAGAGAAGTATTGCTGTCATCTAATAGTATCTGAAAGCGCCGTAGTGCTTCTTGCTTTGTTTCACTATGATCAAATGTAGATAGAGCCCGAAATACTTCTCCTCTCAAGAGTGAACTTGAATGGTCTTCTCCTTCCTTAGAATCCCAACCTAATTTTCTGCATAAATTGTAAGCGACTAAATCACTCATCTCATAAATGAAAAAATTATCTGATGAACTATACACAATGAGATATATGTTCAGCAAAGGTAAATTGATATTTCAAATCCAATTAAGGTTTCTTGTAATTGGAGAGTTCATCCTTACTCTGCAGAAAACTTGAGGAGGCTGATAAAATATTGTTTCAACTCGTTTACAGAATCTGGTATGGCATCACTTGAGATTTTGAGAATATTGTAACAAACCTGTCATAAAAAGAATTATGACTTTTTTTTCTGTTGATAACTCGTGAATTTATTAACAATGTTAGAATAGAGTACTTGTCCTTACAGAAGTGAGTTTTGATACAATAACATAATCAACCTCTTTTCTGTACACATCCATCAACAGAAGTAAAGATGAAAGTGATTGTTCACAAGCCTGGCAAACAGCATTTGCATCATCCAAAATACCTGAAAATGAGTTGCAAAAAGACTTAAAATGAACCACCAATACCTTGGGATCAAGACAAGCCATGGGAAAGTACTTCCAAATACAAAAAATTAGTTGAAACCTATCTTGTCTTCCTAAAATCAATGGATACCTGAAGTTGACCCCAGACAATCTTTTTATGACTGGTATTTTGAGATATAGAAAAGCTTGTAAGAAAAAGTAAATTTCTTCTGTCCTCACACTAAGCATTCCTCTGGTCTAAAACATACTACTGTCATTTTCTTTGCAGTCAGTTGTTATACCTAGACTAATCATATCCTTGTAAATATAACATGCCTAAAAATTGAAGCATCATAGATTGCTGTGTACATATCGCTTGAGCATCATACCCACCAAATTTATCTGTAGCTTTCAAGTCATTGTTTTGTATGGCCTTTCTCAGTCGAACTGCAAGCTTGTCTTCATAATTTACCCTATAGAAACCACTTTGATCAACATTGACTTTAACCCATAAATTTTCATCACTGTCTTCCACATTTTTGTCTTTAGTCAAGCTTTGACTTTCACCACTTGCTTGAACCAGTCCAGATATATCCAACTTTCCCTGGCTTGTCTCCAGAAGAAAGTTTTTTCTCCGTTGGTATGAACCAATACACAAGCTTACAGGAACGATCCATTGCCCATCAACGTGTGCACCAGATAAAAGAAATTGTGACTGCACATGACAACAATTACATTCAAAGGTGAAAATAAAAGGGAAAAAATTGATATCTAACCATTTGATGAGTGTTATTTTGATTTCTATTTCATTATACCTGTTTGAGTTCCAAAATATTATCTTCTAGTTTAACATTGATAACTGGGTATCCTGTCTTTTTTGTCCAAATGTTCATCATTGAGTTGACTTGCACACTTGATTCCTCTGAAAGAACAGTCCATAGATCCTCTGTTCCTGCATTCTGCCCTTGATATTTTCTTATGTAAGTGCTCAAGGATTTCTGGTTGGAAAATAAATATAGAAGTCAGCGGGATTGGCTCAAAGATTCTCATTTTAACATTACAATTTACAAGTCTAAAATTAGAATGTAAGATTTACAATAAAAAGTTCCAAATCTAATAGAATGTTGCAAGATTACAATGAAGTGCTCAGACCCATGGCAATGGCCAATGCAAAATAACTCCACTTAATAAGTTGCATCCTCACCTGAAATATCTCATCACCAAGGTAACCCTGCAACATTCTTATAACAGTAGATCCTTTTTCATAGCTAACAGCATCAAAGACTTCAACAACTGAGCGTGCATGTTGTATTTCTACCTGAAAATATGCCAATAGGAAGTAACTCGGTCACTAGTTTGCTTAGTGCAGTTATATTTGACAATCATATCTGCAATGATATTCCCTTTTCCTTAAGACCGAAGAAAGATACAAGACTGAAACTAGAATCAAGGATGAAAGTGGCCTGTTATATACTTTTGTCAGAATCTCCTTTGTCTATTTTCCTTCTATCTATGTTAAAATCTATCTATTCTTATGCCTTTGGTGGTAAATCATTTTGTGATTCCTTAATCAAGTGCCCTCTCAAAACACTGGCTTAGGAAATATTGTCCTGTCCGTAATACATAATATAATGTTTCTCCAAGCTGATTTCTTTACTGTTAGCATTAAAAAGGGAGGTCCAATGCACAAAGCTCCCACTAGGTGAGGTCTGGGGAGAAATAGATGCATACTATACCCAGCCTTATCCCCGCAAGCCGATTTAGGATTTGAACCCGTGACCTTCAGGTCACATGTCAACAATCTTACTGCTGCGTCAAGGCTTACACTCCCTTTACTATTAGCATTAATGTAAAAAATTTTTGGTGTGTTTTGATGAAGAAATTTCAAACAGAACAGCATATATTGGAAATTGTCACCTCAATTGGATGTGATGTTTCCAGAGCATCCATTCGTAAACCATTAGCAGTTTCTAAAAGGAACTGAGTCCATATATTCCACTCTGGAAATAAGATGTCAGTGGCCATAAAACTTATCTGGAAAAAACAGTTGCAGAAGAAAAGATTATTTTCTTGATTGATTGGGTATAAGTCAAATCCAACATGTTACAAAGAATCAAAATTACCCATGTCGCAAAACCTTCATTAAGCCATATATGAGTCCACCATTCCATAGTTACCAGATTGCCAAACCACTGATGAGCGACTTCGTGTGCTGTGACAATTGTTAGCTAAGGAAACAGACAAAGGCTATATAAGATACGGTTGCTGTTCCATTTAATTAGTTTTAAAGTTTCTAGTTGAAAACAAAGCTGACATTCATAGGGTGACTAGGTATGTAACTTACACGTTGCTTCTTAGCAGCATTAGAATACAAATCATGGTAAAGAAGTTCATTTTCACGATAGACAATCAAGCCATAGTTCTCCATGGCTCCAGCAGCAAATTCAGGAACAGCAACAAGGTCTAGTTTAGGCAGTGGATAAGGCACTGAGAAGTACCTATGATTCCACAAAAAAGTTCAGCTGGAATTAATCATTGTAAGAAAATCACAAAAGGAGGAATAGAAAAGAAATTTTTCAATTTTCAGATTCAAGAGGGGAAATATTGTAGTTTCTGTTTGGATTGTTCAGTTTAAATTTAAGAAGGATGAATTTACTTTGTATATATATCTAGACTCTTCACTGCTAGATCCAAAGCAAACTTCCCTTGATCAGTCTTCCCAATAGGACAATATACATTAACCTTGATCCCTGAAAAAGAAATCAAAACAGAATCCATAACTATATGAGCTTTGGCTTCCAAAAAGCATCACTAATGTCTGACTCATGAGCTTACCAGCATATGTTTCCTCAATATGATCAAATAAGCCAATAACGACAGCCACCAAATATGTAGACATGGGAGTTGATTCCTTAAAACAAACAGTCTTTAAGTTTCCATCATGCTTTTCAATGTCAACTGGCATGTTAGACAATGCTGTCAACTCTGATGGCACGGTAAGTGTTATCTTAAAGGTCGCCTGTTAAGAATGGTTCACATTGTCAAGACAGGTTTTCTGATCACCAATGAAAAGTAAAGGCATGAAATATACTCTCTATGGTCCATAATATAAGCCCTCTTTTTGAAGAATTTTGCCGTCTTAAATATAAGTCACTTTGCAAAAGTTTTGTTATGCTTTATTCCAAATATGTCTTCCTTCTCAACTTTTCAATAAAGGGGTAGAGTGTGTATATTTTTAAAATTTATTGCATTTATTATGGTAAAGATGGAAATCAAAACAATTTTTAGAGAGTTTTAACGATGCAACTAACTTTTTTTTATTCCACTGAATTAGTCATAAGTGACTCATATTATGGATTAGAGTGATTCTACATACCTTCAAAGCAGGCTCATCCCAGCATGGGAAGCATCTCCTTGCATCTACTGCCTCGAACTGAGTAACTGCCATGTTTTTCTTCACTCCTCCGTCAACATATGTGCTGGTAAAGTCAGTATCAGAATTTGCAACTGAGTACCAACCAGATTTTCATTGAGAGGTCAAATAAATAGTTTCATGATAGCTTAGCTTAAATATGAGCCAGTACGAGTCAGATTATTCTCTGCTTAGATCTTTCAGACCATAATCCAATATAATATGAGCCAGTAAGGGTTAGTTTTATGACTATGGCTTCACAAGGATAATTTGGATTTCTTTAAATTTCCCAGAGACTAAAATCACAAGTTCTCGCGAGAAAGTGTTTAATGAGTTGACTGGTTCTTGCAAAGGTAGGTCTATTGTTTCCCTTATGAGAAACTAGCTTGGAACTTGTACTCTCTCTCTCTCTGTTTTTTTTTAATTTGGATGCTGAGGAGTAATGGGGATCAAACCTCAAACCTAGTGCTGCAAAGGTACATATTTGCGTCACTAGACCCAAGGTCTTTGTTGAACTCATACTCTTTAGGATGTGTTTGGTTTGAGGGGAGAGGAGGAAAGCCAAAATTTTGGCTTTAATTCCCTCCCCCTCCCTTTAAACAAAACAAAGGATCCTCTCCCCTCTCTTATACTCTAACAAACCAAATAAGATAATATACTATTCCCTCCCCTCAAACCAAACACATCCTTAAAATACATCTATAGTATATAGACTGTAACGGATCATCTTATTCATCAATGAGATTTTATATGAATGATGATTTGGAAAGAATTGCAGTACTGTCATGAGGAAGATATCTATCGTGAGAAGATTTCAAAATTTGGTATTTGTAATAGATTTTGTGTAGCATGGGATTATTAAAAGTAATAAGTATTTGTATAGTCTAAGCTGTTTTGTACAATAAAAAATAATACTTTCTTTCTCTTGTTCTAAATATATTATACCACTCGTTTAACTTTTTTTTAAAAGATTAAGGAAGTAAAATAAAATAAATTATTTAATTATATCATATATTATATATTATTAAAATTTATAAATTAGATAAATTAATTTGGAGAAAAAAATAAAAATATAAATGATTTAAAATAATTTAATCAACTTACTTAATCTTTTCAAAAAAATCAATTATATGTCATATTTAGGATTAAAAAATTTATACATCTTGAAATATGTTAATTATTAGTTGCTATTACTATATCTCTTAAACTTTTAAGAAACGAATTCATTCATCTTCTCTTGTCAGCAAAACTATCAAGTAGAGAAAACTTAAGAGGGAAAAGGAGTCACCATTTGTAGAATCCTCCAAGGTGCTCATTGAGGATCCCAGAAAACTCAATCCCCAGAACTCCTTCTCCAGCATGAAGCATTTCATCAAACACCAGGACGACAATCTCATCATCACCATCCACAACAACATCACACGGAGAGTACTGTAGAAAATCAGAACAAGAATGGTCACCAAAATCCACAATTTACATCATAAATCGAAGACCTGATCACTGAAAATTATATAATCGGTTACCTCCACATGATGAGAATTAGTGAACCAAACTCTCTGAATATCAAGTTCGAGGGAGTTTAAGACAAGAAATTTGGTGTCTTCATTGATAGTGAGGCTGATTTTCACGGTGCCGGAAAAAGTACAGGCAGAGAGATCAGGTTTCAGATGAAGATCATAGCGTTTTGGAACTGCAAATTTGGGTAACCTTGTTTGACCTTTGAATTGCTCTATGCTCTGTTTCGGCTCCATTGTTTCCCAAAGCTTTGGATAAAAATTTGTGTGGCAAAGATCAGTGAATGGCTTCTCTTTACTTTAGCATGCTTGGCTGAGAAAGAGAGATATTTTCCAAACATGTGGCTTGACTCTTTGGCCGTTGAAGAAGATGGAAATTGATTGGTCCTTTTGTCTCTAGTCAAGTTTATTGAGCAACACAGGATTTTTAAGGTGATCTAATTTTTGCCAATTAAGATTATAAGTTCATTTATCAGTAGCATTGAGACCAATCATTGAAGCTGTTTTACTCTTTGAAGTGAAACCTAGGCATAAAATGGGTAGAGATAGAATCTTCATCTTCTAATGCCAAATTCACGTGCTTGTTCATGCATGACACATGTCCCACGTTGAATTGATCAATGGGCATGTTCTAGTCTTGTTTGCCTTTTTTAAGGAGATAAAAAGTTTCTTCTGAAAGACTACTGTTCTGTTTTCTGGGTTTATAGGCCATGGGACACTCACAGTTATCCCTTCCATTACTCTCTTTTGAAAGATTTATTTGGTCACAACTACTACTTTAATCTTATTTATAAGTTCCGATTAACAAAAAAAAATGTTGGTCCTTCATAAGTCCATTTTCAGAGAGTAATAGATTAGAGTATTACAATTTTACCCCCATTTAAGGTAAAGAAAAAAGAAAGAGGGAAAAAAATACATATTCTTAAATAAGAGAAAAATTGAGCAAAAAATATTAATTTAATCTATATTTATTGAATTGACTGACTTTTCTTGTTATTTGAAAATCAGATAATTTGGATTTATAATAAGAAATATACTCAGTGGTAGCTGCTATAAGACTAATCAATGCCATCCCTGACAAAATGCAAATTGACTCCGCTTGAAATGTGCACTTTCTGGTAGATGCCCATGATGTTCCATGACAATTTTTTTTTTTTTGAGTTACAATGACAAGAGCAAAGTTCTCTTGGGAGTCAAGAATGACCCATACATAAACCTACATACGTCAAACACTAAAAACCAAATCTTAGCTTAAGTCAGCTAACATTTGGATCAAACAATAACCTGGAGGGTGTTGCAATAAAGAGAGGTCTTCGTTCGAGTCAAGCGCCGATTTGGCCAAAAAATCTGCACATGCAAGAGTTTCTCTGTGCGAGTGGAGAATCTCTAAATCCCAGTTCAGGTAGATTAAGTCCCTGACTTCCTCTAATTCACTGTGTAGAGGGTGGTAGTGAACCCCTGTCTAAAATAGCAACTGAAGGGCTTCTGTTGAGTCAGTGTGTAACTTCACCTTGGTAAAATTCATTGATTTGCATACTTGTAGTCCAGTCTTGATCGCTTGGATCTCCGAAGCTGTTGAGCCGAAAGTGAAGCCTGTGTTCTTTTGGAACCCACATATCCAAGCTCCTGAACTATCACGAACAATACCTCCTACAGCAGAAAGTCTGTGCTCGTCTACGGCAGCATCCACGTCGATCCGAACATATCCAACTGGAGGTGGAATCCACTTTTCTGCTTCTCTATCTGGAACTCTAAGTATCTTGTGTCTGTATCGTCCGTCTTCAATGCCTTCATGCAGGAAATGAAAACCTCTGTACAGTAGTTGTTGCGGGTGGTCGGTAGTTCCTTCGAAGGCTTTTCTGCATCTGTTCTTCCATATTAGCCAACACAGTGAGCCAAAGACCCTTAGCCAGGGCCATTGAGACACTCTGCGGCTGCCAAGTGAGTGCCGCATATTCCATTTGATCCAGACCTGCAAATTTCCAGAGAAAAAAACAGAGTGATATATTGGGTTAGTTCGCAATCTCTCAAAGCGTGGATGACTGTTTCCTCACAGTGGCACTCAAAAGGACACTCGGTGTTTATCCTCGCATCTCTCTTCGCTCGAATTGAGTTTGTAGGAACTCTCTCTTGGAACAATTGCCACATAAAGAATTTGACTTTCTCAGGAATAGGCCACCTCCAGATACGTTGCCAGAAAGGATCCGGCGTCAGCGAACGCGACGAATAGATCATGGAATAGGCAAATTTGACGCTGAAGTTACCATCAGAGGATTTCCGCCACCAGAAGGAGTCTTCGCCTGCCAGGGAGGGAGGATGGATGCTTTTAATCTTTTCAATCACCCACCACGGCAAGAACATGGCCTACTTGAGTAAGTTCCATCCTCCCTCACTGTTGACAAATTGGCTAACCACATCTTCCGGGTTAATTAGATCTTGATTCTTGTCAACGTAGTACATTAGCGGCTGATCAAGAGTAGTCCATAAGCCCCACCAAGCACTTGTTTGGTTACCGCTCCGGATTTTGCCCCCCACAGCTCTCGTGAAGGAATCCCATACTGATGTAATTGCGCGCCATACAGCCGATTGATTTCTTTTCTTTTCAACCATTGGAAATCTATGATCTCCACATTCATACTTTGCTTTGAGAACTTTCACCCATAATGCATTGGGCCTAGTGATTAGATTCCAGCATAGTTTCATAATGAGAGCTTCATTCTGGCTAGATAGATCCTTAATGCCAAGCCCACCCTCTTTTTTGTCCATCTTAATTTTCTCCCAAGCAATAAGGTGCATTTTCTTGCCTTCTTGTCCCTGGTTCCAGAAGAAATTTCTGTTCAGCTTCTCAAGATCCTACAACACCCCTTTAGGAAGAATAGAGGTTTGCATCTGATAGAAAGAAAGAGTTGAGAGAACAGAATTTATCAAAACTGTTCGACCAGCCATACTCAGGAATTTTCCCTTCCACTTGGAAAGTTTCTTTTGGGCTTTTGTGACCAAGGGAGCATATGTCAGCTTGGAGATTTTTTTATGAAGAAGTGGAACGCCCAAGTATTTGCCCAAATCAGCTGAGATGCTAATTCCTAAGGCTTGGCCCAGCTCCAATGCTCTATGAAAATGTACAGTCCTGGATGCAAAAATTTTTGATTTGGGAAGACTGATACGATGACCTGACACTCTGCAGAAGTAAGACATCAAATCCCTGATTCTCTTCATCTGGTTTAAAGAAGCCTCACTGAACAAAAGACTGATACGATGACCTGACAAATTTATATTTTTATTAACTCCTCTCTTCAACATTGATTCATTTAGTTTTGGATGGGTAGAAATTTATTAAAAGGGGAATTGTAATGAGGTCCTAAAAAATGGACTTAATAATCAAGAATTCCTAATAAAAACTTAAAAGCAAGCAATAACAAATTCTACGGTAAGAAATAACAACACTTACTTATCATTAGAATTTTTTAGTAATTAAATCTTTTCCTTCTAATCTCATTGTACTTCTCCCAATCTAAAATTTCTTTGTTATATATGGTTTACTTATTTGTTTTAAGGTTAATACAATAGCTTATATTGTTTTTTGTTTTTGTCCTTATACTTTTAAATCATAAGTTTTTGTCCCTCAAATTTCTTCCCATCCAAAACACTGCTATCCATATTTTAATAAAATATGGGACTATTTTGCCTATTTGATTTTGAGAGACCAAAATCAAAATAAAAATAAATTATTAGAACCAAATATTATATTAACCTTTTATTCTAGAGGCTACATTTTGTATACTACTTTTGGACAACTTTCTTAACAACTTTATACTGTTTTAGAGGTATATTCAAAGAATATGGAGAGTAGGCAAAGCAGGTTAATACAATCTTTGGTCCTTAAATTTGTCTTTATTTTCATTTTGTTCCCTCAAGTTTTAAATCAGAAGTTTTGGTCCCTCAATTTTCATACCGTTTAAAATATTAGTTTCTATAATTAAACCAAACTTCAGACCATTTTGTCCTCGATGGACCAAAACTTTTGGTTTTAAATTTGAGAGACAAACTAATCAAATATTGTATTAACCGGAAATTTGAGTTCATTAGTTCCATTGAGGTAATAAAAAATCATTTGATCTTTCTAGTTGCAAAGTTGCGTAATTAAGAAGGATGTAAACCAAAACCCTGAAGTTTGGTGGCTCTTCGAAACCACAATTTGTTTTTTTAAAATACAAGGGGTAAGCCCCCAGAAATTTAAAAAAAAAAAAAAAAGCATTGGAGCATGACGCCCATTCATCCAACGACTGTCATTCTCGTGACAGATGAATCATATGCACAAGTGACCGCTCCCTGTCCAAAACCAACACGGCACTATATTTGCTCACAAAGACGTGAGGCTTATCCAGGCATGCCCATTTTTGGTAAATCCCAATCACTTTACTCTCTTCAGCCCCAAAAAATAAATATCACTTTACTCTCCTAACCTTTTGTATTTTTATTTTTAGAAAACCAGTATTTAATTTCTAAGGTTGGCCAAGCCAAAAAAGTAACTTTTTTTCTGTTGTTATGACTTTTCAAGGGAGCTGTATGCATGTACCTATCTATAAATTATAACGGAATATCATTAGAAAAAGAAACGGTAGACCTTTTTTTACTTCCACTCATCCCAACTGGACATCTGAGTCTCCTCTTGATTATAATGCTCATTAGCCATTTGAGATTCGTTTTGGACCAAGCTCCTTAAAATTTCAGTTATAACTCACATGCTTTTCTTGTATTAATGATTAACATTCCGTAACTTCATATATAATTGTTTAAATCTCTAATTAATTTATGTTTGACACAAAAAATGGACTTTTTACATAACATGAAATTATTATTTGTGACCACTCGGTATCCCCAGATGAAAGGCAGTGAAAGACTCAATCAATGCGACCAATCCGGTTTATTTATGGGAAAGTACTAGATCTGGAATCCACATTTGATCAGATTCCCTTCTCTGAAGACCATAAAACGCTCAACAGAGATAGTCTACAACAATGGAACAAGTTTCCTACAACAATAAGCAAAAATACAACATAGAGCAGCGCACTAAATGCTATTAGAACACAAAAACTTGATGCTGCTACTAAAAGACATTACAGTACCTAGGTTGGTAGACATAGATAATCATGAGCAAAACTGGCACGTCTGTCTTTTCAATGCTTTGGAGCCTGACTCAGCAAATACTTCTTCAAAACATCCATAACTGACCCAAAATCAGCCTTCACTTGCACTGGTGGATTAGCATATCGGCAAGTCATGTCCTTTATAGCTCCAGAATGATAATCAATTTTTGACTGGGTAAACTTCAATCCATGAGCAGTACTCACTACAACAGTCCGATCAGTAGGCTTTATGATCCCACTGTTCCTCAGTTTAATCAGTGCACTTAAAGCAACCCCAGTATGGGGACAAATGAACATGCCAGTGGAATCTGCTTGAGCCATAGCATCCATTAATTCTTCCTCAGTTGCTTCCTCAACAATCCCGTCTGAATTCTGCAAGGCAAAAACAGCTCTGTCTATTGAAACAGGATCACCAATTTGTATAGCAGAAGCAAAGGTAGTTTTAGCCCTTATGGGCTCAAACTCCTTCCACCCAGACTTGTAGTATAAATACAGGGGATTTGCATTTGCAGCTTGTGCACAAACAAGCCTTGGAATCCTATCAACAAGTCCTAAATCCTTACACATTTGAAACCCCTTGTAAAATGCATATATGTTTCCCAAATTCCCTCCTGGCACTATGACCCAATCAGGGACTTCCCAATCAAATTGTTGCAAAATCTCAATAGCTGCAGTCTTCTGCCCCTCTAATCTCAAGCTGTTCAAAGAATTAGCCAAATAGATAGGCAATTCGGCTGTGACTTCCCTAATCAACTGCATACATCCATCAAAATCAGTATCAATGCTCAGCACAAAAGCACCATTTGCAATTGGCTGGACCAACTGAGCAATAGAAATCCGATTTGCAGGCAAGAAAACAATCGATGGGATCCCCGCAGAAGCACAATAAGCAGATAAAGCAGCAGAAGTGTCACCTGTAGAAGCACAACCAACACCCACAACAGGTCGCTCCATTTTTCGCAATCTATTGACCTGACTCACCAATACAGTCATACCCAGATCTTTGAAGCTCCCAGTGTGACTAATCCCACAGTGCTTCACCCACAAATCGTTCATCTCCAAATACTTTTTGCCAAAACGCTCAGCCCAGAAGAGATTCGAATTCCCTTCAAAAGCGCTCACAATATCGTCACTGTCGATCTCGGGTAACACCCATTCCTTCTTGCTCCAAACGCCGGACCCATAAGGCCACGTGGTCTTACCCACCCGAGAGTCAAAAAGGTTGCGCCAATACTCGCCGTCGTATTTCTTCAACGCTTCCATATCGTGCTGAACATCAAGCAAACCACCAGATCGGGACCGATACACGATCTCGTCAAGAGGGTAGGACTCGGTGGACGAAGGGTCTGCATTAAAGGGGACATACTTGGCCGAAAACTGGTGGCGATGGTCGACATTGATGCGGCGAGCCTCCTCGCGAATATTCTCGTCGGCGGGGCGACGCTGTTTGGAAGGAGAGGGGACAGAGTTGTTATGGGTAATCGGCGATCCAGGTTTGGATTGAGCTTTGATGATGAGTTGATTGGATAAGGCGTTGGACTTAGGAGGTGGGCATGAACCGGAGGGTTTGCATTTAAAGGTGAATGGAGAACCCTGAAACAGAGAAGAGGAGGCCATGAGGGAGAGACACAGTGAGGGCTAAGAGAAAAGAGCCACTACGGAATCGGCTGCTTAACGAAACGCGTTGAAGATGAAAAATGTGCGAATCACCTTTTAAAAGCGAATGGGCCTACTTCCAGGTCGGAAAAAATAAAAACTAAGGCGAAAGTGTTTGTCTGGGATGACATTTGGATCTAAAATTATTTTTGTGTTAAGATGAAATTCTTCTACCATCATTTATATTTAGCTTATACACTGTGAATTACGATTAAAAACCTATTTTTAAAGACTTCAAAAATTATTCCAAACATACAACATTCAAAAGCAGAATTCTTACTGTTGCAAAAAAAAAAAAAGCAGAATTCTTACAATCTTACAGGTGACTTTTTAGTATTTTATTACTTCCTTCGGTCCTAATTATAAGATAAAGTTGAATTTTTTGGAGAAATTAAGGAAGCCAGTTAAATCATTTTAAAGTATTTTTATTTTTATTTTTTTCTCTAAACTAATTAATTTGACTAATAAACTGATATATAATATAAGGATACTAAAAAATATAAAAACTCTAAAGTAATTTAACTGGCTTCCTTAATTTCTCCAAAAAAATCAACTTTATCTTATAATTAGGACCGGAGGGAGTATTATATTATTGTAAGAGGAGGCGACTATGATTCAAGCTGTCCAAGAACAAGTTGTCATTTAATTAACATTTGAGGAGTAGGGTTTTTGTGAACAGTGGTCATTTTATAATTTTACACTATTTTTTTCTTTTCATAAAATGGGCCCATAGTTTTTTTGTTATTTGATTTAGGTTCTCCTCTAAGGTAAAAAATTTTCTCCCTCTTAACAAATATACTTTATAAGATTTAAGCTTGTATTTTTCATATTATGGATGAGATTACTTACCATCCCAACTAACAATTTATTAGTTAAAATGAGCTCGTAGTTTTGAAAATATTTCCAACCAAAATTATAGAATCTTGAAGCTGTATAAATTATTGCCATTCAATTTAACTTCTAACATTTTTAAAATTGAAGAATAAATATAAAAGAGTGTAAGAAATGTTTAAGAGTTTTCATAATATCTAACTTGTATATTTTATTTTTTCTAGCTTAGCCTTTTGAATTTTTAAATGGGCTAAAAAATATAAGTAGAGAATTTTACACCCATTTTTTAAAGTGGGATCCTAGAGTGACTTTTTCAAAATGTTAGGTACGGAACAAAATCTGTAATTAACATTTCAAAATTGGCATCCTAGACTGACTTTTAATTTATTTGGTCCAGAGTGTGATTTTTCCCCTCTTGTTCTTCATGGGTGCTGACAAAGTTTGTCGCCCCCAGCCTCTGGCTCTTTACTACTTTACCTATACTATTATTTATGATAAATTTACTGATAGTTTATCAAATATGCTCATCTATCAAAAACCCACATGTCAAATTTAAAATAAATTTATATTTTAATAAAAATGATGTGAATGACATATGGATTTGTCAGTTAAGCATGTTTGATTAACCAATTATCAAATTTAATATAGATAACAACTATAGCAAGATTGCTATAATTTAAAATTTTTTTAGGATATTGCTTCAACAAAACATCTGAGGCAAAATTAAAATTTTTTAACACCTTGCGGGCAAAAAATGTACGTTTACCTTTTTTTTTAAAGTCAAATTGATTAGAATCTCCCCAAGACCCCAACCCTCCATCCGCTCATGTACCAAGCAGACACATTGTGATTGGCAATAAATTGAATCTGTTATTTGTTTTGGTATGCTTTTCTAGGCTGGTATATCTAATTAACATTTACATCATCTGACCTATGTCCTCAACTTTTGGTATACTCTATATTATTTGGTTATTTAACTAGGGGTGCAAAGACAACACTTTCATCCTTTATTCCACACTTAAATATATTTTATATCAGCATAGAGTTGGTCTAACGGTATAAGCCTTGTTAGATCCTTTTGAATCTCAAATTCAAATCTTAGAGGAGATATTTATGTTGGGAAAGACAGTCACGAACCCCAAATCGAATTGATGATAATATCAAAAAATTATTTTATAAAATATTAATATTATTGATGAAGTGATGGTTCGTATTTTCTATGTACTAGCTACATCATATTTTTGAGCATACAATATAAAGTGGGACACTGTTGCTGGAATGAACTATTGGAGGCGTGCATGTATCCCTCTTTACTAAATGCATCTTCTTTAAAATCTAAAAGCATAAAATTAAAGCTCATGGAGTTAAGAACAACTTTGATTCAGAGACTTTGGTGAGAAATAATGGTTAATTCCAAGAGAGAGAACAAATTGGCGTAATAAATCGGGTCTCCTTTTGGCCTCTTCCTTTCTCCCTTATGTTTTTCTCTCCATCTCTCGACTGCTATTTGAGAAAACACCCGTTTCCATTTCGATATTCGAAAAGTAATAAAAACGGAGTTCAATTAGCATACAAAAAGGTACAATTATACTGATAAAATATTCGTTCACAATTCCAGCATCATTCGTCATCGAAAACAGAAAATACAGCGGAAACTTAATATTTACATAATTCTCCAAAATATCAGAACATAAACTAATTATAATCATGATCATGTCCTTGCCTCGCGACATGTGCCACTCACTTTTCGGCATCTACGTCTTTCCCCTTTGACCCACTAGCACCCGCTGAGAAGTTTATTTAAAAATAGGGTGAAATTCCGAAGAACCCCACTAGAAACATGTTATCGTTCATAGATAATGTGAAAAGTAAATATAACATGCTCCAAGGTATGCACCAATTAATGAACAATTTAAATATATCATCGTCATGTATACATGAGTAAGGCCCAGCCCCACAATCTACACCGGTTGGACTTCTGCCAACTCCCAGTGTAAATGCACCTCTGGCACTAATTGCCCCTTTCTAGGCAAATCATGTTGATTAATAAAGTGTATTTACAAACAATGGCATCCACACAATCACATAACTATGGCATAATGTATGAAGGATGATGTCCCTACCTCAAAGCTTTATAACTCTCTGTTTAAATGCGTCTCGTCAAACGTGTCGTGTCCGACATCCGACTCAGTCCTAAAATATTAAATGTACAAAAAATAGGTCATAACCTATCCAAGTATCATTTTAGACTCTTCCATAGTGTTTCTTGTAGTTATATTAGTCTATGGTAAAAATTTACCAAAATGCCTCCAGGACCCCGGCCCGGCCCCGCCGTACCTGGCCCGATAGCACGTTTTCCAAAATTTTGACTAAGGCTATTCTGACTTATTTTCGCCTAAGGAATCCATTTCCGGGCTTGAAATCGCCAAATTCACTGTCAAATTATGAAAATACCCTTGACAACCCCGATTTAGGGATTTTAGGGGCATTTTCGTAATTATGTTTTTTCGGCCCTACCAAAAAAGTGTCCAACTGTAACCCCACCTATTTTTGCCCACTGAATCCAATTGAACCATTTATTTCATGAAAATCCAACTCCTACCCCTTGAAACAGTGCTGGCCAAAATATTGAAGAAAAATGGAAAAAAAAAAAAAGTAGTTTTGTGTTTTAGCCTCCAAAACTTGTACTTTTCCACTTCTAATCCTTTATTAACTTATTTAAACACATCTTAATCATGATTCAAAGAAATTTGGGCAGCATAACCCCTTAGGGTTATAGCTTTTCCAACTTTTCAACTCAACCAAGAAACTTGAAAAGTCAAGAAATAACAACAACAACAACACAAGACAACAAGTTCATAAAGTTGCCTTCTTTGGCTTCTTGGTTTCTCTCTTCCTATGCGTCCTCTCTCCCTTCTCCTTGAGCTAAGAATATGTCTTCAAGATCATGGATTCATGACAAAAAGCAGTTTAGAGAAGAATCTTTCATGCATACTTACAAGAAAAGGCTTAAGAGACAACTCTTACCTTAATCTTCTTCCTCATTCTCTCTAAAAGCCTCCAAATCCTTCAAGCTCTCCAAAGCACTCTCTCTCTCTCCTTCTCTTGTGTGTTGGCCGAAATGTTGCATGGAGAGGGAAGAGGATGTATTTTATTGAATTCCTCTTCTTTCCTCCTAGCCATTGATTTAATCAAGGGACCATAATGTGACACTTGTCACAATCCTACCTTCCCTCATGATTACTCCATTAGCTTCTCATTAAGTTAGAACCAATTTTCTTCCCTTTTTTGGCTTCTCAAAACTGTCCTCCCCCCTTTGCTTCAACTGACCAATTTCCCTTCCAACTAAGTCCAAGTTTGCGCTCTACCATGCAATCAAGTTTATCCCACCCTTTACTCAAGCTATTCCCATCATGCACTTCACCATACTTCCATATTGTGTACACTCCACCTTTGTCATCATTGAAATGTTCATGTAGCATTTGACTTGTGCTTTTTGGAAATTAATCATCATTTCTCTCTTCATGTAGCCTTTTGGACATGTGCTCATGAAATTTAATTATTTCCCTCACTCTTTTATGTGTTGGCCGAAATTAGGGAGGAGAAGAGAAGAAAAATGCTTTTCACTAATTCCATAATTCATATAATTGAATTATGTATAATTCCCCCTAATTCACAATTCTTGATTTATTCCATCAAGAATAATCCAATTATGCATTTTCCTTTATTTTTCTTGATTAATTGAAATTAACTTCAATTAATTGAAAAATAATTAATCTTGGGCTAAATTGACAAAATTATGATTTTGCTATCACCTTTGTAATTCAATTCCTTTCTTGAACTAATTTTCCCATTTCCTCATGAATGTGAATATTTCAAAATCACAAGATTCAAATTCATGAATATTCACCATTTTATTGAATTTCTCAATTAATTATAATATTTTTTTTGTGAATAAAAATTTGGGGTGTTACAATTTGAGTCAAAGAATGACTAAGGGCCTGTTTGGTGGGAAGAGAGGGGAGGAAAGGGGAGGAAAAATGAGTCATTCTCCTCATTTTGTTTGAACTTTGAGAGGGGAGGGTCCCTAAAATTTTCAGGGATTGGTTACCATCCTCTGCTTTTATCGTTTTCTTCCCATCCTATTCCCCTTCATTACTCATTTCAGCCTTTAGATTAAAATTTGAGTGGTTCAGATTTAACATTTTATAAAAATATTAATAAAATATCAAATTATCAAAAAAATTAAAGAATACAAAATTACTAAATTTTAGTTATGGTAATTTAAATCTACAATAAAAAATATTTAAAAACAATATTTTTATAAAAACTTAAATCCAGACCACTCAAATTTCAATCTAAAGGCTATGATAAGTAGTAGAGGAAAAGAGGATGAGAAGAGAAGAGAATGAATGGTAAGAACAAAGGATGATTGCCAATTCTAAAGTTTCCATCCCTCGCCTCCAACACCCCTTGTTTTGGCTCCCCTCTAAATTGAAGGTTTTGGAGGAGAGCCAAAATTGTAAAGCACTTTATTCTTATAACTTATGTGATATTCCAATAATGTCTATGATAAAAAATATTATGATAAATAAAAATATTATTATTATTATTATTATTAAAATATTTTATTATAAAATAAAAATATAATATTATGAAAATTAGTGTAATTAAAATTATATTATTAATAAAATAGTTTAATATAAGAAGTATATATATTTAAGAATAAAAAATTATTATAATTATAATATATTTTCATACAAATTTAAATTATAAATAAAAAATATTATTATTAAATTAATTCAAATAAAAATATCTTTTTATCATTAAAAAATATTATTATAAAATAAAATTTAAAATAATATATATTATTTTTATTAAGTTTAAAATAATATATTTTTAATATATATATATTATTTTTATATTAAAAATATATTATTAAGGAATTAATTTAAAATGAAAATATGCTATTATGAATAAAAAAGCCATAATAAAGAACTTTAAAAATGATAAAAGACAAAAAGGTATTTTAAATATTCATAATCCCATAGAGGTGTTAAACTCAATTTGTCTTTTAGGAAATTAAAAGGAAAAGATCAATTTTCCCCTATATATTCTTTTATTTAAAAAAATTACTCCCACCAACTACTAACGCTGCCAGAGCTCTAGCTTGGGCCGCCAGCACTCCCCCCCATATGTTGACAAAGGCCAGACCTACCCCCATCAGTTTGTTTGCACAAAATGTTGGTAACCATTGGGCCACTAATACCATTTAACAAGTTTAGACAATGAATTGGCCAGTTTAGATAAGGAATTCGCATATTTCATTTTTTTAAGTAAAAAATCCACTTACTCTTTCTGACAATTCACAAATTCAGATAAGGAATTCATAAATTTAGATAAGGAATTGACAAGTTTAGACAAGAAATTCGCAACTTTTGTTTTTTAAGTAAAAATTCCACTTGTTTTCTTAGCCCATTTACAAGTTTAAATAAGGAATTTATAAGTTCAGATAAGGAATTCGCAACTTTTGTTTAAGTAAAAAATTCACTTACTCTTCCAGGCCATTTACAAGTTTAGATAAGGAATTCACAAGTTCAGATAAGGAATTCATAAATTCAGATAAGGAATTGACAAATTCAGATAAGAAATTCGTAACTTTCGTTTTTTAAGTAAAAAATTCACTTACTCCCTCATATCATTTACAAGTTTAAATGAGGAATTCACAAATTCAAATAAGAAATTCATAACTTTTGTTTAAGTAAAAAATTCACTGACACTCTCCTAGGCTATTCACAAGTTTAAATAAGAAATTCACAAATTCAAATAAGGAATTCACAAGTTGAGAAAGAAATTGACAAGTTTATATAAGGAATTCGTAACTTTCGTTTTTTAAGTAAAAAATTCACTTAATCTCTTATGCCATTCACAAGTTTAGATAATAAATTCATAAGTTTAGATAAAGATTGCAAATTCAAGGTCTGTGTTTCAACTTGATTTCTAGCATCAGCGATCATCCACAACTTTCCCCACAATACTAAGCCAACCCAATTCCCAAATATAAACAACATAATCACTATATTTTTCTATATAAAAAAACCTTCAAATATATACGAGTATTCAGTATGTATTTGTTTAAAGTAAAAGGCTACTATTAATCCACTTGTTTCCTTTCCTTTAGTACATACATAAATAGCCGGATTCTTTATATTTGTTGTCTCCATATATCAGATGAATTTCAGAATAGATATATAAGATAGATTCTGGAAAATATATACACACAAAATTAGAATGAAGAACAATGGGGCTTAGCTGTTCACACAATTCATGCCCTTTTTTGGGAAAAAAATTCACCTAATTTCTCTTTCAAATTTCTGATCCTTTTTTTAAATATTTTAGAGAATCAAAATAAAATCAGAATTTTGCCTTGTATTAATCCGTTGACTTACCTTTACTTTGAAGGTTTAGAGATTTTTTAAGTTGTAAATTCCTTATCCAAATTTGTGAATGACCTGGGAGAGTAAGTGAATTTTTTACTTATATGAAAGTTGCGAATTCCTTATTTAAACTTGTGAATTCTTTATTCAAACTTGTTAATGGTTTGAGAGAGTAGGTAGATTTTTTACTTAAAAAATGAAAATTGCAAATTTCTTAGCTAAACTAGTGAATGACCTACGAGAGTAGGTGAATTTTTTACTTAAAAAATGAAATGTGCGAATTCCTTATCTAAACTCGCCAATTTCTTATCTAAACATGTGAATGAGTTTGGGTTAAAGATAAAAGGTTAATATACATATTTTTGTTTGTATTCCTTATATTGAATGGCATTGGTGATCCAATGGTTACCAACATTTTGTACAAATAAAGTGGTGGGGGTTTGAACCCCACCTCCTCCACTTGTTGGCAGGGTAATTTTTTTAAATAAAAAATATGTAAGGGAAAATTGATCTTTTCCTTTTAATTTTAAAAAAGACAAATTGAATCTAAAATATCTTTGAAATTATGAGTATTCAAAGCACTCTTTTTTATCTTTTAGCATTTTTAAAGTTCTTTATTAGAGATTTTCCCTATAAAAAAATACTATTATAGTTAAAAATATATTATTATGCAATTAATTTAAAAAATATGCATTATTATATTAATTATAAATAAAAATGCTATTGCTTTAATTAGAAAAGATGTAAATTAATTTATATAACATATAAATAAAAAATATAACAAAATATGTTAGGATAAAATGGTAAATTGCTATCATTCCTCCATTCTCATTCCATCTTAAACCAAATAATGGATCATTAAAAACCCCTCACCTCCTCCTCTACCAACTAAAACAAATCAAGTAACCCTCTACTCTTTCCTTCCATCCCTTCCCTTCGAACCAAACAAGCCCTATGGGAATGAAGTGTGAGATTGAATTAAAATAATTAAGTAGATTCAAGATTTTTTGGATCCCACAGGGATATACTTTTCCTTTTTTCCTTTTAAGTTATAAATATTACATGGTTAATTTGTTGACAAGTAAATTATAAAATTCTTTCTCAGGAAATGTAGAGGTTGAAGGTAAAACCCATGTCCAAATAAGACATTTGTTACGTAAAGGCAATCCAAATAAAGCTATAAGTTTGAGGCGATGATGTCCCTAGATGAATTTTCTCTTGCACAGTCAAACAATATTTGTTGAGACTTCATTATTATGAATTAGATACTTAACTGAAATACATACCCAGCAGAAATATTTAGATGATTTATGTAGATTGAGTAATGATAGGGAATAATTAGAGTTTAATTAACATATCTATATTTATGGCATTAAATATGGATATTTATCATTAGTATTAAAATTTTATTTATTTATCTTTTAATATCTGCAGCATCTCATTAAAACAGAATGCTTAGATTATCCTATAATTATCTTCTTTTCTTAAGGTTATGATTTGATTCGATTTATATCTGAATTTAAATTATTATTTTATTATTTCTTTTAGGGTCTATTTGGTGTGAGGAATTTGGAGGGGAAGGAAAATTTTTATGAGTTGAATTTTAAAAGATTGAAGAAGTGGGGCAATAAAATTTTAATAAAGAGAATATATAAGATAAAAGAGTAAGAAAAATTAGTTAAAAATTTGTAATCCCACTTCTCTAATTTTTTTAAATTCAACTCACAAAAAAATTTCTTCTGCCCACTTTCTCTCCCCTCCCCTCAGACCAAACAAGCACTTACGGCCTATTTGGTACAAAGAACATTTTAGGAGGGAACGGAGAGGAAGGGAAGATTAAGAAGGAACTTAAAAGAGTGAGTTGTTTGGTAGACATGGGAACGGAACATAAGTTGAGGGAAAATAAAGTGTTTGGTAGGAAGAAAAAGAATTGGGTTAAGTGCGAAGCAGTGGGTAAAAGACCATAACACCCCTGGCATAAAGTAATGAAATAAGTTGCAAAATGTTACAAAAATGTCATCAGAGAGAAACAGAGGCTCGGCTGAAGTGGGTGTGTGTGTTGGGGAAGAAGGGAAATCGAAGGTGGTGTGGATGGCATTTGTGACGAGGAGGAGGAGGAGGGGAGCTGGAGATGAGAACGAAGATGCAGATGGCAGAGGTTATGGATACAACAGGACATTGTTTAAAGACACAGGTTAGTGTGGAAAGGATGACGGAGGGAAAAAAAATGGTGAGTGCGTATGTTGGTAATGTGGGTCAGTGTCATAATATTGTTAATTTTTTGTTTGGAGTCAAGAAAGACTGAAAGTGTATGGACAAGTGAATAAGAGAAGATGCTGGTCGAATTGTAGAGGAGAAAAGCAAGGCATAACATGGCTAAATGAGCATGGTTGGGAGTAAATCTAACGCATTTGGAGTGGAGGATGGAGGAGAGGTTGCCAGGGTGTGGGTGGAAGGCCAAGACTGATATCCGAGGCGAATTAGGAGCCAAGATTGAAAATGTGACCTGAGGAACATTGCAACTTGTCTTGTTTAATTTTGTTAGTCTATTCATATGTAGAACTTGTTAAGCTTGCTAACCATATGGGTAATCATATATAGGACTCTTTTTATTTAATCATGTAAGTTGATGTACAACATATATAATTATCTCTTCAATGTAGAAGTGTTGCTTTATGTATGTTCCATGCCTATTTGTCAAATTTTTTTTTTCATTTTGTATCTGTCAACTTCGCCATAGGACCAAACATCAGTTAATAATAGTGCTCTATCTTGAACCATTGTCTAACATGCTAATAAACGTGTCTATCAAAAGAACAACATATAAAGGCTGACATGGACAAGATGACCCACAACTTTATTTCTTTTCCTCTTCATTTGGCGGCTTATCTTCATTCTTCTGCTGGGGCTAATTATTGAAAGAAGGATCAAGACAGCAACAACAATGCAAACAATATACCAAAATACCAATAATATGTATTAATACTTCGCAATGTGAGATAGGTAGTTATTAAAACCAGCAAGCGTGCCTTGCATATGTCTTTATGTTTATAGTTTATACAAGAAAAACCACCAAAACTATTCCTCCAAAAACACCTGGACAAAAGTTAGACAGTTTTCGAATATTTGCAATCAAATTTTTTGGGAAAAATTTATAACCACTTTTTGTATATCAGTTTTGGCTGCTAATTGCTTATAATGCATTCAATATGTTGGTTTTGAAATTAAAACAGCAGTAGTAAAACTACTACCAAACAGTTGCAAAAGCTATTTGACATTTACTGATGTCATTTCTTCTAAAAATTTGTTTTAAATCATGTTTTCTATAAAGGACAACAATGATGTTTTAAAGTGTGCTTAAAGTGTATGGGGAATTAAAAATAGAACATAGTTTAATTGGGCCCAAAAAAATTTAAACAGCAACAACATAGTTTATTGGATCAGCATCATGTGTATCGACTGGGCTGCTTGGTTCAGGCACGTTGGGGTCAGGACGGACACCAGTTGTGGGGGACTCTGTAGAGCAGTCAACAGTGTCATAAAATGAGCCACCTTCTTCATGAGCTTCACCTTTCTTTAGACATGGAACATTTTCCTATGCAGGGGAATAAGATTTATTTCCAGGATGGGTAGAAGGGCCTGCTTCCTCATGATATGAAGCCTTGTATAAAGCAAATTCCTTGAACTCAGTAGAGTAGAGGTGAATGAATTCGCATAGGTCCCTGACATCTAGTGCAAGCTCAGACATGCGTGAGTCCATGTAAGCAATGGTTGAAGCCATGTGTCGAATTTGTGCACCAAATTCCTCATGCTTGTCCTTAACATAACTGTGCAACTTGACCACATGTTCCTCAAATAGCTCTTTCACATGGCTTTGCAACTTCGCTACATGTTCCTTATGTTGGTCAATTCTTGCCTCCAACTGTGCTTGCAACTTCATCATTGTTTGGTCAACTATTTTTTCCATGGCTATTGTGAATGCTTCTAGCTGATCTAAAGGAGTTGATCTCTGAGTATGGGAAGAAGTAGCAGCTGCATCATCTGGAGGGGTACTAGCAGCAGCCTTGTTTATGTCATGTGCTGCCTTTGTCCTTGCTTCATTTTCTATAGGTATTTGCATTTGGTTCAAGGCCTGCTCACTAAATTCCTCAGTCCAAATAGGTGCTTCCCCTTCTTGTAAATACCAAACTTTGTTCTTTTGTAGTATTAGAGACGTAAGGGAGGGATAGGGCAGTTATGAATTCTTCTTTCCTAGAGCAGCAGCCCTTAACATTTTATCCACAATCCTCCTACCCATATGAAAAGGCTTGCCCTTGATCATACATGTGAGGATGTGTTTGTCTTCAGGGGTTAGTGAAGTATAGTGCTTGCCTTTGTTAACAAAGTTCCTACTATATAAGTAATGTAAGACCTGAAACCTATGAAGCAGCTGTTTTGGTCTACATAGAGGAGTGTCACCAAGTTTGTTCCCCTCAAGTAGTGTTGCATCAATTTGTGCCTATGATAAATCAGTGTCTGTGGACTGTGGGCCGGTGACATCTAACCAGGCCAGAATGTTTTCTTCAGTGATTGCTATGGTTTGGCCTCTAACACAAGTAGACACTACCCCCTTTCTAGACATTTTCAGGTTAGTGTAGAAAACCTTGACTACTGATTCATAATAAGGCAATGACAATTCTGCAAGGCCTCTGAAAGGCTGCAATATTGTTCCCAATCGAAACCTAAATTCAGAGTCAAAAGTGTCCAATTTTATCCTACTCATTTTACAGCATGTGTGACCAACTAACCTGATATCGTATTCTTCCAGGGTTAACTTGTTCAAATCCTCCTTTGCCTAAGGTGCAACATTACTCCTCTGTTTCAACCGAAGCTTCTTGAACAACTTTCATCTAAATTCATTAAGTACCACATTGTCATCGTCTTTAGTATTTGTAGTCACTGAAGCGTCTTCATCTGAGGCTGAGATAGATGTTTGTTTTTCAGAGGTCGACGACCCCCCACTCTCAACCACAGCCTTTTTCCCTTGCCTTACTTCCTCTGTCTTACTCCGTTTTGGGATATAGAGGACTCTGCCAATGAATCCTCTTCCGCCTCCTCTTCCAAAAGCTACTTTCTCTGACCTCTCACTTTTCCCTTCTGTTGCAATTGCTCTTCCTCTTGTCTCTTCTGCGCTTCCTTTGCATCATTATCGCGTTTCCACCTTGCAGCTGCCTCATAGTCGTCATACCAGTTGCCTTGTTGGCTTTTGTACTTTGAACGCCCAGACCGATTGCAGCGGCGTAGTGTTGCCTTGTGCTTTTTAAAATTCTCAACATCTTCCATTGTGATGCCAATTTCCTAGAATCGCGCATCTGTCATCTTGGTCCTAGCCATTACAACTCGCAATGAGAGCAATGCGAGACAGGGAGAAGCATAGAGGGGGGAGAAATAGAGATATCTATAGACATGGCAAAGGTAGTTGTGGTGATTAATCAGAGAATGTGAACCATTTTTGGAATGGTTGACCTAAAATTTAAACCGCAACTCCACTGAGCTCGACACGCGTGGTATCTTTAAATATTTAAAATAATTTTTCAATAACTTGTTCATAGGAACGCTATCAAAAGTTCGAACCATATACCTAAGTTCGAACTTGGGTATCAACTGTGCTAGCCAGGATCAAATTACCCTTGGATAAGAAGTTCGAACTTACATGCCGCATTCAAACTTTCTTGCCAATTTATACAAACAATTCGAACCAACTTATCAGACAGTGAAGGAGATTTCACACATCTGTGAATGGGAATGAGTGCATGTCAGGTTCTAATTGTGAATTACATTTGCTAGTTTGAACTTACATAATGAATTCAAACTTCATACCCATTTTAGGTAATACATTCGAACCAATTTAGTAGACACCGAACCAGATTTCACACATCTGTGAATAGCACATAGTACATGTCAGGTTCAAATTGCTAATGACTTTTGTATGTTCCAACTTACATGACGAATTCAAACTTGATATCCATGTAAATCAAACCATTCGAACGAACATATTAGGTACTACATCAGCAACCCCTTCTATGCAAACCTGCAATTTGTGTATTTCAGGTTGAAGCACTTAGATACAAGAAGACAATAACAGCCATGTACAACAACATATTTTTTCAGACTGAGAACAAAGTTGGGAACATTATATTTCATCCAAAAAAGTGACAAGTTATCACACCTCACATGTTTGCGTAGCATAATTACATATCCAAAGTTTACATATCATAATTATACAATCACATTGCAGTGGACACAAACTTTGTGCCATGTTTACATTTCCTTGATTTAACATGGTCCAAAGTTTGCAAACCATTTGTATGACCTAAAACATATAGACACTTGTGCCTCTGCACTATATTACACCAAAATATACTGTACAGGCACTACATACATACTAGTCCATAAAAGGTACGGCTACATAACATAACTACTTTTACAGTAAGCTGTGGATCCATGAGGCTTTGTACACCTACACACAGGTCAAACAAGTTAGAAAGTTTATGTAAGCCAATAGAAGAAAAAATATATTATATACAAAAACAAGTAGAATATAATACAAGAGAATTAAGATATATAAAACAAAGTTTAAAATGTATTATGAAATCATTAGGAATAGAATATAAAGAAGAAGAACTAGAAATTAGTGATAAACTAGAACCAATAATACCAGGATGGATGCAACCAATAATATCAGATGGAGGACCATTAAAAATGATAAATTCAAAAGTAAGAAAGTTAAATATGATGAAAGCGATAGAGGAATTTGAAAATTTTGAAATATCTAGAGAACAAATAAGAAATCAAACTATGGATGAAAATGTAAAGCAAACTAGGATAATAATAGAAGAACTAATAAAAGGGCAACAAGTATTAAATAATAATTTATGGATAATAAATGAAATTATAAATAAAAAAGAGAAATTAAAAGAGAAAGAAATAATAAAGGTAGAAAAAACTAAAAAAAAAGAGAGGAAGATGAAGAATTAAATGAAGCACATAGGATAGCAGAAATAATATGTTATACAGGATCAATGAATGAATTATTAGAAATATTAAAACCAACTGTTAACATGATGAATGTAGTAGAAGAAGATAAATATGATGAAATAGAAAGATTAATGGGTCAAGAAGAAGAAGACTTACACAAATTAGAAAAGAATTCCAATATACTGCAAGAATAGAAGGTTAGGATGAAAACAGTCAATTAAATACAGAAATATTAATATAAGAAGGAGGAAGCTCTGGAACTAAAATGGAAACTGATATACCTGAAAAAATAAGAACTAAAGAAGATTATATAAGAAGTAGATTATAGAGAGAAGCAAAATTAAGAGTAGAAGAATTAAAACATAAAGAAAATATGAAAGAAGAAAAAATGGAATTTGAAGTAAAATTTAATACCCCAAAGAATTCAGGATTTATACCTCTACCTATAGAACAATTTGAAATAAGAAGTATACCTAATTCAGGAATTTGGTTAGATTTAGATTGTAATTTGGATAATGAAAAAAATATTAGAAGAATGGTCTATAGCACAATTAATAGCATTAATGGGAAAAAAATTTAGAGGTTGGAATAACAAGTATATTAGTAGAATGGAGGTTTTTAGGAAATGTATTAAATTGGTGGAAAAGTACTAGTGAAGAATGCAGAGAAGAAGTAAGAAGAATAAATAAATATGAGTATAGTAATAGAAAATAATTTTATGCATTATTAGTAAGAAGGCATGAACAAGTAATAAGAAATGAGTTTATGGGAAAAAGTTCAGGAGCTGATGAGGAAACAAAAAGTAAAAGAGCAATAGAAAAAATATATCAAATAGAAATATGTTCTTTAAAATCAAAATATTTAAACCAATATATATGTGAATTCCAAAAATATTGTTATGAAATAAGAATGAACCCAGATGATAAAAGAAAACTGTACCTTGATATGTTTTATAGAAAATTACCAAAAATAATAGGAGAAACTATAATAGATGATTATTTTAAAGGATTTGGAGAAAGAAGTGATGTAATACCATTTGTAGATATTTTAGGAAGGAGAATAGATTATTTAAGAGAATATTTATCAAAAAAATGTAAACAGGCATGGAAAAATATGACATATTATAAAACTAATAAAATGATAATTAGATGTGGAAAGTATGAAAAACCTTATAGATTGGGATGTGATAAAGAACAAAGGATTAGAAGAAAATCTAAAAGATATAATAAATATAATAAAAATCGAAAACCTATAAAAAAATATATAATAAGTGCAGATACAAGTTCAAAAAATATTCGAAAGAAAAGTTTTACAGAAAATATAAATCTAGATAATATTTTAAGAAAGGAAGAAAAATAAACTATAATAAAAAACCAAGAAAATGTAGATGTAATAATTGTGAAAAAATAGGACATATATCTACAGAATGTAAAGAACCAAAATATAAGAAAACTATGAAGATATTAGAACATGCAAATGAATATGATCTAGAACATTTAGAATTTGATGAAGAAATATATAGTGATATAGAGAATCCAGAAATATAAATATATAAAATAAAATTAATAAGCGAATTAGAATCAGATGAAAATTCAGATATAGAATACTTAAAAGAAGAAATAGAATCCCAATTATATATGATGAATAGTTATAAAGAGGAAGAATTAGAAGAACAAAAAGAAAATGATGAATATGAAGAATATAGAAAAGTAAATGAAGGATCTGTAGAAAAAAGGATGACATTTAATAAAAAAACAATATGAAAAGATAAAAGACATAAAACTAAATATGAAACTAAAACAATTAACATAAGAAAATTTTATGGAAAAAGTTAGTAAAATATTAAAATTCAAGAAAAATGCAAATAGTCATTGTGTAATATTAGAAAAGAAACATCCTATAGAATCATCCTCAACTGAAAGAATATTAAGAATACCATTAATAAGTAAATGACTAATAGAACATGAAATATCTAAATTACCATTTAAAGAAGAGGTGACAAAAATTTACATTGCAAGAATTTAATTATTAGTAAAAGCGTATTTTAAAGAAGGAATAGATTCACTCAAAGAACTTTTAATTACAAATGGAAGAATAATAAATAGTGTAGAAAATAGTATATTGGGAATATTGGCAGGAAATTTAATATACCAAAAATTAAAATTCACCTTAAACACTAAGTTTGCAATATCTAGAAGTGATGAACATATAGATCAATCTATAATGATATATCATAAGCTAAAAGGAATACAATTATTGCAAGGAGCAAGAACTATAAGTATCACAGCAATGATAGGATTAGTATTTACAAACAAACATAAAATATTTAATAAATCAATAAGAAGAATAAGTATAGAAAAACAATTTATGCCAATACTAAAAGAAATATATGTAAATCCAACATATATAACTATACCCATTGTTGTCAAACTTGCGAGTCAACTCGCCAAGTTTGACGAGTTTACGTTTTTAGTTCATGAAATTGAGTTCACTCACTTACAGAATTGTTTTATACATAAACTTAGTCAAACTCGGTTTTGACTCGGTCAAACTCGGTGAACTAGTCGTTTCAAAACCGAGTTTAGCAAGTCAAAAATATGGGTAGTAGAAGTCAGGGATTTGGATAGAAATCGACTACAAATCTTCAATAAAAAAACAAAAGCTAGTATAAAGTTAAAAAAGAAAAATACATAAAATTTATACAACTTGCCCTATTTTAAGCTTGTAGACTTTGTGCTGCCTCCCCACCGTCTTTCTTTAACAAGTTCGTAGCTTTTGTTTTTCATTCTACACTTAGCATTGTGCCTTTGCTTGTTTTTGCTGGTTTATGAGAATAAGAGAGAAAGAAGACACAGAACAAGAAGAGAGAACGGAGGCAGGAAAGAGAGAGAAACACTTACAAAGATCAATTGAAAAGTGAATGTTCGATTTTGAAATATGACAAATGCAAGATGTGATTTCTTTCTCGTGCTCTGTGAGGACTGAGGAGTGTGTATTGTGTGGTATGCCTTTGCTTCTTGTGATATGTGTGGATTGTGTTGTGTCACTGTGTGCCTTCAGCCCTTCACGTGATCGTAGTTGTAGACAACTCCCTTCTTTTTGATTTTTTTTAAATTATAAATTGTTCTTGATTTAGGTGAAAATTTGACAGTTTGACTTGTGAGGCTAAACTTTAGTTCCAAGCAATACCAAATCAGGATCCTGACCCTTGAGTATTGTGAAGCAAAAGATCATATCATTACTTCACTAGAAAGAGACGCTACACGTCAGGATTTAGAGTTAGGTATTTCATCCTTTCCTTGACCTTTTCATTGCTTTTTTAATTAATGAACATTTCATTATTATTATATTGTTTTCATCAAGATCACGAGGAAGTAGGGAGCTTGCACATTAGGTGAACCTTTTTTTTTAACAGTGAGATATTGTTTTATCATTGTTTAATGTGACCCCTATAATAGCATTTTATTTATTAAACACTACCCTACATTAAACAAACTATGTCCTTGAGAACTGACAAACCAAGGTGAAGCTTATTTTTGACCTTTAGATATTAGATGTTTTCTTTGGTTACCTCTTTTTTCTTAATTTGATAATTTCTTCTTACTGCTTATTAATTATGTAGTATATTAAATCGAAGATGTCTTCAAGTGCAAAGAAAAATATTGGAAAAAAAGTTATTGCTACAAGAAAAAATTATCCAAATAATAGATCTAATATAGGATGGAATCACGGGATGGATGTTGATGGGAATGTCAAAAAAGTGAAGTGTTATTATTGTGAAAAAATTGTTAACGAGGGTATTTATAGATTCAAAAATCATCTAGCATGCACTAAAATAGATGTTGAAGCTTGTGGCCATGTTCCCGAAGAAATAAAGACCACGGTACTACAACTTGTTTATGATGTTAAATGTGCTTCATCTAAGAGGAAAAAACAATGGGTTGATATCGGTGATGAAGATGATCAAGGTGCACAACCACAAGTCGAGTCTCAAAATTCAGGGAAAGGGTTGATGAATTTCTTGAGAAATACAAAAAATAATAGCAAAAGGGTAGGCAACACACAATCAACCATTAATCATATGTTTAAGAGAGACTTGAGGGAAGAGGCTTGTCAACAAGTAGCTCAATTTTTTTATACAAGTGCTATACCTTTTAATTGTATAAAAAATCCTAAATTTGCAAAGATGTGTGAAGTTATAGGAAGATTTGGTCAAGGATTTAAGCCTCCTTCTTACCATGAGATCAGAGAAAAATATTTGAACTTGGAACTAAAAAACACATAGGCCTTGCTTGAGAATTTTAAGAGTGAATGGACAACAACAGATTGTTCCATAATGTCTAATGGGTGGCCTGATAGAAAAAAGGCGTTCAATTTGCAATTTTCTAGTGAATAGTCCAAAAGGGATAGTATTTTTATATCAATTAGACACTTTTGAAATTTCTAAGACTGTTGATAAAGTATTTGATATGCTTGATGAAGTTGTGAAAAAAGTGGGAGAAAAAAATGTGGTACAAATAGTAACCAACAATGCTGCAAATTATAAAGCAGCCGGGCAAAAATGAATGGAGAAAAGAAAACATTTGTATTGGACTCCATATGCAGCCCATTGTATTGACTTAATGTTGGAGGACTTTGAAAAGAAAATTATATTGCATAAAGAAACCATTAACAGGGGTAGAAAAATCACAACATATATTTATACAAGATCAATGCTTATTAGCCTTTTGAGAAAATACACAAATGGAAAAGATTTAATTAGGCCTGCTGCAACTCGATTTGCCACTGCATACCAGACTTTGTCATGTCTTAATAAGCATAGAGTACAACTGGTAAATTTGTTTAATTCTCAAGATTGAAAGGATAGCAAATTTTCATCTACCAAAGACAGAAAAGACGTAGCAAAAAGTGTTATGGACAATAATTTGTGGAAGAATATTGTGACATGCCTTAAAGTTGTTGCTCCTCTTGTTAAAGTTCTTCACTTAGTGGATTCAGAAGAGAAGCCAGCTATGGGATTCATATATGAAGCCATGGAAAGTGCGAAGGAAAAGATCAAACAAAATTTTAATAGTGTTAAAAAAGGGCAAGTATTAAATTAAAATTTTGTATTTAATTTTATTATGCAAGTTTTATGTTTTTTATAATTTGATTTTTTTTTTGTGGAATGACCTTTTTTTTATTGATTGTGATTTGTGATAGCTATGAGTTTGTATGGAATATAATTGATGAGAGGTGGGAAGCTCAACTACATAAGCCTTTTACATGCAGCGGCATGCTACCCCAATCCTCATTTCCATTATGACACTAATTTTAATTTTCATTATATGATTAAACAAGGGTTATATGATTGTTTGTCAAGAATGGTTAGGGATCAAGATGAGCTTAACAAAATTGAGTTTCAATTGACTGACTTTCATAATGCAAAAGATATGTTTGGCCGTGAAACTGCACAAGCATTAAGAAAAAAACTACCTCTAACATAATGGTGGGATTCTTATGGAGATGGATGTCCAGAACTTAAAAGAATAGCAATTTGTATTCTTAGCTTATGTTGCAGCTCTTCTGGCTGTGAACGTAATTGGAGTGTTTTTGAGATAGTAAGATTTTTATTTTTATTTTTTAAATTTTCAACGTAACCTTGCTTGAATGTTAGAATAATAATGAAGTTTTTTTTTTACTTCAATTTTTTTGTAGATTCATACAAAAAAAAGAAACCGTTTGCATCAAAAGAAGATGAATGATTTGGCATTTGTCATATGAAATTTGAAACTCACAAGGAAGCAAAAGAGTAGAGCTTTCAATTATGATTTTGATGATATCTGTTTTGATGATGAATGGATTACTGAAGGAAAGATAGATGGAGACGATGTGGAGGAAGAGGATGATGAGGTTCTTCAACCTCATGAAATTAATGAGAATATGGCTAATCCATTATTTGGAGTTGACTTGAATGTTGGTTTTAACATTGATGATGTTAGAGCAAATTATAACGATAATGATGACGTGGGTGATGCAAATGGAGATTATAATGGCGAAGGCGAAGAATTGAAGATAATGGAGATAATGATAATCCAACATTTGATGATCTTTGTTGAATTTATAATTATTTTTATTTAATTATGTTTAGTGAGTTTATATTAGTACATGAATTTCGTATAAATGTTTATGTTAAGTACGATAAATTATGAATGTTAATGAATTTAATTTCATTTTTTTGGATTTAAATTATATTTAAACCAAATTGTTGTCATTTTTAGTATTTTAATTATTTTATCATATAAATTTAATTGTTATTTATAAACAAAGGCAAACTCTTACGAGTTTACATTTCCGAGCTTACGTCTCTCCTACGAGCTTGTTTAAACTAACGAGTTTGACAATGTTGACTATATCAGAACAGTTAAAAATAGAACTAGGTAAAACTATAAGTTTTAATGATATAAAAGGAAAAAGATTAATTACAAATAATAATATAGGAAACAGATCATTAAGAATAAATACTCCAGAATCATCATCACAAATGAATATAAACATAAATCCAAGAAGAAGTATTGATTTAAGCAAAAGTTTAAGTTTAAAAGAAAATTTTAGTAGGAGAAACTCAATAGCAGAAATTCCGATAACCACAGACTTAGTAGAAATAGGACAAGAAATAGAACATTTAGATATTACTGAAAATAAAATAGGAATTAAGATAATGATAGAAATAAAGAAGAGTGGAATATGGAAAGATTATCTTTAATAGATGAGAGAAGAGGGAAAAGTACCATAGAATTGGGATATACAGAAAACAATCTAGAAGAAGCTGAAGATGGAACAAAAACAAATGTAATGTTTAGATTTAACAAAAGAGATATTATAGAGTTAGTATTATGGGTAGATGAAAATAAGAATAAAACTTATAAAATAATAATAGGAAAAGATTTTTTAGATAAAGTAAGACCTTATAGAATACAAAAAGATATAATAATGTTTAATATATAAACTGTCAAACAATTGTAATCCCAAGGTTAATATGAATATTACAAACAATATGAACATCACAAGAGTAATATTAGCACCAGAAAAATAATTACTATTATATAAATGAAGATAGGATAAGATAAAAGTTTAATAAAATTTATAGAGAAAAGGTTAGAAGCAGCAAATAAAGAAGAAAGAGCAATGTTGGGAATAGTATTTTTTGAACAATCAAAAAATTTTGTACAAGAATATGATGCCTTTGTGAATAATATGATAAGTAGAAAGGATATAATACAAGTATTAAAATCTAAATTAGACTTATTATCTAGGGTTTGATATGTATAAGATAAGAATTGAGGAGAATGATTGGTACTACTATAAGGATAAAGAAAAAAATAAAAATACCCCAAAATGATATAGGTTTTGTAAGAAGTATGATAAGAAAAATAAATTTAGCACACAAAAAAGAAGTAAAAAAAATTAAAGGATATATATTTAAATCGTCAGGAAATATACGAAGTAGAATATTATAGATTTATGGAATCCAATAGAAATAGAAGAGAAATAAAGAAAAGATTAAAGAAACATATGGAATTATTATCAAGATCTTAATGGATAGGTTAATGATAGGAGAAAATCAGTGGTGCTATTATAAAAAAGGAAATGAAGTAATAATACCTAAAATTGACATAAGTTTTATAAGAACTATAATAAACAAAATAAGAAGAACACATAGGAGAGAAAATCAAAGATTAGAATACATATATTTTAATCATCCATTATTATATGAAGAGGAGTTTAATATAGCTTTAACAAAAAGAGCTAGAAGAAAAAGTGTAAAGAAAAGATTAAAAGCAAGATTAGAAGTATTATCAAGGATATGAGACCATTATATTATATCTTAGTCAAATTTAATTATAAAAACTATAGAGCTAGAAAATATCATACTCTAATAGATACAGGAGCAAATCTAACTGTAGCAAAGTATAATGTGTTACCACAAGAAATGTGGAAGAGAAAAAATAAAATACTTCGAATGGAAAGTGTTGGAAAAAATTTAGGGAAAATTCTAGAAAAAGATATCCGAAATAGGGAAATCCCTAATCAGTGCTGCGAATTCTAAAATTCCGGATCAGTCCACTGTCAGTACGGATGAACAGTGCGAGGGGTGCCAAAAGACGATTTTGCCCTTTAGTCATCATTCTCGCCACTTCAAAATAACAACACGCTCCTCTTAATTAACAATTCTAGATTCTTGATTAACAACTTCAGTTTCATCTTTTTACTTTCACAATAACAACACCGCTCCTCTTAATTAACAACTCCGCTTTATTCTTCTATATATTCGTATCTCAAAAATATAGTGTTGTTAATGTAAAATACGGCGTTGTTAATAAAGAAATAGATATTGTTATTGGTCCTGAAACTTAAATTACGAAGTTGTGAAACAAGAAATGAGAGTTGTTAATGTAGAATATGGTGTTGTTAATAACAAGACTGGTGTTGTTATGGTGAAAGTAAAAAGATGAAACTAGAGTTGTTAATCAAGAATCCGGAATTGTTAATCAAGAGCCGCCTGTTGTTAATAAAGAAAGAGGTGTTGTTATTGGCCCGAAACTTAAATTATAAAGTTGTGAAACAAGAAATGAGAGTTGTTAATCAAGAATCCGGAGTTGTTAATTAAGAGCAGCGTGTTGTTATCCTGAAGTGGCGAGAATGAGGACTGAAGGGCAAAATCGTCTTTTGGCACCCCCGCACTGTTGTTCGCTACCGCAAGTGCACGGATCGCTTCGAGTAATAAAGTGATAAGTAAAGATCATTCCCACAAGGACTATGACGAAAACGAGCTAACTAATGTAACCATATGTTTAATTAGGTTGAATGGAATCATTTAAAATTGATCAAGTTGAGTCAAAACATGTTGTTGAGGTGAAAAAGAAATCTAAAACTAATTTTAAACTAAAAATTTATAAAAGTAAATGATTCTTTAAATTCAAGTATTAAATGAAATTTATGATTGTTTATCCCCCTTGTATTTTAAAAGCACTCACTCAAATCCCCCAAATATAGGTTACTTAATGAAAGATTATACTAGCCAAGGATACTAAATTACCTATAAGTGCTCTCTCAAGTCTCCAAATAGGTGTTTAGTTCAATTAATTTATTAATCTCTTAATTAACTAATTAAACTCTGATTTTCATTTCAAATCCTATTTGGTTATGTGAAGTTAATGAGTGTATCTCTACCTCATTCACAAAACTATCCATTCAATTCATAAATTTCAAGTTCTCACACGATTAAACTCAAGTTCTATACTCAATCTAGCCCTCTCAAGCATCAATCAAGTGAACCCAACAACCTCATTGGTGGCCAATCAATGAGAAGCATTAAGCAAAGAGTAAAATCAGCATAATCTCATCATTAATCACAAATATAAAGGGGAAATGAGTACTTAATCCATACAAAGGTTCAAAACAATCCTAAAAGAAGAGATACTTAGCTACTCATGTCCAAATGTACAGAAAAACTAAGCATAACAACTGAATAAACCATAGAAAAAAGAAAAAGAGAAGAAAAGAAAAGAAACCAAGGTAGAAGTCACAAAATTCCTCTTGGAACCACCACCCAAGCTCCAAAACTCTCTAAAATCCCCTCTCCAAGGTGTCTCCTTTCGTGCTTCAGCTTCCCAAGGTGTAGAAATCTCTGTTTTCGGCGCTCTTCCTTAGGTTAAATAGTGTTTTTCCGCTTCTGACATCAAAACGCGTAGCTGCACTTTTCCAGGACTTGCTACAGTAAGTCTGTCAACTTGTCGTAGCCAGTTACACAGAGTCAATTTTCCTTCAGATTCTTGACTTGCTACAGCAAGTTTGTCAACTTGCTGTGGCCAGTTACACAGAGAGCATATGAAGAGCACTTGCCACGACCAGTTTGCCAACTTGCTGTAGCTAGTCACACAGAAGTTCTTCTATATTTGCATTGCTTCTCTTCCTTTATTCTTTCCTTGTTTCTTGGTTCTTACAGAGCTTCAAAACTTACCTTCATCCTCCCACAAAAGAGAGAAGATTTATAAATTCTCAATTGAACCACAAAATATAACAAGAATTCTTTTGATTTTTTCTTGATACTTTGATATACACATTTTCTTCTATACACTTCTTTCAATATACATTTTGAACTGAAAAATAGGTAAAAAGAGAAGAAAATGTGTTGGAATGTTATGAATTTCTAAGAGTCAACAACTGTTCATCCGTATTGACAACGGATTGATCCAAAATTTTGGAATTCGCAGCACTGATTAGGGATTTCCTTATTTCGGATGTCTTTTTCTGGAATTTTCCCAAAAATTTATATGATAGAATTGGAAGCAGAAGATATAAATATACAAATAGGAAATTATGAACTGTTAATAAAAGAATTAATTTAATATAATGAACCATCATGTGATGTAATATTAGGATTGGATTTTTTAGAACAATATTACCCTATACATATAGTAAGTAGAGCCTTAGTATTTACTACACTTTGTAAACACGAGACATGGGGAATAAGAATAACTAGACCATATAAAAGAAAAGATGAAAAATTTTAAAAGAAGAATAATTAGCATGAAGTTCAGTTTTTACAGAATAATGAGCCTATAATGGAAATAAAACATTTGTCAGCAACACTTCAAATAAAAGAGATAAAAACCATAGAACAAAGAATTATAGATAATTATAGTGAGAATCCTTTAATTCATTGGGAAACATTTGTTGTCGACACTTGCTTTGTCTTCTAATTACTCAGCTTTTCCTTCTTTGTCTTCTTATGCCGACAGGTGTTGTCAACACTTGTTACATTTCTTTCTTGCCGACACTTACAGTAGGCTTGGATCTAGCAAAATATCTGGATTTCGCTCTATCCTTTCTTGTTCCTTACACCAATCACAACTATGATTCGGATAACTCTTCATTATTTGACAGATCTTCTTCTGAGTTTCTTTAGAATTTTTCATTTTATTCTTCTTAATTTTATCATACCTTAGGCCGAATAATTTGTCATCCTTCAACTTGGATCCTAGGGAATATATACAAGTAGTATTACTTGTCTTATACACCCAAGGATATTCTTCCTTTCTCTGTTGTTGCAATTCTGTTCATTTCTTGGAAGATTATATTATAGTCTTGAGCTCTGATGTTTGATACCCTGAATTGAAAATTTTCATCATCCTCTAACTCTTCTTTGAGCTTAGGTTCATATTCCAAAAGCTTCTTAGTAGTTCCTAATCTCAACAGATTAATAGGTGGATAAAATCTGTCTGGGCTTATTTCTGCTACAATTGAATAACATCTTATGGATACATGATGCTGGGTCACAATCTTAAAATATTTTTCTACAGAGTACTTTACAATCTGTGGTAACTCAAATATTTCCTCCATAGATGGCGAAGGATAAATATTCTGAATTAACCCAAAATTATACAAAATCTTTACAACATTTGGCGGAGTTCTTAGATATATGATGACCTTATTAAAAGTAAAATGAGAAACATACTTAATGGTCTTATGAGTAAGAGCCATTTGACCAAGCTTCTTTACTATGAGCTTATAGAAATTATATTGCTGCTGCAAGTTAAAAATTGGATCCAAAGGAGGAGATGGGTTATTCTTTTTGGTTTTCTGAGGGCTTTCTTTTTCTTTTTCTTTTTCTTGAAAACTCAAATTGACTATATTTTATTTTAAATTGATCATATTATAATTCTTATAATGTTTGCCAAAAATAAAAATTGAGAATTAGTCCTCTAGGCTTTATTAATAAAGTGAGATGACTTTTGGGGTTTTCAAGGGCATTGAAGTAAATTACATCATTTTATAATCTCATAATTGAAATCAAAATTATATACGATGTTTAATATTTTTTATATTTTACAGTTTAAATTATAAGAATTATAATATGATCAATTTAAATAAAATATAGTCAATTTAGTAACTATATTATATCACTTTTGTTTTTTGCCAGCTTGCTTTTTTTTTTTTTTTTTTTTTTTTTCTAACAAAGAAATTAGTAGTATTGAAGTAAAATTACAATGTCTTATAGTTAGAAATAAACAAACCAAAACAGCCAGAATAAGAAAATACACACTTAAAGCGAGCTTGCTTCTTAAACCCTAAACCCTCCACCTTTCCCTGCCTTCGCTGGTTCCCCTGCCTTCGTTCTTGCTGGTTTGGTGATATGTCTTTTTTTTGTTCCTCCCCTTTCCCTGTCGTCGTTCGCTAGCTCGGGGATTAGCGCGCCTTTCTATCAGCTCAAAGCGCTTATCTTGAGGCTTTTCGCCTATCGTATCTATTCTAGACAAGAGAGGGGCAACTTCTTCGTACATTTTATTTTTTTTGATCGAAAGTATCAAGCCACTCAGATTTTTTTTTTCCTTACTGATTATTTTCTTTGTCCAGGACAATATCCAATATCCACTACAGGTTGCACGAAGACGAAAATTGTCACTCAATTTGAAACTAACAAAGTCACAATTTATACACACACTCTTTTAACTATTTTCTTTTACTGCAGAGAAGTATTTTAAGGTACAGATACAAATGGCTATTGACGGTAGTTTTAGCCTTCATTCAGCGGTTGAGAGATTTCTCGACCGTTTTCCAAAGCTTCAATCTTTCCCAGAATTTTACTCCCTGTCAAGAAAGGTATAAACTCCTCATACTTATTCTATTTTCTTTAAGATTAAAGAAAATGAAGTTAAGGACGTATACAAAATTTTAGTCTTTAAATGCATTGTTTTTTCTGTAGGGACAATTGGTTACTGAAGATGTTGTCAAGCATTTTGTGGGTGTCTTTCTACACCCTTCTTACACTATTCCATTGATGGGATGTTTCTGTCCAATAGCCCGGGAATTCACGGATAAAGCTATTGACCTGCTTCGGCTTGTACCAAATTTGAGGTCTAATGTTCAGAATACTATCATGGAAGATTTTACCGATGTGTCAGATGAAATTGTGAATGTGATTGATTTTTATAGCAAACATGGAAGGGGTCTAGATCTTCATGAACTTGCTTGTCTGGCTCTCTGTCGTGCTCTTGACATGGCTCCTTTTCTATTGAGGTTAGTTATTTCCTGTAAGAACCTGGTTTTATTTAAATTTTCCCTGAACCTTCTAGTTCTCTATGCGCTGTTATTTTCCCTTCTCTATATGTTGTTGTTGTTATCATTATTATTATTATAAAAAAACTTAGAAAGCATTATGCCTCTTAGTTTATATGTAATGTAATCTTGTTAGATGTTAACTGTTAAGTGTCTAGAGAAGTCTGAAGTTGCTCTAATATTGTAGCAGATTTGTTTATATTTTGGTGTGGCAAGTTGTTAATACTTAATAGAGATTTATTTGATTCTGGAGTACAGGCAAAGGAGTTATTTAATTGCTGCTGGAGATTTATTTAATTATGCTTGTGCTCATACATGTACTGTTCCACACAAAAAAGTCTTTTCGATTGGGCAAACCATATATGCTCAATTGTCTTGATTCTTGTGGTTCCCAGTAAATGTAATATTTTTTCTTTTGAAGATATGATTTTTTGTCGTTGTTGAAAACTAACTTTTCCAATCTAGCGTTCTTAAGAAATTGCTCATTAAATGAATAAAAGGAAAAGCCAAAAGAAAGAGATAAGGAAGGATATTTGATAATTGAAAGATAGTTCTCTATTTGGAAATTTACATTGTATTGTATAGGCTATTTTTGATCTTTGTAGAAATGTTGGAGATATGGTGATGTCTTTTTTATGTGCATTGTTTTCAGTGATGGTCAATGATCATTGCAAATTGATACCTTTTAGCAATTTGGCTTTGCATCAGTTTTATTATTATATTGTTTGATGTGATTAATTTGGCTAATTGGTGCAGTTCTGTATTAAACTACTTCAAGTTTGCTCCTTCTCCGTTTCAACGATTTTCAATGAAGCAAGCTATCCCATCAATGTGGGTTAAGGTCGGTAGAAGTCGTCTGTTATTATTATTATTATTTTTTTTGATGCACATTATTAATCTATGAATCGATTTAGGGGTTCTGCCACATTTTACCAAGTTGTGTCCATTGTTTCCCCAGATTGGAACCCGTGAACTATTTGTTGCCCGAATATCGTACCGTTTCCTTATCTTGAAATCTGAAGTTTTCTCAAAGCTCTGGGACTGGTCTTGTTTCATGGACTTCTTGGAAGAGCCCACTAGAACCATTGAATGTGTGACAGCTGAAGCAAGAGAACTGATTTGGTGTGGGGTGCAAATAACAAACATTGTCTTAAAATTGAGTTATATGGCCACTGAAAACTTGAATATTAGACCAGAAGAAGCATCTCAGTGTCTATTACGGTTGGTAGTGTTTGCTTCTCTCCTGCTGCATGTTGGTAAATTGCAGTTCTGGTTACATTACAATCTTCATCTTCTGTTTTCAGCTGGGAAGAATTCTGCCAGGATACATCAATAGAGAAAGCTGGATTGTATTGCAGGCCAATGGTGCAACCTATGCTAGGTTCTTCAAATAAAAGCATGGATTTTAGCCAAGAGAACTGTTTAAAGTCCTTTGGTCTCGATTTTCAGGCTGTTAGCTTGCCAAAGATGCATGGGATTGAACAAACTTTGAAGAGTCAAAAGCTTGCCACATGGTACAGCCTATTTTATTTTGAATTTAACCATCCCTTCTTGTCCCTTTTCCCCTTCTAGTTAATTTTGATTATTTTTGGCATTTAAACTGAATATTATTTGTTGGCTAACCATCATAAGGCACCAACTTTCTGAAACACCTTTTTTAAAAATTCTAAATAAAGTATTTTATGGTCAAAACTTTTTTTGGTTCTTCACAATTTGGTTTATGTCTTGTAGCTTCTCATTGGTAAGTCTTAAGTCCTACTGATATGCTTTTATGTCCTGTGTGGATTGTGCTGTAAGTTTTGATCTCTTCTGTGTTTCAGGGATGATAAATCTAAAAGTGATACATTCATGTTGACATCAAAAGTGAAGAAAAGTTTTGAGAGGGTGCTGCTGGCAGTGAGTCTGAAGTGGCATGTTCTTTTATATGGTCCTCGTGGTTCTGGGAAATCATCTCTCATTGCCAAGCTTGCTCGGGATAGTAATAACCGGGGTATGTCTAGATCCATAAGCCTTTTTTACTAATTTTTTCCTGTCCTTTTGCGCATCTATGAACTGTTGAATGTGTGGGTTAGACTTTCATCTTTCTCAGTATTTTGTGCAAGTCATTACATGCTTCATGGGAAAATGGTAAGTTGGGACCAGACAAAATGTTTACTAGTTGCTTTATGGGAAGTGATTTCAAGTTTAAACTTTCATGGACCGCAAATAGTCAATATAATGAATTCATTAGAATGTGGGAAATTAAGCTTTTATCATGTCCCCTTTGACTTTCCATCTGTGATGAAGGTGTAAATTGTCATCTACTTTACTATTTTTCATGTTCCTCAGTCTGCCTTTGTTGTCTGTTTCGTCCTATAGTTTGTGCTTGTTTGCCGTGCGTTGTTATTCATACTGTGGTCCAGATCTTCACTTCAACAATCTTTGTCCTAATTTTCTATGCAGTTCTATCTATCCAGATGGATGACCAAATTGATGGTAGAACATTGGTGGGAAGTTATGTGTGTACGGATATTCCTGGAGAATTTAGATGGCAGCCTGGGTCACTTACCCAGGTTTGTTTTCCCTTTTTGTCTTATCATCTAGTTAGGAGACTGGCACCTAGAAAGCATCCTCTTTCATCTTTCTGTGCTATCTTTATTGCAGGCTGTGCAGAATGGTTTTTGGATTGTTTTTGAGGATATTGACAGAGCACCAGCTGATGTGCATTCTGTTTTAACACCTTTATTGGAAGGGGCTGGCTCATTCATGATTGGGAATGGGGAGGTAGTTTCCTTGCATTTTGATTCTTTGTTCTTGCTGATGAAATGATTTTATTGATTAATTGGTCATGTTCTAAGTGGAGATGCTCATTAAGTTTCATTGTAGCTCTTTTTTGTTTAAATTGAGGGTTGGCTGCTTATTTTAGGATAAATTGGTTAGGACTTGGGAATTCTTGGAGAATCAGACGATGTATTTTAGGCCTTTCGATAGAGCACAAGGGGGAAAATGAGGAACAAGAGAGATTTAGTGAGAAAAAGAGAGCCTCCCATGTTGATAGCGAAATATTCTTATTAGCTATTCAATGCTAAGCTCTACAACGAGATTAACCTTAGGGCTTATGTATCTCCAAATACAATAATTAAAATAATACTGATGACAACTCAAACCTAAATTAACAAGATAAAACCAAATTTCAAATCAATTCTGAGAAAACCTTAATTTAAAATAAAAGTAATGACTAAAGCATAAAAATACTAAGTTTATATACGTAAACCTGCTTTTCGAACTTTTGACTCAAAGTCTGTTAGTTTTTCAGTTTGCTAAAAGTCCGTTTAACAAAGGTCCATATGTTAAATTGAAGTTTGGTAAAAGTTGTTGCAACAAGATTTATGTTTGGATACATTTATGAAAAAGTCAGTTTGGTAAATTGAAGTCGTTCAAAAGCCAAAAGCAATTTTTGGAAAGCAATCCAAATTACCTTTTGGCAAGTAGACTTTCAAAAAGATTGCAAATGTACTTTCTGAAGTAAAAAAATTACTCAAACAGCTTTTGGCAAACGCTGGTTTCCCTAAAGGACTTTTTGAGAGTCTAAAAGTTGAATCGTAACAAACCCAAAGATAGTCTCACATTGCTTTGGTCAAAATGTGTTTTGACCAAGACCAATGAGTTTCCAAACACATACTAATAGATAAAATAAATCTTAAGTTTCCCATAAAAGAACTGTCCTTTAGTGAATACTAAATAATAGTATGTCCTAAGATATAGAGCCTGAGATATAACTTTGTGCTTACTTTGTACTAGAGCTTCTATGACCAAGGGGTCAAGTATTTAATCTTTGCCGGCTTTGTTCTAATTAAGTGAAATTTCAGCACTTGATTGCTTGTCCATGCTTCAAACCTTACTTTATGCTTTTACCCTTGTGATGAGACCTGTTAGAAATTATAATTAGTGCTGAGTTTTACCTTGTTTATGGGGTTTGAATCATTTATCCTTCCTTTCGTTGTGTTTCTCTCTAATTTTTTCTCTTATCACCAAATAACAAGATATTTTATTAAAAGGAAGGGAATAGGTGAAAGGGTGAGGGTGAGGGTGAGGTGTGTGCTTGAAAGGGAAAAATGAAAGTATTTTTTTCATGCCAGTACATCTGCATTCGTTGAATGCGTCCACTTAAAAGAATTCATTAGCTAAATATTCTAAAAATGGGGAAATATTTTGAAAATTTTTTATCATTACTTTAAATTTAGTTGCCAAATTTGCTGCACATATTATAAAATCTGTTAGTTTCCATCTTTTAGTTAGAGGAAGAGAAAAAAATGTAGTGGTTTGATTACTTGACAATTATTTTTTTGAACCTGTTGATCTCCTACATTCCCCTCATACATAGTATCTACATGACATCGTTTCCTTTCGTCAATGATTATTGATTCATCTCCACTAAATTTTCAGGAAATAAGGGTGGCAGAAGGTTTTAGGATGTTTTCAACTGTTGCAACTTCCAAGCTTGAAATATCCCAGGGTGCAGGTATTTGACTTCGTCTAGCTTCTTTGTGGGATTGTCTTTATCTTTTGGGGCGACTCTTTTTGGTTTTAAACAATGTATTTAAGCTTTTAAAAAAGGGTGGCCTAGTGCACAAGACTCTTTTGTTTATTTAACAAAAACAATGTTTTCAAGCTGTTCTTTAAACTCTGATACATGTGTGGCCCCAAAAAATGTAGTACATCTCAGAATGTTTAGTTTATTCATTCTATCATAATCATAATAAATATTTGATGAAATTCAGGGTGCTAAAAGAAGAACAGAATATGATTTTGCAACCACTGTTGTTCAAATATTTAATGGAAATTCTTCAGTTTCTGTTTGATTCCTAAGATTTTCATATTTACTTTGATTCATTTTTGACCATTTTGGCTCTTAGCTCCGTTTCTTCTTTTTTTTTCTGTTCTAATGGTCAAGGATTCTGGTTTGTTTAATTTGCCATTCCGTGTACCAAAATCTTCTTTGGAAGATATTACTTTTCATGTTCTCTGTGTGTTTCTGCTAATTGCTCATTTTGGGATTTCTCTTATGCATCTGAATAGGGATTGGATTGTATGTCTGAGTAAGACATTTATTGCTTTCTTCTGTGTTTTTGTTTTGCTTGGGGATGATCTTCTGTCCTCTGTTGTTTGTGCCTCTCGACTATTGACTCTTCTCATCAAAACAATTCTGTTTTTTGATCTAAAATACAAAAAATATGAAGATGGGAGATGTTGAATGATCTTTTACTCACAAGTCCCCCTTACATCAGTTAAGATAATCCATAAGCAAATATGGAGTAAGCCACAAGCATGATAGAAATGAGTTATTAAAATTACCCAATGGTGTATATTCTTTTTGCTGAATACCTTTCAAATATGAAAAAAATGCTGAATTTTGTGGTATTGGTAGGTCGAGGTTCACCAAGTGTCCTTTGGAGAAGAGTGATGGTTAGGCCTCCAGAGGAAGAGGACTTGAAAAATATAGTCTTAGTTTGGTATCCAAAGTTGGAGCTTCTTGTTGACAGGCTCATAGGTATTTGCATAAATTTTTGCCAACATGTAGTGTCACAGATTCTTACTTTTATTTGAAGTTATAGATAAAGAACTGACTCATTATTGTTGTATTGCTATGATGATATTTGGCAGAAACTTTTGTAAGGGTTAACTCCACCTATATGCATCAGATTGCGGGTTCCCATTCTGGAAATTCTGCTTCTGTTGATTGTCTGAACAGATTCTCATTGAGGTAACCAGAGAAATTATGGCTTTTCCCTGCCTGTTTTGTCCATTTACTATTATAATTGCAGCTTTTCATTCTCTCTGGCAGGGATTTTCTTAAATGGTGCAAGCGCCTTGTGGGCTTAGGTTTTAGCTATGATGATGGTTGCTTATCAGAGTACCAATGTTATTTAGTGTACAAAGAGGTCTATTTTACTTGTGATCCCTACAGTTTTTGCTTCTGAATTTTTGTGAAAAATTTCGGTTACTTGACGTATAGTTATGGTCTTGTGTGCAGGCTATTGATGTTTTTGCGGCCTTCTCAACTTCATCTAAACATCGGCTGTCTATAATGAAAGAAATAGCAAGGTTATGGGCAGTGCCAGTATCAGCTGCTGATACCTTGTATCCCCGTGACAAACCAATAATTCTGGTTCGTTAGTGATAACTGTATTGACCATTTGTTAAATTATTTGGCAACATCAGCTTCTCATTTTTTGCTGTGAACAGCAGGATTCTGTCACTGATTTAATAATAGGACGTGTTTCACTCCATTACACTACGAAAACTGTAAGTATGGTGTATTGAAAAATTGAAATAAAACTTACAATGAAATTGGTTTCACCTTTCCTTGTCGATATTTTTATGTTCTTATGCAGTTACAAGAACCTATGAGACCTTTTGTTGAGATCAATAGTTCCCTGCATGTGCTTGAGCGCATAGCATGCTCTGTCAAGTATAATGAGGCAGTACTCTTGGTCGGGGAAACTGGTACAGGGAAGACTACTCTTGTTCAAAATTTGGCTTCAAGACTCGGTCAGAAGCTTACTGTTTTGGTATGCTCGTTTTCATGTGCTGGATTTCTTCAATATTCTTGTATCTGAAATTCAATTATCAGTCAGATTGAGCTATAAAATTTTTATTTCAGAATTTAAGTCAGCAAAGTGATGTTGCAGACATAATAGGTGGATTTAAACCTATGAATGATCAATTTGTTTTTATGCTACTTCATAACGAGTTCATGGACCTCTTATCCAGAACATTTTCTGTGAAGGTATTTCTTTTTTACAAAATATTTGGTCAGTTAGTGTATAGCTGGCGTTAATAACTCTAAGTTGTTTGCTGTTGTTCAGAAAAATGAAAAATTTGTTAAATGGCTAGAATATCATCGAACCTGTAAGAATTGGAATATGGTTCTAGAAGGATTTCGAAGTGGAGTTGACAAGTTCCGTGAGTCAGTTGATCTTGAAAGAACTGGGTCTAACAAGAAGCGTAAAAAGCGGTGGGACGAAGAAAACATCAAAGATTGGGAAAGATTTTCAGTTAAACTTGAAAGAGTTAGCCATAGTGATGCATCTTCGGGGATGATGTTTTCTTTTGTAGAAGGAAGTTTCATTACTGCGATTAGAAATGGCGAGTGGATATTGCTTGATGAGGTGAATTTGGCCCCTCCTGAGACCTTGCAGAGGATTATTGGGGTTCTGGAAGGGGAGAATGGGGCCCTTTGTTTGGCTGAAAGAGGTGATATTGAGTATATACACTGTCACCCAAACTTCCGTATGTTTGCTTGCATGAATCCAGCAACAGATACTGGGAAGCGGGATTTGCCCTTTTCTTTAAGGAGTAGGTTTACCGAGTATTATGTTGATGATGTTCTGGAAGATGATGATTTAAGTATATTTATTAATCAGTTTATTAGCGATGGCCATAAGGATCGGGAACTAGTAAGTAAAATTGTCTGTTTCTATAAAACATCCAAAGAGGAAGCTGAAGAGAGGTTGCTGGATGGTGCTGATCAGAAACCTCAATACAGTTTAAGGTCCCTTTACCGTGCTCTAGAATATACAAGGAAAGCGGAGAGAAAATTTGGGTTTTATAAAGCATTATATGACGGTTTTTGTATGTTTTTTCTCACACTGTTGGTTGGGCCCAGTGTTGAAATAATGAAAAAGAAAATATTGTCTCTCTTGTTAAACTCAAGTGCACCTCCTCCCCATGTACCTTTTGACCAATATTTAAGCTCCATCAAATCTGATGCTTCCTTGGGGAGCTATGTTCTGACTAAAAGTGTTAGGGAGCATCTTGAGAATTTGGCTCGTTCTCTTCTTATAAAGAGATATCCCGTACTTCTACAGGGACCCACATCTAGTGGGAAAACTAGCCTTGTTCGGTATCTTGCTGCACTGACGGATCATGATTTTGTGAGAATTAATAATCATGAGCACACCGATTTGCAAGAGTATCTAGGTTCTTACATAACTGATGCCAGTGGGAAGCTTGTTTTTAATGAAGGTGTATTGGTTAAAGCAGTAAGAAATGGTTACTGGATTGTTTTAGATGAGCTTAACTTGGCTCCATCTGAGGTCTTGGAGGCATTGAATCGGTTGCTTGATGATAACAGAGAGCTTTTTGTTCCTGAACTGCAACAAACCATTAAAGCACATCCAAACTTTATGCTTTTTGCCACTCAAAATCCACCTACTGGTTATGCTGGGCGTAAAATGCTGTCCCGGGCATTTCGCAATCGCTTCATAGAGATTCATGTTGGTGAAATTCCTTATGATGAGTTGAGCACAATACTGGAGAAGAGATGTGAAATCCCTCAAAGTTATGCTGGAAAAATGGTTGAAGTCATGAAGGAGCTTCAGTCGCACAGGCATACTCACAGAAGTTATGATGGGAAGCATGGTTTTATAACTCCCCGAGATTTATTTCGTTGGGCTGACCGTTACAAAAGATTTGGAAAATCCTATGAAGATTTGGCCAAAGATGGCTATTATCTTCTGGCTGAAAGATTACGAGATGAGAGTGAAAGGTCCCTTGTTCAACAAGTTCTAGAGAAACATCTGCGGGTTAAATTAAACATAAACAGCATCTATGATCAGGTATGGTCTTGTCATCTTGGTGTTTCCTGCTCAACTAGTGTTTGTGCCTGCATTGCCCTTCTTTTTTTTAAATATTTTGTGGCTTATTTTGTAGCTTTTGGAGAATTAGTTTGGCTATCCAACATGTAAACATGCATTTAAAATTATATTGAATGGAAGGTTGCCCTGTGTACTTATTCCTCGGTTTGGTGCTGGCAAGCTTATTCTGTAATATATATCCTTGCATGATATGATCTGTAGTTTAAATTTGTCAGACCAATTGTTGAAGCAGAACCCTTGTGAATATGGGGTGTGATTTGTTGGTAATTATTCTGAAATATTTAATTTATTAAATTGTTAGTTTAAGCTTCTAGCCATTGTTTTTTTTTTTTTTGTGAACGAATTCTTTTTCTGGTCTGATGTTGAGATTAATTGTGTAACTTGGTTTTAAATTCAGAACTACCGTGACTATGCATGTATTGTGCATTTTCTTTTATATATCTTTGTAATTGAGGATGATGTCCCTTTGTTGGATTGAGCTCATGGGAAATATCTGGAAACTTGGACATGTTTCGAAATTTAGGAGTAATAATTGGTAATAGTAATGAAAAGTTGATCAACAAGCCTCTCTTGAATAAAAGGGAATTTTAGAATTGTGTTTTTTGATTTTTATTTTTTAAAATTTTCAGGTGATATTTGAGGGGAAGCACTCTTTTAATTTGTGTGTTGATTCCGGAGGTTCAAAAAGTCTTGAAAGGTATTGGCTTCTTATCCCTTTCCAGGTGGCCCAAAGTTCTTCACTAATCACGTACATACTGATGCTTTTCGCCCATACAGTTTTAATTTGACCAAATGCATGCGGAGGTTGTACTTCCTTGTGGAACGCTGTTACCAATTGCGTGAGCCTGTGCTGCTTGTTGGGGAAACAGGTGGAGGAAAGACCACTGTCTGTCAGCTTCTAAGTGCTTGTTTGCGGATGAAGTTACATATTTTGAACTGTCATCAGAATACAGAAACTTCTGATTTTATTGGGGTTGGTCGTCTCATACATTTTGTTTATTTTATTGTTGGAAGGAGTTTCTAATGAAATATGCATCATTTTGATCTATAAGTGCTAACCAGAAAAATGTGTACCAGGGGTTCGGTCCTATCCGAGAGAGGTCTAGACTGATATCCGACTATAAAGAGATGGTGGAAAACTTAAAGAAGCTAAAGGCTTATACCTGTTTGCCTCAAGACCTTGTGAGTTCTATAACTCTATCCTTCCCATGTGGTTCATTTTAAGAATGTGTCGAGTATTTTGGTTATATATGACCCCTAGTTTTTCTCTACCTTTCTTTGTTTTTATTTTATTTTATTTTTTGATATTTCTTCTTCACACTAGTTTTGTCACCGTGTTATGTTCTTCTGTTTTTCTACCAATGCAACTTATAGTGATTTATTATTTTTTGCAGCAGTGTGTTTCTCCTGATATAGGTCATGCTTCTTCAACCCTTGATTTGCTGAATTGTGTAATAAGGAAGTATAAAGATGGCCAAGTTTGTTCTCCGGATGTCACCGTGGATGATCTTAATGCTTTTGAGCAATTGAAGTTGGAGCTTGATGAGCTGCATCATAAGTGGCAGAGTATATTTGTGTGGCATGATGGGCCCATTGTGAAAGCAATGAGAGATGGTCATCTCTTTCTTGCGGATGAGATATCTTTGGCTAATGACAGTGTGCTTGAGAGATTGAATAGTGTATTGGAGCCAGAAAGGAAACTGGTAAGTAATCATAGTTGTGTTTTGAAGCTTTTAGCATAAAAGCTCATGCCATAGAGTTCATGATTGCTTTTTTATATATGTGCAATATACTTCCTCGTGAAAAAGTATCATGGGCTGGAAATGTTGGGGAAATACAGTTTTATTGCTCCTATTGACTTGCTGGTTAAGCCAGTTTTAGATTTACCTTCATACTTGAAGATATCAATTAATTTCTGTCTTTTCATTCCCATATGCTTAATGATATTTGAAAGACCTGGTACTTGTTGGATACGTATACCATATCAAAAGTGTTAAAGGATTAAGAGTTTTGCTGATAAAAGTATCTGTTGGGAACTCCTAATGGAGTAGGTGTTTATATTGTAAGTTAGCACTAGTAAGTTTGTCATTGTCTGTATGGGTTTATATTTTAGTTAATCAATGGTATTCTTATTATATATAAAGGGGCGATTGATTACAAGAGTGTGTGTGAGAGATTTTGCTAGTGAGAAAGCCGAGTTCACAATATACTTATATGTTACAAGTTTATTATTTTAGGAGTCTAATTAGTTAGGTACCATTTTTTTTCCAGACGAGAATAATTTTTTTGATCAGTAGAGAAAATTATACAGGAACGGTATAAAAACAGAGGACTGGAGATCCTTCCCTAACAGTTGTAAGAAAAACAAGTAGTATCACAAAATCCAGCTCAGAGGGGCCTCCATTTTTTTTTTTTTGGGGAGATGTATGGGGGCCAAACTCCATAGAAACTTTCAACAGACGCTTTTATTGTTGTCTGTAAGCCTTTGTGTTTGCAAGTCATCTTAGATATCAAAAATTCAAAACTTCTTAGAAGCTTTTGGGTGAAGTGGTCATTTATAACATCAGAACTCAATTTTTGAAGTCACACAGCTTATGTGCAGTATGCTACTAGCTAGTATTCAAGCTATAGATTGCTTGCACTACCAGTAGCATTCAGAGTAATTACCAATTCCAAAATAATATCTTAATTTATGCACCTGCACTGCAATCTTTCTCATCCTTAATTATATTTATCCCACTTAGACTAAGGTCCAACTCTAATCTTACTTGAAAAGTCTTGCTTCAATTACTTTCCCATTCTAAAATTAGTTAATGCACAATTGTTCATTAGGATTTTCAAAAATGATTACTTGTGAATGAATAAGAAATGCATTTAATTGCTTAGTGCTGGGAACTAGCATTCACACGAACAGCTAGTTTTTTATCTGTTCTTCGACTATTTGTGATTTTTAAATTTTTGCTTGCAGTCTTTGGCTGAAAAAGGGGGGAATGAACTGGAGGAAGTTAGCGCTCACCCAAATTTTTTTGTTCTTGCGACTATGAACCCTGGTGGCGATTATGGTAAGACAGAGTTATCTCCAGCATTGCGCAATCGCTTCACAGAAATATGGGTTCCCCCTGTTAGTGATTTCGATGAACTTCGAGAGATTGCCTTGGCAAGGTATTGGTCAGTTTCAAAGTTAAAGGATGAGTGCTTATTTCAACTTCATATGCTTCTTCTATACCTGCCTTTTTATTTTCAGAATTTCAGAGCTTGAAGATGCAAGCAACTCATTTCCTTCTGATGGAGATAAGCTCTCAAGCAGTGACATTGTTGATGCTATGATTTCTTTTTGGGAGGTATGCTATCTGCAGATTCCCTTTTGTTCAGTTAATTCCTCTTATCCATCATCTATGTTGAGCCAAACTGATTGGAACCTGATAATCCCTATAGAAGTGTTTTAGCTTGTAACATGTGTAATTTAAAATTCAGCTTCTAGTTTTAAGTGCTATTTGGTGTTATGGTGATTATTTCTATTAGCAGATCTATTATATCAGATTATTCATTTGTTTTTCACTCGTACGCTTTTCAGTGGTTCAACCAATTGCCTTCTGACCATTTGCCTTCTGAGAGATTGCTCACTGTGAGAGATCTCATTTCTTGGATTGCTTTTTTCAATGTGACGGAAGGAAGCTTGGGACCTGAATATGCAGTTCTTCATGGATTATTCCTTGTGCTGCTTGATGGTTTGAGTTTAGGTACATCTAGTCTGTCATTGAATTGTGGGGAAAGATTGGTTCTCTGTTTGTTTGCTTGTTTTTGAGAACTGTATATAAACAAATAAATTTATAATGAATTTAGAAACAAGAATTTGGTTTGAGGAACTATTCCTGAAACATTTGGGTATGCTACTTGTTGCTTTATTTGAATGGAAATTAAATTGTTTTTCAGTTAAAAAAAGAGTAATTGAAATGATTATTTATGGTGGCTTATCAGCCAGAGAGAAAATGGAGAGCAAGAATAAAGAACAAATTGGGCTGTTCTTTGTTTTCTGTTTTAAAATACGGAAAATTAGAAAACATTTTTGAAACGTGCACAACAAATAAATTTCTAACAAAAAGTTTTTCACGCCAGATATAATAAATTATGGTTATCTTTACAACTTCATATTTATTTTATTAATCAAGAATTTTTGGATAGTTTCTTATTACTCACATTTCATGTCACACTAATAAACCGATCGTTACATATTATTCTATATTTGAGTTCCCAGTAGCATCTTTTAGCTGTTATTCTTAGAACTTGTAGGTTGGGATCTGATTGTTGATATATGACTCATGAACATGTTTTGGTAAGTTGTGTTATTCCCTTGAATTTCACATTATGGTCCCCACTAGGTATCTGATCACTAGCCTCCTATTTATAAGCTCCAAAATTTTTGTTAACATGAACTGACTTTTATTCTATATTCATTGAAGTTTGGTGAGACGGTTTATTTGTTGCCACGAATTCATTGTCCTCTCTTTTGTAAATACTCTTTTACAACTTATCAGGGACTGCTATTTTGAAAGCCGAGGCTGATAAGATGAGGGATAGATGTTTATCCTTTCTTCTACGCAAGCTGAGGGTATATTTCTTTTATATCCTTTGTTCATTTATCTCATGACAATGTTCAAAAATTTAAACTGACAGTTGACTGAGAAGGGAATTGCTTAATCTTTAAGTGATCTTCATGTTGTTCAACTGTGATTAAGCTTGAGGTTTAGACGTTATTGATGTTAATAACTTGTGCACTCAAACTGATTTAGTTTTGGATCAGAGCCTCTATGGCCGAGTAATCAATAATTTGGTTTTTCCACTGTCTGTTACCTTCATTAATTAAATTTCAGCACATGGGATAATGAGCCTTCCGAACTTCTTCTCGAAAGGCTTTCATGTTAGGGATGCAGCTCACCTAAAGTTTTTAGTATTAACAAAAAGAAAAAGAGAGAAACAGAGGAAGCTGAACAGATATTTCCTGGTGTTCACTTGAAACAGACAGATCTTCAACTCTTCCAAGTTAAATTATCATGGATTTTGCTTTATAAAATGATATATCTATTCACAGAAACTTGGATTGTTTGAGCACAAATGGAAAAAATTATTGTTTACTTTGTAATTGTTGTTTTGGTGGGTGTATTGAAGTTTTTCGGTTGCATGCTTTCCATCATTGCTTAGAATTACTTTTTTTTCTCTTTGTAATGTGATAAGAGGTGTAAGTTAAGTGAGTAATTACTTTTTGTTGGAAACTTTGTAATGGTTAACTTCATTGGTGCGACAGGTTGATGAAGGCCATTTATTATATTCAAAACTTTCAAGAATGGAAAATTACAGTTGGGGTGAATGTGGATCATTGGTGGGTGTTTCTCATAATGATGATGTGCAGCGAGAGAATGTATTTGGCATTGATCCATTCTTTATCAGAAAAGGTGATCAGCACATTCATCATGCCTCCTTTATTTTGTGTATTTTGAATTGACCTTCGCTAAGTGCTTTTTTCATGTAAATTCCATCTCAATTTTTGCATTAAGAAACCTAGGTATGGTATATTCCTTATCCTTCTCTTTGGTTGTGGAGCGAGTTTCTTTTCTATTCATATTTTTATATTGGAGGTTTTGATTCATAGATTGGCTTGATTGAATTTAATATGCCTGTTCTAGCGTATTTGCCTGTAATAATATTGCAGAGGGCATTGGAGTTTTTGAACTACTTTTATCCTTTTTTTTAGTTTTCATTGTTTTGTTATAACTTGGATGTTAATGAGGGATTTTTCGTTTTCCTTATTCTTTGTACACTAGCCGCAATTTGAACAAAAAATTCATGAAAAGTAAAACTAGAAAATGGGTCTTCAACAGTTCATGTTGAAGATTGAGACTGATCTCATGATTTGTGGGTTTAATTGATGTTGACCTGATTTATGTTTGTTTCCTTTTTTAGTTTCTGTTAAGTTTGCTGTAGTTAATCATGCGAATTTAGAACTGAATTTTTTGGTCTGTTTCATTATTTACTCTTTCACTAGCCCTGTATATGTGTGTGTGTTTTTGTCACATTAAACATATGGCTATGGGTGAGAAATAGTTCTCATCTCCAAAATTTCAGGCTGTTCCATGTATTTTGTTGTATGCCTATAGGTTGTTGCTGTTGTGAGATTGGGGGATTTGAATTTAAGGCTCCAACAACCCGACGGAATGCCTTAAGAGTTCTGCGTGCTATGCAGCTTCAAAAGCCTGGTATTTTCCTTTAGTTGCTTTTGTTCTTTCCGTTCAATTCTGTATCAAAATTTATTTTTGTTCAGTAGTGTTAGTTCTTTTCTTTCAATTCTTTTCATTTTATTCTGACGTTGATTGTCATATCACTGGTGTGCAGTTTTACTAGAAGGTAGTCCAGGGGTTGGGAAAACTAGTTTGATTGTTGCCATAGGAAAGTTTTCTGGGCATAAAGTGGTACGAATAAATTTTTCTGAGCAGGTCAGTAATCAATCATGCTTGATTTATCATTCATTTCCTGTACTATATGTTTGTATATTCTTGTCTGCCATATCATTTTTATACCTGGATTTATTTTTTGGATGTTTTTGGGGCAGACTGATATGATGGACCTGTTGGGGTCAGATTTACCTATGGACAGTGACGAGGAAATGAAATTTTCTTGGTCTGATGGGATACTATTGCAGGTTGAGTTGTTGTAAGATGAAAACTATAATGTCCATTACACTTTTGTCATAAATATAACTGTCAGCAATCGTTGTTTTCAGGCCCTGAAGGAAGGGAGTTGGGTTTTGCTTGATGAACTTAATCTTGCTCCCCCAGCTGTTTTAGAGGTATTTTCATGCCAATTTGAATGTTCTTTTTTTACCCCCTTTTCAATCTTTGTTCCATGGTCCACCTCATTTTTAAATGAGCAATGATGTGTTTCTCTCAATCTTATTTATGTGCTAGCTTCCCTTTTTCCCTTCTTTGGAAGGGGTTGGTGAAGGGTATGTTTTAATTTTTGTTAGTGGAAGAATGGATGGATGGCTTTGCTATTGGAAAATATGAGTGGTAACACAGATCATTTGAATTAGGGTTTGAACGCTATTTTGGATCACCGAGCCGAGGTTTTTATACCAGAGTTGGGGCATACTTATAAATGTCCACCATCATTTAGAGTTTTTGCTTGTCAGAATCCATCACATCAAGGTTGTGGTAGGAAGGGCTTTCCAAGATCGCTCCTGAACCGATTTACCAAGGTAGGCTGGTTGACCAATGAAATAATGTATTTCTCCCTTGGAAGACTTTTCATTTTTCTATAGTTTTTATTCTTTTATTGTTCCCTTGCTTTTTGATGTTAAGCTTACTCACTATGAGTTAGTCTTTCAACATTGATATATTTATGTATTCTCAATTGTTTGCATTTTACTCCTTGATTACAGGTTTATGTTGATGAATTAGTTGCTGATGACTATCTTTCTATTTGTGAATCTAAATTTCCAACTATTCCGAGGTCTTTTCTCTCAAAGTTAATCTTATTTAATGAAAGAATGCATGAAGAAATAATGGCAAATCGTAAGTTTACTGAGCACGGCTCTCCTTGGGAGTTCAATCTGCGTGATGTATTTCGATCTTGTGAAATTATTGAAGGTTGTAATTCCAGTCCTTTGAACTCCAATTTTAAGCTTCAATTTTTTCTCTTCATCCTTCTCAAGTCTTTTGTCATGTGGAAAGTCATTCCTCTCTCACTCTCTCTGACAATATTTTTGTATGTTTAATCCAGGTTCTCCTAAGCACAGGAGCAAATATTCCTTTTTGAACATTGTCTACATTCAAAGAATGCGTACAGCAGCTGATCGACATGTAGTCTTGCGGCTCTTCAAGGAGGTATTTGAGGTGACTCCATTGATCAATCCCTATCCCCGTATAGAGATCAAATCCAATAACCTTATTGTGGGGCATGCTGCTATTAAAAGGAATCATGTCCAGTTATCGACATCTTCAAGCTGTCAGCTTCGAATGTTACCTGAAATTCGTCAAAGTTTGGAAGCTGCTGCTCACTGTGTACAGCATCAATGGTTATGTATCTTGATTGGTCCACCTTGCTCGGGCAAATCTTCCTTGATAAGGCTGCTTGCCAACCTCACAGGAAATGTATTGAATGAAGTAAATCTTTCATCTGCAGCTGATATATCTGAATTACTGGGGTCTTTTGAACAATATGATGCTTTGCGAACTTTTCACTCTGTTGTTTCTCAAGCTGAGCGCTACATTAATGAGTATTGCAGTTTGCTGGCGGAAACATCAAAGGCAGAATTCATTAGCAAAAAGCATCTAGTTACCAGATGGCTTGCTTTCCTGCCAAGTATGAAGTTTGACAGTTTGGATGGGTCTGCTTCAAATTGCGTTGAAAAGTGGGAAAAAATTGTGTGCTCTCTTAGTCTGCTAACCGAGTTAATTGAAGAACTAAAGTTGAATATAGAGAAGAAATCTCCCAATCTGTCCTATTCAATCATGGAACTTGATTTGGTCCTGAAGAAAATTTTGAAGCTGAAGGTGGATCATCAGAAAAGGTCGACTCCAAGAAAATTCGAATGGGTTCCAGGAACACTAATCAAGGCTATAGAACTAGGGGAATGGATAGTCTTGGACAATGCAAACCTATGTAACCCCACAGTATGTGATATTTACTCCTGGTTATTTATTTACTTATTTATTTTTGATAATACACTTAGCTGTTCATATACTTATCAATTGGTCAATAAAGAATCATGCTTGCATCTCAAAGCTCCTATGCTTGTAAAATTCATTTTTTGGTTTTCTGTAGAAGCAATTCACATCAAGTATTTACAAAATGTGGACTTCACTATTATTTATTTGTTATTTATTCGATTTTGTTTTAGGTTCTTGATAGAATTAACTCTTTGGTGGAATCTTCTGGATCAATTATGGTTAGTGAGCGTGGACTTGTTGATGGAAACCCTCTAGTCATTCATCCACACCCTAATTTCCGCATGTTTATCACAATTAATCCCACCGGTGGTGATGTCTCTCGAGCAATGCGTAATAGGGGAGTAGAAATATTCATGATGCCACCATACTGGGTATTGGATAATGTATGCAAGGATGACGATACTGAATTCAAAGATTTAAAGAGATTTCCCGTTTTATCTGGTATACCTGGTTCTCAGTTGGTTAATGCCATTGCCAAAGCTCACATCTTTGCTAAGAAGGAGGGCTTACACCTTAATGTTCACATTACATATCTTGAACTCTCACGCTGGGTTCATTTGTTCCAGCAGTTTCTTATGAAGGGGAACAGTCCTATTTGGAGTCTACAAATGAGCTGGGAGCTTGTATATCTCTCTTCTTTTGGTGAGGTTGAAGGTGGGAAAATAATTGATTTTGCATTAACCACTTATTTATCAGCATCTGATATTTCTGGTAATGACACTTTGGTGGCACGTCTTTTATGTCTGCCGGGTGGATGGCCAGTGCCACTGACTTTGAGGGACTTTATGCATTACTCAAGAGAAGCTTCTGTAAAACAAAACTGCATGTATCTGGAGTTCCTGGGAGCACAGCTTGCATCACATCAATATCGAATTGCTCCAAACAGGTTTTCCAAAGACCATTGGCTATATTTGATGGATATGAGGACACTGCATGAAATTTTGTTTCCCAAAGTTCCAAAGGTGGTAGTTTCAGACTGCAGAAGTGAAGCTGAATTTGACTTGGAACTGGCAAATAGGATGCTATTGTTTGCTGCATATTGGACCATTGAACAAGCAACGGAAAGTGATTTTAATCTCTATCATCTCCGGCTTAGTTGGTTTAGCTCTCAGGTACACCCATTCTGTCAGTTTTTCCAGGAGTTTCTCAGGCTGTTGGAGCAAATGGTCAAGCATCCTCTGTGGCAATATATTTTACATTGTCGCCAGCAGCTTGGTTTGGATTGGCAGTCAATGCCATTTTTGTCCCTTGAGTTATTGGATTTGGCAGAATCAAATAGCACATGTAAACATCTCAGTAATTCTATTAACTGCATAGATCTGCTGAAGTTAACTTACGGGCAATGGGAAATCGAAAAGCAATGGGAGATCAAGAACAAGCATCATTTTGATGAAGAAGTTTACAGCTTTCAATCATTTTTGGAGTCTCTCCAACAATTGGAAAATGAATTTCTCAGTAAACTTGCTTGTCCACCCGCCATGATTGTTGAATGTTCATCATTCAGTAATTTAACTGAGTTATACTATGACATTATTAAGAATCATGCACTATTCTGGCATGAATTGACTTTGTCAAAGTTTGACCATTTGATAATATCATGGCGTTCTTTGGTGAAGGATGCTAGGAAGTTGTTGGATATCTGTCCAGAGCGCGTAGAGGAACTTGTGGTAAGCATATGCTGTATTCTTATCTTCTGATAGTCTGTACCGAAAGTTACTTTATTGTTATAATTACTTCTTTTTTCAAATTTCAACAGATGAAGAGCAGAGAATTGGAGAAAGTTTTTTCCAAAAAGAGAAGAAATTTGGATTTGTTTTCTTTTTCAGAAAAATCCTTGCTTTGGGTCCATGGTGGTCATCCGTATTTACCTCCTTCTTGTGATTTACATCACAAACATGACCAGCTTTTGAAATTTGTTGAACTGTTGTGGTCAACAAAGAAAGCATCTAGAAATCAAGGTTTGCTAATCTGAATTCTTTTCTTTTGGCTTCTCTCATGTCTTAATTTTTATTTATTTATTTATTATCTCATTTATTCCTTTGAAAATGTATAGAAATGCTAAGCAGTCAGCTAATCGAAGTTGTTGCATCATGTGATCATGATCTTCGTTCCCTTGTGGTACAAGGTATGTACCTCGACCATATTTATTTATTTTTTAATGATAATTTTGATTGTGAAGTTGTGATATCCGTTTCATTGGCTATGAATATTTTCTTAGATCTTATCTGAGGTTACACCACTTGCATGTTTTAGATCTAACATTTTCTTAGAATAAGGTGCTGACTAGTTTTATGATCTCTCTTTACTGGATTTCCTATGAGAGTTGTTTTTCTGGCTTTGTAGTTGATGTTAATTAAGTTTTTGATAACGATAATTGCAATTCATGATATTTTCCACATTGGAGTTATTTCCATAATATCCATGTACTTTGTAAATTCTCTCGTTGCTACTTCCTCTGCTTTTCAAAATATTGAAGCTTAAGCTTTAAGTTGGCTGTTGTGATGGTCTTCATGCTTCACAAAAAAAGGTTCATAAAAATATGATGGTTTGTAAGGAAATACTTGAGATGATCTAAAATTTACATCTCGCGCTGAAATTTCTCTTAATATGTTGATATGTATTTGTTGGATCATTTCTAAATTTCTTTCTTTTTATAACCATTTAGGGGTTTCAATGTCATTATTTTTAATGAGGAAATGGAGTCAGGAGGCTCATGATGATGATGATGATATTGTTATGCAATTGGAGGAGATGTATCAGGTTAGTTGGTTTGGACCTCTGATGTCTTTATGGACATATGTATGAATGCCTGGTCCCCATTGAACGTGCAACTGCTTCCCTGCAGATGCTGGTAAGAAGGTTTGAGTATGTAAAGCATAAGTTGAAGATGAATACAGGATCCAATGGTTCTGCAGACTGGGGTGAAAGTTCGGTTGCTTGTTGTTCATTTCCTCCTGGAATGTTGTTCCTGCAATCTGCCTTTTGTAGTTGGCAGGATACGCTTCCTCCAGTTGATAATGCCAGTTTACATTGGGATATGGAGTTGCTTCAAGAGCTGACATCATTTGACTTGTATGATATTGAGGGCTTACATCAAGTGAGATCAACATTTTTGTTTGTGTTTTCTCATTTCTGTTTGATTTCTTACTTAGTTCCTTTTATGCAATTTACAGATTTAAGATGTAGAGAAATTTTAAATGTTTTACTGCAAATTTTCTTCAATAATCTTTCTCTCAGATCCTATAGTCTTATGCTTATATCACAAGGAATTAAATCTTATTTTTTAATTCGTGGGGTGAAACCATACTTATACTTTGCATTGAGTGAACTATGCTGTTTTTTTGTTCTTTGGGGTTATGTTGGAAGTATTTTGTGGTACATAGCTGTTCTGAACATATTTTTGCACAATTGTTTGCTGAATAGGCTGTTGGACGTGTTTCCAATCTTTTGAATTCTGCCTTGAATTTTTCATTGACCTTCTCTTCAAGACCTCTTCAAATGTTTTTGCCACATCAAAAGATCTTGTTAATCTTGAGTGCATGGACTCAAGTAGACGCAGGTTGGTACAAAAGCTTCAGTTTTTCTTTCTGTATTTGCAAATGCACCTTTTAACAATTTCCCACTTTTTTGTTATATTCTAGTGAATGTGAAAGTTGCAAGCTTTGTTCTGGAGTTGTGGTTTAGGTGGCATCAATCTTTGTGGATGTGTTTCCCTGAACACATTAAGGTGTGGATTAATGTAAATTTTGTTTCACATTTTGTTGTGTTTTTTTTTTGGCCTTATCGCCCATTTATGGTATCTGTATTTACATGCAGAATTTCTCAAATATTGATGGTCTGGATACAATTGATACCGCATTGCCCCATCCGCTTATTGAACCCGTCAATACCTCAACTGTGTGGCAGATTACGTGAGTTCCTCTTTTCCATGAAGACTCCTTATTTACTTGTATCGCACCTTTTGTATGTGTCCCCTTTATGTATCTACAATTCTAAAGATCCCTTTCCCTTTTTCTCTGATCGTATTTGATAAAACTCTGCTGATAAATAGAGAAAATAACACAAGAAAAGGGCAGCAGATGAAATGAATGAGGGAAATATGTAGAGGTGTTTCTATTAAATACTGAATAGTACCAAATCAGTGATGCAAATGAGGCTCCACTGGTTCTGGCCAAAACCCTATTCCCTGTTACACCATAAACCCTAAACCCTATATGAGGTGGAGAATATGTCTTTGGCTCTGAATATTGAGCCTGCAAATGCCATTGAGTTTTTCCTGTGTAGGATGCTGTTGATTTAATATATATCGTCGGAGATGATTGCTGTCCAATTTTAAACAGAATAAAGCTATTTTTCTAAAACCCTTTTCTTTCAAATGCTCGTGTCCTTGCATCTTGCCAAAACTATTTTGTTGTTTTAATTTTTTTTTCTTCCATTTTTCGCCTCTAAGTTCATCTGTTATCTGATGATTGTAGCTATTAAAACATTTCCTGAAATTGGCTTTGATTATGTTCTGGGTTTGGAACAAAGTTTGTACTATGCTATCAAATTTCTTATTGTTGATTTTTGGGATTGTATGTTCAGGAGAAGTATGCATGCTATCAGGGAATTTAGGTTGCAATGTCTCAAGTTTAGAGTTACCTCGTCCAATATATGGCGTAGCTTCAGTCATGGGGCGCACTTACCAAACTTTCTTTTATCTGCTGCACGCTCGCTTGTCCAGCAGGTAGTACCATTCCATGCATTATCTTCTTACGTTCTTCTTATCTGAGTTTTAACTGTTGTTATTGAACTGACTCATCCTTGCATTACTGCTTATTTTCAGATCATGTATGCTCACAAAAAATCTTTTACTGCGGATCAATTTTCTGCGATGAAGTCACTCTTCTGTTCTTTCCAGAACAGCATGGTTACAGTAAGTCCTTTTATGTTTTAATGGCTTATTTGTCTCTTTGAGAAACACGTGTTTCCACTTTTCTTTGTAAGTGTTGGAATACATTCATTGAAGCTTTATCTTTTCCATTACAGCAAATGAATTGGAATTCTGAATAGATTAATCTGTCTCTGGCTTCTATCAATGAGCAAATTCCCATAGGTTAAATTGTCTTTTGATTTCTGTAGAATTCTTGTAACAGCAGTAAACATGGGAAAATACATAGACTTTGGACATCTGACCATGGATATTCTTTCTACTTCTCTTTTTCAAAAGTGGGTTATGAAGGAAAATTATAATAGTAGTTAATGTTCATGGAGATTTTTAAGGCCAACGTTATTGTTTATGTAGTTTACTTTGAAGACTTGAGCACTATTGTTTGCATGGAAATTTATGCACGCTTCTTGTACTGTGGTGTTCTTTAGATTATGCGTTGAATGAAGGGTGTTTCGAAATCTCTAGTTTGTTTGAGAGCTACATGGAAGACTTTTACCCCTCCATTTCCCCCTATTTTTTCATTCTTCTTTTTGACTGTTACTAGGAAGAGATGATTGAGGCTTTGGCAGCGCTGCTTGCTTCTACAAGGCACAACAGATTGAAAGATTTGGTTCATGAATTCATTGTTCCTCTGCTCAGAGATCTATATATTCGTTCCAATGCTGCTGGTGAAGGTAATTATTTGCTGCTGCTTCATGCTTTTTAATTAATATATTTGTAAAGATTGTGTGCTTTTTTTTGGCAGTTACGACATTTTAATACTACTGGAAAAACAGAGACAATAAAATGTCAATAGTTTATTCAATTGAAGGTGGCTACGTAAATAGGACTCAGATGCGTTATGCAATCAATGGCAATTTGATTACACTAAATAAAAATATATGAGTGATCACAATCTCAATCAACCCATGATTTGTAGCGTGATAATTGTGCTCAGAAGGAAATATTATCTATCCAGAGATACACAGTTTACGGTCAGATAGTATTGGGCCTGGGCTTCATTTTCTAACAAATGCAAACTGGAGAAATTTGCTTAGCATAGAAAACATTGATTATATCGATACATGATTTCATCATATCGTGCATGTTTACCTTGAATTGACCAATGTTCTTCTTAATATCTTATATTTTTACTGTTCCTTTCTTCATTTTTAGGCTTGAATAGTAATATTGGTAGTGTATGGATACACATGGGGGGACTACGGTTTCGTCTCTTGCTTAGCTGCATGGATATTGATCCTGCCATGAAGTACTATTGCAAGTACTCACAACTAGCGGAAACAATATCGTCACTTGAACTTGAAATCCAGGTATTCTGAAAATACAAATTTGGCTTGTTATCATAATTGTTGAGTTGATATGACATGAGCTGTTTCTCCCCTCATTTTCTTTCACAAATATTTACTTCTGTTTTATTGAGATTCTAGAAAAAATTGTAGTCGTAGTTTGCTTATATTGCTAGTCTAATACCACTACATCTTCTATCATTGTCAGTTTGTTTTCATAATTTGTGCTAAGTACTGTTCAATATTCTATCTGCTGAATTCTTTCCAGGTGAGGAAAGAATGTCAATATTTAGCAGGACAGCTTTTAACAGGTGAGGCTGATAAAAGAAAAGAAAAAAGGCTGGAACAGTTCAAAGAAGAGCTTAAAAAACTACAAAAAAAGGTTTGAACATTCTGCTCTGTCCATTCCATTTTCTTCATACTGTCTTCAAGATGCGTATTTATTTGCTGTCTTCAACAATTGTCATAAAGCAGTTCTGAGTTTTATTGTTACAGGGAAAACAAAACAATTTTATTTTTTATCAACAAACTTTAGAAATGTGTTTGTTATGGTGTTATCTAGAAGCAATATTTTGTTTTAATATTTGATTTGTTCATTGTGGTGTTCTGTTTCATCTTTATTGGGAGAACATTCTGTTATTTAATGACCTCTATTATTCAAATGTCACGTTACTTTAACTATCTTTTATTCTCGAGTGATGAGAAATTGATCAAATTCTCTCTTTCTTAGATGGTGTACCGATCTGAAGCTTGGAAATACATGGAGTTAATGGATGAATGTGCTGATTTTCTTAAACTCATTTCGTCGTTGGAATCTATGGTGAGCGGCGTTGAAGCTGAGAAATATCAACTGGCTGTCAACCAGGCATGCAACTGGCAGGTATAAATAATTTGGCTGTTTAATGCTTATCTTCATTATTGAAGCCAAAGTAATGAGTATGCATTTTAGTCTATAACTTGGATATAGGTATTATTTATTGAATATTATTACCTTTAAAATGCTGAGTGAAGGATGGCATCGTATTTCTTTGTTATTTATATCATATGAAAGATAATGCAATAGAATATTGCTTAAAGTTAAGTAGAACAGTAATTAGGGTTTCGAGAGCAGAATGACATGAACGGGATCATTTTCATGCCCTCTTTATGGTGTTGAGCTTAGGGAAGCTTTAAGGGAAAGATACATAATAGAAATTTAGGAAGGGGTTGGAGACCCTTGTATTGATGATCCTGTCTTTGCAATGTCTCATCCTTCCTCCTTTGATGGTGGAGGATAAGTTAGGCCCTTTCTATTTATACTCTTTCTACGTTTTATTATAATTACATTTCTTTCAAAACGGCACCCCATGCTTATCATGAATCTGGACCATTCAATTTAATTTGAATGGTTCAGATTTAATTTAGTAAAGATAATTTTTAAAGTCTCAATTTGTTTAAAAAACAAATTTATCCTTTAAAAGTTGAAAAGCAAAAGCCGTGACTTTCTAAGTTAGATATGGAGGGTTTAGATCTCATTGTAGTGAAAAGCACTGAACAAGGATACTATTCTTCCTTTCAGAAAGTTCCAATTCTCTTTGTTTACCCACACACGCACCCACTGCTGCGGAAACCTAACAAAATTCAATATATATTAGAAAATTAAAAGATTAAAGAACTCAAGTGTAATATAAGTATTTTCTGTACAATTTATATTTTTTCTCTGTCATTGGGAAATTGATAAACCTCTTTGATGAAGGCTTCTACTTGGGATTTTTAATTGTATGTCAACTCTCATGATCTAATAAATTTACTTTTAATTTTTTTTCCTCTTTTGAATTTCAGGAAACAGCAAGTCGATTCATTGATCGATTGACAGATGAATACAGTGCATTTAATGATATAATTCAACCAATACAAGTTGCTGTTTTTGAAATGAAATTGGGATTGTCATTGATTCTGTCAAGTGCCTTGGAAAATGAATATCTGAGGAGAGTTGGGCTGGACAACATTAACTTTGTTATGGTATCTTTTACCTGAATTTGGTATTTCTTGATTTATTTTCTTCTTTTGACTTGATGATTGACATTGGTAAGCCTGCAGGAAACTATTTACAGCCTTATGAGATTTCCTCGTGGTGCTTTGAACAAGCTGATTTCTGTTAAGTACAACAGTAGTTTGTACATGCTGCCTTCATACAGAATAGATTCTGGCACAAGTTTTTATTCAGTGGATACAGGTATGCTAGAGAGGCTTGTTACTCTTTCCAGTGGCATTGCTGCTTATAAGAAGGTCTGTAGTTGCACCCATATGATTTGTACAATGCACAAAATCAACTTGTCTTGTTTTTCAGTTTGTAACTGAATCATGAAAATCAGGTTTCTGTTATGCACTATAGAGCTGCTGCCTGGCATAATATCCTTGTTCAGATTGCACATTCTGTATCTAACTCAAAAGTATTAGATGATGAATCCTATCTGGTCAGGTTCCTCTCCTTGTTTTTTAATGTCAGTTATTTCATTCATTTTGGTAGAAATAATTATTTTGCTTACTTCTTACTATATTGGGTGCATTAGCTCTTGGGCAAAATATTTGACAAATTTGCCAGGCTTTGGATGAGTGTGAAAGTTCAAGCAAAATCAAAAAGTGATTATGATTCCCAACAGTACAAGTTCAAGCCCCGAGTTTTTCAAATTGAGAGTGTTATTGAAGTTGACATATTGTCTCTGTCAAATTCTTTTACAACGGAAACATTTTCAGAGTGGAAAGATTTTTCTGCTGAAGAGATACCCACTGACAAGGTAATAGTCAAAATGAATTTCTTACTTTTTGTGGTCTTGTGTGCACTTGTTTAGCTCCGCCCTCCTCATGCTATGCTGCTTGTGTTCGTGAACTGAAATCTGTACATCTCTCAGGTGGAAGCTACTGAGGCATGTGAAACATCAGAGGAAGAATGGAAGCAGCTGGAAGAGTCTATCCTGAGCAGTGTGGTTCATATTCACAATAAGTTATTTGGATCTGCTGATCTCGTCCAAACTGTGAGTGTCCGTGGCTTTTTTGTTAGCATATACTAGAAAATAGTATATACTTGCCTATTTGGGCTTAAAAGGTTCCAATCTTAAGTGCTGTTTGTAAGCTGAAAAAGTTTTCCTAGCACTTCCTATGTTGTGACTAGCTAAATTTTAATAACTCACGATGCTTGTGAGTTGGTTATTTTTTGTTAACGCCCAGATGAAAGTGAAATTTATTTCATATCGGTTTAGGAGTTTTGCGAGACCAGACAAATTGGCAATGTTGCTTGTTTTGACTCGTTTTGCTTTATGCCTGTTGGAATACTTCTAATGAAAATCTGCAATTCAATCCATTGTCACTTCAAACTACATAGAACATTACTAACACCTTAAATATCCCCCGCTTTTGCCTATGTTTGAAGTGTTCAGTGTTAGTACTGTTATTGAACCATTAAGTACTTTGTCTTGGATTATGATGGGCACCTAAGTGGGATGAAGAACCTTAACCGGCCCACCACCGAGCATCCCATTCTTCTCAATGTGGGACTTGGTTTCTCATAATACCAAGTCTTTATCATGGAAAGCCTTCACTCGTCCTCCTAGTGGTTAGAACCCTCTATGGGTAGCCCTCTTCAGAGAGGTTGATAATTGGCAATAATACCAATTGATGAGTACTAAGTGGGATGGGGGAACCCTACCCCAAAAGTTGGTGTTTAGGGTGGGAGAACCAACCCACTTAAATAACCCATTGAGCACCCGATTTTACTCAATGTGGGACTTGGTATCCCATATTCTATCAGATTGTTGTTAAAATTTTCTTTGGGTAGTTCTATTGACTGTCGTTTGAATAAATTTTTTGGTTCTAGGTATTGAAGAAACGATACATTTATTTATGATTTTTTTCCCCATGTCTGTGTCTCTCTCGTTCTTTTGTTTTCCCCCCCTTAATGGAATGGTGAATTCTATATCCCACTTTGTAATATGGTACTTCTTATTTTATTCAGCCTGGAACTTTTGAAGTTTCTGATGAGGATCGATTACATTCCTTCTGTAACTCATACACACTGGGTGTAGATTTAATCAGAGGTAATCGTCAATACATGATTGAGTTTTGCTTCCTGAAAAACCTTTAAGTTCCTCCTTTGTATCACAACGTTCATGTTGCTTTGTTTTCCTCCCTTAGGTGTCCGGACACCACTCCTGTCCAGTTTGGATGCTAAACTCATGCCAGAGCACTTACTCTATCTTTGTTTGGACTATGAGCGGAAGTTCCTCTCTTTTCACAGATCTGCTACGAGATACAATTTTTACAAGGTTTTGCCACCTTAATTAGATTGTTTTTATGGTTGATTCCTGCATGACCTGGGCTTGAAAATTTACATAATTTCTTTTCTGTTTTAACTTTGGTCAAGGACTCGTGTGCGTCTGAGATGGCAAAAATGGTGGAAGCACTTGCCCCTCTTCATCAGAGGATTTCCTCCCTTAATGAGTCGCAAGATAATAATGATGTTCTGAAAATATCATACATAATTGACATGCTCTTGAGCCTTCCTTCATTGACTCCTTTAGCAAAGGTAATCCATTAACTATCATGACTACTTCCAATGCATCTTTCAGATACATTGTTTTTTTTTTTTTGAAATACAACTGTTAAGCTAATCCTTAATATGCACGGTGATGCATGTTATACTCTCTTTTGTAGACTTTTTCTGGGATGCAGTTTTTACTGCACAAGGCTCAAGCTATGCAAGATATTGGCTCAAAATTCTGCTTTTCACGTATGAAATTTCTCTTGATTTTTGTTGCTGTGTATTATTTGACGCCTATGTGTTAATAGTCCCCTTTCAAATGGCTTACAGGTGAATTGGAACCCGTTTTTCAACTGTTATCCTCATGGAAAACGTTGGAACTGGAATCTTGGCCTGGTTTGCTTGATGAGGTGATGGATCAGTATGAGAGTAATGCTGGGAAAGTAAGTGGCAAATGTCTTTTGGTTTGTTGCTGTTATTTAGAATTATCTTCTTAGCTTGAGTTATTTACAATTATCAAATTGGTAAAGTTAATGTTGTTCTTAGCCTGAGTTTTTTACAATTCGTCTTAGTGATAATATTCCCTCATTTTTGAAGAACCTTATTTTTCCTTGCTTTCTTTTGTTGCAGCTGTGGTGCCCTCTGTATTCAGTTCTTCAACCCAGTTCTTCTGATCAATCAGTTGTTCAGAGGTATGTGATAGATTGATGTTCAATCTGTTAACAAGTTTCTTCCTTTACATTTTGTGAACCTGTTTTGTTGAGTTGTTTTTTGATCTTGCAGCTTGGAGGATTTCATTCACACATCCAGCATTGGGGAGTATCGAAAGCGTCTTCAGCTTCTTTTTGCTTTCCTTGGTCAAAATCATATTGGTGCAAGCTTGAAAGAAAACTCCTGGTATCGTTTGTGTTCTAACAGTTCATTTGTGTTGGGTGTGATGAGAACTTTGGAAATTTAAAACAGAGCTGGTAGTCCACCTCAGAATATGGTATCAATATAGTATTTGTAGTACTTGAGGTGGCACCCAGGTGTTTTATTGGTTTTTCCCCCCTCAAGACTTCATTTTATTTGTTATTTTTCGTCTCCACAATTTATGATGCTTGGGAATGAAGATTTTGGAAAAAAGGAAGCATGAAAGGATTTGTTATAGTCAAGAAAGGAATGTTATAGATTACTTTTTGAGTTTCTTGTATACTTTCAATGGATGTAAGAGATAATTTTAGTGTAACATCCCTTTCATATTATGTGTCCTGTCGTTTTCTTTTTGGCCCTAGTGGATGATCAGATTGGAAGTGGCTGACACAACATATTTTAATGACGCTATGTAGCAAAAGAATGTTGGTAAATTTATTAAGAAATCTTTCCTTACTGATTTTTTTAACTTGTGAACTCTGCAGTCCTGGGTGGATGGAACATTCAAAGTACTTGTACAATATTTTTGGATTTTATGTCCAGTTCTTACCTACGTGAGTCACCCTGTTATATATTTGCATAATTTTATATTTCATTTTTGGCCTTATTAGATGTCTGTTGTTGAGTAATTATACGAGTGACTGCAGAGTAATGAACTACATTGGCATGACTAAGAAAGAAATTGAAGCTGAACTGAAAGCACTGGTGAAACTGTGTCAGTGGGATTGCACCAAGAGTTATTTATCTATAGAGAACTTGAAAAAGTGCCGGCAGAAGCTTAGGAAACTTGTGCTAAAATTTTCTGTAAGTGTGAAGCTGTTTTTATTTGCTGGAATACAATCTTTTTCCCCTGCATTCCCCATTTTCCATGGTTTTATTTTAGGCACAAGCTACTAGTCGATTTGGCTTTTATTTTAGTTTTAAAAGTTCACATTGATAGCTTGATGTGATTTCTGTTTGTGATGTATGCCAAAAATCAATGTTTTCCATTTTAACATGTTAGATTTCTATTTGTCTATTGAATAACTTTCTTCATTTTTCGTCAATGGGTAGCTGAAAGTTCTCATTAAGAATTTGTTGGCACTCCTGTAAATTTGTAGATATCATATATATATATATATATTTAATAAATTTATGGTCTAGCTCCACCTGATGGGAGCCTTGTGCCCCCCCCCCCCCCCCCCCCCCCCCCCCCCCCCCCGGTTTTTTTATGGTCTAGCTGATACACTAAAGCTAAACTGCTGATCTATGGTCTTGCAGCAGCATCCCTCTTTGTCCTGACTAAAGGAGCCTTAAAGTACTTGTATTCTAAGATGCCTAGTGAGAGATGTAAATTTGAGATGATATGAATTTGGAAAACATGAAATGTCATGTTTTCCAATGAAAAATAATTAATTCACCCTCTTCATTTTAATTTCAAAAATAGTAATGTGTTGGTATTTATAGTTTCTTATTTTATCATAGTACTTTTTTATAGTTTTGGATTGGATTAAATAGTTGACCCTTCTTTTGTGACTTGGGAACACTCATTTGGAACAATGGAAAAAGTGCCAATGGCTCTCTCCTTGCGATGCTTGATTGAATTTATTGCCTCTCATGGTGTGGGAGGGGTTGACCACAAACAGTTCCTTTTCTTAGTGTCTTAGTAGCTAAGGCAAGCAACTTTTCATCACCCTCTTTGGCCTGATCAAGGCGGCGCTTGCCCGCCTGCCTATGGTTGTGTTGACTCTTTTTATTTGAAATTATATAGGGAGTAAGATTGGAAACTAAATTTGTTGTAGAATGTGGAGCGTTTGGCTCCAGCACAATGGTGCTAGGGCTTTTAATGAGTGTTTTCCGTATATTAGATTTTTATAAACAACTTTTATGCTTAGATTTATTGTGCTGGATCCTTTGAGTGTTAAATTAACGTTATTTTCTGGGACGACCTGTTCTTTGGATATGTAGCTTTATTGAGCTCTAGTGCTCTCTCTCTCTCTATATATGTATCTAATCTTTTCCTGTCTTCTTTCCTTGCTTCATGAGCCATTTCTAACCCTTTTCTGCCTTCCATATGTTGAAATTAACTATTTATTCATTCAATACATGTTTACGTCCATCACAAGTTGTGAGGCATTTATGTGCCTAAAGTGGTGGCTGGCATTGCACTGAAATGGCATGATGCTTTCAAGAGAAATGGTTTTCTTTCTCGTGTGTATGGGATTGCATCACTAAATTCTTCTGATCTTTCTTTTTTTATTATTGAAGGATATTTTGCAAGAACCTGTGGTGATGTTTCTTAACCAAGAAGCTTCACAAAAGAGAGCTATTACTCAATCCTTTCATGGTCATAAGTTCATCTCTGATGTATTGAACAAGGGCTCGTTCAGTGTTGATTTTGATTTGACATATTTCAGTGACGAGAACAGGTTATATTACTGCTGATTAAGCATCCTCTGTTTTTAAATATTTTGCAGTTCCGAGTTTATTGACATTTCTTCTATGATGCAGGTCTATATTGTTTGGAGAGTGCAGCAAAAAATTTGATAGTGCTTTGCAGAACTTTCATCTTAAGAAAAAAGAAGTATTTGACATTCTATCTCCACGTTGGAAGAATTTTGAAGGTTTTGATTTCCCCATTCTTTGCCCTTTTGCTTTATCTTTGCCTTGTTGGTTGTGTTTTGGAGCTAAGAAGGACTTCATTATCTATGCAGAATCTGGAAGTATATTTAGACCTTATACTGGTTCCCAGCATGCAAATCTGTCATATGCAGAAAGATGGAAAGCAATTTGGGATGTGATTGAGAATATATATATAACAGCAGTTGAGTGCGGTCAACTTTGGAAGGAAGAAAGCAAGAGTCAAGGGAAGAGAAGAGCTCTCTCTTCTCTTCTTAAGCTTTTAGAGAGTAGTGGTTTGTCCCGACACAAGTCTACATATTGGGAGGTGCAAAACTTGGTTATCTGAATTTACGAATGACCTGATTTGGCTCTATTCAGATATGCCAAAACTTTCCTGTTTCTTATTTTTTCTCTGCTTTGTGATCATATACATAGGGTCATCAGAAACCTTGGTGGTTCCTTCAGCACTCTGGTGACTTGCAACATTTGTTGCTGACAAATAGCAAACTACCTTGTGTAATCTCAGAAACTGCAGCTGGGGTTCAGAAAAACGAAGTACTTGAAGAAAGCTCCGTTATGGAATGGAAAACAGCCATTGAGCTTTACTTTAAGAGTGTTGTGTCTGTGCTTCGTCTCCAGCAGATTTGCCTCAATCCTCACAAAGATATAACACGTGAACAGGTAAATCTGAATTTAATTTTATTGCCTACTGTTTACTGGCTTAAATTGGAGTGCAAAAAATAAATGCTAAGGTTGCATTGTTTATTTTAAGTCGTTTTTTCTTTTAAAGTTATGGAATTGTTCTATTCATTTTGTTAAATGTTTTTTTTTCTTTACCATCATATTTCTTGTTCATTATCTTCTCCCATGTTGTCCCTTTTTTGAGGTTTCCTATTGGATCTATCCGTTTCCACTATTCTGTACATTGAAAAAGAATGCTAATTTAGTTGGTAAGTTCTACATCTCCACTGCATTGCATAACCCTCACATTATGATCTGAATTATATTTGGCAGGTTGATAGGTCAGGTTCTTTCCTCAACCAGCTGGTTCAAGTGCAACAGAACCAACTTGCTGCTGCCAATGGTTTTGATCAGCAGTTGAAACGCTTGAGAGAATGCACGTCTAGTTTGAAAAAGTTGTGTTCATTGTCCACCTCCAGTGATAACAGTACTGTCTTAGAGTGCTTTATTCCAGAGCAGGTCACTGCCTTTAAATGCGTGTGGCAACAAAAGGTAAGTGTTGTCTTTGCAGTTCCATTTGGACATGTCAATTCTTGTGACTCATTTGGATTTCAATATGATCTTTGCTTGACCTTGCAGCAAATTTTTGATAGCCTGTATGCTATGTCACAAGAAGAATTGCTTTTGCTAAGGACGTATGAGAAAAGCCACTCAAGCACTTGTAGAAGTGTGAGACCTTCAGTCAGTGACATGATTGCTGCCATAGAAAATTTTTTACCTGTGTTCAGTCGATCAAAGGTGCATACTCTGTCCTTGGCTGTCGCGTGCTTTAAATTAGTACTATTTCCTATTGCAGTCTAATGGAAATTTACTTACAGGAATCATTGGACTATTACCTTATTGGGGGGACAAAAGCCATCACTCCAGTAACTTCTACCTCACATTTTTGGTTTGTTACTGAGGAATTGGAACAGTTAGTCTCTGAAAATTTTGATGTTATAAAAGATTTTAAGGAGCACTTCCTAGTATCACAGAAGCTACATCTGGATAGAAGCTCAGTGAGAGTAGTTCTTACTGATCGTTATCAAGAAATAATTGAAAAGGTGATATTTTCTTTCCATCAATCTACTTAAGCATGGTGTGTGACTTGCCTTTTTTGTTTAAGCAAATTATCTTCAGACATGGCCCTAATAAGCCTTAGTAATTTAGATTTGGAACATGTGGTTTAACTTCATTGCTTGCTTTGCAGGCAACATTAGTTGAGGAAGAGTTCACCTCTGCATTGAAGGCAAATTATGTGCTAGAAGATTTATCTGGAAAGGGCAGCTTTTGTGAGAGGAAACTTGCTGTGCCCAATGCTGAATTTGATGAAGCCCTTAGCTGTACATATGGACATATTGCAGAAGTATTACAGAAATTATGTTGTTCGAGCACCATCCTCATGGCCGAGTCGTCAATGAATATAACTTCATGGAAATTGCTATTTATAGACTTTGTAGACGATCTCAGATTAGATGTACTATGTGAGAGGGTTTTCAAGACAGTCGCATTTGGAGTAAGTTTGTACAGTTGCGGGTTATTTGAGATTCTTTTCTTGATTGATGACTAAAGTGGTGATTATTTTGTGTAGGAGAAGCCGGCAAATCATTCTGACAATAAAATTTACAGTTATTGTTGTACAGTTGGGAACCATAATAGAGATCTATTTATATTAATGGATCTCATATTGAATTTTGGTGGAGAGCTGTTGAAAAATTTCCTAGCCATGCACAGATCCGTAAGCTTAATGCCTAGTTTTCTCAATTTATATATGTAGTTTTGTTTTCTTTATTACTGTTTCATGTATAATTTGTGTATTTGTTGCTCTCAGAGCACATGAAACAAGATCCGAATTTCAAAATTTAATGTTATGTATTATTTATTCTAATTTAGTTGGACTGTGCTTCTGTCTGCTGTGGTTGGCAGGTATCGGTGACTACTCATGTGCTTGCGAATGCTTTAGCTTCTTTATATTCAAAAGGTTTTGGAACTGCAACTGAACAGCTGGAGGATGATGGAACCGTCAGCGCATCAGAAAACGCAACTGGGACAGGTATGGGGGAGGGTGTTGGATCAAAAGATGTCAGCGACCAGATCACTGATGAAGATCAGCTGCTGGGAACTCGCGGACAGGTCTGAATTCTATCTTGTTTACTCTAGATGATCTGGTAATCTTGTTCGTTATTTTACCTATGTACCATGTGTTTCTAATTTTGATTCCATGGCAGAGTGATAATCAAGATGACTCCAGTGAGGTGCCTAGTAAAAATGATAGGGGGATTGAGATGGAACAGGATTTTCATGCTGATGCTGTAAGCATCAGCGAGGACTCAGGAGAAGATGAAAGCACAGATGCTGAGAATGAGCAGCTAGAGTCTGAAATGGGGCCCACTGGACCTAACAGTGATGCAGTTGGAGAAAGGGCTTGGGATAAGAATGAAGATGAAGCTCTCAATGGTACAGATGTAAAACATGAATCTGGACCATCAATTAGGGATAGAGATAGAAGCAGTAGGGAGCTCAGAGCCAAAAATGACTTTGGAATCGATGAACCTGGGAAAGCTGATTATGATGAACTTGATGATCAGAATAATGAAACTGGAAGCCAAGATGACATTGGTGATGGGGAAACCACAGACGCAGTGAATCTGGAGAATGAAGCAGCAGTTGATGATCCTAATGGAAAGCAGCCCGATGAGTTGGAACACACCTCCAATGTGGATATGGATATGGATATGGATAGGATGGTAGAAGAGGATTTTATGGAAGAGGGAGATCCTGAAGAGCAAGATGAATCAGCTGAGGATGCAAACGAAGATATGAAGCATGGGGAAGAGACATTTCCACCGGATGAAATCATGGAGGATGCCCATACTGATGTTGGTGTTAGTTCAGAGGAGGATAATCTAGGTGGGGACCATCAAGAAAATGATGAGACTAATGGCATGGATGGGAAGAAAAATATATCTGAACCAGGATCTTCTGGCTTGGTTAATGAGCAAGTGACCCCTCTTGAGCTAGCATCACAGGCCAATATTGATTCACTGACATCTAACGATATAGCAGCAGCCGAATCAAATTGGTCAAACAGCAATCAGAGATTTGACAACCCTACTCTCTCAGGAGGCTTGCCTTCTAATAGTATGTCTAAGGTGGAACTTAAGATGTCAGACTCATCAAATGCCGGAGGATTCACTGAAAATAAAGCTAAGTCTAGTTTTCCACAGAATGAGCATTCCCATGTTCAAGAAAGGCTACCCAACCCCTATCGAAATTTAGGTGATGCACTCAAGGAGTGGAAAGAAAGAGTTAAAGTATCTGGTGACCTTCCTGCAGATAACACAGGAAAACCAGGTGAAATGGAAGATGAAAATGCTGAGGAGTATGGGTTTGTCTCTGAGGTTGAAAAGGGGACAGCTCAGGCTATGGGGCCTGCTACATCTGAGCAGATAGACAGAAATATTGATGGCAATAAACTTGATCAAGAACTTCATACTGCAGAAAAAGATAAAGAATTGAAGTTTGAGGAGCACAATTCTGACATACAGTCTATAACTAATTCTACTTCAATCCCGAAAAATGAGAAAAAGGAGCATATTAATGTCTCAGGCTCAGGCTCAGAGAAGGTACATGATGATCGATCTCTGAAAAGTGTTGATTCTGAAAAGCATTCAGATGATCTGGTCACTCTGAAGAAATCATATTTTAGTGAAGATATATATCAACTAAGCCGACTATCTGTGGATGACAACAATTTGGGTAAAGCCCAAGATGCTCCAGATGTTCCCACTGATATGAAAGACAAAGCTGCTGCTCTCTGGAGAAGATTTGAAATCAGGACGACAAAATTATCTCAGGAGTTATCAGAACAACTGCGCCTTGTGATGGATCCTACTGTAGCAAGCAAGCTTCAAGGGGATTATAGGACTGGTAAAAGGATAAACATGAAGAAGGTAGATTTGATATTCTTTAATTCCTTTTATATATGGTTATGGATAACAATTGTTTGAGAAATTAATTTATCTTCTTTATTTTAAATTTGAAAACCTCAGGTAATTCCATACATAGCAAGTCATTATCGTAAAGATAAGATATGGCTAAGGAGGACCCGGCCCAACAAACGAGATTACCAAGTTGTTATTGCTGTTGATGACTCGAGTAGTATGTCAGTGAGTTGCTGTGGAGACATTGTTGTTGAAGCACTGGTTACAGTATGCCGTGCCATTTCTCAACTTGAAATGGGGAGCTTAGCCATTGCAAGCTTTGGAACAAAAGGAAACATCAAATTGCTCCACGATTTTGACAGGCCCTTCACTGCAGAGGCTGGGATTAGGGTTAGTGAGTTGATAGTCTTATAGCTAGTTGCATCATTCATATAGTTGTTTAAGATTACTGTGTATGTCAGCAAAATGATCTAATGGTTGATTATTATTTTGGAAGCAGATGGTCTCCAATTTAACATTTGAGCAAGAGAATACAATTGTCAATGAGCCGATTCTTGATCTGTTGAAGTTCTTGATTGACAAGCTAGATTCTGCGGTTGCTAAAGCAAGGCTTCCATCTGGGCATAATCCCCTAGAACAACTTGTTTTGATAATTTCAGATGGCCAGTTTCATGAAAAGGTAATTAATATAATGTTTTTATACATATCTTACTAAATTGTTTTTATGCTACTCTCCTCCTTGATTACTGTTTAAAATTTTAATCCATGCAATTGTAGGACAATTTGAAGCGTTGGATTCGAGACCTGTCAACCGGGAATCGAATGGTTGCTTTCTTGGTTCTGGATAATTCTCAAGACTCGATTATGGACCGCACGTTATTCTTTATTTCAGCGTGTGATTTTTACAAGGGCGTACAACACTTCAATTTTCTCATTATGACTCTGATTTTGAACTGCAGGAAGTATCATTTGATCGGAATGGAAAGATGAAGCTTTCAAAGTACATGGAATCCTTTCCCTTTCCGTATTATGTTGTTTTGAGGAACATTGAAGCACTGCCTCGGACCCTGGCAAGCCTACTTAGACAGGTATTGTTATTTTCTTAACCGTCTTGTGATTCAACATGGTTAGAAATTGATTCATGATTTAAGTGCCTGTTTGAGTTAGTGTTTTAAAAGCACGTTCACATAAGTCGAAATAAAATTTATCTCATATATTTTCCTCATACCTCGTAAATCACATTGTAGAAGCAGTTTCTACCGCGTGATGGTGATTCTTTTTGCAAAATTCTGTATTTGCATATTCATATTTTCATTAAAAATGACTTGCCTAAACATTTGAATAAAAGAGAGGAAGAAAATTGAAATTCAAGGGTAGTTATTGCATCAATAAAGTTTAGCCCTAATATTTGTTTTGACCTTTCATCTTCTTCATCGTTTTTGAATTTGTTGGCCTTCTTTTTCAGTGGATGGAGCTTGTGCAGAAGTCTGTGGGCTAGGATTGCTTGAAGACTTAGCTGTATATATTGCATGAAACATAATTTTTAGGATTTCTTCTTGTTAGCTTGTGGGAATTTTAACTGCCCGACCTTGGTTTGGCGTGTATTGTGAAATTGAATTTCGAAGCATTTGTTGCACAATTTAAATCGCGTGACAAAAATGTAAGAGACGAGGGTTTTTCCTTTGTTCTAAATATACAAGAGCCAAAAGAAGGACTTTCAGTGGAGGGAGGATTTGTTTTGATTATAAATGCAAGATCTTAATTTCATTTAGTTGAAAGTCATGCTTTTAGCAGATTGGCCAAAAGTTTAACTTCCAGTGAATACAACTTGTCGCTGTTGAAAATTGAAGAGCAATCCTTACATGCTGCAATATTTTTATAAGCTACACTAGTTCCATTAACTTCGTTACTTAATCAAGTCTATATGGTTGGGCTCAAACAAAACCTGATTTATCTTGAAAAGTTTTTGTTTTTTTAATTCTCTATAAAGAGAGCGTGTGAAATAGTTTTAGTAGAAGTTAATAATTTTGGTATGGGTTAAGGTGTAAATTTATCAATGAAGTTTTGTTTGAGGGGCGTCTGGCATAAATATCTTTTAGAAAGGATAAAAATACTAATGAACAATTAAAAATGGGCAAAAATACCAATGAACAATTAAAAAAAGGCATTCACTACAAAAACCGTTAAATCCATAATAATGCCGTTAGGGGTTTTCTTCTCTTATAATTTAACGCCGTTAGTACGGATTAACAGTTTTTGTTGTGGATGCCCCTTTTTAATTATTCATTGGTATTTTTGTCCCTTCTAAAAATTATTTGTGCTAGAAGCTCCTCGGATAAAACTTCGTTGGTAAAACCCTTTTAGTATAGTGGAAGTGGAGTATAGACTACATGAGAAGACTTGTGAGGAGAGGCCATAGTAATATAAATAGCTGCATGAATTTTATCCTGAATAAACTATCATAGGGGTTAATCTTGATATGAAATGTATAAGGTACTGAAAACGACATTGAATCGGTCGAGACATTGAGTTAAGGGTCAATGGTTCAAACCGGGGTCAATTAAAAAAAAATTTAAATGTTCATTTATACTATTTAAAAACTACATAAGGGTTTTTTTCCCAACTAATAGTCCAATATAACCTCATGAACCTAATACCCACAAAAGTATCATTAAGTATATAAGGATTTTTCTCCAACTAATACAAAATAGAAAAAATATTCTACAATACTTTTAAAACTCCTTGCAAATCAAAAAAATTTTTAGAGAAATAATTAAAAAAAAAAAAGACATCGTTGGGGGTATAAAAAAGTAAAAAAGAGGGGCAAACCGATTTACCACAGGTCACCCTAGGCCAGACCGGTTTAGACCGGGTCAGTTACCCCCCCGTTTTTTGACCCCAACAGGACTGGTCTGGTGCTTGGTTCACCGGTTTCTGATCTGAATCGGCCGGTTCGGTCCAGTTTTTAATACATTGGAAATGTAAGACCTTTTTATCATATTTTTCATCACTTACCTAATTTACCCCTATTGATACTCCTTAATATAAGATTTAATTGGAAGGTCAGTGTTAGTCCTAAATGTAAGACCTATTTCATATGTTTAATTTTCCCCCCCAAATTAATCCTATTGATATTCTGTCAACAACAATTAAGTGAGAGAGAGAGAGGGAATCAAGGAAGATAATCATAGGAAAAAAATATCATATTAACTAACTTAACTAACATATTTAATATACTTAAATTAGTTAATTTGGTCTTACATACATGAGGAGTAAAATATATGCAAATATATGAGGTGTCCACTTAAATAAATAAATAAATAAATAAATAAATAAATGTTTTTTAAGTATACAAATTTCGTGCTCGTTTGGAATAGCTTATTTTTGGGCAATAAGTGCTTATAATTCGTGATTCACGGTATACGAGGTAAGTATGTGAGAGGAGTTTTATCTCGGCTTACGTAATAAGGACTTATTTCTTAAATATAAGCTCTTCCAAATACACACGAACAAAGAGAACAATTTCTTGGTAACGAGCCAGCTTTTGTTTGTTGCTGTCCTCTTGCCTCTGGTTCAAATAGGATGACTTTTATTTGCCAAAATGTTTACTTGTGTGGGCACAAGCCCTTCAATTTTTTCATATATATTTAGATATTTTTACAAACAAGTCAAAGCACATCAAAGTCTAAAGTTCAAGAATGTGATTAATTATTATCTCTGTATCTGTGTCTTTATCCGCGGGATCATTTGAAGAATTCTCAGAAGTTACGCAAACTAGCTAGTGGACGGTACTTGGTTCTGGTTATTGTATATATAGTCAATTAATTAATCAATTAATAATTATCATTATTTTGTGTAAGCAACAGTAATGATTAGAATATTAGTCTATAACCACAAGAGAAATATTTGTTAATTATACATTTCCCAAAGAGTGGGAGTTGGTCAAAATATGAAAAGAAAACTTCTCGACGTGAAGATTGAAAAATAATGAGCATCTTTATTCTCCTTGCCTAACGTGGGGCAGGTGAAGAATTTGAAATAGCAATGAAGATAAAAATTAAAAAGAAAACCTATTTAAGACAACTACACATCCTTATATATAGTTATATAAGAAATCAACTTTCTATTACGAACAAATGTAGCCAGGCAGTAAATTGAGGTGTGATACGTTGCATGGGCGCGCACACACACACACACATATTAATTAGTTCCCCAAAGTCAAGTACGGCTATCTAAGAATCTTATTAAAAAAATTTATTTTTGACTTAATTATAAGCTAAAGTGGTTCCATTAACTTTGTTACTTAATTATTACAATCACATAGGTCTTTCTTTTTTAAAGTCTATTTGGGTGGGCTCAAACTAAACCGGATTTATCTCAGAGTTCTTTATTCTCTAGAAAGGAACATGTGAAATAGTTTACAAGTAAATAATTTTAAATTAGTGGAAGTGGAGAAGAGAATACACGTGGAGACCAACGAGGAGAGGCCATAGTAATATAAATTGCAGCATGAATTTCATATGCTAATAAAAAAAAAAGATTATTGGATGATTTCATCATCAAATAGACTATTACTCCTTCCGGTTCTAATTATAAGATAAAGTTGATTTTTTTGGAGAAATTAAGGAAGCCAATTAAATCACTTTATAGTATTTATATTTTTAGTATCTTTAGATTATATATTAGTTTATTAGTCAAATTAATTAGTTTGAAGAAAAAAATAAAAGTAAAAATATTCTAAAGTGATTTAATTGGCTTCCTTAATTTCTCTAAAAAAGTCAACTTTATCTTATAATTAGGTTCGGAGGGAGTACTAATTAATTAGCAATAGAATTCTGTCGGTCAGTCAATTCCGTCGCTAACTGACGGTTTAAATCTTGAATTCGCTAAAGCCCTCCTTACTTTAAAGGGGTTTTCTCTTACCTCTTGTTCATTCAGGAGGTCTTTAGGAGACCGATAAATTTTTATTTTATTTGCCAAAATGTCTCTGAGTGGCCACAAGCCTTTGTTTTTCTTTTGTTTCTTTTTTTTTTTTAGACAAACAAGTCAAGTCGTCGAAGTTTAAAGTTCAAGAACAATTTCCATCTCTTTGTATACATGAGGGATCTTGTGACGAATTCTCAGAAGCTATGCAAACTAGTGGGAAGTGCACGGCTCATGATTATTGTATGTATAGTTAATCAATTAATTATGACGTACAAGTTATGTTGCTAGCGTTCTAATGTAAATCATTAAAATGATGTGGGCATTTTAGGATTACCAATGCACATTTTTTTTACTAAAAATTAGGTTACCTAATTTTAATATATATAAATTAACTAACTCTTACATTTGAGGCTAGATGAATTAATTTATACTATATTGATATTGATGGAATAAGTGGAGAGAAAATTAGTTACACTACTCGCCAAATTCAAGTTGGGCTATTTAATAATCTAATTGTGAAATGATTTTTTTTGACTTAATCTATCTATTTAATATATAAAAGTAGGGCCAAAAGCATGTCCTTCCAGAGTGCGCCAAGTGGCAGCACTATATGTTAGATAAATAAGTTATTTTTCATTTTTATTCTATCTGTTTAAATATAAATAAAAAAAATTTAATTCTGAATTTTGAATTTTAGGTAACCGTCAATGTTACCGTTTGTGGTTGGATAATATGCGGTTTGAAATAAAACAATTTTGAATTGTAGGTATTGTTGTTGTCCTTTTTTGTCCTACGCTTTTGTTGGCTATTATTGTGTTAAATTATTCATTAAATAAACTGGATTAATCATCTAGAATCTAGAATTTTTGACAAAATTCCTATCATCTACAATAATTATTTTTTAAGAAAATCCATTTACATATATGCTCCATATTTACCAAAATAAACTTTTTTCTCAGGCCCTCCCTAGGTCTTATTATTTTTACATAGAGTTACAAGTAATAATGACTGATTAAATAATAATAGTGTAAAAAGTACATTGAATGAGATTTTGTCGGTTTACATTTTGTATTTCATAAAATCTAAATTTAATTTACTTTTAAAATAGTAAAAATAGGATATGGGAGAGATTGAGGGAGGAACTAAAGGAGGTTTGACCAATGAGAATCTATTATTTTCAAATTGATATTTTGAAATTTTGTGCTTGTGGATGATTAGATATTTAAAGACCTTTTAAAATAATCTTGTTATTTCTATATATTTTATTCCTTATATATAATAATTTTTTTTATGATCTCCTGTCCATACTTACAAATTACAATAACAAACTTTTTCCCCTGTCTCTTCTCACGGTTGTGTTAAGTCTTATTATTTTTAGATTGAATTTTTAATTTCTAACCTTGAGAAAAATATTGAATGAGACGCCTTATCCAAATTTGTTTTATAAAAGCTATTTTTGTTTAATATTGTTTAAAAAATATAGACATTTTTTTTAATGTTATTATATATATTTAAAAAAATATACATTTTTTTGTTTCAATTTTACATGATAAATTTAAGGGAGAAATTGAGGGAGAAAATATAGGAGGTTTAACCAATGATAATTTATTATTTTTAAGGTGATATTTTGAAATTTGGTACTTGTGGATGATTAGATATTTAAAGACTTTCTTCAACAAATAGTATTTTCCTAATTACTAATTAAATAATAATAGCCTAAAAAGTACATTGAATAAGATTTTGTCGGTTTACATTTTGTACTTCATAAAATTTAAATCACCTTTAAGTTACTTTTATTATAAGGGCTATTTCTTAATATTGTTTAAAAAATATAGATGACAGTTTTTAATATTTTAAAATAATTCCATTATAATTCATTTGAAAAATATAGCTTAAAAAACTTTAGAGGAGTAAACTATAAAACATATTTTCTCAAAACGCAGAGACTTTTCTATTTGGAAATTTAAAATATCCCATTGAAGACTGCGTGGAATGCAATATATATAAAGCTACATGTTCTTATAATATATCCCACAATGTCTACGTTTCTGCTACGTTGGTAATCACTGTTGATATATAAATCCCAGAACCAGAACCCACGACTGTGTACCACGTTCCTCCTTGCTTTTGGTACTTTATCATACAGGGATAATACTTGTATAAGAAAAAATCGCAGCACCTTCCCACAAGCCCCATACTCCGTATTTATCGCAGACTTATTACTGTTCGTGGATTTGTGATCACAGCTTATCGTGCTCGTAACAGTTTTTTCTCTTTCGTCTTCTGTAGTGGGGGCTGTTCTTCCACGTTCTCAATCTGTCTATTGCAGAACCCGCGACTGGGAACCACGTTCCTCCTTGCTTTCGGTAGTTTAGCGTACAGGGATAATACTTGTATAAAAAAAACTCAGCACCTTCCCACAAGCCCCATAGCCCGTATTTATCACAGACTTATTGTTGTTCGTGGGTTTGTGTTTATAGCTTATCGTGCTCGTAACAGTTTCTTCTCTTTCGCCTTCTATAGTGGGGTTGTCCTTCCATGTTCTCAGTCTTAGAGAAGTAGCAAGCCAGCAACACGAATTGGCGAGGGAACAATATGCATCAACATGAGACAAATGAAAGGAATCCAAATACCAACCGTCTAAGTTCGATAGAAGGCAAAAGCATTCATCATGGTACTTGCCCTGAAATAACTGTAAATCCAGGTACTTAGCTTCCACAAATAATTCCATCTCTCAGTATAATTAGGCTAACATAGTGAGCATCTAATCATGTATAACTATATTTATTTATAGGACGTCTAGCACGGGCTCGGCGACTTCGAATACTTAGAGGAAAAAGAAGCAAAAATTCTAAACATATTGACAGCACCAATAATTTTGAAACAGGTAAATTTAAATTATATGCACTACGAACCCTTTTTTCTTATCTATTAAAATACAACGCATCAACAGAAAATGCAAACATCTCCATGGAGACACAAGTCATAAAACTCCACAAAGCATTCCTGCCAGCAGCATTTGCAACAATAACCAATAGTATATATTTCTAAATAGATCATATATTAATTTTTTATAGTGTACTATTATTTTCAGAAAAATAACCCTACAACATTTTTAGGAGCCTGAAATTTACCATATCTCTTGTGAACACCTTGTCACATATATAGCCTGAACCTAAGTGCATCTCAACTACTTGCATTGGGGTCTTCTTTTTGGTTTACTATAGGGTTAGGTCTTAAACTAGACATAGAATAAGAGATATCAACTTCATATAGATATGTATTAATAATATATATCATAGTATGTGTTTCATATATAGCTATCTAAATATAAATAATACATATATAAGTCTATGGAATGACCCACCATACCTTTACTGAATTTATTCATTGTATCTATTGGGCCAAGTACAAATTATAATTTGGGCTTATTATTTATATAACTATGTTATTTTCGCAGAAAATTCATTGGTGTGCATGGAGACAATGTGTCGACAACTACACAAAAGGCAGCCAGCTCGACCTGCATTAGCAACAATAAAAAATTGTTTATCCTTTTACCTTAAATCTTCATTGTTCTTTATACATATTTAATACATTCTAACAACTAATAGAATTGTCTACTAGAGAAATAAGCAATTTAATAATTGCAGCCTCATTTAAAGTTATAAGAAATGAAGTTTAAATAAGCTGTAGCAAAATAATTTATTTTAATATTCATTTACATTACTGTGACGTCAATGTCTAATCTATTAACTATTTTATTTTAATTATGTAGTTTTGTCATCAGAAAACACCACTGGGCCTTTTCCCATAGCTAACCATGTTAATATACGTCAAAGCAAAACTTGCCGCATACCCCAATCATCTGAAGAGAACACGTCTATCAATATGGGCCCAAATAGAGGAGTAGCCAGTAACGGTAATTTATTCATTGCACCAATTATTCTATATACTTTGCGTGCATTAAATGTATCAATAGTGAAAAGCACTTATCCATTAATTTATTTACATAGACTAACATTATTTCTAATATGAAATCATTTCCTTCACTCTACAGAGCTATCCGTTTACAAAGACTTAGGTGAAAGTTTCATTTGTCCATATTGTGGTACAAAAATGTGGTATGATGAATGACTTAGGAAGGATAGGAGTGAAAATCCTCCTAGATTTGGCATGTGTTGCCTTCAGGGAAAAGTACAACTTCCCAACTTGCAAGATCCACCAGTTGAATTGTTCAACTTATTGTCTGGTCATCACCCTCAGAGTAAACATTTTCAAATGCATATTAGGACGTATAATATGATGTTCGCTTTTACTTCTATGGGTGGAAGAATAGATAGAAATATCAATGATGGCCGAGGACCTTATATGTATAGGATGAGTGGTCAAAACATACATTTGATCGGAAGTATACTACTAATACATGGTGCTACTCCCAAATTTGCCCAATTATACATCTATGACACATCAAATAAAATTAGTAACAGAGTATCCGCTATCAGGTAAACATATTGTGCTTTACACAATTTAGCTAATCAATGTATGTATCTTTTTCTAAATTCATATAAATTGCATGATTGTTATATATTTTAAGTAACAATTTCTATTATTTTTTGTAGTGGAGAAACCGACACTTCATCTTTAGTGAACAACTCTATCATCCAAATGCTGCAAAATATGCTAGATGAGCATAATGATTTAGTTAAAATCTTCTAGCAGGCACATGATTTTATCAATGCTCATGAGGGACAAGATATAAGAATTAAACTTGTACATAAAAGTGGGAGAAACACACGCCAGTATGACTTGCCAACCTCTGAAAATGAGATAGCTGCTTTAATTGTAGGAGATTTGGATCCACAGAATATGGGCGAGATTTAATAATTCAATACAAGACAGGAGCTCTGCAGAGAATATTTGAAAATCACCCTCATTTTCTGCCTCTACAATATCCATTGCTTTTTCCCTATGGTAAGGGAGGCTATAATGAAGAAATACCTCATGTGTTATCAAGAGCAGTACAACCAAACAAGATTTCTTATGTTACAATGCGCGAATATTTTGCTTATATCATACAAGATAGGAATAATGAATTTTCAGTTATATTGTATGAAAGCAAGCTATTCCAACAGTTTGTTGTTGATGCATATACAATGATAGAAGCTTGCAGGCTAAGTTTTCTACGGAATAATAAAAAACAATTGCGCGTAGAAATATACAAGGGATTGACAGATGCATGTTATTAGGAGAAATAGATGCAGCGGCACGAGGAAAAAGAATCGTCCTTCTTTCATCATTCACAAGAGGACCACGTTATATAGCAGAAAATTATCAGGACGCATTGACAATTTGTAATTAGGTTGGATATCCTCAACTTTTTATCACATTTACATGCAATCCAAAATGGCCTGAAGTAACTAAATGTTTAGAAGAAGAAGATTTAAAGCCAGAGGATCGCCCTGACAAGGTAACCTGAATTTTTGAGATGGAACTAGAGCATTTGGTGTATGATTTGAAAAAGGGTGATATTTTTAGTCCTATTAAAGCAGGTTAGTGTATGGAAAAATTTATCCTAATTGTATTCAGTGATTTTTTTTCTACTGTTCAATTGCACAAATCCTTATATTACACTGATCATTGACAAGTTATATATAATACTGATGCTGCTTATTTGTACAGCATTGTATGCAATTGAATTTCAAAAGTGAGGTCTCCTACATGTTCATATCATTCTATTTTTAGAAAATGAAGCTAAGCTTGAGACGCCACATGATATTGATCGAGTCATTAGTGCTGAGATACCTGATAAAAATGAGGAACCTAAATTGTATGAAGATGCTAGTAACTATATGATGCATGGACCATGTGACACAGCTAACCCTAAGTCATGTATGGTAAATGGAAAGTGTGCAAAATATTATCCAAAACCATTCAACTCAAGCACTATTATTCATGAAGATGGCTACCCACGTTATCGAAGAATGGATAATGGCCGAGAAATCATTAAAAATGGGGTGCCTTTGGATAATAGAAGTGTGATTCCCTACAACCCCACCTTACTACTAAAATATCAAGCTCATATTAATGTTGAAAGGTGTAAAAAAGGGGAATCAATTAAGTATTTATTCAAGTATGTGAGTAAGGGTCATGACCGAGCCACCGCAGCCTTTTATGCTCAATCTTCCTCTGATGAAAATAAAGTTATTCATGATGAAATAAAAATGTACTATGATGTTTGGTATTTGTCTCCGTGTGAAGCTGTTTGGAGAATTTATGGGTTTGACATAAACTATAGATTTCCATCGGTTCAAAGGCTTTCCTTTCATCTACCTGATCACCAAAAAATTATTTATGAAAATGATGCCAACTTAGATGATGTGGTTAATCATAATGAAGGAAAAGTAACTATGTTTGAAGCATGGATGAAGGCAAATGAAGACTATCCAGAAGCACGGGCATTAACATACTCTGAATTCCCAACAAAATTTGTGCACAAAAAAGATGGTTAGTATTGGGATGTAAGAAAATCTGGATTCTCCATCGAAAGGTTATATTATGTTCCTCCAGGAAGTGGAGAAGTCTTTTATTTGCGTTTGTTGTTAGCAACAGTTAGAGGACCTACATCATATGAAGATTTGAGAACTGTTGATGATGTAGTCTATCCCACGTTTAGGGATGCTTGCTATGCACTGGGGTTGTTAGAAGATGGCAGAGAATATATTGATGCTATTCAAGAGGCAAACCAATGGGCTACTCGAAACTACCTTCGTCATCTATTTTGCATATTGCTATTATGCAGTTGTATGTCACGCCCTGAAATTGTGTCCTTTTACAATCTGGAGATTAATAGCAGAGGATATACTCTATATACAATAACAACTAACAGGTCACTCTAGTATGAATCTTCCCACAAATACACTCTTATTTTATTTTTACATTTTCTGTCCTTTTACTTTATATGTACAAATGTTAATTAGTTCCTATATTACCAACTTTGCAACTAAAAATTGCACTATACTTTTACAGGACTTACTCTTAGTGATACTGAGTTGCAAAATCATGTTTTTCTTAAAATTGAAGATCAATTACAAGTTAATGGTAGGAGCCTTTATGATTATCCAACTATGCCTTCTCCAAATATTTCCTTCCATGGATCAACATTAAATAAATTTGTCCAGGTCGAGTTAAACTTTGACCGGAAAGTACTCGCAGACCAATTACAAGTATTCCTTGATAATTTAACGGAAGAACAACGGTCAATATACAATACCATCATTGGGGATTTTCAACAAATGTGTGGAGGGTTGTTCTTTGTGTATGGATATGGTGGGACTAGGAAAACATATCTGTGGCAAACATTATGTGCATCATTGAGGTCTGAAGGCAAAATAGTGCTTAGTGTTGCATCTAGTGGCATTGCATCACTTCTTTTGCCCAATAGAAAAACAACACACTCGCAATTTGCAATTCCTCTTGTCATTACTAAAGACTCAGTTTGTAATATTAAGCAAGGAACACCATTAGCACAGCTTTTGGTTCAAACATCATTGATAATTTGGGATGAAGCACCAATGGCTAATAAATATTGTTTCGAAGCATTAGATAGAACATTACGTGATATCCTGCAACGAAATGAGCCTGATGCTGCGAGTAAAGCATTTGGTGGGAAGACGGTTGTGTTGGGAGGAGACTTCAGACAAATCCTGCTTGTCATACCAAGAGGTACTGGTGAAGATATTGTGTTTGCTACTATTAATACATCATATTTATGGAAACAATGCAAACTCTTCATACTCACCAAAAACATGAGATTATCTAGGGGTACTTCCTCATGTAATATTGAAGCAATAACAGAATTTGCAAATTGGATCATTTCTATTGGGGACGGTAATGTTGACATACAAGATGACACAGAACATATCATTGCCATCTTTGATGATCATTTAACGGATCCATAATAGAGATTTGTTATTATTTCCTTTAACGGATCCATTGGATTGTATTGTCAAGAGTACTTATCTAGATTTTGTTGACCATTTAGGTGATAAGTCTTATTTTAGGGATCGTGTGATACTGACAGCTACATTATCTATTGTTGATGAAGTGAATAATTATATGCTTGCACATCTTCCAGGCGAAGAGGTAATTTACCTTAGTGCAGACAGTATTTCCAAACAAGATGGTGTTACCAGTTCTATTGGAGAAATTCATTCGGTCAAGTTCTTGAATGGGATTACAATGTTTGGATTGCCTAATCACAAGCTTACACTGAAAGTAGGTGCGCCAATAATACTAATGCGGAATATTGATAAATCAATTGGACTATGCAATGGCACTAGGTTAAAAGTCACAAGGTTAGATAAGCATGTCATTGGAGTAGAGATTATAACAGGAAGTAACATTGGTATGCATGTTTTAATTCCACGCCTGACAATCACACCATCTGAAGCATCTTTGCCATTCACTTTGTGTAGAAGGCAATATCCAGTAATGCTCTCTTTTGCAATGATAATTAACAAAAGTTAGGGTCAAAGTTTACTAAGTGTTGGATCATTTCTTCCTCGCTTTGTATTTACACATAGTCAGCTATATGTTGCACTCTCAAGAGTCCGGCAAAGGGAGGGACTAAAAATATTGATCCTTGATGAGCATGACATCCCTACTGACAAAACTTCAAATGTCGTATATAAAGAAGTTTTCTATAATCTTTTTGATTGACTGACAAATATATTATTCAGTTGTGATAGCCATATTTAACAAATCTTCCTCATGTACATATTTTTTTTAACTTATGTATTTCTTTAGTTTGATCCGTGCAATGATATTTATTTGATGCACATATTTGTTTAATTTGACCCGTGCAATTGAACTAGTTATAAGCTAAGGTAGCTCCATTAACTGTTACTCAAGTCTATATGGGTGGGCTCAAACTAAACCTGATTTATCTCAAGAGTTCTTTATTCTCTAAAGAGGAACACGTGAAATATTTTAATTAGAAGTTAATAATTTTAGTTTAGTGGAAGTGGATTAGAGACTACACACATGAGGAGACCAACGAGAAGAGGCCATAGTAATATAAATAGCTGCATGAATTTCATCCTGAATCAGCACCACACATTTACTACCATTCATTAATTAATTCCCAGAAGATATGAAGCTCATGAACATGGAAATTTCTCATCCTCATCATGAACAAGAAAAGGTGAAAGTTCTTTATGAGGCATCATACCAAGGAAGTGTTTCGATTTTGAACGCATTGATACAACAAGATCCACTAATTAGCTCACAAAATATCTTTGGTGAAACTCCCTTGCACATATCATCTTTACTTGGCCACCTTGAATTCTCCAAAGCCCTTCTTGCTCTCAAACCCAAACTCGCTCTTGAGTTGAACTCGGTCCAAAGCACAGCCCTCCACGTAGCTTCAGCAGAAGGACATATAGAGATTGTGAAAGAGTTGTTGCTTGCTTGTGATGAGGCATGCTTGGATTCTGATCAACAAGGCATGATTCCCTTGCATTATGCTGTTATGAGAGACAGATTAGAGGTTGAGATAGAGTTGATTAGAGCCAAGCCGGAGTCTTTGAGCATTCTTCACAAAGGGAATACTAGTTTCCACCTGTGTGTCATATACAATGGGTTGAAGATCCTACAAGCTTTGGTGGAATTGGACACTGCTGACACCTACGAGCTTCTCCGTTCAAGAGATTTGGATGGACACAACACTATTTCTCCATTTGGCTGTCATGTTGAAGCAAGTTGAGGTACTTTATTTTTAATGCCATGTATAAAATCATGTACTAAAAAGGTTTAGCCGTAGTGCTACGGTAAGGTTACTGTCAAGTGATTTGGAAGTCAAAAGTTTAAATTTCTCGAAATAGCCTTTTCACTTGTGAGAATAAGTCCGCGTATATCTATCTCTCCCTAAGCCCAACTTTGTGGGAGAGCCTCATGCAATGCGCTGACCTTCATATTCTTTCTAATAAAGTTCTGTACTATAAGTTTATATAATTAACATATTTATTTGTGGTTATATATGCAGATTGTAAGATACCTGCTTTCGGTTCGTATAATAAGAGAGGTGGCAAATTTGGAGAACGACATGGGTTACACAGCCCATGAAATTGTTAAACGAATTCCACAAGATTTGAAGAGCCTTGAAATAGAGTTGATATTCATGAACACTACTTGCATCAAAAGGGATGAGAAGAAAAGAACGGAAAATGCTCAGACACCAATTACTGCTGTGATTGTTGACGAAGCATCTGAGAAACCCGAGAAGAAGGGTAAGAGGACAAAAAAAATGTTCAGGTGCATGGGAAAGTGGTTTAAGCATAATGGTAATTGGTTAGAGGAAATGAGAGGCAACTTAAGTCTTTGTGGCGACTGTGATTGCAACAATGACCTTTCAAGATGCCATTAATCCTCCAGGGAGCTTCATTCAACAAGGCATCGTTAATTCCAAAAGCAGATACTTCAACGACATGGGACCACTCGGTTGCTTGCCGTTGAAAACTATAATGGAGAAAACTTTGATGCATGTCCAGGAGAAGCCATGCTTGCTTCTGTTTATCCCGAATCCTTTCATAGCTTCGTAATTTACAATACAATTTCTTTCGTTGCGTCTCTAGGCGTTACCCTTTTGCTGGTAAGCAGGGTTCCTCTGAAGAACAAAGTTGTGATGTGGACGCTATGCGTAGGAATGTGTGTCACTCTCACAGCTCTAGCTCTGACCTACTTTAATGGCCTCTTTTTGATATCCCCAGTTACAGTTTGGGATTCATCAACTGCTAAAGTGTATGACGTAGCCAGTTGGGCTTGGGTTGCATTGCTTGGAGTCGTTGGCTTATACATCATAGTGGGTGTGGTTATATGGGCAGCGAAGAAATGCATCAAGATAATTCAACGTCGCATGTCAAAGTGTCAAAGGAACAAAAATGGAAATGGTTGCTGTTTGATGATTTGATATCAATCAATAGTGTGCTAAATATTCTGTCAAAAAAAAAAAAAAAAAATAGTGTGCTAAATATGTTGTTTAGAGAATGATGAGATGATGGGATATGGGATAATGGGTAATCATTATTGTAAGATATTTTGAATACTTAACATTATTAGGGCATAGTTGGTTTTTGTATCTTTTTTTCATTATTTTTTATTCACATTTAATTTTAATTTTAGGAGTCTAAAATGTTCTCTCATTAAGTCTTAGGATTAGTGGTTGAGGATTGGCACATCAACACATTTGCTTTATACGTCTTGTAAATTAAATAAAATTGAGCATTGCATTGCGTCCAGTTTCTCACTCTCTTCTTGTTTTTCTCCCTCTCCCTTCGTCTCTTTCTCTTCTATTTCTCTCTTTTATCACTTTTCCCTTCATCACACCAATTTTCAGCCAAAATTACATAGTTTGCCATCTCTTCATGTGAAATGTTTGACTAGTGGCAAACAATACAATTAACTTTCAAGGCTATCTTTATTATGGTGGTGATCTTGTGACCTACTTATATTATTGATACATTATTATTACTTTGTAATTTTTTGGCAATTAAAAAAACGGTTTTACCACCAGTTATGAAATCGGCTTAGAAAGTCCAAGACTTTGTGTAGCGATTGTACATTCACAATGGAAAATGTTTTCTACATTAATTCCTTCAACCATTGTAGAACAGGTAAAAAAACGAAGAAAAAAGTCAAAATTTTCTAATTTGGTTAAACTTATAATCTGCATGGTAGAAAGTGATATATATTTTTTTAAAATTTTTTTATTATTGAAAAGTAACCTATATCTGCTGTCCTTTCAACCGGTATAGAAGATGTTTTTCATATCGATCGGTTGCTTTAAGACTCGGTGTAGGGAGTCTAACATCATTGCAACTTATTTACAAAAATGCTACTAGTCACACTTTCTATTCCAGAATTAAAAATCTCATTACTAGTGCTAGTAAAGTATTTTGTGTAATCTCTATACCCAAAAAAAGTATTTTGGGTAATTTCAATAGTCCTTAATAAAATTAACTAACAATTTGATTATCAATAAGTTTATGATAAAACAAAAGCAAAATTAACTTGATTATTACTAAAAAATTGTCTTCAAACATTTTATAATTTAGTGTAAAATATTGTAACACACACACACACACACACACACACACACACACACACACACACATAAATTAGTTGTTGTGGGGTTGGGGATAATCCAATTATGTATACAAGTGTACAAAAATAGTTCAATTACTAAATGGAATAGAAGGTTGATTGGTTCTTCTGGTTCTCTCTGTGTGTGTGTGGTGATAAGAAGGAATTGTTGATATATGCATCGCGTGGACTATTCCATGTGATGCTTATTGCTTAATAATAATTAAATATATGTTAGATGTTGCTCACAAGTTGGTAATTACAAAGTAACAAAAAGTTAAGTTGAATACTCAAACACAGAGGTCAGGGTCTATGTTAAATTGTTAGTGGTCACATGATAAGCGAGTTAGGCCGCTAATTAAATCAGTCATGCTGGTAAATGATTTATTCGATGTTAATTTATTAATGTTGCATTTCATGTGGTAAAAATTATTGGTATTTCCTTCATTTCTTTTAACATCCTTTTTTAGCTTCCTATCTTGAACTCTTCTCTCATCCGCTGTTCCCGTGCGTGCGCGCGCGCGCGTCCACTTGCAGGATCATGCATGGTCACTGAAAATAATTAATTTGGTGATTTTTGACACCAAGTGATTGTTTCATAAGATCATTTTCCAGATATTTTAATTCACCTTCTCAAAATGAATATTTAAAACATACTTTGAATATGAGACTGAAGCATTCCAACAGCAAGATTGAAGCAAAGAACGATATTGGAGAAAGTAGAGAATTAGATTGAAATACCCATTATATATTAATATGGTTGAGTGAAGCAAAGCTAATTTAAGTGTGAATAAGTAATTTAATTATATCATTCTTTTTCGCCTTCATGTCTTCGTACCAAACAAGATAATTTTCTTTCTATTTTATGTCAACTAAACATATTTTGGACAACACGCATACACACACAAAAAGCTTCCACGAAAAGCTCTTCTCAGTCGCTCTCGTTTTTTCCCGCCCCATGAAAGAGCTTTCATAGGCTACCAAACATGGTTTCAGATCAGTTTCTTGGGTGGACGAAGACTACTAATTATCAAACTAGAATCTCTCTAAGAGTTTAATAATTGTTTTTACCAAATGAGAGGCAAGTGAAATTTTTTTTAAAGTTAGATATACGACTAAAGACTAAAGCAACATTAAAAAGGTCATGTAAGGCTATTTAAAAATCTTATAGGAAAAAATGATGTTGATTTAATTATACATGTATGAATAAATTAAATTAGCTAAATCGCTTTAATTAAAGAAACTTTTGAATCCATCTTCCAAAGTCTACTTGGGTGAGCGCAAATTAATTAATGCTAGTGTTCCATTGCTTTAAAGATTAACTGTTTTCTGCCTGTTGAGGAACACGTGAAATAATTTTGAACTTTAAAAAAGTTAAACTTTTGCATAGTGGAGACCATATTAATAAAGAAAACATCATAAATTGGAGGACTAGCTCGTTATTATCCTCGACCAGCATTGTCCAAGCAATTAAAATGGAACCTAGTCATCGTGAAGATGAGAAAATGACGAGAGTTCTATGTGAGGCATCATACGAAGGGTGCGTTTCAATTCTAAACACACTAATACATCAAGACCCACTAATCCTATAAAAAATTAACCCCACAACAATCTTCAGTGAAACTCCTTTACACATATCAGCTTTACTTGGCCACCTTGAATTAACAAAAGCCCTTCTTACTTAGCTTCTGCAGAAGGCCACTTCTACATTGCGAAGGAGTTATTGCAGGCTTGTGATCATGCATGTTTGATTCCTGATCAATATGGTAGAATTCCCTTGCATTATGCAGCTATAAGAGGGAGAGAAAATATTGTGTTAGAGCTAATTAGAGCAAAGCCAGAGTCACTGTGGATCCTTGATAATGGGAAAACTGTTTTCCACTTGTGTGTGATGTACAGTCACTTGGAGATTCGTAAAGCTTTGATGGAATTCGATATCGACGCGTGCATGCTCCTCAGTTTGAGAGACTTGGATCGCAACACTATTCTTGATTTGGCTACCATGTTGAAGCAAGTTGAGGTACTTTTTCTAACTTGTATTATTATTTCATGCTGTCATAAACCCTACATCTCGAGAAGGTTACCTTGGAGCAAAGGCCTTATAGCCTTGGGCTCTCCAACTACAAGAGCAAATTTTCGGAGTGTAGTCCTCCCAAGAACTTGTTTTTGTTACCTTCTCTGTTTTGTTGAGCGCCGGCCAACCAGAGGGGATGACCCTCATAAGGCTGAATTGGGCTCTTGAATCCCAACAACTTATTTTTGGGGTATGGTTTTTCCAAAAGGCTTGTCACTTGGGCTTGTTACATATGCACTATTGCCTTGTTATAATTAATTAGAGATTGTTTTAACGAAAATCAGTTGACTTATCGTAAAAGTTTTGTTGTTTACTGTGTAGATCACAAGGTTCCTCCTTTCAATTCCAGCAATAAGAGAAGCTGCAGGCGTGGAAAATGAACAGACGAGTTTCACAGATCACAAGAAAATCTTCAAAAGCCTTCACATTCAACTCATGTTGATGAACTCTAGCTTCAAAAAGATTCAACTCAACAAAATGGAAATTCCCGATCCACAGCCCCCACCTTCTACATCTATTCCACAGAAAGGTTAGAGAAAGATTTTAAAGCTCATGGAACGTAACTTGAGACATAATGGTAATTGGTTAGAAGAGATGAGAGGAAATTTGAGTTTGGTGGCTACGGTCATATCAACCGTTAACATTTCAAGCTATAAATTACCCGCCATGGCCAGGTTGTTTTGTTCAGCAAAATATATCAACAGATGATCCTTTTGATTGCTTAGACATTGGAAATGGTAGCTTGGCATGCCCTGGAGATGCAGTATCAGCTATTATCTACACACCTTATTTTCATCCCTACATGAAGTACAGTACCGCAGCATTCATTTCATGTCACAGTTGTCCTCATACTCGTAAGTGGAGTTCCTCTGAAGCATAAGGCTGTGATGTGGATGTTATCGATTGCTATGTGCATAACTCTCACATTCTTGACACTCACCTACATTAAGGGCCTCTACTTGGTGACCCCAGATGGTGAACTTTTTGACTCAGCTTGGAAAATGGTTAGAGTTTCAGTTAGGATTTGGATTGGCTTCCTTGGGGTGGCTGCTCTGCTTATAACATTGCGCTTTATTATATGGTTAGCGAAGAAAATGCTGAAAATTTTCAAGCATCAGATTCATCCAAGCATCTGCGACGAAACCATTTGACTCCGTTGTGTTTTGCTCTCCATGTAATGGCTATACTGTGATATCATTCCCATGACAACCATCAATCCTCTGAATAAAATATGGATCTTTAGAATAGGTTGTCAAATTATTGGCATATGAATTGTTCTTAGATTATTGTTGTTCCATGCTTTTCTTGTTCCTTTTTCCTAGAGTTGCGTTTAATCTCCATTACTCTCCTTGCACATTTTGAAAAATTTGTTTACTGCTGTGTGCTGGAGTTTTAATTAATATTATAGGGTGGTTAAACTCTGACATTTCCACAAGGTTTTTATTTTTCTGATGTTGTTTTTGTAAGTGGAAGTTGGTGATCGATTTGGAATCCAACATTAGGCCTATTACATCATCATGAATAATGAAGTTTAATCAAATGCATAGTCTAGTTATGTATCTATTCTTTGCTAGTCCATCACAATGTAGCGAACCTAGGTTTAAATCCTTACTTTGAAGAAAGAGCTCATATTTAGTGTTTAACAATGACTCAAACAGACTTGCCTCCAATAGGAGGATAGTTGTGCTTATAAGAAAAAACTCTTTTGAAAACACGTAAAGAAAAGTGGTGACTGATAAGATTTTTATAATTAATTATTACATTGATAACCTCGTGAAATTCATATCAAATTGGCACATTTACCCTCAATTTATCACACTTTTTGGGTTGATTAATGGATAAGCAAGGATATAAGTGTACAGGAAATGTGCCTAGTGAATAGTTAGTAAAAAGGGCATGATTTTTTGGTTAAATGTGAATATTTTACTATCATTTTTCACCCTTTGGTTTGTATAGATTTTCTTATGTTCATTGGATTACACTTGAGACACACAAAGAGCCATTGGAAGCACAAATCATTGATTAAGAAGTTGGAAAGAAGAGCAGAACACCATTGCATCATTGGAAAAAGCTAGAAGAGTGAAGATAAGTGCTTGGCTGCGGCCAAGAAATTGGCTGGTTGCAGCTAGAAGACCTCCAGAAAGTTTTGTGCTGCAGCCAAGCCATTTTTGGCTGCAGCCAGAAGATAGATAGAGGAGACAGACATTCTTGGGCTGCAGCTAGAACACGAAAACAATAGCTGTGCGTTTTGTGAGGCAGTTAAGGAGCATTGGCAAGCAAAGGAGGGGAGTTTTCTCAAGGAAAATCAAGTAAGATTAAAGATTAAAAGAGATTCCAACTCAATTTCTCTTGGATTTTCTGTACTCATTCCCTTTCTCCTTTGTATTTCTGATATGGTTGTATTGAATGTGTATATCTGTGATTCGTTTTTGAACATGGGTAGCTAAGGTTTTCATTCTAAGATTGTTTTTGAACCTTTGTATGGATTAAACTTGATTCCTTCTCTCTTTAAGTATCTAATGGCATACATATGTTGATTTTACCTTGTTTTTGTTGCTATTCATGACTGGCCATCACTGTGGATAATTTGTTCAATTAAATTAAGCTTGAGAGAGTTAATTTAATTGTAGAACTTTCATAGAATTATGCTAAACTTGAAGTTTAAGAACTAAACGGATGGTTTGTTAGTAACTTAGAGATATAGTTACTAACCTAGCATTGTCAAATTAAGGTGGTTACTTAATGATTATTTTCCCTTAACTGTAGCAAGAGATTGTGCATGTTAATGGAGGATATAAAGTTGGTTATGACTTAAGAGAGCTTAATCAAATGCTTGTGAACCTTAGACACACACACACACACACACACACACACACACATCCCATCGAAGTACTCTTGGAGAGGAAAAGAATTAAGTTTATGAAATACAAAAGGGATGAACAATCCTAGGCTTATTATAATTGATTGAAGTCACAAGAATCAGATTTTTGTTCAGTAATTCTTAGTTTTTACAAAAATATCTTTTGAAACTTCTTTTTCCACACGACAACATGTTTTGGCTCAACTTAATTGAATTCACCAAACTTATTGCTTGACTAATTTGTTACTCAAATCCGCGAGGAAACGATCTTACTTATCACTTTATTACTTGGCGCGACCTATACACTTGCGGAGGCGAACATACATAGCAAGTCATATTGATGGATCCGGGTCAAATGTGGTAGGATAGAGAGGATTGATGTTTCTAGTGAAGAAGACAGAAGTGGGAAGAAGAGGCCATGGAGAAATGTTTTCAAAATTATAGATAAATGGCTTCTGTATAATGCCGATCGGCTAGAACACATGAGGCGAAATCTATGTACGGTGGCTACAATGATCTCAATCATAACTTTTCAAGTTGCACTTAACCCTACAAGAAGCGTCATCCAATAAAGTATGAGACCTAGTGATCCCGATCTCTTCATCATTTCAAGTTCCAACCTTGACATCTTTGTATAAACAACACCACCATCTCTTTTTATTCGTCTTTGTGTGTTGACCTCATGGTTGTAAGTGGAGTTCCTCTCAAACATGGATTTGTGATGTGGATGATATCTATAGGCATGAATATGGCTGTCATGTAGTCTACAAAAGGAAGCATGAATGAGAAAGAAGAAGTTGTGTTGTGTGTTGGAATAAAGGATCTGCTCTAGCTCTGATACCAAACCTTAGGAATAAAATGTTATCCATCATCCTAAAAGTGTAAGCTAGTAGCAGATGTCCATTCCAATTTCTTTTATTCCAAATTACACACCGGTTCACCAATCCCCCACATCTTTTTGGTCTATCAGTACTCACTCTAATACCAAACTTACGAACTAACTACTAATAATTGTATCAAAAGTTTAAGCTAGTAGCAGATGTCCACCCTAATTTTTTTTAACTGGATTAGACATGGGTCCACCTTTCAATGGAAGTAGGATTTAAACTTGTACTGACTTTGATATCAAACCTTAATCTTCTATGACTTTCTAGTTTCCTAATGTTGGCTCTGATACCAAACCTTAGGAACTAAGTGCTAATTATCATACCAAAAGCTTAAGCTAGTACCAAAAGCCCATCTCAATTCTTTTCAAGCTAGATCAGACACGAGTCTACCTTTAGATGGAAGAAGGATTGAAATTCATGTTGGCTCTGATTTCAAAAATCAGGAACAAAATGATAACCATGGAGTCAAAAGTTTAAACTAGTAGCAAAGGCTCACTTCAATTCCTTTCAAGCTAGATAAAAAAACAAGCCTACTTTAGATAGAAGTGTTATGAGAACCCATGTTGGCTCTAATACCAAACCTTAGGAATAAAGCACTAACCATTATGCTAAAAACTTTAGCTAGCAGTAGAAATTTTAGTGACTGTATGGTGTACTATTTCTCAAATGGACATGGAAGCTTGGAAATTGCAATCTTTGAGATATAAGGAAATATAAAATTGGATTTTTCAAATGGAAAGAGAAGCCTAGCAATTGTAAGCTTGGGGTAGAAGGAAATATAAAATTGGTTTTCTCAAATGGAAAGATGGAGCCTGTCAATTGCGAGCTTTGGGGCAGAAGAAAATATAAAATTTGTTTCCAATTTTGAGAGTTGCTTGACTGCAGAGGTTGGGATTTATGGTGCAAGAATCTAATGTTTGAGGAAGAGCATGCAATTGCCAATGCAATAGGGAAACTCATTTCTGCAATAGGATTCTTGATAACCTGTTTGCAAAATACTGATTAAACCACAAAGTGTTCCCCTTTACCATCCTTAGGAATGAAGCAGTAACCATTATGCCAAAAGATTTAACTAGTATCAAAGACCCACCCCCAATTCCAATTGATATTTTATGATACCTTCCTCAATCATTTCCGGTTTTAAATTTTAATCCATCTCATTTCTAGACAAATTGGGGCAGAGGATTCGAGATCTCTCAACTCCAATTTGGCAAGTGGTTTCTTCATTTAGATGATAATCCTTAGGACTCAATTTGTGACCACAAGGTATTCTTTATTTTGATGTATGATTGCGTATATAACACTAGGGTTGAGTAATGGGCGGGTTGGGCTGACCCTCATTACCCGCCCGTTTATGTCTTAACGGGTACGGGCTAGCCCGTACCCGTTAAGTACCTGAGATAGCCCGGTAATAAACGGGTTGGACATACCCGTCCAGATTTCGGCGAGTAATGGGCAGCCCATTTAATATATGATATTAAAAAAATCCCTGCTATTGCAAAGTGTAAAATAATTTATTGTCATACTTTAAGTCCTATAGTACTGCGCTTTTGCATTTAACAAACACATAATACTCATATAACTGTCTTCAATGTACCTTTTAATTTAAATTAAAACATCACATTGTAACATTCACAATCAAAAATTCCAAATTTAAGCCTTAAGTCACAACTAAAAAGAGTATTCAAACTTTGAATCTAAAGGAACAAAATTGTTAACAAAAGCCATTCAATAAAAGCATTGGCATCTTTCCATAACCAGTCCTCTTAACATGCATCATCCTTGCATTTCTATTGAATCTTCATCATCAATATCACCTTCAATTGGAACGGTTGAATTTGGAGTTGATAACTCTTGATCTACAAAACAAAGATAAATTATGTTCATTAATATGTGATAATAAAAAGATCAAAGATGAAACAATATAAATTGAAATTGATTTAGAAATTACCAATAACATTTGTACTCTCATCAATATTGTCAATATCCAAGTCATTCAATTTAGGGGGACTTGTACGTAGCCAATTTTGAGCACATATGAGTGCCTCAGCCATCTTTGGAGATAGAGAACTTCTGAAGGTATCTAGTACTTGACCACCGATACTAAAAGCAAATTCTGAAGACACTGTAGAGACTGGTACAGCCAATAAATCACGAGCAATGAGATGTAGAACTTTATATGTCGAAGCATTACCTTTCCACCAAGCAAGAGGGTCAAATTTTGGATCATTGTATCCAACTAATTTAGATCAAAGATAATCATCAACCTCAGAGACTTGCTCAAGTTTCTTACACACTGTCTTTGCAGTGGCTAAAAACTTTTGAAAGGTAGGATCAATGGTGGACAAGGATACCTGCTCAGTTTCAACCTTAGGAAATAGCACATTATTTCTTTCAACTCTAGCATGTACTTGCTCTTCCGCTGGCAGAGATTTAGATGCATCATTAGATGTTTCGCCCATTCCAATATTGATTGCATACTCATCATATAGATGGTGTAAGACATTGAGAACCTTCTTAATGTGGCCTCCCTCTTTGAGACATCAGGAAAAATCTTTTCAATAGCAATTTCCACATATGTGACTTTGTATCTGGGGTCTAGTATCACAACTACAACCAACAATGGATTCATTCTTTCTATATCCCCCCAGTACTTATCATATTTTGATTACATCCTAATGGTCACATCAGTCAATAGAGAGTGTGCGTTATTTTCACTTGCATAAAGGCTTGTTTGGATTGCAACTATATATTGAAAGCATGTATTTGTAGTCACATAGTTGGAGCCAGAAAATTTTAAAGTCATTGAGTAAAACAACTTCAAGAAAACGAGAAACTCTTTTGCAACACCTCAATCATAAGCACTAGGAGGTTGAGCTACAATGTCATCATAATAATACTCATCATTGTCTTTGTCATCATCTGGGGCTTGGCTTGAATCAAGTCTAACCTTCTTTTTAAAGTAATTCTTGTAATCTACATCATCTTCCCCCATTCTATTAAAAACTCTGATAAACTTGACATCACTCTCCAACATAAGATAAGTTGAATTCCATCTAATAACATAAACACAATTTTATTAGGATAAAGGAAATAAATATCATACATGTGTAAGTAAAAAAAATATAGAGTAATGTAGATTTAAGTTACCTTGTAGGACAATCAAAACAAAGTAGACTCTTCGATTCAATTCTCTCCTTTACAACAAGCTCCTTGAATCTATTCAACCTTGATGGAGAGGATTTGACAAATTTAATAGCATGTCGAATAAGCTCAATTGACCTATTCATCTCTTTCAATCCTTCAGAAACAATTAGATTTAAAATGTGAGCAGCACATCGCATGTGCATAAACTCACCATCAAGCACTAGACCATCCCAACTCTTCAAGCGTTTCTTTAAATATGCAACTGCAGAATTATTGGCAGAGGCATTGTCAACTGCAATTGTAAAGACTTTGTCAATACCCCAATTCAATAAGCATGTCTCAATTGAATCACCAATTGTATCCCCTTTATGATTTTCAATGACACAGAAATTCAAAATTCACTTTTGTAGTTTCCAATCATCATCAATCCAATGAGAAATCAAGCACATGTAGTTGGCATTTTGGATTGAAGTCCAATAATCTGTTCTAAGGGATACGCGAATTTTAGACTGCTTAAAATATTTTTTCAATTGTTTTGCTTCTTCCAAATATAATTGGTAGCAATGCCTAGCAATCGTCCATCGTGAAGGGACTTTAAACCTTGGTTCAAGCTCCTGCAACATCTCTCTAAAACCCTCCCCTTCAATAATTCAAAAAGGCATCTCACCTTTATGATGAACCTTGCAATAGACTTTTTGCATCGCTCTTCATTGTACACACCATGTGTCAAGTTTTTATTAGAATAAAGCGAGAACAAGGATTGTTACTAGTTCTAGCAAGTAGTAGTAAGTATATGTTCTAAGTTCTAACTTATGAGACTAAAATTGGTCAAGTCAATCAGATAGAGAATATGGAGAAAATAATTAAAGTCAAGACATTTGAAGGAATATAATCCATAAAGAAATAATAATGATGATGAAGCTTACTAGACTATTCACTCATGGGCGATATTCAAACATGTTCTTTATCATTCTTAAGGTGGGTTTCATAATATTTAAATTTTATTGGAATTCAAACACATAATATATAATTATTAAGGAAGTTGTTATTAGTCCAGGAGCTTCTTCATTAGTTCACCTCCATTCATCTATTCCTATGATTCTAGGAAGACCAACTCCTATCCTAAAACTCCTATTCATCCTCTGTCGAGACTCACCACGGTCCACTTAGCTTCATGTGAAACAACTCCATATCTAATTTAGTTCAAAAACAAGGTTCTTAATAGTTTAAAGAAAAAGATTTGAGTTTGAAGGTGATGAAAGAGGGCAATAACGTTCATAGACTTTTAGTATGTAACGGAGGCTTGTTCAAAAACCTAGATATGGAGATTTTTTTCCTGTGAAACATACTTCTACAGTTCATATATATTCATGATTTATTTTTGGACAAATTTTTCTGATGAATAAGATCAAGTGTGTGGAATTCTTAGAAGAGATTATCAGTTATATACTTATATATTATATATATATATATATATATGAAATTCTGCAACTTTTACTGGAAGATGAGAATGATGATTGCTTGGTCTAAATCGTATATTGATTTTCATTCCTCAATATTGTCACTTTTCCCTCAAGAAAATCAAGCATAGAAAAGTTGAAAAAAATAAACAAACAAACTTGGCCAGATCTATTTTTTTGTTCCTTCTCAGACTTGCGAGTTACGAAGAAGATGAAGAACGATGTCGGTGAGGGGTTAAGGATCTGACTAGCCAAAGAAGTGAAAGCACAAATGACAGTGAGACATACTCACTATCATCTCTCTCTGTATCTCCCCCCGCCTCTCTCTCTTGCATGTATATGAAACAAACAAAGGAATGAAAATAGAGCACCCTCTCTCTCTCTCTCTCTCGCATGTATATGAAACAAACAAAGGAATGAAAATAGAGCACCCTCCCTCTCACTGTCATCTCTCTCTGTATCTCCCCCCCTCTCTCGCATGTATATGAAACAAACAAAGGAATAAAAACAAAGCACCGTGTTGCTGTTAAAACAAGTCGATGAAATACTCAAGAAGAGGAGGAATAAGAACGAACCGATGAGGCGATGGCAATGGCCAATGCTCTTTCACTGTTTTTCTCAAGTTTGAAGTTTCGACTCACGTCGCTGCCTCGCTGGAGATCAAGAGCGAACAGGCAGACTGAGAAGAGGATTGGAAAATGTTCAGTCCGTTTGCGTGCGTGCGAACAGGCGGACTGAGGATGAGGTTTGCGTGCTGCTGGCTAGGGTTAGATGTTCCGATTTATGATATGAGATTCTAAGACGTGGGAAGCGTGATTCTTGAATGTGATTTACGTGATGGACGTGAGAATGAGATGAGTGAGTGAATCTGTGAATGAGTGATATTAATATTAGGCATTAGCTTAATTAAATAAAATCAATAAATAAAAAAAATAAATAAACAGGTGGGTATGGGCAGCCCGAAGGGGTACCCATAGCCTGCCCGTTTAATGCTTAAATGGGTGGGTAATTTGTCCGCTTGTTACGGGCCTGTTTTGGGCGGGCCCAAAATGGGTAAATTTATTACGGGTGCGGGCGGGCTTACCAGGTTACGGGCTCCTTGCTCAGGCCTATATAACACTATAGTTTTGTTTTTATGACTTTTTGATTATGAACTACATGAAGTATATGAGAAGGTATCTTTCAAAGAAACGAATGAGAGCTTAAACTTGTATAGATCCTTGTACAAGCTATATAGTATATCCAACATTTTGAATGAGTGAATGAGGCTTTAGGTCCCTATATCTCATAAAGAATATGCATACCAAATAGCTTTGTAGGTCCATGCTTTTTTTTTTTGATAGTATATGAAAAACTACAAACTCCTCAGAAGCTATCCTCCTGAGTCAACATGCGGTCTTAACCTATTTTCATCAGTAAGTAATAAGCTTGCAATAACTTCAAGAGGCGAATAAGTGATACGGAGATCAATCGTCATCTTCCAAGCTTCCTTTGCCATTACATCTACAACTGTGTTAACATCTCGAGTACAATGTAACATTTCCACTTCCCACTCTTGATCCATCAACGTGCGAACCTCCATGATAAGATGAAAATTTGGGTGTTCCTGAGACACCGTGTCTTGAATCAGTTCCATGACTTCACTACAATCACACTCAATCAGGATTTGTCTGTATCCTCTATCCCATGCAAGTTTAAGACCTCACAATACACCCCAAGCTTTAGCAGAGACCACTGTCCCTTGGCCAATCCGATACATAAACCCCAGCAAAAACTCACCATTGTGATCTTGCAGAACACCTCCACAAGTGCACGTCTCTAAGTTGTCACTCTTGGATCCATCATTATTAATCTTTACCCACCCAGGCGGAGGTTGCTTCCTATGTGGACGACTCTCTTCCATGTTATGGTTTTTAAACAAGTTTGTATAACCCCATGCTAAGCATACATGAGCATGGGCTAAAATGGCCTTTGTACTCCAAGTATTATTGTTAAAGCATTGGTCATTACGAGCCAACCAGATATACTGACAGGTTCATTCTTTACTTGTGGAATGATAGTACTTAAAAGATCTTAAGCAATTCATTAAATAAAATATGAATGAATTAAAAAAATAAAACAATATGAATATTCCTATAATGATATTAATTATTTAATATTTATTCTTGTTGGAAGGGGCGAACCTTTGCGCTCTAAAACTTTGAAGGGATTATACTTTTGATCAAATAAAAAAATATTTATTCTTTAATTTTCAGTTAATATAAATAAAATTCTGAAGCGAATTAAGGTGCCCTTCTAGTCGTTTTTGTTGGAGTTGAAGGCTGTAAGGCCCATAATTTTACCCCAATTTGTTCCATTATCAAAACTATATTTCTAATGAAAACCATGGTCACTGGAATATAATAGAGACCTATCTAGGCCCTACAAAACTCAATAATAGAGACCTATATTGCGTAGATTTTTTTTTGGAGTTCATCCGCAAATGTGCATTATCTCGGCTTTTCACTTTATAATTCATTCTTTGGGAATTATTAATTCGATTTCAATTTCTTTTACGACCAAATCTTTGTTGGGAACCGTCTTATAGGATGCAGCTGATTGATAATCACTCGGACTAGCACAAGATTATATACGGCCAATCACACCTTCACTACAAAAATAATATATTATATCATAATTTTGACAATAATTATAGAAAAATAATTTTGGGAAAAGAACAACAAAACACCACTGGAACTTCAAAATCTCAAATCAGTCTTATTGACTATAAGAGTATAGGAATTGACTACAACAGTATATTAATTAATAACTCATTTTAATATGAAATAGCTAATTTAAAATTTTACAGTTTAAGTGGTATTTTCTTGTCTTTTTTCAAATATTTTTTATATATTTATATGACTATTAATATCATAATTTTTATTCTATAAATATTTCATTTAAAATATTATATTTATTAAAAATATAATAATTTTTTAATTTTTCTAATAGAATTATCGATGAAATTTGTCACGGAAATTAGCTATTAAAAAAATTCGGTGATTAATTAGTGTCGGAAAATTTTATATGAAAAATTCCATTGGAAATATTTTCAACGGACTTCTGGTAGAATTCGTAAAAAATTTAATGTGTTTTTGTACTGCTTGTGTCATTACTTGGATTAGATTAAAAAATTAAAGAAATAATTATGATTATTTTACTGACCAATTAAAAATGTAAGTGAACACGTGCTTCAAGTCCTTACACCGGAGCATCCCAGAAAGGCAAAGTCCAACTCGGCCGTACAGCCACAAAATGAAGCGAAATTGGCACAACACTACATGCATGCACGTTAATCTCAACTTCAAAATGTTGATCGTATTAGTGTTTCTCCATTTATATTCTTTCTTTTCTAACTCAACTCTATCCTATGTGAAACTTTTGTTCACACCAAATCAAGTTAATTCCTAACTATCTCTTGCTTCATTCAGGACACAATCTTCCCCCTCAAGCCAATAACTAACAACCACATTGAGTTTTTTGAACCAACGAATAGACAACCAATAAACGCTGATTAGAGACAGTAAAATTTAAAGGGTGTGTTTCAACCTTGAATTCATTGCTGCAGGAAGACCCAAGAATGTTGCAGAAAATTAGCTCATAAACTATCTTCATAGAAACTCCCTTGCACATATCAGCTTCCCATGGCCACCGTGAATTCACAAATTTTTCGTATGTTAGTCTTAGGGTCTACAATCAAAACTTAATCAAGGATTGCGTATAGGCAAACTTAGGATCGTTATCTCTTTTCGAGGACCCTTTTATTGAATCATAAGTAATCTAAATGTCATGCAAATGCAATGAAAAAAAAGGGGAAAGTGGCTTTGGATTTTTCAAATTAATAGCTAAAAGAAAAATGCAATTTAATTAAATGCTAAGCTATTATTTTTGGTATTTTTTTCTTATGAAAATGGGATGGATAAGAGTGAATGTAATGGTATGAAGTTGAAAATATGAATGATAAGCGCTCTTGGTAATGAAGAGATGACAATCCTTGCTAAAAAATGTTATGGAAGTTAAAATTCATTAAGTCTTAAGAAAACCCTCAAGATAACACTTGAGTCCAATATTCTTAATTAATAGTAGCTCCTACAAACATAGCTAACTACTATCTCTTGAGATATTGTTTAAAACCATTTAATGTGTACTTGAAATTAGAATAATACAACATGAGTTTTCTTAAAATTGAGTGCTAAACAGCCCCTCAAGAGTATAAATTAGCCACATTAACTAGACAATAACGCGCTAATTAACATAATATTATTGCAACCACAAAGAAATTCAAACATATATAATTTTCACACTACAAAATCCAATCTCAACTATAAAAATCAAACTAATAGAGACAATTAACATCAATTTTAGTTCCAGAATCATATATATAATAATTCCTACAACTAAACAATTCAAATATATAATTCTAGATTAATGGAGTAATAAAAAAACTCCTCTGTGTAGTCAATGAAGCTCAAGTACAGATCATCATCAACAAGAAGCAAGAGTTTTAGTCACACATAGCCACTGCCACAGTCCAGATCAATTGCCTAACCAAAATGTCCACTGAAGCTAATGGCAATATCGACTTAATGGGAAAGAAGAGAGTGGTGTGTCAGGTTCTGTGAGGAAAGAATGGAAGGAATAAAGGTAAGGGAGAATGAAATGATGCTAGTGGTAGAAGGTTGTTGTTGGAGATGGCGTGGAGGAAGAAATGAGAATGGCCGAACTCCGGCGAAGGTGAACAGAGGAGGTTAGAGGAAGATGATGGAGACAGAACAGAGAAGGTACGGTTATAGTGGTGGTGTTGGAAGCTTTTGGCTATGGCAGTGGAAAGGAGGGTCAAATGAAGCTGGAAATGGAGGCAAAGAGGGAAGCCAAATCTGGATTGGTGAAATGAAGGAAAGAAGAGCTCGCCGGAATCTAGAAAAGTTTCACCGGAAAAACATAGACTTGCTGTAAAACATAACAACACGGCGGGAATTACAGAAGAAGGTCGAAAGTGGTGGTCTGACGGAGTTGACGCAATCTTTGGCAGCGAAAACAATGAATCCCGCGCGTGATGAACAGGGACGGTGGTCTCGCATTCTCCTTTGTTCTGATCTGCTGCCGACGGTGAAGGTGATCTATGGTGGTGAGATGGAGCTTCTTCCTCCTTGGTCGCCTCTCCTCCCAGACCTCACGGTGCTCTCCCACTCTGTCTCTATCGCCTCCTACCCCGACTCACAGCTCTCTCAGCTGCCGCCTTCAATGTTTGTGCTCCATTCCCAGCTGCCTCTCGGGTCTGTTCTGCCGCCTCCCTGTGATTCTCTCTCCCCGACGGTAGTGTTGAGGTGATGGAACGTCGTCGACGGTGGTGGTGCTCCATCTCCTTCCCTTCACCTCTCAAGCCCTCTCGCAAACTCTCCCACAAAGCTCAAGCTTGAGGCGCCTCAACTGTCAGCTCAACTCTCAGCTTGCGTCTCTGCCTCCCCTCTCGTCTTTTGGCAGAGATAAGGAATAGTGACCTAACGTTTTGACCAGGGACTACTTTTGAAAGTTCCTGGAGGAACTTAAATGTACATTTTCAAAATGTATATAGCTCCACTATAATTTCAAAAGATTCTGGGTACTTTTCGATAAATTTTGTGGACCCTTTTCTTTATTAAATGGTAATTTTCAGAAATTATGGGGCACTTTTCTGTAATATTTTCCAGTCTATAAAAATATTAATTCGACCTCAAATACATTTTTTTCTTCCAAAACCTCCAATTTTCTTCCAAAACACGTACAATACAAAATTAAACACCCGGGTATGTGATTGAACTATATTTTATATATGATTTTTGATAATTAAATTGGGATTTTGATGCATTTTCTTGGATATTATTTCGTGATTAAGCACAAATTTTAGTTAGGAACAATTGTTTTGAATTAATTGTAATTAGGGGCACAATGGTCATAAATCTGTTAATTATTATGTGCAATTATTTCTTGAGCTTTCGATGCTATCTTATACTTAATTTTACAATGCAGAGGTTTTGGAAGAAAATTGGAAATTCAGGAGGGTCAAATTAATATTTTTGAGGTATGGGAAAAATGACAGAAAAGGTCCCTAGATTTTGTGAAAATTACAAAGATGTGAAGGAAAGGGGCATAGGACAAATCACAGTAAAGTACCCAGATGTTTGCGAAATTACAGTTAACCCATCTAACATTTCAAAAATCTGCATTTTTAGATCTATTTTTGCCATTGTTGCAAGTAGTGGAGAGCCTAGAAATATTACAAGCCTATGGTAGAGTGTGGTCAAATTGGATATGAGTGAAAAAATTACCTTACACGAGAGTAGAGTACAAACACTTATCCTAGTAAGGGTTTCCAAGTGAACTCATTTAGACTAAGCTTTGCATCTTTGCTAGTTCTTCTAACATGTGGCATGCTTGTGGAGTTTGGATAGATGGATACTTCATTGTTTATCAAATGTGATTTTTAAATTTGATCATACTTGTTCATCTCTATTCTTGGTTCTTGGCTTGAAATGATTTTTGCCCAGGAGTGCAAAAGCTAAGTGTGAGGGAATTTGATAGAGCTAAATATTTACATATCTTTTAGTGATTAACCTTAGACTTTTATGGGATTTGATTAACTATTTTGGGCATAATTAGGTATTAATGTGAGATTTGAGTGCAAAGGTGATTTGAGAATTAAATTGGCTAAATTGATATATTTTAAATAATATTTGTTATTCCCATTATTAATTAACACAATCACACATCTCTCTTACCCCCCCCTTTCTGTTGTTTTCCACTTGTGTGTGACTTACAACCAGTTGGAGATCTTGAAACATTTGGCGAAATTGGGCATTCATGGCACCCACATGCTCCACAGTGAGCGAGATTTTTGGAAGGCAAGAACACCATTCTCCATTTGGCTATCATGCAAGTTGAGTCAGGATCTCCTTTCCTGCAAGTGAAGATCTTACCTCTTTATTGCCATCATTAATTTAATCAAATGTTATAATTAAAATATGAAAATTGCATGTTCCCAAGGAATCTATTTCTCATATGTAAATTTTGATTTAGGAAAAAGAACAGAAAAATAATTGATATAGCTAGCAAGGAGGCAAGATTTGCTGGACTCGACATTTTTTGCATATATAATAAGTAATTTTGAAATACAAGAAAGACAAATAGTTCTAGATCCCATTTTATCCTTGAAGGCTTGATAATTATATATTTTATAATTAAATAAGTGTATATTCTAAGATATATTTGATTAAATTTATTAATATTTTATACTTATTTAATTATCTTTTATATATTTTTCTATCCTTTAATTAATTAAAGGATAAAAAGATATTTTGATATAAAATCTACTCATATCCTAATTTATTTTGCAGGAAATATTATAAGATTCAATTGAAAACAAAATATCATTATAATATATCTATATTATATGATAATCAGTTAAAAAAAAAGGAGATAAATCAAAATATTGTGATAGAGACACACGCAGGGAGGCAATATATACCTATATATATATATTCTAGGTGTAGCAAGAGGGAAGAGTGTTCTATTTTCCTAGTTAGTGATGGCAAGGCAAGAGCTTTAATGGGAGGACATTAAAGTTTAGAGAAGCAGAAGAGCGATAGTATGGATGAAAATTCGGCATTAAGTTTTTGTTTCTCCTTTCCTTTCTCTTCTTTATTTTGTCTTTGGTTAGTTATTATTTTGGTCATGATAATGTTCAGTTTATGTAGCTAAACTCTTGGTTTTGGATTATTTAGTTTGATTATGGATTAATGGATGATAATTTTTATCATTAATTGCTTTAATATCATAATTGTTGATTTAATTGCGTGCTTGATTATCCTAAAACAAGAGGAATGTGATTGGGTCTATTTTGGTGTTCTAAAGGAGCTTAGACATAGGGAATTTAAACTAGACCTTCAATTAAATTGTGTAGGATTAAGTTTTCAGATTTAATTTACCTGTAGGATAGATATATACCTACCAGCTCTACGTAGTCTCATTAAGCTTGCACTTAAATTAATCCAATTAAATACTAATCGCCTAAGACATTAGGGATTAGCATAGTTGGAATGTCTTAGTGGATCAAAAGACACTCTTAGGTAAATAAGAGACCTAGACTAGCAAATAGAACTTTAAATGCAATTAAGGGGATAAATTAGACACTAAGAAATAATCAAAGCTATAATACTCTAAGTCACCGCTAAAGATTCAGAATCACCCTTAACCTTAATAGTAGTTAGATTTGTTTTTTTTTTTCCTTCTTTATATTTTATCTAGCTTTTATTCATAATTCAAAGTGTGTTAACTCAACTTAAGCAAAAGTGTAAAGTCATTGCTTAACTGCATTGTTGGTACCAAGTCCTCGTAAAAATAATATCTTACTCACTCTTTATTACTTGATACGGCCCATGCATTTGTGGGGACTTAGGCTCTATTTTTTGCCCCTTTCAAGTCTATGAATCACTTTTTTTATTAATATTTTCCTTTGATATTTTTTATATTTGTGTTACTTAAATTAGGTGAAAGTGTGATGATAAAATATTTGACTGGGTTTTGGAACAAAATTCTCGTGGGATCAATATATACTTGACTTATTGCTTTATTACTTAGCATAACTCATTCACTTGCGATGCGAACAGGCTATCATCTGAATCTAATGCCTCAAACAGGCAATTCAGCAGGCCATCCTTAGTCATTATCCCTCCACATGTTGCCCTTCCATTAAAAGGGGGGAATATGCTCCATCCCCTTTGATAACTGTTCTTCCATTGAAAACAGTAGGCTCCGGGTTCCTTTGTTGCCAGAAGCCACTCATTCAATTGATGCCACTGAATATTTCTTTAATAATGGGGGAATATGCTCTGAAACTTGCATTACACGTTAGTTATAAACCATATTCGGGTATTTCTTTTACAAAAGAAACAGAGAATACAACAAAAAGTGAATTCTTTAGGATATATATCATCGCATGAAGGCCTGTCTGGCTGTCTCAACCTTTAAAACAAAACTTATGTGGTGACTGAAAAGCACGGTAAAAATAATGTCTAGAGAAGTACTACCAAAATAGTATAATCATTTAACCATATTTTTATATGATATTTTATAATTAAATTAGGATTTTTAATGCATTTCTTGGGATATTATTGCATGATTAAGCACTAATATGAGTGAGGGTCATTTATATTGAATTAATTGTCATTAAGGGCAAAGATCAAAATTTGTTAATTATTCATATAAATGATTTTTTTAAACTTTTGATGTTGCGTTATGCTTGATTTTGCATTATACCTGCTTAAGAAGGAAATTGGACATTTTGGAGGGTCAAGATTAATTATTTTGATGACTGGGGAAAGTTATAAAAAAGGGGCCCCAGAAATCTGAAAATTACACATCCATGAGGAAGAAAAGGACCTTGGAAAATCACATAAAAAACCCCAATGTTTATGAAATTATGATTGAGTCCCAAGCATTTCAAAAATGTTCATTGTAGTCCCTATTAAGTTTTTGCACTTTGCAATTTGGTCCCTGGTCAAAACTTGCGTTTTGACCAGAGACCAATTGGGTCTTCTCTGGAAGCCGGACACTGACCGAGAAAAAGCCGAGAGTTTTTGGCGAGAGGCGTCGCGGAGAGACCTAGAGCTGAGAGTTGCGCCGCGGAGAGAGGACCCTCTTCCTCTTATCACCCATCACCTTCCTTCTCCATTTATCATCATCCATTCCTTCACCTTCACCACTGAACTGTTACGGTTTCCGGCGAGTGAGGTAGACCACCAAAGACAGAGAGCCGCAAGTTCCAGAGCTTAAAAGACGACAACTATGTGCTCGTTTGGAATAGCTTATTTTTAGATAATAAATGCTTATAAATCGTGATTCACGGTATACGAGGTAAGTATGTGAGAGGAGTTTTATCTCGGCTTACGTAAAAGGACTTATTCTCTAAAATTAAGTGATCCCATAACGCCCCAAATTTTTATTAAGGACTAATAACAATTATTGAGGATAATTATTGAATTAAAGTTGGAATTATTTTGTGTTATGTGGCAATTTAAATAAATATGCCAAAATTAAGGAGAAATTAAAAGAATGGGATTATTGGCCATAAGTTAGTGACTAATGGGGAGATTAATTACTAACTAAGAGAAAAATGAGAAGTGTGATTAAATGGCTAATGGAGGGATTAAAATGACTAATTGGGTGTTTACTTTATAAGGACCAATGTTAATAGGACAAGTGGCAAAAGCTCATGATGATAGTGGTTGAGGGAAAGTCAACATAGGATTTTTTTAAACATTTCTCTCTCTCTTCCCTCCTAGAAATTTCTGGTCCTTAACCTCAACTCCATCATCACTCTTCATCTCACCTCTCCCTCTCTCATGCGTGCTGCTATAGTTGATGCAGAAAGAAGAAGAGCTTTTGATTAAGGTGAGCTATTTGACTCTTCTAATGACCTCTATTATAAAAACTCTCTCCTTCAATCTTGTTCCTTGCATTGAGAGCTTTGATTCTATGGTTTTAGATTTGTCATTGGTAGCGATTTGAGCTCTCAAGGAAGTATAGAGTTTGGAGAATCAAAGAACTCATTTGAGGAAAGTTGAAGAGGTGACTGAGTTGAGCATTTTGGTATAAGCTTTGTGGTCATTTGGTTGAATTGGAATTTCTGTGAATTTAGCCCTATTTTCGAAAATTAGGGTCTTGTGGTGTTTGAGTTGTTGTTATCATGGATATGATGCTTTGAGATGTATCTTGGATAGATAGAATTTGATTGAAGCTTAAATGCCAAGTTTGACAATTTTGGGATTTTTGTTGAATATAGACAAAAAACAGAACATATAGATGGAATGAGAATTTGGTTATTTTGATGTTTCCATTGTGTTCCTTGTGGAAAATTGTGCAGGAGTAGTGTTTGATATGAATTTTGAACCATTGAGAACTTAGTTTTAAAAGTGGCAAGTCTTGGTTAGTGAAAAACTTTGTTCTGGCAGTGGCTTTTCATGAACGTTTTAAAATAGCAAGTATTGTTGAAAAATTCTGAAACTTTGCAGTCTTAAATTTTACTTGCCAAGATTCAAAATGGATATTTCATGTCATTTCGATTTGTGAGCTAGGATTTATGACTGTCCAAAGTTTGATGTTAAATCTGGGAACAATTCTGGAGTAGTGTGGACATTTCTTGAATTCTGTATTTGTGTGGTGATTTCTGATGATGGTCCATATTTTTCTAGTAAATAAGACTTAAATAGCTTTCAATGGGCTTTGGGATCACCTCATTTTAATTTTTCTAGAATTAGTTATGATTTTTCAAAGTTCAGCCAAGAAACAGAATTTTCCTGGCTGCAACCAAAAAATTCTTGGCTGCAACCAGAAACCTTCTGTGCTGTTTCTGGCTGCAGCCAGAAATCTTATGGGCTGTTTCTGGCCGCAGCCAGAGGTTTCTTGGTTGCAGCCAACCCCTATTTTCAGCACATTGTGATTTTGAAAAGTGGTTTCAAACCTAATACTTCCCAATCCTTTTAGACGATTATTAGAGACTTTCATAGCTATTTAAGGGACTTTAATGATAACCAAAACTAAGTTTTTTGAAGTCATTTGAGTATTGGAGTGAGTAATAACGTGTCGTCCTTAATTAACTTTAGGATTTGATATTTGCCCAGAGTGTAGAAGGCATGTGCCTGCTCAAGAACGGAAAAATCAAGGTAGTGACACTTTATCCTATATCATGTGTAATTTTGCTTGTATGTATTAATCATTGAATGAGCGACGGGACGTGGCGGTGAGCCCGGCCTTGAATATTGTTGAGGGGACGTGGTGAGAGCCCGGCCTTGAATATTGTTGAGGGGACGTGGCGATAGCCTGGCCTTGAATATTGTTGAGGGGACATGGCGGTTAGCCCGGCCTTGAATATTGATATGCTACATTGTGATATATGCTTACTTGCTTTGTTTAATTATGCATCATATACCTAAACTATTGCTACTTGGATTCTTTTGAATCTCACTCTTTTCAAATAACATTTTTAGCCAGGGCAAGTGGATCTCGAGACAAGCAAGTGAGCAAGGACGACTAGGATTGCCGGTGGTAGTCTTAGTTTCTTTTTGATTTTTGGTTATCATTTGGATAACTGTATGTATATATTGGATTGACCATAGATTTGTAGTTATTGTGTAATCCCCGGTATGGAAAATTGAGATGGGTGATGATGCCCTATAAAACTCTTGGATTAATGATATTATCCCAGGTGAATGTCGGGAATTTTGTTAATACTCTGATATTGTATATGCAACAAACCAAACAGGCCAATTGTTTTTATTTAAAAATGAATGGAGATCATATTGTACAAATGTTGCAAAAAGTTTTTAATTATCCCGGATCTCTTATTCAATTATAAAACGTATTTAAATACTAATCTCAGCCTTGATGACGGCGAGGGTTACAACAACCACCGTCACTCCGTCTCATTCACCGCCGTTGGATCGATTTCACCACCGTCAGCTTTTTCTTGCTTTCCGTCCATACCATCATCATCTTCACCACAATAACTCCGTTCCCCTCAAAACTACCACCGTTAACACCCTCTGCTTCACCATAGTCTTTTCTAGAGTCACCACCGACAGACCCTTTACTCTCATTTCTCTTCAGATTCGGTGCTTCACTGTTTCTCATGGAATTCCAATGTGTTGAACAGGTTGTAGCTACTGTTGATATTATGTGTAGGTAATTTGCTTGAGTCTTGATCCTGAGAAAGTTGGCTAGAGCGTCCATGTGTTATAAAAGGGAGTTCATTAATTTCCATTTGCTCAATTTATGCATCTTGTTCTGTTTGGATTAATTTTATATTGGTATATTTGTGTTTTTGAGACTTAGATGAGTAATTATTTGTCAATGATGAATTGCTTTTGTGTTGGTGTACTTGGATTTTATTGAACTTATTTTCTTTTGAATCAATAAAGTTATATATTCTATGTGATGATTAATGTGTGGATGGATTTTATTCAATTTGAATGTCACAATTGTGCTTTTATTTAAAAAGAAGCAAGTGCATTAAGTAATTTTCAACACACATCAAGTGAGTTTTAAAAATTTATCTAAAAGATGACTACGAATGCGATTGTAAGATTAATCATTAATTAGGTGGATCCGACCAAATGCGATTGCTTAGAGGATTTAATTTGACTTGATGTAGAATAAACTCTCAAAATATTTTAAGAAGCGAGGAAAGTCACCATATTCGCTACCAAGACTCATTTTATCATATCATCATTTTTAATTCAAATAATTTCTTTATTGTTTTCCAAAAATACCAAAAAAATTCAAAATAGTTTTATTTTCATAGATTTGAATTTAGAGAAAACCAACTTCAAAACCCCACTTCTAACCATGTCTCTAGCATACCACTCTGGTCCCTATTATAAGTCCTTTTTGACCAAAAGATTTGGTCCTGTTTATAAGTCCACTTTCAGTACATAAATGAGCTTGTGACAATTTTGCCTCTATTTATTGTATCAATAAAGAAATAATTTAAAGAGAGATAAAGAAGAAAAAGTTGAAAAGTACACATTCATAAATGAGGGTATAGTTGGAAATTTACCTTATAATCATTGGGTTAACTACTTTTTCTTGGTATGTGGGATTTAGGTAAAAGGGACTTATAATAGGGACCAGAGTGATATAGTTTAACCTAGGGAATCAAAATAAAGGCTCTTTGATAAGAGAGCGATCCCTAGTTATTTGGACTATATTGCATTTAATTTGTAATAAAATTTTGTAATTTGACCCCAAGGCAATTAAGATTGTATCAAATCATATAAAAACATATTCTTTCAAATTAGTCAAGGTGAGACTATTTTTCAATATATTCTAACAAACAGCATCCACCTTACAGATCAATGGGTAGGAATCTCCAACCTATCGTCTCTCCAATCAAAATACCGTGTGTATATATCCAAGGAATTTTATGCGGTATTAAAAATTATACGTCTTATTTATATTCTTTGAACGCACAAAGAAGAATGCAGACGAAAGAAAAAAAATGTTGACTTGATCAAATTCACGCACAAAAAAAAAGGGGGTCTTCCAATAAAGAAATTATTCTTGGTAAAAAAACAATAATGAAATTGCTTACAGCTTACAAACAACGCAGAAGTTGACTTCACATACAGTGCATTTACTTAATAATATTCCGTTAGCAATTATAAATTGGAACACAAGTTATCCTAATCTTGCATCACGCAGTGTCTAAACCAACCACATATATATTCTTTCACTTGGTGCATAATCATTGAAGCAAATGAGTCATTCTTGTGGGCAAGAGACGGAGCTGATGAACATAGAGGCGGCTCATCATCATGATGAAGATAAAATGAGAGTTCTCTATGAAGCTTCATATAAAGGCTGTGTTTCGACCTTGAATTCATTGCTTCAGGAAGACCCAGGATTGTTGTACAAAATTAGCTCACAAACTATCTTCATAGAAACTCCATTGCACATATCAGCTTCCCATGGCCACCTTGAATTCACAAAAACCCTCCTTTCTCAAAAGCCAGAACTTTCCCTTGAGCGAAACTCTTTACGAAGCACACCTCTCCACTTAGCTTCTGCAGAAGGCCACATCGACATTGTGACGCAGTTGTTGGAAGCTCGGAAGGAGGTGTGCTCGGTTCGTGACCAAGAACAAAGAATTCCCTTGCACTATGCAGTTATAAGAGGGAGAAGTGATGTTGTGTTGGAGCTTATTAGAGCAAAGCCAGAGTCTTTGAAGATACTTGATGACATGGGGAAAACTATTTTCCACGTGTGTGTGACGTACAACCAGTTGGAGATCAAGAAATGTTTGGTGAAATTGGATACTCATGACACTCAAGAGCTACTAGTTAAGGGAGACTTGGATGGCAATAACACCATTCTCCATTTAGCTATCATGTTGAAGCAAGTTGAGGTGCTGTTTAATTGCTTACTCTCATGTTTTTGTTTCGATCTTTTTCTGGTTCTTTTATATACAAGTCACAAACATAACAAATTAAATTTTCTTGCTTCTTGTTGTACAGACTGTGAGTTACCTCGCTTCAATTCCAAAGATAAGATCAGAAGCATCGAACTTGAAGAACGAAATGGGCTATACTGCCCCCGATATTGTTCAGCGGATTCCAAAGGATTCCAAGAGCCTTGAAATACAAGTCATATTGATGGAGTCTTGGATCAAATGTGGAAGGAAAAAAACGGTTAATGTTGGTAGTATAGAAGATGAGAGGTGGTGGTGGTGGTGGAGAAAAGTTTTGAAAAGTATAGACAAATGGCTTAAGTATAATGGCAATTGGGTAGAGGACATGAGAGGGAATCTAAGTCTGGTGGCTACCGTGATTGCAACCATAACCTTTCAAGCTGCACTTAACCCTCCAGGAAGCGTCATTCAACAAGGTATAGTTACGCCAAGTGGTGGTTCTGATTCTAACTCTTCAACTCTCCCTCAAGGACTCCTCACATGCATGTCGTCGTTCAATAATTCGCTTGGAAAAACAGAGGAACCTGGACCATGTCCCGGCGAAGCCATGTTTAGTTATGTTTATCCATATTTGTTTATGAAGTTCATAACCTACAATACCATATCTTTTGTTGCATCTCTCTGTGTTACCCTCTTGCTTGTAAGTGGAGTTCCTCTCAAACATAGGTTTGTGATGTGGATGCTATCTATCGGCATGGTTATCACTCTCACCTTCCTTCTAAGTGCTTATTTTGTTGGCGTCAGCCTTATCACCCGATCCGCAGACGGGATTTATGATGATAAAAGGGTGTTGACAGCCACTACGATTTTTATGAGTTTGATTGAGCTGGTTGGTATATACATCGCAGTGAAATTTGTTATATGGGTAGTGAAGAAATTGAAGGACAAGTTAACTAAGCATCGCAAGTCAAGTGACATGATGCCTAATGCTTGATAGATATGATCTCAATCAATTGATGCGTCTTGGCCATAGGTGTGCACACCTTTTCAGTACTGTATTCCTCATCTCATCGCATCGTCATCACAAATTTTGAATCTCATGCTTCAAGTTTTGAAGGTTGTTCTACTTGCTTAAGTGTATGACATACCTTCTTTGCCCTATGAAAATAACTCTCCAATTCATTGATATATCATGTCAATATATTTCGTTTTTTTAATAAAAGATGCCAAGTCTCCTTTTTTTTTTTTTTTGATTTTTTATGAAAGTCAAATGCATTAATAACTGAAAAGGTTTTTATTTTTTTGATATTATGGCTGACTCCTTCCAATAAGTGGGCTTCCCAATATTCGAATTTGTGTTCTCCTCCTTATAGGTGAGGTCTGTTATCATTTCAACCAATAGTTTGTTAGTGCCTATTTTTAGAAACATATACACATGCAAGCCTCAGACATATACAAATAAAAAGAAAATAAATTCAATATGAACCATCTAAATTATATCCGAACGATTTGTAACAATAAAAGTTGAGGCCGTGATGCCTATTAGTCTGCCTAGCACAGATGCTCGTTCCGGTCATGTTGTGCACCTATAGATCGAGCTGTCATATTCTTAGCCCACAATACTGAAAATGCTCATGCCAAAATATTGCTATATACGTAACATCCTAAATTTTGAACCCTTTATAATACGCATACAGAAGCGATATGATTCAGGAAAATCATCCAATAAAGCCCATTAATTAAACCTCACATTCTTATCCTTGGGTTACAAATAATTTTTCATGAGCAGGTTTTTGGTCCAACTTCAAAAATTCATAACTAATTCTAAAAATCTCATATGAGAGTTCTCTAAACTTCTATTGAAAGCCCTCGAAGTCATTTACATTATAAATTTATTATTCTATCCTGATCATGCTGTGATTAGTACATTTTATTCTATTTGTGAATTTGCTCTGTTTTTCGCACAGAAACTGTACCTTATCTTCCAAAATTCATAACTCATAGTATATACCTCCGATTGACCTGATATAAGACTTTTTTCAGAAAGCTCTCCATGTCTAATTTGTGCACAGAAATTATCACATTCATTGGACATCATATACTATCCTTTATTTAATGAAACAGCGGCCATGCTTTGAAAATAGGTTAAAACTGTACAGTCAAGGGCATGTCTCATAAAAACATAGCTTTAAGGTCATCTTAGGGCATACAAACATTTGTGATTGACCATCACATATTAAATATATATGCCCAGACCTCATAATGAATTTATATAACTCATCGGAATTGTTATACATTTTATTACTCATGACAAAGAATTGTCATGAAATGATCATTCTATTACCTTTGCAATTTGATCTTGCTCTTTATTTGGAGGCACCGTAACCTTTAAGCTTTAACTTCTTTTGCTATCTTTGAATTTCATACTTTGAGGTTCATTATCCAAGCCCCAAATTCCACTTCTATGATATTCAATGGCCCTCAGTCCAAGTTTGATTTCTTGTTGATTCTTCCACTTGAAACACTTGAGCCTTCAACTTTGTCTCTAAGGCAACTTGATCCTCCTTCTTTTCTTCTTCTTTTCTCTCCTCTCTTCTCTCTTATTCACTGTCGGTTTTGCTCTTGTTTCTCATCTTTTCACCAACTCAAATGGAAGAAAGGAAGAGAAGGAAATGGCTTTAAGTGATCCCATTTGGTTAGTAAACCGAATTTGATGATATCATGTGTCCTTATGTTATTTTATTGCCACCTTTATGATCCAAGGGCCCAAAATATTTCTTCCTTTCCTCCATAGCTTTAGACCACGCCAACTTTGTACTTTCCAGTAGTCAAGGATTACCTTCCCAAAGCTTGATTATATCATATAAGCTTAATACCTCCATTTAAGTGAATTTAATCACTTACAAATGCTTTTTGACAATTCTTTAATCATAGGACCAATGTGATCTCGTCAAAAATTCACATTTATTAGGGAGCAAATCGCTAATTTTTTTCCAAATTCAAATTTGGCCAGTAAGTATTTTTCTCATAATTTCCAAAAAACAAAAATGCCTCATTCTCAGGTAAAATCCCTAGAAAATGTTCTTTAAACTAAATTCTCTATTTCTTGGGCTTAAAACCATCTTAATAAATTCACATTAATCTTAAAATGATTTTCCCTTATGTTTTCCCAATCATTGGAGGCCTCCTGGTATTTCTAATAATTAGATTTGCCTAATTATATTTTAATTAACCAAAATTCTAACAATTATGTAAAATTCCTTTTTGAAGTAATTTTCTCATTTATACTTCAGTTAAGCCTCAAATATAATCTAACGAACTAGTCTCTACCTTCCTGTGTCTCCGGAGATTTTTCCAGAAATTTTGGGGCAAAATTTCCAAAATTATCCTTACGTACCCATAGTTCTCATAAATTACACTCATGCCACAACCTGAGACGGTAGACATACGATGTTACCTTGGCAAGTCTACTATTTTATTTAGCATTTCGATCACCTTTAATTATCTGTTTAATGTTTACTTGAGAAGGCCGAATATTACATAATCTCTGAGAATTATTCCACCTTTTCGGACTCTTGTCAACTTAGGCTTGGTCACCTATTTAATTCGTACTAATTCTTAAACTTTAAGGCCAAAAATTTGGGATATGATAATATAAATTTTCTTACACTATCATATTGCTATAAGCAGTGATGAGCATAATATTGTTCAAATACAATTTTGATGGTCTAGAATTAAAGTTTTCAACTAATTTTTTAAATAAAAAATCATTTAAAAAACCGTTAATTTTTTTTTATTTTAGGTTATGTACATATTAAAATAATTTTTCTAAGAAATATAAAAAATAAAAAGAATAAATATCGACCATCCAAAAATTTGGATGTCCAGAACTCCAGATTTCAGTAATGATGAGCACTGAAATTGAATCTGGTTGACAGACGGATTCGGTTTTAGATAATTGCCTTTACGCTATTACGGAAGAATAATTGGAGGATTTTTTTCTTAAAGCCAATATTCCACTTTACATAAAGATTATAATTGAAAAAGTAGATCCTCCAGTTGTATAAAGATAATTATATATGAGGAAAACTTTTTCTCTCACCGTCTTGGGTGAGCTTTTTCTCTCCGTATGTGGGAGCTCTCTTTCCGCCGTTAGGGTGGACTTTTGGTGTTCTTGGACCTAATTGCTTTGCTCCTTCCGAAAATCGCTGCCACCCACTGTGGTAGTAAGAAAAGTGTGTGGCTTGGTAATTAATTATTACGATTGCCGAGCAGGTTAGTGAGTGATTGCGAGGATCTTTATTAAATTTCTGTGAGCCTGAGTGTCGTGCAGGAGCTGGATAATTTCTCCGATTTAGTAAGTTCGGTGGTGGGAGGTCTGGAGTCGGGAATGGAGGATGGAAAGAGTATAGTCTCTGGTTGCCGAAAGGCCGTCAATCTTGAACGAAATGAGAACTTGAAGACAGGAGGGGCGCTAATCAGCCGACTGGAGGTCTCAAAGGAACTCAACAGAAGTACGGTGCTGTCGATGGTTCAGAAGGGTTGGAATCTTAGTGACGAGATTGAGATTCTAGATGTGGGTAAGAATACCTATGTATTTCAGTTCTCTAATCGATTTGACTACCTCAAAGTTATTCGTGGTCGCCCTTGGGCTATTCAGTCTCATCTGTTAAATCTACAATTTTGGGATGACGAAATGCTGTATAAGGAAGTAAGCTTCGACCAGAGCCCATTTTGGGTTCAGTTCCATGGTCTGCCATTCATCTACATGAATCAAGAAAATGCTAAACGGCTGGGCTCTTTGGTGGGTACAGTGATTATGGTGGAAGATCCTATAAGGGATGGCAAGATGGCGCGTAATTTTCTTCGGGCTAGGGTGCTTGTGAACATCAAATCCCCTCTCATTACTGGCTGTTGGGTCCCTCGGAGGAAAAAAGATGATGTTTGGACAGAAGTTAAATATGAACGCCTCCCCAACCTCTGTTATAGGTGTGGCATTATTGGACATGATCAACGGACCTGCCTTTTGCCAAGACAAAGTAATGATGAGGAGCTTGAATTTGGGAGTTGGCTCAAAGCTCCCTCGCCGAAAGCCATGGATGATTTGATTCAGCTGGTTGATGAAAAATGGTGTGAAGCAAAGGACTTGAAGGAGAAGATGACGCGTGAGTCAACCGCACCCAGGGCGCGTGTAGCAGAGAAAATAGTACAAGTTGGTGAACGTTCCATACCTTGGAGTGGCCCTAGTGGATCTGCGAGCAATGATCCTACTTCATACAAGGCATCAAGTACAGATGAAAGCACTGACAAAGTAAAAGGTATGACTAATGCACAGTCAAATATAGAGAATTCTTGTTCCAATAAGGCCATTTCTATGAGACTTGAGTTGGGCTCAAAACGATGGGCCCAAAAGACTTTAGCAATCAGATCCCCAATTAGGCATTTCTACAAGACCAGCCCCGGCGATTCGGTTGAGAAACTTAAAGGGAAGGGTAAGGTTTCTGTTGAGCCCATAATTAAAGATGCAGGGGGCAGAAGTGGGGCTGTTATTGAACTTATGTCAATAGATGAAGACGTCTCCAAGGCTATTGTCCAGTTTGTTTCCGGCTCGCCAGTGTCTGACGTGGTTGGGAAGCTTGGAAAAGTGAAGTTGAAGAGGGCGCCACCTGATATTGATTCCCCACAACAATTGAAAAGACGAAGACAAGACAAGGAGAAGGAATTAGAAGAATTGGGAATTGAGAAGAAGATTTCAGACAAGAAGAAAAATGTCAGGAGAACGAAGCATCAAATACGACGTAAGTTGGCTTTCCCTTCTAATATGGCCTCTGATTGTATTCCTTTTGTGGGGGAGGGGACTGAAGTATCTCAGATTGTTATTGTACCGGAATTGACTGGTGATGAGGGCGTGAGTGGCTGGCCGTTAGCAGCCCTCTCACAGCCATGAGGGTTATTTCGTGGAACTGTCAGGGTATTGGGGCTGCCTTGACAGTTAAGAACCTTAAAGAGGTGTGCAGACAGAATAAACCCCAATTGGTTTTCTTGATGGAGACCAAGCAAAAAGAAAAAAATGTAAAAAAAATACGGAGACGTTGTGGTTTTGAGGAGGAATGGATTGTGAATCCGATGGGTTTGAGTGGTGGTTTAGCTTTATGGTGGAACTCTGAAATTGTGGTGGAAATACTTCATTCATCGCAAAATATTATACATTCGGCTATTCACTCTAATGCACTCTCAGCCCCAAATTTTATCACCTTTGTTTATAGTCCTCCTAAGGAAGGTGAAAGAAGAAAGGTATGGGAAAAGCTTTATGTCATCTCTCGAAGTATCAATGGACCCTGGATGTGTGTGGGAGATTTCAATGACCTCACTGGCCAATGTGAAAAATGGGGAGGTAGACCCCGTAACGTGCGTAAAATCCTGAATTTTCAGAAGCAAATTTCCGACTGTTGCCTGCTAGATATGGGTTTTCAAGGCTCTAACTATACTTGGCGGAATAATAGGCTTCATGAAGCTCATGTGAAAGAGAGGCTTGATAGGGCTTTGGCAAACGTTGAACTAAGGGAAGCCTTTCCAAAAGCTCAGGTATTCCACTTGGAACCTATTGGCTCTGATCATTATATGTTGCTAATTGACTTAAGCTACAATAGTATCAAAACTCCTTATGCTTTTAAATTTGAAATAGCTTGGATGAAACACCCGGATTTCAAAACTATTGTGCAGAAGGGTTGGAATGATTTGGTTGTCTCAAATAGGAGTAAAATAGATGAATTCTTAATGAGGCTGGCAAATTGCAGAAAGGAATTAGTGTGTTGGAGTAATAGAGTGTTTCCCAACTGTTACAAACTCATCGAAAAGCTTAAGTTGGAGCTTTCAAAATGCCTTGAGGGTGAATTCACGGAGGACAAATTAAAGAAAATTGATGAATTGAATGCTGAATTTGAGAAAGTTTGGGACAGAAAGGAATCCTACTGGTGGCAGAGGTCACGAATATCATGGCTGAGTACAGGAGACCGAAATTCACGATTCTTCCATGTTGCTACTCTTCAAAGAAGGAGGAGGAATGCTATTTTAAGGTTAAAAGAAGATGATGGTTCATGGGTGGATGAGGAAACAGCAATAGCAGAGTGTATTACTACCTACTTTGCTAAATTGTTTACTACCTCTGCGCCACGTGAGTTCTCTGCATGTATTGACTACATTGATTGTAAGATGGATGACGAGAGCAATGAAATTTTATTGGCCCCTATCCTAGATGAAGAAGTGAAGGCTGCAGTGTTTGAACTAAGGGGATCAAAAGCCCCGGGACCTGATGGGTTTAATGGTAAGTTCTACCAAGGAAACTGGAATGTTGTGAATCAGAACATTATTGAAATGGTGAAAGAATTTTTTCAATCTCAAAGTGATTTAAAAGCTCTCAACGAGACAAATCTTGTGTTGATACCAAAGGTAGAAAGGGCAGAATTGGTGAGTCAATTTCGCCCGATTGGACTATGCAACTTTTCCTATAAGATCATTTCTAAGTTGCTAGCTAATCGCCTGAAGCCATTAATGGACAAATGTATATCTATAAATCAGGGTGCTTTTGTCCCTGGTCGTCTTATTCAGGACAATATCATAATCGCTCATGAAGTCTTTCACTACCTTAGATGCAAACGTAGTGGTGGAAAGTATGAGTTCGCTCTGAAGATGGATATGAGCAAAGCTTACGATAGAATCGAATGGGACTTCTTGCGGGCTGTTTTGATCAAAATGGGCTTCTGTGAGAGATGGGTAAACCTTGTAATGGCATGCGTTTCATCAGTACATTTGAACATTTGTGTCTCAGGGCGAAAAGTGAGTTCTATAGCACCAAGCAGAGGTTTGCGACAAGGGGACCCTCTATCTCCCTATTTATTCATTTTAGCCGCTGAGGCTTTATCAAGTATGCTGGAAAAAAATATTGAATGCCAAAATCTGAAAGGTATAAAATTATCTAATCAATGTCCCATGTTGTCTCATACTTTCTTTGCAGATGATGCCCTTTTGTTTATGAACGCCAGTGAAGACAATTGTCGAAGATTGGCCAATATTCTTGAGATATATTGTGCTGCCTCTGGACAACAATTGAATCTGAGTAAATCAAGCATTATTTTTTCTCGAAATACTACAAATGCGGTTCAAGCACAAGTGAGCCACATTCTGGGCATTCCTATTTCTGATGATCCAGGGAAATACTTGGGAATTCCTAATGTGTGGGGCAAATCAAAACAGCAGGCCTTGGCTTATGTGAAGGAGAGAATTGGTAAGAAGGTGCAAGGGTGGAGGAGGAACCTACTCTCTTTTGCAGGACGTGAGGTAATGATTAAGGCGGTGGTCAATGCCATTCCTATTTACCCTATGACTTGTTTCAAGTTTCCAAAGAGGACATGTAAAGACCTTGATAGTTTAATCTCAGATTTCTGGTGGAATAACAAAGGAACAGGCGGCAGTATTCATTGGAAAGCATGGAATCATATGCCGTTGCCTAAGGATAGTGGTGGAATGGGTTTTCGTGATTTTGAGGTCCTCAATGACTCTCTGTTAGCCAAAACAGCATGGCGTCTATCTCAAGAAGAAAATACACTCTGGTTCAAAGTGCTAAAGGGAGTGTATTTTCCGCATTCTACTTTCATGGTTGCAGATAAAGGCTCTAGAGCCTCCTGGACTTGGTCAAGCATCCTTGCTGGACGTTCAATGCTTCAACATGATTGCCGCTGGCTGATCGGGGATGGAAAATCCATTACTATATGGAAAGATGCTTGGATTCCTGATTTGCAAGGTAAGTCTCTTAAACAATTCCTTAATTGTGATACTAATTCAAATGAGACTGTGGATGCTTTGATAGTAGAGGGAACTTGGAATTTTTCTAGTCTTTTGACTCTGGTCCCGAATTAAGTCTTAGATAGCATTGGAAAACTGAAACTGGACTACCTTTCTTTCCCAGATAAATTGGTTTGGATTAATGCTAGAAATGGCATTTTCACTGTTAATAAAGGGTACAAAACAAATTTGGTGACCCACAAAGCTGATGTGAATCGTCCAGGGACATCGTTTGTTTTTCCAAAAGATTTCTGGCAGAATTTGTGGAAAATAAAATCACTACCCCGTATAGTGCAATTTATTTGGCGTTGTTGTTCCAGGGCAGTCCCTACAAAGGATGCCTTGTTTAAGCGGCACTGCTCTATTACTCCACTATGCCCGGTCTGTTTCTCCCAACATGAATCATTGGAACATTTACTGTTTTTCTGCCCTTGGGTAAGATGTATTTGGTTTGGTTGCCAATTGTCTTTGCGAATAGATCAGGTTAATATCAAGTCTTTTGAGGAATGGTTCTCTAAACTTCTATGCCAACAGGATGCTTTGCAGGACGAAGATCCTTCCCTGTTGGTCTGGTTACTTTGGTTTATTTGGAAGGAGCAGAATGAAGTGGTCTTTAATCATAAATCTCCTGATCCTTATGCTGTTCTAGCCAAAGCTCGTGCGGGGGTTAAAGAATTCTGGGCTGCCGTCTCTATGAATCCATCGGCTGATGGGAGTGCAACGCCTTCCCGCTCTATTGGTTGGCGAGGACCTCCCATTGGGTGGCTTAAAGTAAATTGTGATGGTTCATATAAGTCCACTGATAATACTGCAGCCATAAGAGTGATATGCCGAGACAGTTCTGGATCTTTTTTATGGGCTTTTGGTGAAAGTGTAAATGCTACATCTGCTTTTATTTATGAGCTAATGGCGGTGAGAAAAGCTGTCCTGTTATGTAGAGATCTTGATATCACTTCAGCAATAATTGAAACAGACAATGAAGATCTATACACCTGTTTGAACTCAAGATCTCAGACTAGAAGTGATTGGTGTGGGTGGCATCTTCTTATGGAAACTCAGAATTTAGCTTCATCTCGGTCTGGTTTATTTTTCTCTTTCTCTAATCGGGAGGGAAATCTTGCTGCTGACTGTATAGCAGTCTCTGTCCGAAAGAAGGTGTGTCCTCCGGGGTGGGTATCTCTACCATCACCTTCTCTTTCTGATTTGATTACCCGTGATGCTGTTAATTCTGGCTGTTCTGGTTTAACTCCATCAGCGCCATCCATTTCTAGCGAAGTCCAGGATGTCTTCAACCGTGAAGGTGTTGGCTAAGATCCTCTTCAAGAAGTGGCAATAAACGGGGCTGTTATGTGGATCCCGATTTTAATTGTCTATGTTTTGATTATTGCCTTGTACTTCTGCTGGTGTATTTGCTGTTATTCACTTTCAGTTTGTGTTTGGTTAATTGGACTCCTTGTTTGTTATCTCTGTTAGCAATATATTGAAATATTTCCAGGTCAAAAAAAAAGATCCTCCAGTTGTATAAGACTATAGGTGGCTCTATTTTCTTTATTGTCCACTTTTTTATTTACACCGTTAGATCATCTTTGACGGTTAATATTTAATATACTATAACAATATTCTTATAATATTAAATAAAAAATAGTGCAAATAAATAAATTTGAATCATAAAAATTTAATCTAAGTAGTCCACATCTTTATAATTTTATTAAAGTATTCTATATATTCTTTTTTACTTTTTGTAGGATATTAAATTGCGACCTTGGAGTTGATCTAACAGTGTAAATAAAGAAGTGGAGGGAAATGGACGGTAAGGAAATAAAGAGACCTGTATTCCACTATGAAAAAATTATAATGTTAACTAATTCAAACAAACCAAGTAATTTTAGTTAAGTCATTAAATGTATCTTTAATTGATAAAATTGACCTATTTTACTCTTGTTAAAGAATGTTATTTTCAAATATGATTTTATTATCTATCACATCGATATCTCTCCCCGCAAAGGGGGTAAAAGTTGAAAAAAAATTAATAATTACCCTATCAGTATCTTATATCAGGGACGAAAGTTGTTTTCTACATGACTTCTTATAATTTGGACAAAAGGGAGCATTTGATTCTTTAGAAATTGCAAACTTAATAGGATAAGGCTTGCTATTATGGTCTTGGTGTTAATAGTGACCAATTCATGGCCAACTCAACCCGGTCAAATATGATGCCTTTCTATCCACTTGAAGTGCTATAAATAAATGTCAAAGATATATTACACTCGAAGAAGCTCAACAATGACCCTCTCTCCTTATTTATGCCATGATTTTACTGGCAAAATTAAAATCACATTATAACTTGTGAAAAGTAATAATATATGAAAAGTCCCATAATTTGTGGATGAGTAGTGAGAGTGGCATATTGACAAATTATAAGACTTTCAGATAATATTTTCTTTAGTTGGGACCTTAGTCTGATTTTCCAAGATATAAAAGCATCGAATACTATCAATAACGACATTATCACTGTGTTTGGCAACACGTTTTAGGGGTAAATAAGTCTTTATTACGCAAGCCGAGATAAAATTCCTCTCACATACTTACCTTGTATACCGTGAATCACAATTTATAAACACTTATTACCCAAAAATAAGCTATTCCACACCAAAACTATTTAACGTCAATGTGCCTGCTTGGTTCTTCATGTAGTATCTAGTGGCTACTATCATAAACAGAGAAAATAAAACAAATAATAAAAAAAAGAATACTTAATTAATTTTTCATTCGGCCAAAAAAAAAAAAAGAAAATAAAGGAAAAAGTAAAAGGTGAATACTTTATTAGTTCGTTTCTCTAGTCTGTCGGTTGCACCCATCTATAGAACATATACACCATACCTTTTCTGACGTACGGACCATAAATTTGGATTGAGCTGCCATATTCTTGATTTCCTGGCCACAAAATATTGAAAATACTCATTGCAAAATATTGCTATCTAACTTTCCTTTCGCTGACATGCTCATGTGCTTGAGGCTAAAATGAGGAGTGATCAACTTGTATATTTCCGTAAGATTTTAATTTTGTAATATTTATTTTAAAAGTGAAAGGTGCTGATCAATTGGAGTCCAATAAGAGACATGTAATATTACAACTGTTAAATTTTACGTATCAATTATAGTTGAGGATTGTTATTTTTTTTTAGCTCCTTGATTATGGAATACATACATACATGTATAGTCTAACATATTTTTCTTACTGCTTTTCCCCCCTCAATCTTGTTTTATTCTCTTTTCTAGATTTTTAAGGTCATACATTATTTGCATGTGTTTCTTGATTGAGTCTCAAAGGTCGTTAATATAGGTAATCAATCATCTTCATCAGTATTGTTGTTTTTTTTTTCCTTTTTCTTTCAGTCCCCCACACTTGATATGGATCATCATTGAGTACCTTACACTCCTTTGATTCTTAATGTAAAACTTGAGTAAATTAAAGATATTGGTTTAATTAGTTAATATGATGTTTTTTTTCTAAAACATCCTAATCATATTCCATAATTCGCTCCCTCCATCTTCTACTTGATTATTGTTGAAGGAATATCAATAAGGCTAATTTGAAAAAATCAATAAACATGTGAAATAAGTCTTACATTTAAGACCAGTATCAACTCTTCAATTAGATCCTATATTAAAGACTAGGGGAGTATAGATTAGGGGGGGAAAGCTAACCCTTAGTTTGGACATGTAGGAAAATAAGATTTTACTCTTCCGATCATTAATATAAGACATATTTAACCAATTTAATTAGATTAAGGAAGTTAGTTGAATTAATTAATATGACATGTAATTTCTAAAACACCATAGTCATCTTCGTTAATCACTCATTCCCTCTCCTCTTTAATTATTATTGAGGGAGCATCACTGGGGTAAATTAGGAAAAGAATAACACATATAAAAACTATATCTTATATTTATGATCAATATTAACTCCTCAAATATGTCTTATATGAAAGACCAGAAGAGTATTATTTTAAAAAGTTTTTTTAGCAATTCTCTCCTCCCTGTTTTTCTCCCTACCCAAATATAAAAAGTTGGTTATGTCCTTTAATTCATAAAAATATTTTTATAGCTTCCAATTCGCGACTCCAATGGCTTCTAATTCCATCTATGAATTTGACGCAAACTCAACTCCCAAGAACTTGCCCAAGTTTCAAATCATGCATGGACAGGGTAATCATCTTCGTCCAGGTTATCAATAATCAACAAGACTGACAGGACAATGCACATCAATGAAGACTGACGAAGAAGAGAGGAAGAGAAAAAGGAAGCAAGGAGAAACCAAATCTCTTTTTGTCATTTTAGGTGCGATTTTGAAAATGACATGCAAACTCTTTCTATGAACTCTCTACTATGAAAAAGAAGAAACATGAACCTTATGCTTTTGGGGAGTAAAATTATAACTCTACAAATGAAAGTCCTGTCTAGATGCTATCAGGAGTGAATCGATTCTAAGTTTCAGACTGATGTTTGAATTAACTTATTTTAAATGATTTTGTAATGTAAATATGTGAGAAGAATTTTACATGAAAATAATCATAAAATAATGGCATGTTGTCACAGTGATACAAACACCTCTCGGAAAGAAGATAGGCTCCGGGCTTGATTCGGCACAAGTATGATTATATGTTATTTTCTCAGTTATTCTGAGTGATGATGATAATGCTTCTCCTATGAAGTATTAGTTAACCATACATCAATATTATTGTTGAGTAGAATTGCGGAGTCCCAATAATACCGGGTTCACCATCTTTTGTGAAGCATGTGATGTGTCTAGCTCCCAGTGATTATATTTCATTGCTTTTTTAATTACGTCAAAGTTTTTTTTTTTATTACAATTACGTCAAAGTTATATAATGAAAAGAAAAAGTACTTTGCTTTTGGAAGGCATAACCTGCGTGTTACGTACAGGAAGACTTAGGTTCTGTTTTATTGCTGATATTTACCAGGTTCTGTGTGAACCGTTCAGATTTAATCTAGATCGTTTAAATATTTTATTTTTATTTGTTTTGATTGTCAATCATCAATTTTATTTTATTTTATTTTTCAATAATTGTGGTGTTAAAGAGATTGTTTTTAATTTGTGTTTCACCTCATTTAAAATGCAAGAAAATTATATATGTAGCGAAATGTTTAGACCGTCTAGATCAAAAATTAAAGCAGCACAAGGACACACTATCTTGACAAAAAGATATGTGAATATTGAAGTGGTTGGTCTATAAATAGTAAACAACCAAACGCACACATCCACATCAACAGCCGAAAATGGAAATAGCAATAGCTCCAGACAGTGAAGAAGAGAGTGAAGGATATAGCGACAGCTCAAAGCAGTGAAGAAGAGAGAGTGAGAGATCTATACGATGCAGCACAAAAAGGGTGTGTTTCAACTTTGAACAAACTACTCCAGCAAGACCCATTCATCTTGCACAAACTTAGTTCACAAACAAACTTCTTTGAAACTCCCTTACACATATCAGCTTTACTTGGCCACCTTGAATTTACCAAAACCCTTGTTGCTCACAAACCCAAACTCGCCCTCGAGCTGGACTCATCCCAACGCACACCTCTTCACTTGGCTTCTGCTGAAGGCCACATCGACATTGTGAAGGAGCTGTTACAAGCTTGTGGAGAGGCGTGCTTGGTTCGTGACCAAGAACAAAGAATCCCTCTGCACTATGCAGTTATAAGAGGTAGAAGAGACGTTATGTTGGAGTTGATCAGAGCAAAGCCAGAGTCCTTGATGTTCCGTGCCGAGAAAGGGAAAAATATTTTCCACTTGTGTGTGATGTACAACCACTTGGAGATCTTTAAAGATTTGGTGGCTTTGGATATTCATTATGACACCAAGAAGCTGCTCAGTGATGGAGACTCGGATGGCAACAACACCATTCTCCATTTGGCTATCATGTCAAAACAAGTTGAGGTACATTTTTCACTCAGTTGGATATAATATACCATTTGAATAGTATACATCTTTTTTCTGGTTCTGTTATTTATATAAACAAGCATAAGAAATAATAGTAATGGGTTTTGAATTTTAGTGATTCAGGTATGTGTTAGTTGATCCTTATATCAAAATGATGTTTGTTGAATTTTATTGATTTATGTATGTTAGGTTGGTCTTACTATAAAAATGATTTAAGTTGGTTTGATGACCTACCTCGACTTTGTATACCTCTAATTTAATTTAACGTACAACTAATTGACGTGGGATATAATATATTCTAATATTCCTTCTACTATTTTTTTTCAACATTTTCATTCATTTTTTAGTCCTACAAATCGAATGACTCTTGATACTATATTGAATTTCACTGATTTAGGCATGTATTAAATTTGTCATTGTATCAAAATCACTTAAGTCAATCTGGTAGGACTTACCTCAACTTTATATATCTTTAATTCAATGTTTCACTAATGGACAGGAGACTTGTAATATATTCTAATAATGAGCATATATATCTACTTGCTTATTGTTTAGACTGTGAGGTACCTCATTTCATTTCCAAGAATAAGATCAGAAGCATCGAGCTTGAAGAACGACATGGGTCATACTGCCGCCGACATTGTCGAGCGAATTCCACGGGACTCCAGGAGCCTCGAAATACAAGCAATACTAATGCAGCAGTGTGGCATCTATTTTGAGAATTTTGGGAAAGTCGCTGCAGCTAGAGAAGAAGGAGGACGACGACGACGAGGAGACAGACGATCATATTTGAATTTCTTGAGAAATGCTCTGCAATGGATGCGAAATTTGATTCACGCTGATGGTGACTGGGTAACACAAATGAGAGCAAATCTAAGTCTGGTGCCTACTATAGTCGCAACCATTACATTTCAAGCTGCAGTTAATCCTCCAGGAGGAGTCATTCAACAAAATATATTAGGTGATAACAAGAACATCACTTCCAGTACCAATCCCGAAACATGGCTCCACGAAGGACCGCTCGGTTGCTTGCTGTACAATGGTTCTGATCCGATTGATCCACTATGTCCCGGGGAAGCCATACTTGTTCATACGCTGCCATATGATTTCAACAAATTCATGATTTTCAATACCACATCTTTTGTTGGGTCTCTCATTCTTGCCTTCTTGCTTCTCAGTGGAATCCCTCTCAAAAGTAGATCTATGATGTGGGTGCTCAGTTTAGGCATGCTTTCAAACCTCTCATTCCTATTAAATGCCTATTTTGCAAGCATCGATCTTATCACTCCAAACGGTCACCGATATGACACACCCATACAGGTCATCACTTGGACTTTGAATGCTTTCTGTATGGTTCTTGCTGCCTACATTGTGGCGATGCGGCTAGTGGGACCCCATAAGACACGCAACACGAGTCGATAAGCTATGCAGGGATGGTCAAGGTCTCAATCAATTACTGTATCTTAGGAATTATGTTTTTCCATCAACTTTTCAGGGTTGATTAGCATTATGTTACTGTTAATTTTCTTGGTGTTTGAACTTAAATATTTAATTAATGAATGGCGTGTGGTTTATTACGTTTTCAGTACTAACATCCTCACCTTCAGCCGGCTCATCCTTGTTTGTATTTTACGCTTCAAGTTTTCAAGCTCGTCCTTCTTGCTCCGATAGAGAGTGTGTGTTTTTTATTCTGTATAATTTTGCCTCTAATTTGTTTCCTTGTACTTCTCATGGTCCTTAGTCTCACTCATTCCTTCATAATAAACAGGGGTAAAGTTAGAAAGTTATTACCGGTTTTCTCAATTGTTTTAGGTTTTTCTTAATTGTGGTGAAATATGCTGAAAATACCTTATAAATAGGAACAATGGAGCAACTAATATATGAAAAACCTTTTTATTCCCTTTTCAAAACCATGGAAATACACCTCTTGCTAATATGTCTGACTCGTAGACCAAATTTGAATGGAAGTTAATATTTACATTTATGAAAATTGATGAAAACTCCCGATTATCCAGTGTGATGCTCATATATTTTTTTTTTTTGTAATTATTAATGTGAAACTCTAGCTATGAATAATCCATATACCTTGAAAAGTGGAAGTTTTCGGACCCCATTCAAACTGGATTTCTTGGGGGCTAGCTGGGTCATTCCTCTAATTACAACTTTGCTTTATTATTTGGCTACTGAAGAAAAATATTTTCAAAAAAAAAAAAAGAGAATGAAAGAAAAATCAAGCCCCAAAATATTACGATGCCGTAGGGGCTAATATGAAAACAGAAAATAAAAAGAAAACGAAAAAGGTGAAAGCCTTATTTGGCCAGTCGCAAGTCATGTGCTTTACCTTTTTACTAGAAATGCAAACACTAGGCCCCTCATGTCATCACCTTTAGACTGTGCGGTCAGATAGAGGTTTTTTTTTTTTTTTTTTTTTTTTTTTTTTTTTGACCAGATACAGCAGAGGTTTAATTATGGAAAATGATTTTGGCAAATTATTTTTATTGCATTTCTTTTAACTCCACTGTCGGGTGAGCTGTGTTTGTCTTTTTTTTTTTTTTTTGGAGTTATCAAGGATGTCTGTAGGTTACTTTGTGGGAGGGACTAATCTCTTTCAAAACATGGTAAGTTGTTAGTTATTACTTCTTCATAAATAGTTGGCGTTATTAAATAAAGTTATGCGACAAATTTACTCTCAGAAGTTTTCACTTAGGAACGTTGAGTACATGAAAATTCTTTTTTTTTTCCCTTTTGGATTCAAGGTCATCCTAGAAGTTTCAAATCATAGCAATGTCACCACAACTGCTATCCATATTAATTTTAATTGTTAATTAACCAAATATGTTAAGCTAATAAGTCCAAATGTCATCCATATTATTTTTGTTTTGTTTTGAGGTAAGGTGCAAATTCGCTCCAAACTACTTAGAAACACTTGGTATCCAAAAGTTTTCAAATTATAGCAATATTGCCTCAGTCGTTATCTAAGCTATGTTTGACCATTAGTTAACCAAATATATTGATATGACGTATCCACATGTCAGCTGCTTCATTTTTATATAGGCCAATTTATAAATAAGGAGTTTTTGTAAAAAAAAAAAAAAATGCTTCCAGCATGAAGGATTGGAGAAAATTGAGGAGGTGGCGAAGCATGGTAGCTAGGATTATGGGTAGCATCTAGAGCTGGTAAAAAGGGTCAGCCCTTCACGGGTCTTTTTAGGCCCGGCTAAAGAAAAACAATCATATTTTGAGGCTCGGCCCATAAGCATAAGTGCCAGGGCCGGCCTTGGGCCGAAGTTATTTTAACAACTTTTACTCTCTCTTTTTTCAGTGTTTTAAAAAATTGCAACAATGCAAGTCCTAATTTAACACATAAATATTGTCAAAATTAGGGTGTAAATGGTATGCATCATGCAATAAACAAACATAGTCACTAAGTCATAATAAAAAATAAACTATTATCCACATGCCATATTACAAATAATTAATGAGAAGACTTAACAAAAGTAAAAATACTTCGCATTAATATATCTTGAAAACTGTAAGCAGTTAACAAAATAAAAAACATAAGATATAAACAAAACAATCACTAGAAAATAAGTCAAAAAATACAAAATTGGTAAGAATACTTATGACACAAGAAATATCTTTTATAAGTTTTTAATTTTTAGGATTCTTATTACAAGATATTATGAAACTTAATTCTAAAAAAGATAATAACAACTAAATATTTGCAACATCATTAATACAGTATAAAAAAAACAATAATATTATTATCATATGAATAATTTTTAAAAATAAAAAATATATACGGGCCTGAAAGGGCCAGCTCTTTTAGGCTCACTTTCACTTTTAAAGAAAAATCTTAAGTCCGGCCTTTGCATATTTAGGGTCAAACACAGGCCAGCCCGACGGGCTCAACTCGTTTTCGCAGATCTAGCAGCAGTGTTCTCAGCAATTCCCTGTGTCCTATATCCAATAATCAAATCTTTTTCTTTATACTCCAAAGACGCCAAGATAGGTAGATATCTCTTCGATTTTCTCTTTGCTACATAAGATGCTTTCAGCTCTTTAATTATCTCCAATCCTTTAGGTAAGATACATTTTATTACATTTTTCTTCTAAATTTTGTAAATCTGACTGATTGAACCATATTTTTATATGAATTTTCCATGATTAATTTGGGATTTTAATGTATTTTCTGGGACATTATTGCATTATTAAGCATTAATTTTGGTTAGGGACAATTGTTTTGAATGAATGGTAATTAGGGGTAAAATGGTCACAATTTATTATTTATTTTTATACAATTGTCCCTTGAACTTTTGATGCTACATTGTGCTTAATTTTGCATTGTAGATATTAAAGAAGAAATTGAGGGTTTTAGAGGTTCAAATTAATTATTTAGAGGGAATTGGGCTAATGTTGAAATTGGTAGCTGAAAGCCTGAAATAGAGGAAGCCCAAAGCCAAAATAAGGGTCATGTCAGATTTTTGAATGGGCTGGAAAATAAGCAAAGAAGGATGAAGCCCAGACCCAATACGTTCACTCCAGGCCCAATATAAAAAAACAGAAGTAAGATGGGCTGCTGAAGAAAAAAACAAATGGAGAGACAAGCCCAAAAAGGAAAAAAAAAGAAAAGAGACAGAAACGCAGCCTGCCGAGATGGGAAAAGAAAACAGAATCGAAAGGGAAGGAAAAGATTCAGACGAGAGGCAGGACCCGAGATGGAAGAGAAGCGGAGAGCGAGATGAGAACTTGAAGGGCGCCGCAAGCGGGAGCTGGGGGAGAGAGTTGGAGACGACGGAGCTTCTCAGACTAAAGAGCTTCATAGTCGTCGACCTTCCTCCTTCCATACACAGCGAGCTGAACTTGAGAGCATCAGTTTCAGATCAGCGGCGAGTTCACATTGAGAACCAGAGGGAGTTTCTTCGTTGGAGAAAGTCGAAGCTGAGGGTGGGGAGTGGAGCGCAGACTTGAGATTGAAACAGAGCAAGGAGCACCGATAGAGGGAGCTGGGACAGAGACGATGGAGATGAGAGACCGAACCAGAACTACCATGCCATTCAGCACTACCTTCATCCCACTTTCACCTTCGTTTCTCTTTGACCACCATCGCTGAAAGATTTTTGCAATTTCCGGCTACCCATTTTCCAGATTCCGGCGAAGAACCACCACCCTCTCCTCTGTCCTTCTTCCATCCAGATTCACCATCGTCTATCTGCTCTTCGACACATCACTATCCACTGCCTCTTCCATTCTCGTTTGGTCCTTCAATTTCCTATGGGTTCTGTGAGTTTTGAACATGCTGTCAGTCCTATTAGAGACATGAGCAGCTGATCTTCTTGTTTCTTGGTGCTGAGGAATTGTGGCTTGAGCAATTGTGCTTTAATAGGGGAGTTCTTTGATTCAATCTTATGCGTAGACTATATATTTGATTTCCTTGTTTAGGTCAATCATTTTGTGGTTTTAAGACTTGGATTGCTGTTATCTATCCATGTAGGTTGATCATTATAGTTCAACTGGATGATGTATTTTGATGTTCATTTTGATATATATCTTTTAATGTGCTTGATGAAATTATGCTTGCTATCATGTTATTGATTGGTAATCATAGTTGATTTTAGCTCTTGAATGGTTCGTTAGAACATTCAATTTGAGAAGAACAATTTGCATCACTCTAATTTTAATTGCACATTAAGTGGGTTTAACAATATCTCAAGAGGTAGTAATTAGCTATGTTTGTAGGAGCTACTATTAATTGAGAATATTGGACTCAAATATTATCTTCGGGTTGTTCTTGAGACTTAATGAAATTTGAACTTCTATGATTTGCTTAGCAAGGATTGTCACTTTCTTCATCACTAAGATTCATATTATCATATTATCCCTTTTTAATCCAAATCATTTCTTTATTATTTTCCAAAATACAAAAAAATTAGGAATAGTTTTATTTTCATAAATTTTAATTTCTAGAAAAACCAATTTCAGAAATCCCTTTTCTATCATGTTTATAACACTTAGATTTTCCTAGGGTAGTCAAAATAAATGGCTCATTGATAAGAGAACGATAGTTGTTTGCACTATATTGCATTTAATTTGTGGTAATTTATGATTTGACCCTGAGGCGGATAAGGTTGTGTCAAATCAATGGCGCCGTTGCCTGGGAATCAATTTTGACTCCTTTGGTTTACTAAGTATCAATTGGTTTAGATTGATCGGGGTTTGGTTGTGAGTCTATTACGTTTTCTTTCATTTTTTTTTCTTCATAGGTTTTTAACAATTTTTCATAGTTTTTCTAGGTTTGTAGAGTGTCTTGCATTAAAATTTTTGAGAAAACCAACCAAATATCTTGATTTTCTTTGCTTTTGCATTTGCATTTTTGCATTTCTCACTTGAATTTACTTACTTTGTGCTTGGTTGCTGCATAATGGTTTCATTGCATTTGGATTGCTTGTTGATACCTTGTTTTTGGTGCCATTTGGTGCATGATTCTAATCTTCAAGTCACAATTTTGGTGTATACCTTTTCCATTTGGGTTGTGAGCATTCATACTTGTCGATACACATCATACAAACTCACATACACTTGCACTCCTCCCACTTCATACCTTTTTGCTTGAGCTTGTGTGCAAGATAATTTTAACATTTCATGGATCCATTGCTTGCTTGCTAGCTTTGTATGTCCGACCAACTTGAGAGAGCATTTGATCATTCTTCTAATCTTGAATTTGTCATTGACTTAAGTGACTGTGTTTCTCAAGGTACAACTATGGCAGGAATTGGTCCAAATCCACCTCCAAGGAGAACTATAAGGGATGTGACAAGATCAGATGTCACTTATGATCCTTTCAACATTGCATGCCCTAACCTTGAGGTTAATTTTGAGCTTAAGGGTCCTTTGCTTGCTGCACTACCTCATTTTCATGGACTTGACAAGGAAGACCATTACAATCATCTCAATGCACTACACTTGGCTTGCTCGAACATGAAGCCTATTGGTGCTCGCCTTGAAGATGTGCAATTGAAAGTGTTCTATTTCACTTTGGAAGGAAAGGCGAAAAAGTGGTACATGATGCTTCCTACGCATGCTAATGATGCCCTTCATTCATGGGCTAACTTGAAGAAAGCATTCTTGGACAAATACTTTCCCGATGCTAGGATTGCTGAGCTTAAGAAGAAGATCTACTCTTTCAAGCAAGATCCATTGGAATCCTTTTATGAGTATTGGATTCGCTTTCAAGAGCTTTTGGCCAAGTGTCCACATCATCAAATTAGTGATGAATAGTTGATCCAGTACTTTCATGATGGTCTTCTACCTAATGAGAAGGGAATTCTTGATGCTTCAGCTAGGGGTTCTTTAGAAGATTGTACTGTTGAGGAAGCGTGGGCTCAAATTAAAAGAAGAGCTCGAAATACTCAACAATACAATGTGCGAGAGATTAGAGGAGTCTGTGATATAGGATCCAACCAAAGGATGCTTTCACTTGAGTCAAAGATGGATACAGTCACCTCAAAACTTTCTCTCATCACATCTGAGCTTCATCATTTGAGTATCCACCAAGCACCTTTTTCTCCTACTTCAAAAGCTCTTGTTGCACCTAGTTGTGAATCTTGTGGTTCAGTTATGCACATTTCAAGTATATGCCCTAATCTTCATGAGGAAGTCAATGCTATGTACCAAGGAAGGCCTAATCAACAAAGATGGGACTCTAACACTACTACCTACAATGAACAAAGAAGACATAACCTTACTTTCGGTTGGAGGAATCAAGAAGGATCATCTCATCAAGTCCAACCATATGGGTCAAACCGAGGGCAAATGGTGTCACTTCAAGAGTCTAAAGGTGATGAGAATAATCAATTGTTGAAGAGCATAGCAGCTCGACTTACTAGAATTGACAACTGGATAATGGAAGAAAAAGCTTTGAATGAGAGTCAATTCTCTTCTATTGGCTTAACTCTACAAAAGCTCGAAAGTGATAGAGCAAGTGATAGAACTCAACTGTCTCATGTATTCAAAAAGTTAGAAGAGTTGGAGTTGAAGAATGACACTGTGTAATCCCACTTAACTCAACTCTCAAATTCCTTGAATGATGTGCATGCTAAGACTAGTGGTTCCATTCCTTCAAACACGGTCATCAATCCCAAGTCCCTGAATGCTATTGAGTTGAGGAGTGGCAAGAAGGTCCACTTCCCTAAAGAGATTGACAATGAGGTGGATGAGGAGATAGAAGTTGAAAGTTCACCCTTGAGCCCAATGAAGCTTTCTGATTCTGAGAGCTATAAAGAGAAGGCTATTCTTGACAAGAAGAAAGACAAAGTGGTTGAGCAACCTCAAGTGGAACAATAACTACTTCTGAGAGAGGTTGGCTCCAAGGAAAGAAGCACTTTTGAGGAAGGCGAGTCAAGTAAGCAAGGCACCTTAGCCAATGCTAATGGTAAGGAGGTGAAAATTTCTCAACTCCCTTTCCCTAAAGCTTACTTTCAAGGCAAGAAAATGCATGAGGAACAAACTGAAAAAGAAATGTATGATTTGTTTAGTAAGTTGCATATCAATGTTCCTTTCTTTCAATTGGTTAAGTCTATGCCTAGCTATTGCAAATTCTTGAAAGAGCTTTGTACTAACAAGAGGAAGTTTAGGCCTAATGAGAGAGTTCAAGTTAGCTCTAATGTGTCTGCCCTATTCAAACCCCAAATCCCTGTTAAGTGCAAGGATCCCGGCCCATTCATTATACCTTGTACCATAGGTAATGTGCATGTAGCTCAAGCCTTGTTAGACTTAGGTGCAGCCATTAATGTCATGCCTAGTGCCATTTTTAAGTCTCTTGGTGTCAAGGAGCTTAAAAGGACTAGTGTGGTTCTCCAACTAGCTGATAGGACCACTAGGAACCACAAGGTGTCATTGAGGATTTACTTGTCAAAGTTAAGGATTTGGTTTTCCCCGCTGACTTCTATATGTTAGACATGTCTCAAGAGTCTAGTGAATCCACCCTTATCTTAGGGAGACCCTTCATGAGAACCGCTAGTACCTTGATAGACATGAGAGATGGGTCAATCACTATGGAAGTGGGTAACCATAAGCTTAGTTTCAACATGTATGAAGCCATGAAGCACCCTTTTGAAGATTACTCTTTATTAGGTGTGAATTCAATTGACTTAGTACTTGATGATGTGGTTAATGAATATGAGCTTGACTTACACACTGATGATTGTGATCTTAACTGTGGTATTGCATTGGCTTCATGTGATGAACAATTCTCTTCTCCTTCTGTTGATGATTTTGATTCACGTGGGACTTAGATTTCCAACCTTGACTCATCGATGGTTGATTGTTGGTTATCCTCCCTCAATGACTTTTCACTTACTTCTCTTAGTTCATTGGAGCTTAATTCTTCTATTAACACATGCTTGAGTGATGATGCTTATGAGGAAGGTGCTTTTGTTAATGTTTCAGGTCACAAACTAGTAGAGGAAGCTGAGTTCGAGGTCGGTAGCCAAGACTTGGATGATTTGATCTCTAAGGGGATAGCCCTCACACCGACCAAGACATCCTCTTATATGACTCACTTTGGGCCTCACCATGTGGTTAAAGGGCCACTTCCTAACTCATCACTTAATCCTAGAACTAAGATTACTCCTCATATCGTACGATTTTTGAATGAGCTAATCACTCTTTGTGAAGTAGGTATGAAGGAAGATACTTTCCCCAAGTCTTTTGCTGCTGTAGACAAACCAAATGTTGGTTCAACACTTGGGAAGACCAATGCACAAGTGGTGGAATCAAAGGAGCTTAGCACAAGTCATGCATTGCCTTCGTCTACAAAGGGAAATATCTCTACTACTCTAGATCTTCCTAGACTAATTCCCTCTATTGTTCAACCTCCTGATTTAGAGCTTAAGCCTCTCCCCTCTCATTTGAAATATGCTTTTCTTGCGTCTGATAAGAAATTGCCTGTGATTATCTCAAATTCTTTGTCTGTGAGTGAGGAGGAGAGGTTGCTTGATGTTTTGTCTAGGAATAGGAAAGCTCTAAATTGGACTTTGGCTGACATTCCTGGGATTAGTCCGACTATTTGTACCCATAGGATCCTCTTGCATGAGGATTCCAAACCCCTTAGGTAGCCCCAAAGGCGACTCAACCCCTTGATCTTTAAATATTTATTAACATAAATTAAAAAATTTGAATACGAGATGTACGGCAAGAAATCACATAATTTTTAAAACTGGTATATTTTTTATGTTTAGCATTGCAATCACATAATGTGGTGCGTATTAATTATCAAACGCAGGGGGAGAGAAACCTCTTGACAACAAGATCGGAGAGACTTTTCCAATCTTCATTTCTAGTGATTAATCATTTGTCTAATAGTCAAGAGAATGCTTAGAGCTTCCAAACGTTTAATAAATTGATTTCTTTTCTATCCACTTGCTGGAGGGATTGGAACTACATGACATACAGTCAGTAGCTTATCAATGGTAGTAGGATGTTGAGGGAACCCGCTTGAGTCTGCTTTAATTTCTGTTTTTTAGCTTGTGTGGCTTATTTACAGCTCATCAATTTAGAATCCAGCTAGATAAGTCAACTGTGCATTTAATTTAGGTTTAAGGAGCAATTTACCAATAAAGTTTTAAGCAAGGAACGCCTGGCACAATTATGTTTTAAAGGGGGAAAAATACATATAAGGAATTAAAAATGGAGCATCTAGCACAAAACCTTTAAATTTGACCTAACGCGTTAAATTACAAGAGAAGAAAAGTCCTAACGGCGTTAGGTCAAATTTAACGGTTTTGTGCTGGATGCTCCACTTTTAATTCTTTATGTGTATTTTTGCCCCCTTTAAAACATAATTATGCCGTGCTTTTTTTTTTAAAGAGTCCAAAATTTAAATTATTTTGGTTTTTTTTTTTTTTATAAAAGTCCAACAAGAGTTATTTAATCATTTAATGAGATTTTTTTTACCTCTCATTAATTATATGTATTACATTAGTTAAAATGTTAGTGATATTTATATTCACTCTATTTATCTCTCTTACTTGCCTCTCATAAATAAGGGCACATTAATACTTGGGAAAAAAGTTCATTTTAGACATACTTATTATTTTTAATTAATTTTAACTGCTTTCTTAAATAGCATAATTTGATTATTGAGCTCTTATAAATAAGACCCAGGGAGTATGAAATAACATCAAAGTTAATTATCTTGAACTAACTTGGAAGTTTCTCTGAGTCTAACAGTCTGAAACATCTTGGAAGAGACGGAGATGGAGAATATGAGACCATGAGAATTCTTTACATCTGAGTTGAATTGGAAATTTCTCTGAACTTGCATTACTCGCCAATTACATATATGAAGTCTAGCTATATTTTTTGACAGAAGCAAGAAAGCCTTTTGGAAATCAAATTCTTCTCCATAGTTAGTCAAGAGTCAAGATGCAGCGATAGCTCCTTATGTCACACTACAAAAAAACAGCAAATTACCCACGGAATTCCGTCTCTGAAATCAAATTACCCACGGATTAGGGACGGAAACGGAATTACCGACGGATCACCGACGGAATTTTTTCCGTCTCTAAAAAATCCGTGACAAATTGATTTACCGACGGAATTTTTATTCCGTCGGAAATTACAGACGGAAATTACCCACGGAAAAAATTCCGTCGGCAATTACCCACGGAAAAAATTCCGTCGGTGATTACCCACGGAAAAAATTCCGTCGGTGATTACCCACGGAATTTTTCCGTGGGTAATCCGTCGGTAATTTAATATTATTTTTTTTTAAAAAAATTCCACGTGGCGACCTTAAAAGAGGCCACGTGGACATCACCGAAAGCCCCCCACCGCCCGCCCCCGCATCCGGCCCCAACAGCCCCTGAGCAAGGGCCACGTGTCTCTGTGAGATAATTGTTGCATTTTGTGACGAAGGTGGGATTTGAACCTTGGACCTTTTGGTATGTGTTTTGATGCCTTTGCCAGTTGAGCTGCTTTAACCTTGCATTATTTATTCACGTAATAATATATATAATGTAATAATTTAAAAACAAATATAATATTAAGATAAATATATATATTTATATATAATTATATTTTTCATTTTTTATAATATAAAATTTTTTAATTTCTAATTTCGTTTAAATATTTAATATTAATATAAATATATACAAAATTACATATATACTTATAAATAATTATATATTTCGTTTTTTATAATATAAATATAAATTTTTTAATTTCTTATTTCATTTAAATATTTAATATTAATATAAATATATATAATATTAAATATATATTTATATATAATTATATATTTTGTTTTTATGATATAAATTTTAAAATATTTAATTTTTTTATTTCATTTAAAATTTTTATTATTAATATTATATATATTTAATATATTATATTAAATATTAATTTTATAATATTTAAATTTTTATTTGTTATAGATTATTTTTATTTTTATTATTTTATATAAATTATTAAAAGATGATAAAAAAATTATTAGTTTTACCGACGGATTACCCACGGAATTCCGTCAGTAATTTCTCATTCAAATTACCCACGGAATTCCGTGGGTAAGGCGTGAGTAATTACCGACGGAAAAAATTTCGTGGGTAAAAGTCCAATTTACCGACGGAATTTTGATTCCGTGGGTAATTACCGACGGAAATTACCCACGGAAAATTTTCCGTCGGTAATTACCCATGGAAAATTTTTCCGTCGGTCATTAGAGACGGATTACCCACGGAATTCCGTGGGTAATTTCTCATTCAAATTACCCACGGAATTCTGTGGGTAAAGCGTGGGTAATTACCGACGGAAAAAATTCCGTGGGTAATCCGTCGGTAATTACCCACAGAATTTTTTTCCGTCGGTAATTTTTCCGACGGAAAATCCGTCGGTAAATCGTAGGAAATTACCAACGGAAATAATTCCGTGGGTAATTCCGTTGGTAATAACATGTTTTTTTGTAGCGTCACAATTTCGGTTTGTTCAAGGTAAGGTGCTGCCTCACTATGAAGTAATTTGCTCTGTCACCTCTAGAAGGTCGCGGTATTTTTTCTTAAGAAAATGAAGGTTTTGCTGTATGATAATAAAATAAAATGGAAGCAAAGAAGCTTTTTTTTTTTTTTTTTTCTTGTCATTTTGATTTGAAACACCTGATATGTTCTCAAGACACCATTTTTTTTTGCATGACCTGATGTTAAATTTATAGCTTCCATTATATTGTCGTCTAAGGTTTTCGCACTGTTCTCCTTGCCTGTTTGCCGTGGCCTCGTTTAACGTTTTGCCTGGTTGGTTTGAATGGCTGTTCAGATTTCATTTTTGATATTGTTTGCTGTGTTTTCTTTTTCAAATAACTAAAAGAAGTATTTGAATTATATTTTAAGGCTCACATGCATTATGGCTCCATGAATACTTGCATAAGTATATACTCCTTCTTGTCTTTAATATAAGTCATATTTACCCAATTTGATTAGATTAAAAAAGTTAGTTAAGTTAATTAATATGACATGTATTTTCTAAAACACCCTAACCATCTTTTTTAATTCCCTCATTCCCTCTCTTACTTGATTGTTGTTGAGGGAGCATTATAGGGAACATAACTTAAATTTTTTAATCCCATATTTTTTAACATATAAATATTTTATTTTAATTTTCAGGGCTATTACATTTTCATGATGTGATTGTGATGTTATCGTCTAAGTCATGTTATTGATGTAAAACAAGCTAGCTAGTATTCGCTCTTGATTATTTTGACCAACTCTGTTTGAAACATCTCGGAAGTTTCTCTAAACTTGTATTATTAGTTACACGACCAAACCATATATACATACATACATACATACATACATACATACATACATATATATATATATATATATATATATATATATAAGGCTGGTGGCTGGTCTCTATCTGGAAATAAATTACATAAAAAATGAATTAAAAAATAAATAACACCAATATGCCTTTAGTTAATTGTTTAATTTTTAGTTAACATAAATAAAATTCTAAAGCGAATTAAGATGCCCTTCCAGTTGTTGTCATTCGGTTATATACAAGCAAGACTTGTAATTTTGCGCGCCAATTTGTTTCATAATCAAAACTATATTTCTAATGAAACTTAATAGAGACCTACGAACCTTAATAGAGACCTATAATGCGTAGATTTTAGTTTGGTTCAACCTTATGAGCATTCTCTCCACTTTTCACTTAATAATTAATTCTTTGTGAATTATTCATTTAATTTCAACTTCTTTTATGAACTTTCCAACCAAATCCTTTGGAACCCATCTTTCGAGTGGAATTGGAGCTTGTTGCAAAATTACCCGAACTAGCACAAAGTTAATTATCACCTATCATCCCTGTCTCATTACTTGTTTTTGACTGACAGAACAAAGAAATAGATTTTACCCCCTCTGATCCTAAATAATTCAAGTTAGTTGTTTATTAAAAGTATAAGGTTTTTTTTTTCTCAAAAATTTTTATTTTAATTATTTGCGTTGAAAACTACCCATCAATAAAACCTCCTTTAACTAACTGAGCAGATAATAAAAATAGTTCAGGAAAATTTATAAATTCCAGATACAAAATAGGTTGATATCTTAAATTTAAGATTAAACTTTAAAGCAATCAAACACAGCAATTAACTTCTACATTTAGAGGGAAGTGATTAATTTGCCGCCCATCCAATTAAGAATGAAAGTGAACAAGCGCTTCAAGTCCTTACACCAAGAGCATCTCAAAAGGGAGAAGAGTAGTCAAGCTAGGACTTGTAACAATAAGATGAATAAAATTCAACACAACACCATATAAGCCAATAAAATTCAGCACATGACACCGACATCCAAATTCTGATCAGACGGTTTTATCACGAAAGGAAAAATGTGACCTGATCAGATTCACGCACCTAGAAAAGGTCTTCCAAAACAAATAATTTACGGCTTGCCGAACACAGAAGTTGACTTCATATTCAGTGAAAATACTGGGAAGAATATTTCGTTCAGGGGCACGAGACAGCCATTATAAATTGGAACACAAGTTATCCCAGACTTGCATCACGCGTTAGCAAAACAAATTAACCTCATATATTAGTCTTCACTTGAAGCATAACGATGAAGCAAATGAGTCATTCTTCTCTGCAGGAGACGGAGCTGATGAACATAGGGACTGCTCATCATCATGAAGAAGATAAAATGAGAGTTCTCTATGAAGCTTCATATAAAGGCTGTGTTTCAACTTTGAATTCATTGCTTCAGGAAGACTTAGGACTGTTGCAGAAAATTAGCTCACAAACTATCTTCATAGAAACTCCCTTGCACATATCAGCTTCCCATGGCCACCTTGAATTCACAGAAACCCTCCTATCTCACAAACCAGAACTTACACTTGAGCGAAACAATTTACGAAGCACACCTCTCCACTTAGCTTCTGCTGAAGGCCACATCGACATTGTTAAGAAGTTGGTGGAAGCTCGTGAGGAGGCGTGCGTGGTTCGTGACCAAGAAGGCAGTATTCCCTTGCACTATGCAGTTATCAGAGGCAGAAGAGACGTTGTGTTGGAGCTTATTAGAACAAAGCCAGAGTCTTTGAAGATCCTTGATGACATGGAGAAAACTATTTTCCACTTATGTGTGATGTACAACCAGTTGGAGATCTTGAAAGACTTGGTAAAATTGGATATTCAAGGCACCCAAGAGGTCCTAATTGAGGGAGACTTGGATTGCAAGAACACCGTTCTCCATTTGGCTATCATGTTGAAGCAAGTTGAGGTATTTTCTACTTAATTACTTTTAACAAACTCTTGAACATTTGTGTTTCAATCTTTTTCTGGTTCTCTTCTAAGTCACAGGCATATAACAAATTAAATTTGCTTGTTCGTTGTTGTTTAGACTGTGAGTTACCTCATTTCAATTCCAAAAATAAGATCAGAGGCACTGAACCTGAAGAATGGCGTGGGTTATACTGTCCTTGATATTGTTCACGGAATTCCCAAGGACTCCAAGAGCCTTGAAATACAAGTCATATTGATGGAGTCTGGAATCAATTGTGGAAGGAAAGAAAGGATTGATGTTGCGAGCAAAGAAGGGAGATGTGGGAAGAAGAAGAAGTGGTCATGGAGAAATGTTTTCCAAAGTATGGACCAAGGGCTTATGTATAATGGTGATTGGTTAGAAGACATGAGGGGAAATTTAAGTCTGGTGGCTACTGTCATCTCAACCATAAGCTTCCAAGCTGCAATTAACCCTCCAGGAAGCGTCATCCAACAAGGTATAAGACCAATTGATCCCAATTTTAACCTCACTTCTAGTTCCAACACTTCTCTTTATAAAGGACCTCTCGGCTGCTTTTTGGGAGCATGTCCGGGGGAAGCCATGCTTGCTCATCGTGATCCATACAGATTTAGCCAGTTCATATTCTACAATACCATATCTTTTATTGCATCTCTCTATGTTGCGCTCTTGCTTGTGAGTGGAGTTCCTCTCAAACATAGATTTGTGATGTGGATGCTATCTATAGGCATGGTTATAACTCTCACCTGCCTTCTAACTGCTTATTTTGTTGGCATCGGCCTTATCACCCCATACCCGATTTATAATGATAAAAGGGTGTTGACAGCCGCTATGATTTTTACTGGTTTGATTGCACTGGTGGATACATACATCGCAGTGAAATTTGTAATATGGGTAGTGAAGAAATTGAAGGAAAAGCTAACTAAGCATCGCAAGTCATCAAGTGACCACATTGCTAATGCTTGATATGATCTCTCAATCAATCAAGATTACCGTTAATTTTCTTTGTGCATGTAAGCTTATATGCACTTAAATATTTAATGAATGGCTTGTGTTTTACATGTTTTCACTACTGTCTTCCTCATCTTCACTCATCTCATCCTCATCACAAATTTGTATATCAGGCTTCAAGTTTTGAAGGACGTCATACTTGCTTTAGAATGGGAAGCCTTCTCTTCTCCATGAAAATATCTTCATTTCATTGAAATGTATAAACCACGTCTAAAAGCTTTTCCGGAATAAGGTGAGGTGGGATCAAAAATCACCTTCACCACCTTGGCCGCGATTTAAAAAAAAATTATTGACCCCCAAAAAAGCCACCGGCAGCCGAAAGGTGCCTACCGACCAGCCAGCTCGGTGCTCTAGCGGCCGGGCGGCCGTAGTGCTTCGATGAGGGTGGCTTTTTTATTTTTTTCCCCAAAAGAAAATTGTGGGGCAATTTAGTAAACAAAACCAACACTTTAAAGTTACAGATTCTTAGCCTCTCACCTCTTTGTTTTTTTGCATGTTCAAGTGACCTTTTAGAGCTATAAGAATTCATTTGTTATTTATTGGGGATTTTCCCTAAATATATTTATGCCAATGATTTAGTATTCATATTATTCATACTGGGTTTAGCAACCTTTTCAAGCAGGTGATTGTGTCGGGCAATAATTGTATTCGATCGCATTTTTTTTTTCAAGTTAAATTGCCAATGATAAAAAAAGAAACTACGAATAGGACTTTATAATTAGATTAATTATACATAAAAACCTTGAATTTCTGAAGTTATGTTTTAAAAATTCAGTCGTTAATATTTTAAGAAAATGAGTCATAATCATAATTCCCCTTGAAATTAACCGTTGAATTTGAAAGTGAAATTAACTTATAATTTTTTTATAACTTGTTTTTGGGAAATCACTCTAAAGGCTTGTTTGGTATGAGGGGGGAGGCAATGTGGGCGGAGAGAAAGATTTTTTGAGCCGGATTTAACAAAATTTAGAGTAGTGGGGTCATAATATTTTAATTAATATAAGTTGTAAAATAAAAGAGTAAGAAAAATTAAATAAGATGCAGTCAAAGCTAAGGAGTTAACTTATACACTTTATTGTGTGATAATGTCAATAAGATTTGGTCGCTTAATATATAGTCACCTTAATTTCGGGATGTTATGGGATCAAATCCCACCTTCACCACTTACCCAAAACATCCCTCTCGTCGCCAGCCAACTCGCCATCCCTCTCGTCGCCAGCCAACTCGCCGGTGGAACTTTGGTGAGTGGTTGGGAAATTTTTTATTTTTAAATAAGAGGCATTTTTGTCTATTTTTCTTTCTTAAATTTCAAAATCTCATGTTGGGATGCTCAATATTTATAGGAATTCAAGTGCCCTTTATGAAATTTAGCAATTTCTAGGTTCTTTATGCGTCATTTTTCCTTCTTTTATCTCCCTTCACTCTCTAGCCGTCACTCACTGTACCCCTCCATCACGTAACACGGCTTTCCTTCTTTCTTTTCTCTTTTCTTTATTTCTTCACTTCTCTTATTCTTACTCGCTCTCGCAAGTCACATCATCATCTTTCAAAGCACAGCAATGAAGAGTGACGAAGAAGAGGAAGAGAGGTGGGAGGCAAGGAGATAGTATATGAAATCTCCTTTATGTCATTTAGGTATAATTATGGAAACGGCCGGCATGAAAATTCCCTTTAAGAGCTCTCTACTTTTAAAAAGAAGACAAATATGAAACCCTAATCTTTGGAAAGAGGAAACATGAAATGCTTTTGGCGAATATAATAACTCTTCAAGTTACGTTGCCTGTCTAGATGCTACTCTTTACAAATTTTAGGCTTAACCCAACCACATAGATAGCCACTTTGAAGTTAGGATTCATATTCAGAATTCAGACTGCCTATTGAAGTAAATATATATACTGATAATTGCCTTTACGCTCAGCTGGCAAAAAAAAAAAAAAAAAGAAAAAAAAGAAAAAAAAAAAGCCTTTACGCAATTTAATTATGTACGGAAGAATAATTGGAGGTTTTTAAAGCTACTATTCTACTTAACCTAAAGATTAATTATAATTTTAAAAGTAGATCCTCCGCTTATATATGACTACACGTTCTACTTCTTTATTACACCTTTTTCTCGAAGCAAAATAAAAAGAAAAGGCTGCAATAAAATATTATTTTAACCCAAAATTAAATTACCACAAAGCATCTTTTTTGCATGAGTGAGATGAAAATATAATTAATAAACATACCTTGTCAACAAAGGCATCGCATATCTAACATTTTAATTATATGAACTTCTGAAAGTTTTGATCAGATCACAGATACATTCTTTCATTACTGCATTAACATATACTTTTCTCTGTTTTTTCTGAAATATTTCATTGATAAAAATAGTTTAAATTTTATTTTTTTCCAAATTAAATACGTCACGAACAAATTAAGGAATAATTAAAAATGACAGCAGTCAATTGCATCAAGACGCTGATTAAGTGCATATTAACTTATTAAAAAAGCTGTAATTGAGCGCTGGGTATTTTAAATCAGGAGGGTTAAGTTTAAGTCCTTATCCACACTTTACCTCTTCATTTTCACCTAAACTAACCCTAATGATAATGCATAAGTGGTTCTATAAAATTTTCGTTTGCTTTTTAGGAAAATACTCTAACCACTCATCTATTTTGCCTTAATTACTCAGATCTTTCCTCTATTTTGAAAATATACACTTAAGTCCAAATCGTTAACTCTATTGAGAATATTCTAAAAAGATTCTAAAAAAATATTTTTAAATTAAAATTTATTTACTAACTTACCCTAAATATCACAAACTTGTAAATATCACAAACTTACCCTAAATTAAATTTATTTCTTAAAAAATATTTTTAATTGACAACTTGTAAATATCACAAACTTTAAAAAATTCATGTAATTTTTTTAAATGTTGAAAAAAGTAGAAGTTATAAATTTAAATGACTTATAAAATCTCTCTCTCTCTCTTTTTTTTTCTTGCCAACAATACACACACATATGTAACGATATTTGATAGAAAAAATGTGTTTGATATATATTTTTAGTCATTTAAAAAACTAAAATTAAATAAATTTTAATAAATATGCTGAAAAATTTAAATTATGAATTTTATAATCTTAGAATTAATAATTTTTTAACATATTAGAAAGTTAAAAAGTCTATTAGAATTAAATTTTGGTGGTATAAGTTTTTTATATGTTTAAATAATTATAATGTTAAAGAGGGGCATTTGATAAAATAAAAGTCTAAAAGTCAAACTTAACAGTCAACTAACGATTTTGATAGACGGAAATAGAATATCAAAATATAAGGGAGCTTTGTGTAACATACATTTTAATTTTAAGGGGGGTCTATATGAGTTTTCAAAATAAAAGGGAGGTCTATGTAATTAAGAGAAAAAAAAAGGGGTTGTTAAAATATTTTACTCTTTACTTTTATACTAAAAAGAAAGAAAGAGTCCTCCCTTGGAAAAATTACAAGTTAACAATATAGACAATTTAGGTCCCGTTTATTCAACACTAAAAAAAGTGATTTTTTATATTGTTTATGATGATGAAATATGAAGACAAATATGAAGAATAACCTAATCCCGATGTCCTTGACGAATCTACAGTACACCACCCTACTTATCAAGTACCTCTCAAATGAAAACACGTTTGTTATGAGTATAAATTCAAATGGGAAGCCTACCAGTTTATTGGGTTGGAGAGTCCTAATGTGAGACTCATAACCAATCTCCCACAAGTATTAACCTTAAGGGCTTTTTTGGCATGAGGGATTTGGAGAGGGGAGGAGAAATTTTTATGAGCTGAATTCGAAAAAAAATTGAGACATGTGGTTATAAAATTGTAATAAAGAGAAGATGTAAGATAAAATAGTAAGGGCCTGTTTGGTATGAGGGATTTGGAGATGAAGAAAATTTTTGAGTTAATTTTTAAAAAATTTGAGAAGTGGGGATATAAAATTTTAATAAAGAGAAAATGTAAGATAAAAAAGAAAGTAAAATCAATTAAAAACTTTTAACTTCACTTCTCTTATTTATTGAAATCCAACTCAAAACAATTATGCCTCCGCTCACTTTCCTTTCCTCTCCTCATACCAAACAAGCCCTAAGAGAAATTAATTAAAATTTGCTTACTCCACTTTTTGATTTTTTTTTTTTTTTTTTAAAATCTTGAACTCAATTCTTCTGCAAGACCCATTGATCTTGCACAGACTTAGCTCGCAAACAACCTTCTTCGAAACTCCCTTACACATATCAGCTTTACTAGGCCACCTTGAATTTACCAAAATCCTTCTTGCTCACAAACCCCAACTTGCCCTTGAGTTGGACTCATCCCAACGGTACCTCTTCACTTGGCTTCTGCAGAAGGTCACATGGACATTGTGAAGGAATTGTTGCAAGCTAGCGAAGAGTTATGCTTGGTTCATGACCAAGAACAAGGAATCCCTCTACACTATGCAGTTATAAGAGGCAGAAGAGATGTTGTGTTGGAGCTTATTAGAGCAAAGCCAGAGTCTTTGAGGTTCCATGATGACAAAGGGAAATGTATTTTCCACTTGTGTGTGATGTACAACGACTTGGAGATCTTTAAAGATTTGGCGGCTTTGGACACTCCTGACACCAATGACCTGATCATTGAGGGAGACTCGGACGGCGGCAACACCATTCTCCATTTGGCTATCATGTCAAAACAAGTTGAGGTATTTTTCTACTTGTTATTTTTATAAGAGACATAAGTCCTTCCCGCATTATAGATTGAGATCCAGCTATATATAGACTCGAGCCAGTATTGTTTCAAATGTTATAAAGAAAAAATTAACAATTGCAGGTAATTAAGACCGACAACTTCTCTGATGTAGCTGTGATCCTAACTCCAGTATTTAATATAAGACGTAGTCAGTTTTTCTTTTTTTTAGAGATTAAAGAAGTTAAAATAAATTATTTTAAAGTATTTATATATATTGTTTTTCTCCAAACTAATTTACTTGACTTATAAACTGATATATAATCTAATGATACACAACATATGATACGATTAAGTAGTTTATTTATCTTTCTTAGTCCTTAAAAAAAAGTCAATTTCTATAATTAGTTTTGTTAAAGATAGCATCTCATTTGAATAGTGTTATATCTTTTTCTGGTTCTGTTATATATATACAAACTTAAGAAATAATAGTAATTCATATATATATATGTGTGTGCTTTGTTGATTGTTTAGACAGTGAGGTACCAACATCTGTATATATATATAAGATAGGATCAGAAGCAACGAACTTGAAGAACGACATGGGTCATAGTGCTGCCGATACTGTTAAGCGAATTCCACGGGACTCCAAGAGCCTTGAAATCCAAGCGATATTGATGGAGTCCTGTGGAATCAATTTTGAGAATTCTGGGAATGTTGCTGCTGCAGCTAGAGAAGAAGCTGAAGACAGATCTTTGACAAAGGTTTGGCAAAGGATGCCAAAGTTGTTCTCTGCTGACAGTAATAAAGGATGCAGCAGGTGCGCATAAGGGAAGTGCACATTAGGCACCCTGATCCCATAAATTAAACAGTTTCAATATCAGCTATACGAAAGAAATAAATCACAACACTTTTTAGAACCGGTATATGTTTGTATGTTCAAATAGTTTATAATTTGAGGTATGTATTGATGGGGCTAATTCTCTTATGAGTATAAGAAGAAGAGCTGAAGAAAAAAGTAGTGCATAATATCTATAAGACATGGATAACACTTTCCTTTAGGCTTAATTCATCCACACATATACCTATATTATAGGGTGCAATTTGGATTGATGGACAAATTTCTTGTAGGATACAATGAAGATCCTTGAGTATGGATTGCATTCCCAACACCCAAGTCATGATAATAATGACTTTTACAAAGCCATAAGTTGACTCTATCTTTACGTGCACTCAATTTTTTTTAGGGAAAAAGGCAGAAAAATACCACTTGAATTTCAAAATCCCAAATTGATTTTGTTGAAAATAAGAGTAATGAGATTGAAAAAAAGAGTTAGTAATTAACAACTAAGGTTTTTGGAAAATCACTGATTTGAGATTTTGAAGTTCAAGTGGTATTTATTTATCTTTTTCCCTTTTTCTTACAAATTTTTTTTCTTTTTTTTTTTATTGTTTCATTTTACCTCGATCTTCATGCCCCATTCCTTTCAAGCTTTTTCAGGTCATGCACAATATTTGCTTGTTTTGAATTTCTGAATGAGTACGTATCAAATGCCCTTAATAAGGTCATTATCTTCATTTAATTTTGTTTTCAATCTTTCACTTTTCTTCTCTCTTTCTTTGTACATGACTCCCTCTCACTCTTGATATGGATCACCTTTAACTACCTTAACTAGATTAAGAAGGAAAAAAATTAAAGCTAACCTTCGTTTGGATATGAAAGAAAATAAGGAGGAAAAATTTCTTCTTCTTCTTCTTCTTTTCTTTTTCTTTTTTTTTTTTTTTGACAACTAGGAGGAAAATTTTCTAGATGTATATAATAAAAAACATAAAAATAGTATTCTTGAAATAGGAGAAAAAATATTTCTTTTTATTATTTTTGAAATTTTCTCTCATAGTATTCTCTCCTTTATATTTCCTTTACAAATAAAAGTCGGTTGTATCCTTAATTTCATAAAAAATATTATATATAGCTTCTAATATCATCAATGAATTTGACGAAAATTCAACTTGCAAGAATTTGCACAAGTTAGTTTCAGAGCATGGGCTGGACATCATCGTCGTCCAAGTTATAATCGATAATTGAGCAACAAATGAAACAAGACTTACAGGACAAAGTGGAACGTCATTTTTTTTTTTTTATAATTTTGATAGCCAGTTGAGACTTGTTAAGAAGAGACTTGGGCTTACAATAGGGTAGTAAATAGTGCTAATAAAGGCAAAAATTAGGTAGTCCCGCGTATAAATCCCTACAGTATGTATTTAGAAGTTACTACCTCCATCTAGCAAAAAAGAAGTTACTACCTCTAATTCTTAATATAAAAATTAAATAATTAATTTACGTAGATTAAGAAAATTAATTATATATACTCCTTATTTGCAATAAATTAAATATTTGTTGGTTTCTCCCAAATAACATTGAAATAGCTCTTTAGTCGTCTCAGGATTATCAAGAATAAAACCGAATTAATGCAATATAGTGCATAACTCGGGCCGTTTCACTTTGAGGAGCCGATTATGAAACTAATTCCTAATAAACTAAGTAATTACAATGCAAATTTGACAAAGGTAAAACATGATTGATTGATTTTCAAAACTATGAATTAAATGTAATTAAAACAAATATTTTTGGGAGTTTTTCAAATAAAGAGGAATGGAAATGGATTAGAAAAGTATAATAAAGCCTCCTAGAACAATGAATTTCATCTATCATTTGTTTTAAAAAATAATGGGGGTGTGCTAGTTTGACAAAAATGCTCAAAAGACCCTTTGAGCTAGCTTGAATTAGGTGAATTAAATCTCTTACACCGGGCAAGACTTAATCTCTCTAACCGAAATTCAATACAAAATACTAGCAATTACAATCAAAATCCCTCAAAAAACCAAACCTCAAACACCATTGAGTCTAGTACATTAATAAGTTATTATTCCTAAACCTGGAAAATAATCACTTCTTAAAACACTATTAGAAACCACTTTATATGTAATTTATGAAATCACTAACTTTTCTAAAATATCAAACCCCAATGTTATTAAGCACTCTTAATGTATGATTGTGAATTAATTGATACAATTGGATCTAAAGTAATCCAAAATCAACTCAATATCCAAACAATAACATGCAAGATAATTAGAATGAAACATATATGTAACCACATATATTGATGAGTATAATATTTAATATAAACTAATTCAAATCACAAATTGATTTAAACAAAAATTAAATCAAATATATTAGTCTTAACTACAAATTACAACTCTTTAAATCAAAAAAAAATCATAAATATATATTCAAGCTAATAAATTAAAATAAAACTCCCTTTTTATAACTCCAAACATCAAGATTCAATCCTTTACTTTTAGAGAAGAGAAATTAGCTACTGTCACTCATGACGTTAGCTTCAGTAAACCACATCATTGTCAAATTCAAAGCTACAGCATATAGAAATTCAGGGCTGAAATTTCCACACACAAATTCAGAGCAAGCCACAGTTATGACAGTATGAAACCAGAGAGAAGAAATGAAATCTGCTTGCGATTTAATTGACTGAAGATAGTCAGTGAGGGATTCGGTGGTGTGGTGGTTAATTGATGGTGGCCTCTTCCTTCAGCTCCCTCACGACAGCTCAAAACTCGCGGCACTCTGTTTCTCTGCTAACCCTTCGCTGCAGCTCGAACTTGGCTGTGGAGAGATGACGATGATGGTGGATGTGAGGCGGGAAGGAAGGATGGTGACAGTGATGGTGGACGGCGATGGAGGCTTGCCCTTTTTTCTTGCAGCTGCTTTTCTGTTCTGGTCTCTCGCCCCTCCCTCAGCTCAGCTTCCGTGTCTCGCCTCAGCTCACAGAAGCTCTTGATCTGGAATGGCGACTCGCCGGCGGCTGTGGTGGTGGTGGACAGTGCTGCCGGCGAGAGAGGAAGGTGATAGATGAAGGTTCGATGTGTGTGTTGCGGCTCTGTGATTTCGCGTCTTGCTTTTCGCCGCTCTCTGCTTCTGATATATGCCTGAAACTCATTCACAATCTGACCTAAGTGGGCTGTCAAGACGATGAGTTTTTGCTGGACTGAATTGCCATTTTGCAATAGCATAATATCAAACTGTCATTTCCAAAATTCAAACCCCAAATTGCTAAACTGTTCTTATATTATCTATATCTAATTAAGTTTTTATATTTTAATAACATCTAAATTTATATTTTTAAAAAATGAATAAAATATAATTACCTAAACTGTTCTTTTATCTCCACTCACCCTCTTGCCCCCACAGACAATGCACCTCTCCCTCACGCAACACATCTCCCGTCCCCCCCCCCCCCCCCCAATTCTCTGTTGTTTTCCACTTGTGTGTGACTTACAACCAGTTGGAGATCTCGAAACATTTGGCGAAATTGGACGTTCATGGCACCCACAAGCTCCCCAGTGAGCGAGATTTTTGGATGGCACGAACACCTTTCTCCATTTGGCTATCATGCAATTTGAATCAGGATCTCCTTTTCTGCAAGTGAAGATCTTACCTCCTTACTGCCATCAGTAATTTAATCAAATGTTATAATTAAAATATAAAAAACTGCATATTCCCAAGGAATCTATTTCTCACATGTAAATTTTGATTTAGGAAAAAGAACAGAAAAATAATTGGTATAGCTAGCAAGGAGGCAAGATTTGCTGGACTCGACATTTTTTGGATATATAATAAGTACTTTTGAAATATAAAGAGGATAAATAGCCCTAAGTCCCATTTTATCAATGAAGTCTATGAATCACTTTTTTTATTAATATTTTCCCTTCATTTTCTTTTAATATTTGTGTTACTTAAATTAGGCAAAAGTGTGATGATAAATATTTGACCAAGTTTTGGAACAAAATTCTTGTGGGTGAGATCGATATATACTTTACTTATTGTTTTGTTACTTGGTGTGGCTCATTCACTTGCGGTGCGAACAGGCCTCAAACAGGCAATTCAGCTGGCCATCTTTAGTCATTATCCCTCCACATGTTGCCATTCCATTAAAAGGGGGGAATATGCTCCATCCCCTTTGATAACTGTTCTTCCATTGAAAATAGTAGGCTCCGGGTTCGTTTGTTGTCAGAAGCAACTCATTCAAATCGATGCCACTAAATATTTCTTTAATAATGGGGGATATGGTCTAAAACTTGCATTACACGTTAGTTACAAACCATATTCGGGTATTTCTTTTACAAAAGAAACACAGAAGACAACAAACAATGAATTTTTTGGGATATATATCATCACATGAGGGCCAGTCTGGCTGTCTCAACCTTTAAAACAAAACTTATGTGGTGAGTGAAAAGCAAGGTAAAAATAATGTCTAGAGATGTACTATCAAAATAGTATAATGATTGAATCATATTTTTATATGATATTTTATAATTAAATTGGGATTTTTAATATATTTCTTAGGACATTATTACATGATTAAGCACTAATTTGAGTGAAGGTCATTTGTATTGAATTAATTGTAATTACCGGAAAATGATCAAAATTTGTTAGGGTGTGTTCGGATTATCTTTTGGAGAATAGCTTCTGGAGAAAAAGTGGAGAATAGATTCTGAGCAGAATGGATTATGAGAAAAAAGTGATTCTGATAAAATGAGAGTGTTTGAGTATTGTAGTCATAATAGCTTTTTTCATGGTCAAATTACTAAAAAAGAACATTAACTTTTGTGATAATTACATATAAAGAATAACATTATAATTTATGTATTATTTAAGAGTTAAGGTCCAAATTTAACATCAAAGTTTTTCCTGAGGGGCGTCTGGTACAAATAAGTTCTGGAAGATGCAAAAATAACAGTGAACAATTAAAAATGATGTAAATTTAACAAAACCGTTAAATTTGACCTTATGGAGTTAAATTATAGGAGAAAAAAATCCCAAATGGCATTAAAAAGGATGCATCTAAACCCATTATTTAACATTAAATTTCATAATTAATACAAAAAATGAAATAAATTTGTTTATATGTAATGTTAATTAAATTAACTATTTTTTTAATATAATCAAATTAGATAAATAGGTTTTATATTAAGAATAAGAGGAAGTATTAAAATTTTAAAATCATAAAAAAAACAGAGAGAGTGACAAACAAGACGAGAAAGAGAAAAACGGTGAAATTAAAAAAAAAAAAAAAAGGAGAAAGAGTGTGTGTGGTGTGAGACCCATAGTGGAAAAGGGCTAATAAAAAAGAAACAGTGGGACCCACATAACAAAATAAAAACAAATATTAACTTGAGGTTGAAACCATGGTTTTACCTTCAAAGATTGGTTTCAATCCAAAAACGGGATTTATCATATTATATGGGGTGTTCGGGTGATTTTGACCAAAAAAAAAAAAAGCGCTTTTCCAATGGCATCCTAACACATACTTAATTATTCATATAAATAATTTCTTAAGCTTTTAATGCTACATTATGTTTAATTTTGAAGTGTAGATGCTTAAGAAAGAAATTGGAGATTTTTGAGAGTTATAATTAATATTTTAAGAATTGGGGAAAATTACAAAAAGGGCCCCAAAAATCTGAAAATTAAATTACACATTTCTGAGGAAGAAAAGACCTTGGAAAATCACGGCAAAAAAACCCCATGTTAATGGAATTATGGTTGACCCACAAACCATTTCAAAAATTTTCACTCTATCCCGATTAAGTTTTTGTACTTTTCACACTGATCCCTAGTCAAACCTTGCGTTTTGACCAGAGACCAATGAGGTCTTCTCTGGAAGCCCGACACTGACGGAGAAAAAGCTGAGTTTTTGGCGAGAAGCGTTGCGGAAAAACCTGGAGCTGAGAGTTGCGCCACGGAGAGAGGACCCTCTTCCTCTCATCACTCATCACCTTCCTTCTCCATTTATAATCTTTCATTCCTTTACCTTCACCGCTGAACTGTTACAGTTTCCGGCGAGTGTGGTGGACCACCACAGACAGAGAGCCGCAAGTTCCAGAGCTTAAAAAACGACAACCACCGTCACTCCATCTCGTTCACCGTCGCTGGATCGTTTTCACCACCGTCAGCTTTTTCTTGCTCTCCGTCCATACCAACGTCATCTTCACCACAGTATCTCCGTTCCCTTCAACACCACCACCGTTAACACCCTCTGCTTCACCATAGTCTTTTCCAGAGTCACCACCGACAGACCCTTTCCTCTCATTTCTCTTCAGATTAGGTGCTTCACTCATTCTCATGGAAATCCAATGTGTTGAACTGGTTGTATCTACTGTTGATATTATGTGTAGCTAATTTGCTTGAGTCTTTGTCGTGAGTGAGGTGACTAGAGTTTCAATGTACTATAAAAAAGAGTTCATTAATTTTCATTAACTCAATTTATGTATCTTGTTCTGTTTGGATTAATTTTATATCAGTATATGTGTGTTTTTGAGATTTAGAGGAGTAATTATTTGTCAATGATGCATTGCTTTTGTGTTGAATTTTATATTTGTGCATTTAGATTTTATTGAATTTGTTTTCCTTTGAATTAATGAAGTTATGTATTTTATGTGATGACTAGTGTGTGTGATGAATTTAATTCAATTTGAGTATCATGATTGTACTATGATTTAAGAGGAAGCAAGTGCATTAAATAATTTTCAACACATATCAAGTGAGTTTTAAAATTTATCTAAAACGTAACTATGAATGTAATTGTAGGATTAGTCATTAATTAGGTAGATTCGACCTAATGCGATTGCTTAGAGCTTTTAATATGACTTGATGTAAAATTAACTCTGAAAATATTTTAAGAAGCTAGGAAAGTTACCATATTTGCTACCAAGACTCATTTTATCATATCATCCTTTTTAATTCAAGTCATTTCTTTCCAAAAATACCAAAAAAAATAAAAATAATTTTATTTTCATGAATTTTAATTTAGAGAAAACCAATTTCAAAACCCCACTTCTAACCATGTTTCTAGCATTTAGTCTAACCTAGGGAATCAAAATAAAATGCTCCTCGATAAGAGAACGATCATAAGTTATCTGGACTATATTGCATTTAATTCGTGGTATCATTTTGTAATTTGACCTTGAGGCAGCTAAGATTGTATCAAATCATATAAAAACATATTCTTTCAAATTAGGCAAGGTGAGACTATTTTTCAATATATTCTAACAAACAGCATCAACCTTACAGATCAATGGGTAGGAATCTCCACCCTATCGTCTCTCCAATCAAAATACTGTGTGTGTATATCGAAGAAATTTTATACGGCATTAAAAATTATACGTCTTATTTATATTCTTTGAACGCCCAAAGAAGAATGCAGACGAAAGAAAAAAATGTTGACTTGATCAAATTCACGCACAAAAAAAAAAAAAAGAGGGTCTTCCAATAAAGAAATTATTCTTGGTAAAAAAAAAAAAACAATAATGAAATTGCTTACAGCATACAAACAACGCAGAAGTTGACTTCACATACAGTGAAATTACTTAAGAATATTCCGTTAAGGGGCAGGAGACAGCAATTATAAATTGGAACACAGGTTATCCTAATCTTGCATCACGCATTTTCTAAACCAATCACATATATATTCTTTCACCATCTCACAAGTCATATTGATGGAGTCTGGGATCAAATGAGGAAGGAAACAAACGGTTAATGTTGGTAGTATAGAAGATGAGAGATGGTGGTGGTGGTGGAGGAGAAAAGTTTTGAAAAGTATAGACAAATGGCTTAAGTATAATGGCAATTGGGAAGAAGACATGAGAGGGAATCTAAGTCAGGTGGCTACCGTGATTGCAACCATAAGCTTTCAAGCTGCACTTAACCCTCCAGGAAGCGTCATCCAACAAGGTATAGGCAAGCCAAGTGGTGGTTCTGATTCTAACTCTTCAACTCTCCCTCAAGGACTCCTCACATGCATGTCGTCGTTCAATAATTCAATTGGAGAAACAGAGGAACCTGGACCATGTCCCGGCGAAGCCATGTTTAGTTATGTTTATCCATATATGTTTATGGAGTTCATAACCTACAATACCATATCTTTTGTTGCATCTCTGTGTGTTACCCTCTTGCTTGTAAGTGGAGTTTCTCTCAAACATAGGTTTGTGATGTGGATGCTATCTATAGGCATGGTTATCACTCTCACCTTCCTTCTAAGTGCTTATTTTGTTGGCGTCAGCCTTATCACCCGATCCACATACGGGATTTATGATGATAAAAGGGTATTGACAGCCACTAGGATTTTTATGAGTTTGATTGCACTGGTTGGTATATACATCGCAGTCAAATTTGTTATATGGGTAGTGAAGAAATTGAAGGACAAGTTAACTAAGCATCGCAAGTCAAGTGACAAGATGCCTAATGCTTGATAGATATGATCTCAATCAATTGATGGGTCTTGGCCATAGTTGTGCACACCTTTTCAGTACTGTATTCCTCATCTCATCGCATCGTTATCACAAAATTTGAATCTCATGCTTCAAGTTTTGAAGGTTGTTCTACTTGCTTAAGTGTATGAGATACCTTCTTTGCCCTATGAAAATAACTCTCCAATTCATTGATATATCATGTCAACATATTTCGTTTTTTTAATAAAAGAGGCCAAGTCTCTTCTTCTTTTTTTTTTTTTGGTTTTTTATGAAAGTCAAATGCATTAATAACTGAAAAGGTTTTTTATTTTTATTTTTTTGATATTATGGCTGACTCCTTCCAATAAGTGGGTTTCCCAAGATTCGAATTTGTATTCTCCTCCTTAAAGGGTGAGGTCTCTTATCATTTCAACCAATAATTTGTTATAGTGCCTATTTTCAGAAACATATACACAAGCCTCTGACATATACAAATAAAAAGAAACTAAATTCAATATGAACCATCTAAATTATATCTGAAGGATTTGTAGTAATTAAAATTGAGGTCGTGATGCCTATTAGTCTGCCTAGCACCGATGCTCGTTCCGGTCATGTTGTGCACCTATAGATTGAGCTGTCATATTCTTAGCCCACCATACTGAAAATGCTCATGGCAAAATATTGCTATATACGTAACCTCCTAAATTTTGAACCCTTTAATACGCATACAGAAGCGATATGCTTCAGGAAAATCATCAAATAAAGCCCATTAATTAAAGCTCACATTCTTATCCTTGGGTTACAAATAATTTTTCATGAGCAGGTTTTTGGTCCAACTTCAGAAATTCATAACTAATTCTAAAATTCTCATATGAGAGTTCTCTAAACTTCTATTGAAAGCTCTTGAAGTCATTTACATTATAAATTTATTATTCTATCCTGATCATGCTGTGATTAGTACATTTTATTCTATTTGTGAACTTGCTCTGTTTTTAGCACCGAAATTGTACCTTATCTTCGAAAATTCATAACTCATAGTATATACCTCCAATTGACCTAATATAAAACTTTTTTCAGAAAGCTCTCTATGTCTAATTTGTGCACAGAAATTATCACGTTCTCTCTCTCTCTCTCTGTTTTTTTTTTTTTGCCGTGAGAAATTATCACATTCATTGGACATCATATACTATCCTTTATTTAATGAAACAGTGGCCATGCTTTGAAAATAGGTTAAAACTGGACAGTCAAGGGCATGTCTCATAAAAACATAGCTTTAAGGTCATCTTAGGGCATACAAACATTTTTTATTGATCATCACATATTAAATATACATGCCCAGACCTCATAATGAATTTATATAACTCATAGGAATTGTATACATTTTATTACTCATGACAAAGCATTGTCATGAAATGATCATTCTATGACCCTTTGCAATTTGATCTTGCTCTTCATTTGGAGGCACCGTAACCTTTAAGCTTTAACTTCTTTTGCTATCTTTGAATTTCATAATTTGAGGTTCATTATCCAAGCCCCAAATTCCACTTCTATGATATTCAATGGCCCTCAGTCCAAGTTTGATTTCTTGTTGATTCTTCCACTTGAAACACTTGAGCCCTCAACTTTGTCTCTAAGGCAACTTGATCCTCCTTCTTTTCTTCTTCTTTTCTCTCCTCTCTTCTCTCTTATTCACTGTTGGTTTTGCTCTTGTTTCTCATCTTTCCACCAACTCAAATGAAAGAAAGGAAGAGAAGGAAATGGCTTTAAGTGATCCCATTTGGTTAGTAAACCGAATTTGATGATATCATGTGTCCTTATTTTATTTTATTGCCACCTTTATGATCCAAGGGCCCAAAATATTTCTTCCTTTCCTCCACAGCTTTGATCACGCCAACTCTGTACTTTCCAGCAGTCAAGGATTACCTTCCCAAAGCTTGATTATATCATTTAAGCTTAATACCTCCATTTAAGTGAATTTAATCACTTACAAATGCTTTTTGACAATTCTTTAATCATAGGACCAATGTGATCTCGTCCAAAATTCACATTTATTAGGGAGCAAATCGCTAATTTTTTTCCAAATTCAAATTTGGCCTGTAAGTATTTTTTTTCATAATTTCCAAAAAAAAAAAAAAAGCCTCATTCTCAGGTAAAATCCCTAGAAAATGTTCTTTAAACTAAATTCTCTATTTCTTGGGCTTAAAACCATCTTAATAAATTCACATTAATCTTGAAATGATTTTCCCTTCTGTTTTCCCAATCATTGGAGACCTCCTGGTATTTCTAATAATTAGATTTGCCTAATTATATTTTAATTAACCAAAATTCTAACAATTATGTAAAATTCCTTTTTGAAGTAATTTTCTCATTTATACCTCAGTTAAACCTCAAATATAGTCTAACGAACTATTCTCTACCTTCCTGTGTCTCCGGAGATTTTTCCAGAAATTTTGGGGCAAATTTTCCAAAATTACCACCCGTAGTTTTCATAAATTACACTCTTGCCACAACCTGGGATGGTAGACACACGATGTTACCTTGGCAAGTCTACTGTTTTATTTAGCATTTCTATCACCTTTAATTATCTGTTTAATGTTTACTTGAGAAGGCCGAATATTATATAACCTCTGAGAATTATTCCACCTTTTCGGACTCTTGTCAACTTAGGCTTGGTCACCTATTTAATTCGTACTAATTCTTTAACTTTAAGGCCAAAAATTTGGGATATGATAATATAAATTTTCTTACACTATCATATTGCTATAAGCAGTGATGAGCATAATATTGTTCAAATACAATTTTGATGGTCTAGAATTAAAGTTTTCAACTAATTTTTTAAATAAAAAATCATTTAAAACACCGTTAAGAAATTATTTTTATTTTAGGTTATGTACATATTAAAATAATTTTTCTAAGAAATATAAAAAATAAAAAGAATAAATATCGACCATCCAAAAATTTGGATGTCCAGAACTCCAGATTTCAGTAATGATGAGCACTAAAATTGAATCTGGTTGACAGACGGATTCGGTTTTAGATAATTGCCTTTACGCTATTACGGAAGAATAATTGGAGGATTTGTTTTCTTAAAGCCAATATTCCACTTTACATAAAGATTATAATTGAAAAAGTAGATCCTCTAGTTGTATATGACTATAGAGTCGCTCTATTTCCTTTACTGTATACTTCCCTCCACTTCTTTATTTACACCGTTAGATCAACTCTGACGGTTGACATTTAATATCCTATAAAAATATTCTTATAATATTAAATAAAAAATAGTGCAAATAAATAAATTTGAATCATAAAAATTTAATCTAAATAGTCCACATCTTTATAATTTTATTACAGTATTCTATATATTCTTTTTTACTTTTTGTAGGATATTAAATTGCGACCTAGGAGTTGATCTAACAATGTAAATAAAGAAATGGAGGGAAATGAACTGTAAGGAAATAAAGAGGCTTGTATTCCACTATGGAAAAATTATAATGTTAACTAATTCACACAAATCAAGTAATTTTAGTTAAGTCATTAAATGTATCTTTAATTAATTGATAAAATTGACCTATTTTACTCTTGTTAAAGAATGTTATTTTCAAATATGATTTTATTATCTATCACATCGATATCTCTCCCCGCAAAGGGGGTAAAAGTGGGAAAAAAAATTAATAATTACCCTATCAGTATCTTATATCAGGGATGAAAGTTGTTTTCTACATGACTTCTTATAATTTGGACAAAAGGGAGCATGTGGTTCTTTAGAAATTGCAAACTTCGTAAGGGGAAAGTTATTAAGATGATTTTCTTAAATGATGGAAATAGCAATAGCTCAAAACAGTTAAGAAGAGAGAATTAGATATCTATACGATGCATCACAAAAGGGCTATGTCTCAGCTTTTCAGCGTTGATTATTATATTACTGATGGTTTCCCTGGTGAGGAGGGAAGATCAAACTATATAGAGCCTGATGAAAAGGGATAGAAAAAAAATCGAAGAGAACACTAGCAAAGTTATTGAGTAGGATCTTTTGATCAATAATTCATCTAGAGATTTGGTTGTTGAAAGGACACAATGATGTTGTGTGATCCGTGTAGCCAACCCCACTTAATAGGATAAGGCTTGCTATTATGGTCTTGGTGTTAATAGTGACCAATTCATGGCCAACTCAACCCGGTCAAATATGATGCCTTTCTAGCCACTTGAAGTGCTATAAATAAATGTCAACAATATATTACACTCTAAGAAGCACAACAATGACCCTCTCTCCTTATTTATGCCATGATTTTATTGGCAAAATTAAAATCACATTATAACTTGTGAAAAGTAAAAATATATGAAAAGTCCCATAATTTGTGAATGACTAGTGAGAGTGGCACCATTGACAAATTATAAGACTTTTAGATAATATTTTCTTCAGTTGGAACCTTAGTCTGATTTTCTAAAATATAAAAGCGTCGAATACTATCGGTAACGACATTATTATTATTATTATTATTTGTATTACAAAGGCAAGCAGAGCTTGTAAGTGTCAGGACCTATATAGTAGGCCGTACAAAATGATCCTGTGGCAGTGCACCACATTCTTGGGCAAAAAGAAGAGTACAATTGGCAGGGGAAGTCCCAAGTTCGACGTAGTCGTGGCTGTTCATGTGAGCCTGCCCTGCCAGATAATCAGCACAACGAATACTTTCCCTATAAGAGTGGGAAATCTGCAAGTCCCAGTCCGAAAAAACAAGAAATCTAGTGGCTAGGATAACGTCATATAATGGGTGGGAAGTAGGACAAGTAGACCATAATAAGTGAATAGCTTGGAGGGAATCAGTGAACAGTTTGATTTTGGTTAAACCCATCTACTTGCATAGATGAAGGCCTCTGTAGATTGCATGGGTTTTTGCAGCAGTTGGGAATGAATGTCCTAACTTCTGTTGAAATCCACGTATCCATGTGCCATGTTGGTCACGAATAACACCTCCGCAGGCGGCCTGACCGCCATTGAGTACGGATCCATCAATGTCTATACGGAACTTGGAATATCTGGTGATGAAATCATCTGCTCTCCATTCCTTCCGAGAGGTGAAACATGCATCTATGTACTATCTGTTGTGGCTTCTCAGCTACCCCTTCGAATGCTTGACTACATCTATTCTTCCATAGTAGCCAGCACATTATGCTGAAAACTCGTTGCCATGACCATCTAGAGGTTCTCCTATTGCCTGGTGAGTGCTGCATGTTCCATTGTAGCCATTCCTGCAAACAACCACTAAAAAACATAGAATAGTATATGGGGTTAGTTAAAGAGGACCACACCCTCTGGGCATGGTCACAATCTCTCAACACATGAAGGATGCTCTCCTCACTCTCACACTGAAAAGGGCAGGTGTTTGGAACATTTTGGTTATGTCTCGCTCTTATATCATTTGTTGGAAGCCTCTCATGGAATACTTGCCACATAAAGAGTTTGACTCTTCCAAGAATTCCCCAGTGCCATAAATGCCACCAGTGAGGTTGAGAACTGAGGTTTTGCTAATGATAGATCCTCTTATAAGCTGACTTCACACTAAAGTTACCGTCGGGAGCATTTCTCCAACAAATCACGTCATCACCAGTACTTGTTGGGGGTGTGACCATCATAATCTTATCTACCACCCAAGTGGGAAGAAATGTTTCCCATTTGGCTCTATCCCAGTAACCCGTCTAAGATGTAAAGGAACAAACCCGAGCATCAGTATCAAGAAGGTGCGTGTTCCTATCAATGAAGTATTTTAGTGGCCTGTCAACCGGACCCCAGCAGTCCTGCCAAGCAAAGGTGTTTCTTCCATTTCTAATATTTTTGCCAAGACCACTCTCGAAATCCTTCCAGACTGCAACTATGCCACTCCACACCGCCGATTGATTGCGAGATCTCTGAACTTTTGGCATCAAATTAGCTCCACATGAGTACTTCGCACGGAGACATCTCACCCATAAGGCATCATGTTTAGTGATTAGACCCCAACACAGTTTCATCAGGAAAGCTTTGTTTTGGCAATGCAGATCCTTTATCCCCAGGCCTCCTTCACACTTCCTTCTCTTTAGAACATCCCATGCTAACAGATGCAATTTCTTGGATTCATCATGCTGGTTCCAGAAGAAATCTCGGCTCAATTTTTCAATGGTAGATAGCACCCCCTTCGGAACAAGGGTAGATTGCATCTGATATTGCAGAATGGCAGAAAGAACAAACTTGATGAGGACCGTCCGTCCTGCCATACTTAGATATCTCTCTTTCCAGCTAGTCAATTTTGAGTGAATCTTCTGGAGAATCGGCGCGAAAGTCATGTTTACCATTCGTTTGTGAAGGATAGGAACTCCCAAATATTTCCCTAGGTCAGGCGTCAGACCGATCCCCATATTTTGACTTAGCTCATAAGCTCGGTTAAAGTGGACGTTCCGAGAAACAAACATTTTAGATTTACGCAAATTGATCCTGTGACCAGACACTCGACAAAACAGCTCCATGACATTCCGAATCTCCTCTACTTGCTCAATTGATGCCTCACCGAAAAGAATCAAATCATCAGCAAAGAACAGGTGCAAAATCTGGGGGCAAGCAACGTTCAGCCGTAAAGGGCACCAGTTACCCATTTCAACTTCTTGATGAATTAGCTGACCGAGTAATTCCATGCATAGGACAAATAGATAAGGGCTTAGAGGGTATCCTTGCCGCACCCCTCTTGAAGGAGTGAAACTATCTGATGTTACTCCATTCCAGATTATGCTCATTGAAGTGGATGCGACACAAGATATAATCAACTTAACAAAATCAGCTCTTAGCCCTAAGCTGTGGAGAGTGAACTCCAAGAAACGCCAGTCAAGCCTGTCAAATGCCTTTTCCATATCAATCTTCACCGCTAAGTACCCCTTTTTCCCCTTCTTGGTTCTCATGGAATGGATTGCCTCTTAAGCTAAGATGATGTTGTCCACGGCTTGCCTGCCTGTGATAAAACTACATTGATTCTCTGCAACAAGATGGCTCATGATACTTTTAAAGCGGTTAGCAATTACTTTTTTGACAATTTTGTAGCTCACATTGCACAATGAAATAGGTCTAAAATCTTGCATAGAAGTAGGTCTATCAATCTTTGGGATGAGAACGATGTTTGTTTGATTGATTTCATGAATGTCCTCTGGGTTTGCAAAGATACCGGCTTTTCCGTTTTGGGCATCGGACTCCACCTGGGCCAATAAAATATTTGCTAGGCATGACTCCACAATCACTTTATCATGGTGGAGTCCGCAGCTTTGTATATTTCCTCTAACCAATTTATGAGTTCTTTGGGACACACCTTTCTTGGGCTTAGAATGCGATGATTCACCCAGTACTTCTGCCTCCTTAAAGCCCAAAACCGAAACCATGGATCCCTCATTTTTTCCATATTGAATGGGCTTGTCACATGCTCTCTTTGACTTTACTTTAGTCCAGCGCTTCTGCCCCACGTGAACCCCCCTCTTGATAAGCAATAGATTAGGCTCCTCTCTTGTCACACACTTTCTAGAAGGAGCTTGACTAACCTTTTCAAAAAACTGCAGAGACTTCTCGGGAAGAGATTTCCCTTTTACCAACCTTGCCTCATCCATCGATCTGCCTATCCCTTTCCCTTTTCCCAGCACAAAGGCTAAAGGTAGCTTAGAAGTCTCACTTTCAAACTCATCCGTACTAGCTAGCGCGCTGAATCTGGATCCTCTGCCCATTCCCATATCTTCTGTGCAGACCGAATTGATCCTTCCTTCTGCAGAGCCACCTCCACCCACTCTGATCCTACCTTCCTTACTTCTCAAAGATCGCGCTTTGGCAGGCTTCCACACGAACATCCACGGGCCAAACATCTCCTCTCTTACCGGGAGGGTGGTTCCCGACGATGACTCCGGTGGTGGAGCAGCAGCCTGACTTACAGAACTAGAAGAAACCTTGGCATGAGAAGCACCTTTAGGTAAAAATTTCCAAGGACACTGCTCATGCTTGTGACCATATCTGCCGCATGAGAAACATATAAGGTTCAAGCCTTCATATTCAATATTGAAAAGCTCTGAAGTTGAGATAACACGAGGGACAAGTTTTTTCTACAAATTCAATTCAACACATATCCTAGCATAACGTCCCCTGCGAATTTTAGCATCGTCCTGGTCCAGATTCTCAATGGAGTTCATGTCCACTTTAAGTGTCTTCCCAACCATATCTCCAAGCCTCCACATGCACTCCTTATTGAAACACAGAAGTGGCACACGAGGAATACGGATCCAAGTTGCTACCCTCCCCAGTGGATTGTTAAAAGGATTGAAATATGGAGACCACCTCTGCACCAGAATTGAATGTTGAACTATCGACCATGGCCCTCCAAAAAGGATTTTCGCATAGAGCTGCTTCCAGTCATCCTGCTCTTTTAATTTTACAACATAATAGTTGTTGGGAAGATCGATAAGATCAAAATTAATTGTCTACCAAATTTTGCATAAATGATCCTTAAGCCTGAAGAACTTGCATTTTGCACCCAAGACAATGACAATGAGAGCATTATTCCAAGGTTTGGCCTATCGATTATATTCTTCCTGAGACAATTCCATTGTGGGATAGACATCCATGAGGTTTTTTATCTCTTCTGAGGGCTGGGGAAGGTCCCAGGACTGATTCAAGGTGCCAGAAAAAGAGACCTCATCTTCCACATTAGAGATGCCATGAGAGATACCATTAAACTCTGCTCCCCTAAATCCTGTAAGGGAATCTTTGAAAGAATAAGCAAAATTAGGATTATTAAAAGAAGGAACATCCCTGCCCATCATACTGCTTCCTGGGTGCTCCGGATGTAACTCAATGGAAGGAACCCCATTGACTTCACTCTTTGAGCATCTAGTCTGATCAGCATTTTCCTCAATACCTAAAACTTCTGCCGGCGACATTGTCTGGGCGACGGGAACCTCCATCAAGGAACTCAAAGTGGCGCGTATTCCAATAGACACCTTCTCTCTCCTCACCTACACTCTCGCTCTTACCAAATGCTCACTTTTCTCGGTAACGACATTATATAACGTCAATGTGCGTGCTTGGTTCTTCATGTAGTATCTAGTGGCTACTATCATAAACATAGAAAGAAAAAAAAAAGGAATACTTAATTAATTTTTCATTCGGCCAAAAAAAAAGAAGAAAATAAAAGAAAAAGAAAAAGGTGAATACTTTATTAGTTCGTTTCTCTAGTCTGTCGGCTGCACCCATCTATAGAACATATACACCATACCTTTTCTGACGCATAGACCATAAATTTGGATTGAGCTGCCATATTCTTGATTTCTTGGCCACAAAATATTGAAACTACTCATTGCAAAATATTGCTATTTAACTTTGCTTTCGCTGACATGCTCATGTGCTTGAGGCTAAAATGAGGAGTGATCAACTTGTATATTTCCATAAGATTTTAATTTTGTAATATTTATTTTAAAAGTGAAAGGTGCTGATCAATTGGAGTCCAATAATATACATGTAATATTACAACTGCTAAATTTTACGTATCAATTATAGTTGAGGATTGTTATTTTTTTTAGCTCCTTGATTATGGTATACATACATACATGTATAGTCTAACATATTTTTCTTACTGCTTTTCCCCCCCCCTCAATCTTGTTTTATTCTCTTTTCTAGATTTTTAATGTCATACATTATTTGCGTGTGTTTCTTGATTGAGTCTCAAAGGTTGTTAATATAGGTAATCAATCATCTTCATCAGTATTGTTGTTTTTTTTCCTTTTTCTTTCAGTCCCCCCACACTTGATATGGATCATCATTGACTACCTTACACTCCTCTGATTTTTAATGTAAAACCTATTTAACTAATTTGAGTAAATTAAAGATGTTGGTTTAACTAGTTAATATGATGCTTTTGTTTCTAAAACATCCTAATTATATTCCATAATTCGCTCCCTCCATCTTCTACTTGGTTATTATTGAAGGAATATCAATAAGGCTAATTTGAAAAAATCGATAAACATGTGAAATAAGTCTTACATTTAGGACCAGTATCAACTCTTTAATTAGATCCTACATTAAAGACTAGAGGAGTAAGGAACATTTACAAAGTTTGAAAAGAGAGAGAGTTAGTGAGAGAAACTGTGTCTTGGAAATCGTGCCAGTGAAGTTTTGTCTCAGAATGGATGACCCTGGCGTCCTGGTTTCACCGTCGGGGAGTTTGTTGGCCACCTTGGTTCCTGCTGAGTTGGTTGCTATCGCTGAAAAGTCTCCAAATAGAACCCATGCATATCCTTCAAGCTTCCACGATCCTGCATGTCTGGAAGCTGAGCTCGTGAGATCAAGTCTGGTGCAACCTCCTAGCAAAGCCATGACTGAGCTATCGTATAAAGATGTGCTTTCTGGATTCAAGGGAGAAGAGTTCAATGGGATTGCTTTCAGAAATTCCTGTTCAATGGATGATGCTAACCTTTCCGAGATCCTTGAGCAATCCTGGGATTTGCCTGAGCCTTCTGATGAGATTAAGCAGCTCATGGAGGTTTACCCAACCTTGGAAATGACTAAGGAACAGTATAACCGTTGGGCTAGACCTTGGAGCAAGTCCCTAGTTATCATTATGCTTGGTGCTAAATTCAACTTCCACAGGTTGAAGGATCACCTATCCAAAATTTGGCAAATATCTGACTTTGATTTAATAGACATTCCCAATAACTATTATGTTATCAAGCTCAAATCTAAGGACATGTGGGAAAATCATTACAGGAAAATTCTTTTGGGTGGCCCTTGGACAATTGCGCACCACTGTATTTTAGTCCAAAGATGGACTCCTCATTTCGATCCTCTTCTTAATCCCCTAGGTCGTGTGGCCACTTGGATTCGGATCCCCCACATTCCTCTTTTATGCTTTAACAAAGAATGTCTGTGGAGACTAGGGAACATGGTAGGGAAAACTCTTAAGGTGGATTTAAACACGTTAGAAAATCCAGAAGGTGAGGAAGCCATTATTCACAGGGGTCACTTTGCTAGGCTTTGCGTGGAGGTGGATTTACAAAAGAAATTGGTGCCCAGGGTCATTTCTGCTTCGGCGATCTTCAACATTGAGTATGAGGGTCTAGGTTTGATCTATTTCTCTTGTGGAAAATATGGTCACAGGAGGGAGTTTTGTCAATCAAAGATGGCTGATGGCGCAAAGACTTCTGAGAAGCCTTCGAGTGGAATCCCTCAATCTGTGGTGGATCCGAAGTCTTTGGACAGTCTTAAGCTAGCTCCATCGTCATCTCCTAAGATCCAGCCGATCAGGGATGATCTCTTCAGGCCGTGGATGATTGTTCGGAACGAAGCTAAAGCTCGAAATTCTAGAAGACCAAACAGCAAGGCCAGAGTAGGAGTTGAGAGCCATACCGTTTCTGTAGAAGGTAGGGGCATGGGCAGTCCTGATCAGTCTAGGTTTGCCATCCTAGCTGATGCGGTTGTAGATGATAGCGCTGCTCCTGAGCCAATTTTGAAATCGAACCAGAACTTAGACAAGGCCACGATGGATGCTGTTATGCAGAAGCGGTCTGTAGGCATTAGATCCGAGAAGGCATCCCATTTGAAGGGAAGAATGGGTCAAAGAAAGGGATCAAAGGGATTCCACGTGGGCTCAAAAAGATGGACTGAGGTGATGAGGCCCAAGGACAAAGCCAATATCAGTTTGCAAGGTAAGAAGGAGATAGCTAAGGACTTCTCATTAGGCCAAGTGAGCATTCACGGGCTGAGTGGTTCCTCTAATCCGAAGCCCAAAAACCCACTCTCAAAAAGGGCCCACAGCATTGTTCAGGGGAGCATTCACGCAATTGGGTCACCTATTAAGGATATTGTTGCTCAAATGCCTCCAGCGTCTAATCTCGTTCACATCTCTCCAAGCAATGCCCAAGACCGTGGCTTTAACCAATTTGTGGATCAAATTCGGAGTGGCCATAAGACCCAGACCATCCCTCCCACCTCAGACCAGGCGAACTTGCCTCTACTCCAATCGGATGATGTAGCCACGCTCATAAAGGCTGACGATTCTGGATCAAAAATACATTCGGTATCTAATCTAGAAGTTGTTGTTTTGATGGATGAGAAGCCTCCGGACAAGTAAGTTCTCTTGTCCTTTTCATCTCTGCATATATTTTATGATTATCTCTGTCTGGAATTGCCGTGGGGCGGGTGGTCGCTCATTCCCACGCGTGTTGAAAGATGTTGTCCAAAAGTACGGTATTAATGTGATGTGTTTAGTAGAACCCAGGATTAGTGGTAGCAAAGCGGATAAAGTTGTTAGAAAATAGGGTTTTAATGATTGGTTGAGAGTCGAAGCCACTGGCTACGCTGGGGGCATCTGGGTTTTATGGAACCACTGGGAGTTCAGTATTGATTATATTTCGTCAAACACCCAACTCCTTCACTGCAAGATTTCTCCTTCGAACAATCTCAACCCTTCCTTAGTGACGTTTGTTTATGGTGATACTAGCATCTCGAAGAGGAGGGATCTGTGGGCGTCACTTCATGATATCAAGCAAACGGTTAACTCTTCTTGGATTGTTCTTGGGGATTTCAATACCTTCCTTAATCCTAGTTATAAAGATGGCGGGGGGGTTCCTGCTTTTAGTTCTATGAAGGACTTTCAAAATTGTATTGATGATTGTAATCTTATTGAGGTTCCCATTGTTGGGGACAAGTTTACCTGGGAGAAGACTGGGGTTAAGGAAAGGCTGGACTGGGTGTTTTGCAATTTTGACTGGGATATCCTTAATCCTAACGTCAAGGCTGTCCACAGCCTCAGGTTTAAATCTGACCATCGGGTGATTGTTGTCGTGAATAGTAATAATTCGGCGGGCTGCAAAAGAGGTGGTAAGTTCATGTATCAAGCGGCGTGGTGTATTGAAGATAGTTTTAGCGATGTGGTCAGCAAAGCGTGGCAGGGAAAAGACTGGATCCAGGGTCAGGAGCAATTCATAAAATAAGCCTCGAAGTGGAACTCTAGTGTTGTGGGCAATGTGGCCAAGAAGAAGAGAGAAATCATCCGAAGACTAGAAGGGATTGATTGTGCCAGGAGTAATAGGGGTGGGCCTAGTGGTCTCTTCAAGATTGAAAAGCAGCTCTGGGACAGGTATCAAAAAATCGCTTTGCAAGAGGAATTGATTTGGTTCCAGAAGTCTAGGTGTAAGTGGATTAGTGGTGGGGACAGAAACACGAAATTCTTCCATTCAAGTGTTTCTGCTAAGAGGAAAAGAAGTAGAATAGAGGCTCTACAAGATGATAATGGGTGCTGGGTGTCTGATGAGTCTCTGTTAAGAGGTATGGCTCTCGACTATTTTCGGAATCTCTTTTCGGCCGAGACCCCTTCCCCTTTCTCTCCTTGGCCGGCAAGATTCCCTCCTCTTGATGAGCTTCAATTGGATCTTCTGCAAGGTTCGGTGTCCCCTACTGAGATTAAGAATGCTGCCTTTAAGATGGGAGCTTTTAAAGCTCCTGGTCCGGATAGTTTGAACCCTCACTTTTTCCATACCCAGTGGAATCTAATTGGGCAGAGGATTTGTGATCTGGTGATCAAGATCTTTGACAATCTGGAGGTCATTCAGAACATTAATCATACGAACATTACTCTTATCCCCAAGATTGATCATCCCTTATCTTTAAAGGACTTTAGGCCTATCTCGTTATGTAATGTGAGCTACAAAATTGTCAGCAAAGTTATTGCCAATCGCTTCAAAAGTGTCATGAATCACCTGATTGCTGAAAACCAATGTAGCTTTATCGCAGGTCGGCAGGGGGTGGATAATATCATTATTGCCCAGGAAGCTATTCACACTATGAGAAATAGGAGAGGTAACAAGGGTTACATTGCGGTGAAAGTGGATATGGAAAAGGCTTTTGACAGACTTGACTGGCGCTTCCTTGAATTCACTCTCTACAGCTTGGGTTTAGGTGCTAGCTTTGTTAAGCTAATAATGTCCTGTGTTTCAACCGCTTCTATGAGCATTATTTGGAATGGTATGGCTTCTGAATGCTTTCATCCCTTTAGGGGGTGAGACAGGGTGATCCCCTGAGCCCCTATCTGTTCGTCCTTTGTATGGAACTACTTGGCCAATTAATTCACCAAGAAGTGGAATTGGGGAACTGGCATCCCCTGAAGATGAGCTCCTCTAGTCCCAATATTTCACATCTTTTCTTCGCCGATGATCTTGTTCTCTTCGGTGAGGCTTCAACTGAGCAGATGGTGGAGATGCGTAATGTCATGGCTCTTTTTTGTTAGGTCTCGGGTCACAAGATAAATTTGAATAAGTCTAAGATGTTGGTTTCTAGAAATGTTCACTTTAACAGGGCCTATGAGATGAGCCAGATTGTAGGAATTGGCTTGACTGCAGACCTTGGTAAATACATGGGTGTTCCTTTACTGCACAAACGGATGGTTAAGAGGACTTTTGCTCCGCTTCTCCAGAAGGTCAAATTGAAATTGGCAAATTGGAAAGGTAAATTCCTGAGTATGGCGGGCCGGTCGACTCTTATTAAGTCTGTCCTATCAGCAATTCCTCAATATCAGATGCAATCAACTCTTGTTCCGAAAGGGGTGCTCTCAACTATTGAAAAGCTCAGTCGAGACTTCTTTTGGAACCACCATAAGGATTCCAAAAAATTGCATTTACTTTCTTGGGACGTTCTGAAGCGGAGAAAGTGTGAAGGCGGTTTGGGGATAAAGGACTTACACTGCCAAAATAAGGCTTTTCTTATGAAGTTGTGCTGGTGTCTTATCAAAAAACTGGATACCTTCTGGGTGAAATGTCTTCGTCCAAAATACTCATGTGGTTCGATCACTGATCCCCTTGTCCTGAGGAGACGGAATCAATCGGCTATATGGAGTGGTATTGTGGCTGTTTGGGATGATTTTAAAAAAGGCCTTGGCAAATGTCTGAGAAGCGGCAAGAATACGTTAGCCTGGAAGGAGTGCTGGTCTCCTGTGGATAATCCGCTGGATCTCCACATTGAAAATAACATACACTTAGCGGATATGAATGTCACGGTGCGCTTTTTGGTAACTCAATCTGGTCACTAGGATAGAGCAAAATGGGAATCCTACCTTCCTAATTGGGTGGTCGATAAAATAATGTTGCTGCCCCCTCCTTCGGGCAACGAGGATGATGTGGTTTGCTGGAGGAATGCTCCGAATGGGAACTTCAGTGTAAAGTCAGCTTATGACGCTATCTATCATCAGCAAAGATCCAGGTGCCAACCTTGCTGCAGTCTCTTTGGCACCGGGGAATTCCTAAAAGAGTCAAATACTTTCTATGGCAAGTTTTCCATGAGAAGCTTCCTTCTAACGAGTTAAGAGCGAGACACAATCCGAGCGTCCTAAACACTTGTCCTTGTCAGTGTGATAGTGTGGAGAGTATTCTTCATATTCTTAGAGATTGTGAGCATGCGCAGAGAGTGTGGTCAGCTTTAACTAACCCTCTATATTATAGTATGTTTTTTTCTGGTAATTTGCAGGATTGGCTACACTAGAATACCTACCACTCACCAGGAAACAACAAGATGGCGAGATGGTCATGGCAAAATGTCTTTAGTTCAACATGTTGGCTACTTTGGAAGAACCGGTGCAGTCAAGCCTTTGAAGGATCATCGGTTAGCCCAAAGGAGATACTTCACAGATGCATATACCACCTCTCCTAAGGTGTGGAGAACAGCAGGTTTCGGCATCAGATATTCCAAGTTTCATAATGAGGCCTACTCCACTGGTTACCTCCAGATCTGGGATTCTACCGTCTAGATGTTGACGGGTCGGTAATCAGAGAAGGACAGGCTGCTTGTGGTGGGGTCATCCGGGATCATCAGGGTAACTGGATATGTGGATTTCAACAGAAGTTAGGACTCTCTTTCCCAACTGCTGCTGAAATCCATGCAATCCGTCGAGGCCTCTTATTATGTAAGCAGATGGGCCTTAGGAAAATCAAGCTGTTCACGGTCTCTCTTCAGGCAGTCCACCTCCTATCCGCTTGTTGTGACTCCGATCATCCTCTGTTTGATGTTATTTTGGATACCAAATCTCTTGTTTATAGCTACTGGGAGGTGGAAATTTCCCATACCCATAGGGAAAGTATTCGTTGTGCAGACTATCTGGCAGGAATGGCGCATAGGATTGCCCAGGATTACGAGGAATTAGGGCTTCCACCTTTTGAATGTATCCATCTTTTTGCTTTGGATTGTGGTCTGTTATCACATGATCACTCTGTAGGAACTAGTCCATAGTTGCTAACACTTTCAAGCTTTGCTTGCCTTTGTAACCAAAAAAAAGAAAAAAAAGACTAGAGGAGTATAGATTAGGGGGGGAAAGCTAACCCTTAGTTTGGATATGTAGGAAAATAAGATTTTACTCCTCCGGTCCTTAATATAAGACATATTTAACCAATTTGATTAGATTAAGGAAGTTAGTTGAGTTAGTTAATATGACATGTAATTTCTAAAACACCATAGTCATCTTTGTTAATCCCTCATTCCCTCTCCTCTTTGATTATTATTGAGGGAGCATCACTGGGGTAAATTAGGAAAAGAATAACAAATATGAAAACTATATCTTATATTTAGGACCAATATTAAGTCCTCAGATATGTCTTATATTAAGGACCAGAAGAGTATTATTTTAAAAAGTTTTTTTAGCATTTCTCTCCTCCCCAAAGAACGAAAAACCGAACCGGGCAATGGACCAATCACAGCACATGTTCAAGGGTTAATGGGTCAACCGGGGTCTAACCGGTAGTTGAACAGGTCATAACCGGTCATATTAAAATATTATAATTTATTAGTAATAATATATATTAATATATTTTTAAACTTCTATAGATAAAAATAAATATTTTTAGAAAAAAAAATGTTTAAAATCTATTAGCATTAGTTATAATACCTATACTTATGCAAAGATATCTCATTTCCTATAATTATTATATCTTTTTAAATAATTTTTTTCATTATTTTCTTCATTTTTTTTATTTAAAAAGAAAAATGAAGAGAAAAATCTAAAATGAAGAGAAAAATAGATAAAAAAAGAACAAATCTAAAAAAAATGAAGAAAATAATGAAAAAAATTATTTAAAAAGATATAATAATTATAGGAAATGAGATATCTTTGCATAAGTATAAGTATTATAACTAATGCTAATAGATTTTAAACATTTTTTTTTCTAAAAATCTTTATTTTTATCTATAGAAGTTTAAAAATATATTAATATATATTATTACTAATAAATTATAATATTTTAATATGACCGGTTCAACTACCGGTTAGACCCCGGTTGACCCATTAACCCTTGAACCTATGCTGTGACCGATCCATTGCCCGGTCCGGTTTTTCGTTCCTTGGGAAATACACCTCTTGCTAATATGTCTGACTCGTAGACCAAATTTGAATGGAAGTTAATATTTACATTTATGAAAATTGATGAAAACTCCCGATTATCCAGTGTGATGCTCATTTTTTTTTTTTTTTTGTAATTATTAATGTGAAACTCTAGCTATGAATAATCCATATACCTTGAAAAGTGGAAGTTTTCGGACCCCATTCAAACTGGATTTCTTGGGGGCTAGTTGGGTCATTCCTCTAATTACAACTTTGCTTTATTATTTGGCTACTGAAGAAAAATATTTTCAAAAAAAAAAAAAAGAGAATGAAAGAAAAATGAAGCCCCAAAATATTACGATGCCGTAGTGGCTAATATGAAAACAGAAAATAAAAAGAAAAAGAAAAAGGTGAAAGCCTTATTTGGCCAGTCGCAAGTCATGTGCTGTACCTTTTTACTAGAAATGCAAACACTAGGCCCCTCATGTCATCACCTTTAGACTATGCGGTCAGATAGAGGTTTTTTTTTTTTTTTTTTTTTTTTTTTTTGACCAGATACAGCAGAGGTTTAATTATGGAAAATGATTTTGGCAAATTATTTTTATTGCATTTCTTTTAACTCCACTGTCGGGTGAGCTGTGTTTGTCTCTTTTTTTTTTCTTTTTTTTTTTGTTTTGTTTTGAGTTATCAAGGATGTCTGTAGGTTGCTTTGTGGGAGGGACTAATCTCTTTCAAAACATGGTAAGTTATTAGTTCTTACTTCTTCATAAATAGTTGGCGTTATTAAATAAAGTTATGCGACAAATTTACCCTCAGAAGTTTTCACTTAGGAACATTGAGTACAGGAAAATTCTTTTTTTTTTTTTTTCCTTTTGGATTCAAGGTCACCATATAGTTTCAAATCATAGCAATGTCACCACAACTGCTATCCATATTAATTTTGATTGTTAATTAACTAAATATGTTAAGCTAACAAGTCCAAGTGTCATCCATGTTATTTTTGTTTTGTTTTGAGGTAAGGTGCAAATTCGCTCCAAATTACTTAGGAACACTTGGTATCCAAAAGTTTTTTATGCGTTCAATGTTAACCCAAAAGTTTTCAAATTATAGCAATATTGCCTCAGTCGTTATGTAAGCTATGTTTGACCAATAGTTAACCAAATATATTGATATGACGTATCCACATGTCAGCTGCTTCATTTTTATATAGGCCAATTTATAAATAAGGAATTTTTGTAAAAAAAAATGCTTCCAGCATGAAGGATTGGAGAAAATTGAGGAGGTGGCGAAGCATGGTAGCTAGGATTATGGGTAGCATCTAGAGCTGGTAAAAAGGGTCAGCCCTTCACGGGTCTTTTTAGGCCTGGCTAAAGAAAACCAATCATTTTTCGAGGCTCGGCCCATAAGCATAGGTGCCAGGGCCGGCCTTAGGCCGAAGTTATTTTAACAACTTTTACTCTCTTTTTTTCATTTTTTTAAAAAATTACAACAATGCAAGTCCTAATTTAACACATAAATATTGTCAAAATTAGGGTGTAAATGATATGCATCATGCAATAAACAAACACAGTCACTAAGTCATAATAAAAAATAAACTATTATCCATATGCCACATTACAAATAATTAATGAGAAGACTTAACAAAAGTAAAAATACTTCGCATTAATATATCTTGAAAACTGTAAGCAGTCAACAAAATAAATAACATAAGATATAAACAAAACAATCACTAGAAAATAGGTCCAAAAATACAAAATTGGTAAGAATACTTATGAAACAAGAAATATCTTTTATAAGTTTTTAATTTTTAGGATTCTTATTACAAGATATTATGAAACTTAATTCTAAAAAAGATAATAACAACTAAATATTTGCAACATCATTAATAAAGTATAAAAAACAATAATATTATTATCATATGAATAATTTTTAAAAATAAAAAAATATATGCGGGCCTGAAAGGGCCAGCTCTTTTAGGCTCACTTTCATTTTTGAGGAAAAAAATCTTAAGTTCGGCCTTTGCATATTCAGGGTCAAAATAGGCCGACCCAACGGGCTCAACTCGTTTTCCCAGATCTAGCAGCAATGTTCTCAACAATTCCCTGTGTCCTATATCCAATAATCAAATCTTTTTCTTTATACTCCAAAGACGCCAAGATAGGTAGATATCTCTTCGATTTTCTCTTCCCAACATAAGATGTTTTCAGCTCTTTAATTATCTCCAATCCTTTAGGTAAGATACATTTTATTACATTTTTCTTCTAAATTTTGTAAATCTGACTGATTGAACCATATTTTTATATGAATTTTTCATGATTAATTTGGTATTTTAATGTATTTTCTGGGACATTATTGCATTATTAAGCATTAATTTTGGTTAGGGACAATTGTTTTGAATTAATGGTAATTAGGGGTAAAATGGTCACAATTTATTATTTATTTTTATATAATTGTCCCTTGAACTTTTGATGCTACATTGTGCTTAATTTTGCATTATAGGTATTAAAGAAGAAATTGAGAGTTTTAGAGGTTTAAATTAATTATTTAGAGAGAATTGGGCTAATGTTGAAATTGGTAGCTGAAAGCCTGAAATAGAGGAAGCCCTAAGCCGAAAACACAAGCTGTTTGACCATTAAATTTGGGCCCACGTCAGATTTTTGAATAGGCTGGAAAATAGGCAAAGAAGGATGAAGCCCAGACCCAATACGTTCACTCGAGGCCCAATATAAAAAAAATAAAAGCAAGGTGGGCTGCTGAAGAAAAAACAAATGGAGAGACAAGCCCAAAAAGAAAAAAAAAAAGAAAAGAGACAGAAACGCAGCCGGCCCAGATGGGAAAAGAAAACAGAATCGAAAGGGTAGGAAAAGATTCAGACGAGAGGCAGGACCCGAGAGGGAAGAGAAGCGGAGAGCGAGATGAGAACTTGAAGGGTGCCGCAAGCGGGAGCTGGGGGAGAGAGTTGGAGACGACGGAGCTTCTCAGACTAAAGAGCTTCATAGTCATCGACCTTCCTCCTTCCATACACAGCGAGCTGAACTTGAGAGCATCAGTTTCAGATCACCGGCGAGTTCACATTGAGAACCAGAGGGAGTTTCTTCTTTGGAGAAAGTCGAAGCTGAGGGTGGGGAGTGGAGCGCAGACTTGAGATTGAAACAGAGCAAGGAGCACCGATAGAGGGAGTTGGGACAGAGACGATGGAGATGAGAGACCAAACCAGAACTACCATGCAATTCAGCACTACCTTCATCCCACTTTCACCTTCGTTTCTCTTTGACCACCATCGCTGAAAGATTTTTGCAATTTCCGGCTACCCATTTTCCAGATTCTGGCTAAGAACCACCACCCTCTCCTCTGTCCTTCTTCCATCCAGATTCACCATCGTCTATCTGCTCTTCGACACATCACTATCCACTGCCTCTTCCATTCTCGTTTGGTCCTTCAATTTCCTATGGGTTCTGTGAGTTTTGAACATGCTGTCAGTCCTATTAGAGACATGAGCAGCTGATCTTCTTGCTTCTTGGTGCTGAGGAATTGTGGCTTGAGCAATTGTGCTTTAATAGGGGAGTTCTTTGATTCAATCTTATGCGTAGACTATATATTTGATTTCCTTGTTTAGGTCATCATTTTGTGGTTTTAAGACTTGGATTGCTGTTATCTATCCATGTGGGTTGATCATTGTAGTTCAATTGGATGATGTATCTTGATGTTCATTTTGATATATATCTTTTGATGTACTTGATGAAATTATGCTTGCTATCATGTTATTGATTGGTAATTATAGTTTGTTTTAGCTCTTGAATGGTTCGTTAGAGCATTCAATTTGAGAAGAACAATTTGCATCACTCTAATTTTAATTGCACATTAAGTGGGTTTAACAATATCTCAAGAGGTAGTAGTTAGCTATGTTTGTAGGAGCTACTATTAATTGAGAATATTGGACTCAAGTGTTATCTTGGGGTTGTTCTTGAGACTTAATGAAATTTGAACTCCTATGATTTGTTTAGCAAGGATTGCCACTTTCTTCATCACTAAGATTCATATTATCATATTATCCCTTTTTAATCCAAATCATTTCTTTATTATTTTCCAAAATACAAAAAAATTAGGAATAGTTTTATTTTCATAAATTTTAATTTCTAGAAAAACCAATTTCAGAAATCCCTTTTCTATCATGTTTATAACACTTAGATTTTCCTAGGGTAGTCAAAATAAATGGCTCCTTGATAAGAGAACGATCCCGAGTTGTTTGCACTATATTGCATTTAATTTGTGGTAATTTATGATTTGACCCTAACGCGGCTAAGGTTGTGTCAAATCAATGGTGCCGTTGCCGGGGAGTCAAATTTGACTCCTTTGGTTTACTAAGTGTCAATTGGTTTAGATTGATCGGGGTTTGCTTGTGAGCCTATTACGTTTTCTTTCAATTTTTTTCTTAATAGGTTTTTAACACTTTTTCATAGTTTTTCTAGGTTTGTAGAGTGTCTTGCATTAAAATTTTTGAGAAAACCAACCAAATATCTTGATTTTCTTTGCTTTTGTATTTTTGCATTTCTCACTTGAATTTACTTACTTTGTGCTTGGTTGATGCATATTGGTTTCATTGCATTCAGATTACTTGTTGATACCTTGTTTTTGGTGCCATTTGGTGCATGATTCCAATCTCCAAGTCACAATTTTGGTGTATACCTTTTCCATTTGGGTTGTGAGCATTCATACTTGTTCATACACATCATACAAACTCACATACACTTGCACTCCTCCCACTTCATACCTTTTTGCTTGAGCTTGTGTGCAAGATAATTTTAACATTTCATGGATCCATTGCTTGCTTGCTAGCTTTGTATGTCCGACTAACTTGAGAGAGCATTTGATCATTCTTCTAATCTTGAATTTGTCATTGACTTAAGTGACTGTGTTTCTCAAGGTACAACTATGGCAGGAATTGCTCCAAATCCACCTCCAAGGAGAACTATAAGGGATGTGACAAGATCATATGTCACTTATGATCCTTTCAACATTGCATGCCCTAACCTTGAGGTTAATTTTGAGCTTAAGGGTCCTTTGCTTGTTGCACTACCTCATTTTCATGGACTTGACAAGGAAGACCCTTACAATCATCTCAATGCACTACACTTGGCTTGCTCGAACATGAAGCCTATTGGTGAGCGCCTTGAAGATGTGCAATTGAAAGTGTTCTATTTCACTTTAGAAGGAAAGGCGAAAGAGTGGTACATGATGCTTCCTATGCATGCTAATGATGCCCTTCATTTATGGGCTAACTTGAAGAAAGCATTCTTGGACAAATACTTTCCCGATGCTAGGATTGTTGAGCTTAAGAAGGAGATCTACTCTATCAAGTAAGATCCATTGGAATCCTTTTATGAGTATTGGATTTGCTTTCAAGAGCTTTTGGCCAAGTGTCCACATCATCAAATTAGTGATGAATAGTTGATCCAGTACTTTCATGATGGTCTTCGACCTAATGAGAAGGGCATTCTTGATGCTTCAGCTGGGGGTTCTTTAGAAGATTGTACTGCTGAGGAAGTGTGGGCTCAAATTAAAAGAAGAGCTCGAAATACTCAACAATACAATGTGCGAGAGATTAGAGGAGTCTATAATATAGGATCTAACCAAAGGATGCTTTCACTTGAGTCAAAGATGGATACAGTCACCTCACAACTTTCTCTCATCACATCTGAGCTTCATCATTTTAGTATCCACCAAGCACCTTCTTCTCCTACTTCAAAAGCTCTTGTTGCACCTAGTTGTGAATCTTGTGGTTCAGTTATGCACATTTCAAGTGTATGCCCTAATCTTCATGAGGAAGTCAATGCTATGTACTAAGGAAGGCCTAATCAACAAAGATGGGACTCTAACACTACCACCTACAATGAACAAAGAAGACCTAACCCTACTTTCGGTTGGAGGAATCAAGAAGGATCATCTCATCAAGTCCAACCATATGGGTCAAACCGTGGGCAAATGGTGTCACTTCAAGAGTCTAAAGGTGATGAGAATAATCAATTGTTGAAGAGCATAGCAGCTCGGCTTACTAGCATTGACAACTGGATAATGGAAGAAAAAGCTTTGAATGAGAGTCAATTCTCTTCTATTGGCTCAACTCTACAAAAGCTCGAAAGTGATAGAGCAAGTGATAGAACTCAACTGTCTCATGTATTCAAGAAGTTAGAAGAGTTGGAGTTGAAGAATGACACTGAGTAATCCCACTTAACTCAACTCTCAAATTCCTTGAGTGATGTGCATGCTAAGACTAGTGGTTCCATTCCTTCAAACACAGTTATCAATTCCAAGTCCCTGAATGCTATTGAGTTGAGGAGTAGCAAGAAGGTGCACTTCCCTAAAGAGATTGATAATGAGGTGGATGAGGAGATAGAAGTTGAAAGTCCACCCTTGAGCCCAATGAAGCTTTTTGATTCTAAGAGCTATAAAGAGAAGGCTATTCTTGACAAGAAGAAAGACAAAGTGGTTGAACAACCTCAAGTGGAACAACAACTACTTCTGAGAGAGGTTGGCTCCAAGGAAAGAAGCACTTTTGAGGAAGGCGAGTCAAGTAAGCAAGGCACCTTATCCAATGCTAATGGTAAGGAGGTAAAAATTTCTCAACTCCCTTTCCCTAAAGCTTACTTTCAAGGCAAGAAAATACATGAGGAACAAACTGAAAAAGAAATGTTTGATTTGTTTAGTAAGTTGCATATCAATGTTCCTTTCTTCCAATTGGTTAAGACTATGCGTAGCTATTACAAATTCTTGAAAGAGCTTTGTACTAACAAGAGGAAGTTTAGGCCTAATGAGAGAGTTCAAGTTAGCTCTACTGTGTCTGCCCTATTCAAACCCCAAATCCCTGTTAAGTGCAATGATCCCAGCTCATTCACTATACCTTGTACCATAGGTAATGTGCATGTAGCTTAAGCCTTGTTAGACTTAGGTGCAACCATTAATGTCATGCCTAGTGCCATTTTTAAGTCTCTTAGTGTCAAGGAGCTTAAGAGGACTAGTATGGTTCTCCAACTAGCTGATAGGACCACTAGGGAACCACAAGGTGTCATTGAGGATTTACTTGTCAAAGTTAAGGATTTGGTTTTCCCCACTAACTTCTATATGTTAGACATGTCTCAAGAGTCTAGTGAATCCACCCTTATCTTAGGGAGACCCTTCATGAGAACTGCTAGTACCTTGATTGACATGAGAGATGGGTCAATCACTATGGAAGTGGGTAACCATAAGCTTAGTTTCAACATGTATAAAGCCATGAAGTACCCTTTTGAAGATTACTCTTTATTAGGTGTGAATTCAATTGACTTAGTACTTGATGATGTGGTTAATGAATATGAGCTTGACTTGCACACTGATGATTGTGATCTTAACTGTGGTATTGTATTGGCTTCATGTGATGAACAATTCTCTTCTCCTTCTGTTGATGATTTTGATTCACGTGGGATTGAGATTTCCAACCTTGACTCATCGATGGTTGATTGTTGGTTATCCTCCCTCAATGACTTTTCGCTTACTTCTCTTAGTTTATTGGAGCTTAATTCTTCCACTAACACATGCTTGAGTGATGATGCTTGTGAGGAAGGTGCTTTTGTTAATGTTTCAGGTCATAAACTAGTAAAGAAAGCTGAGTTTGAGGTCGGTAGCCAAGACTTGGATGATTTGATCTCTAAGGGGATAGCCCTCACATTGACCAAGACATCCTCTTATATGACTCACTTTGGGCCTCACCATGTGGTTAAAGGGCCACTTCCTAACTTATCACTTAATCCTAGAACTAAGATTACTCCTCATACCTTACGATTTTTGAATGAGCTAATCACTCTTTGTGAAGTAGGTATGAAGGAAGATACTTTCCCCAAGTCTGTTGCTGCTATAGACCAACCAAATGTTGGTTCAACACTTGGGAAGACCAATGCACAAGTGGTGGAATCAAAGGAGCTTAGCACAAGTCATGCATTACCTTCGTCTACAAAGGGAAGTATCTCTACTACTCTAGATCTTTCTAGACTAATTCCCTCTATTGTTCAACCTCCTAATTTATAGCTTAAGCCTCTCCCCTCTCATTTGAAATATGCTTTTCTTGCTTTTGATGACAAATTTCCTGTGATTATCTTAAATTCTTTGTCTGTGAGTGAGGAGGAGAGGTTTCTTGATGTTTTGTCTAGGAATAGGAAAGCTCTAGGTTGGACTTTGGCTGACATTCCTGGGATTAGTCCGACTATTTGTACCCATAGGATCCTCTTGCATGAGGATTCCAAACCCCTTAAGTAGCCCTATATAAAGGCGACTCAACCCCTTAATTCTAGATGTGGTTAAGCAAAAAGTGACTAAGCTATTAAGTGCGGGTATTATTTACCCAATATCTGATAGTGAGTGGGTTAGTCCAGTGCAAGTAGTGCCTAAGAAGAGTGGGATCACTGTGGTAAAGAATGAAAACAATGAGTTGATACCTACTAGGGTGCAAAATGCTTGGCGAGTGTGCATAGATTATAGGAAATTGAATGAAGCCTCTAGAAAAGATCACTTCCCCTTGCCTTTCATTGATCAGATGCTTGAGTAGTTGGTGGGTAAGAGTCACTATTGTTTCCTAGATGGTTGTTCAGGATATTTCCAAATCCCTTTAGCTCTCGAAGATCAGGAAAAGACCACTTTTACTTGTCCATTTGGTACTTATGCCTATAGGAGAATGCCGTTTGGATTGTGCAATGCACCTAGCACTTTCCAATGTTGCATGATGTCACAGTTCTATGATTTTCTTGAAAATTGCATGGAGGTTTTTATGGATAATTTTACAGTGTATGGCAATTCGTTTGATTCTTGTTTAGATAGTTTGGATAATGTTCTTGCTAGATGTATTGAGAAAAACTTAATTTTGAATTATGAGAAGTGCAATTTCATGGTTGATCATGGAATAGTGCTTGGTCATTTGATATCTAGCAAGGGCATTGAAGTTGATAAAGCTAAGATTGAGGTGATTTCCTCCTTGCCTTACCCTACTAGTGTTAAAGCATTTCGTTCCTTCTTAGGGCATGTGGGTTTTTACCGAGTAACTCTCTTAAGGAATCTTTCTTTGTAACTCAGTAACTATCAGGAGTGAAATTCCTTGTAAGCCATTACTTTGTCTTCTTCTAATCTTTTTTTGCCATTGCTTTGTCTTCTAATCATCTTGCTTTTAGAAATATAGTTTTATTTTTGTGATTAATAATTTGGGTGTTAGGGTTAATTGCATTGGATGGTGGGAATGGTGGTCCCAAAGATGGTCCTGACGATAGTGCGAAGTATTGGATGTATTTGGAGAACTTAAGTGAGTTGCATTATAGGAAGATAGAGACTGACAAAACTGATTCTGTGGTTGGTTTTGGGTCTTCAAGTGGTGTATCGGTGAATGGGGAAGGCGATGGACGAAAGGGTAAAGGTAAGTCAGTTCAAGTAGATGAAGGAGATGGTCTGGAGGTGGAAGAGGCTATGGATTGGAATGATAAAGTGTGCTATTTTGAGAGTTTGAAAGCTGAATATAGCGAAAGAAGGAAGGAACTGCAGCAAATACAAGAACAAAGGGTAGAGCATTTTATAAGCCACGTGCCGAGAGCGGTATGGGAGTGAGGATTGATTTGGATAGTGGAAGGACTGTTTAAAATGTATGTTTTAATCTACTTTAGTTGATATTTGTTTGAACTTGCTGTCAAACTTAGTATATCATTGTTTTAACTTGATGCCAAACTTAGTATTATTTTATGGATTACTGGTTGTCAGTATGCGCTAATTGGGTTCTGCAACTTAATTGAATTTTACACTCATAATGTTGATTGGCTGTTAGAATTATATAGGATCCTGCAACTTAATTGAATTTTACACTCATAATGTTGAATGGTTGTCAGAATTATATAGGGTCCTGCAACTTAATTGAATTTTACACTCATAATTTTACTAGGAATTGGATGTTTCTTTGGATCTGTTTGATTTGAATTTGAGCTACAATGAGATGAATTCTTTTCCAAATTCTATGATTCATATCAGATAATTTCTGCACGTGTCTCGAGCAACTTATGCTGTGTCTGTATTTCTGAGTCTCTTATTGCCATGCCCATGTGTCTCTTATTTCTGTTGAATAGCTGTCAGAATTATATAGGGTATTGCAACTTTTACTGTATGTTTTAAGCTACTTCAATTGATATATATTTTCCTTCACAAGAACATTAGTATATCCAAGTTTTAACTTGTTGTCAATTTTCCCTTTTAGCCTGGCATGACATCTCAGACACTAATTAGTGAGGGGATAGCTGAGCAATACATGGAACATCATGCCAATGTTGAGACTCACTTCCCTATACCCAATAAGGGTGAAATTAGAAGAGCTACCATCTCTCATACTACAAATGAAGGGGGTTCTCGAACAATATGATATCATGAATATGGAACAACACCACCAAGTCCATCTCAATTGCCATTTACTCCTCCAGGTCTTATGTGGAAGGGACACCCAGCTATTACAACATCAAGGCTACTAGCAAACAAGGAGCCCAACTTGATTTCTCCTACTAGCAAAACCAAGGCCAAAGCAATAAGAGGAAGATGATAGAAATTAGTTGTTAACTTTAGGCCAACGACTAGTTATATGTGCCATGTTTTGTTAACTTACTCCTATGGCAAGCTTTTATATCTTGTACACTTCCAGGCCATATTTTGACCAAATATTGGGTTCTTCATATGGAAGTTGATGTAAATTTATGGCAACCTTTTGTCCAAATTTATGGCACCAACATGATGACAATTTTATTAGTTGATTTTTGGGGTTCAATGTACTTACTGTTTCCTCATACAGACTTAATCTTTAGTATTTGCTTCACAACCAAAAGAAACAAGTGCTATATTATTTGTTTTTGTGATATATCTTGCTTCCAACTACAAAAACAACCTAGAAATTGTACCTGGCGATAATTTCGGCAACTAAAGAACCTCCTTCCTGGGTTCGCCTTTGTCCAGGTTGTTCACAGCTGAGTCGCTGTGCCACAATAGCAAATCTGACTATGACCATCACTTTCACTCTCTCGACTACGCTCTCTAAGAAACGCAAGCCTCCTCCTTCCTCTGGTCGTCGTTGACATTGTGGACTCATCCATTTTCTCTCTTCTTCACTCGACGCTCCGACTCTCCAACATATATCAGCCAACCCTTTTGACGGAAACAACCCAGGGTTTTCAAATTAATTCAACCAAATTCCAAGAGTTAACCAACGTGGCTAACTTACGTGTGACAAACTTCCACGATGTCCTAGTGGGGGTAAAAATGCCATTTTTCAAAACTTCCAGGGCAAAAAAACCCCCTCGAGGACTTCCAGACACCCAATGCCCCTAGGCCAAAACTTTTAGGGCATTTTCCCCCCTTAACCCTTGAATCAATAGAAACGGAAGGGAGGGTGGTGGGTGTCGGGTTTTATGAGAAAAGGAAGCAGAGCCTCTGTGATACTGAAAATACGGAACAAGGGAAGGAAAACTTGACCAATACTAACAGTTATGGCAAGAGTGGAAAAGAGGAATTGATAAAGGAGGTCAATGGCGGTGATGGAGAAGGAATGATTGATTATGACGATGAAGGATGTGAATGTCAGGAATTGATAGTCTGGAGCTATAGGCTTGCAGCTGTGGTCGACTGTGAAGGCTCACAGCGGTGGTGATGGTGGTGAGGACATAGGATATTAGAGAGGGAGAAGGTTACCATACTGTGAAGGCAAAGGTGGTAGTAAGAGCTCACTGTGATCTTCGCCGGTAGAAGGGAAAGGGAGAGTTGAAGAAGAAGACGAAGATGGTTTGGTGAGCAATAGAGGTGGAGATGATGGTGGCATTGTGTTCCAATGGAGGGATGATGCTTACCGGCGTTCAACTCTCCTTTGGTTCTGAACTCTGAAGTTTCTCTTCTTTACAGGTTTGTTTGCTCGACGGACAACAAAGGAAGGTCGCCAGAAATGGTGGTCAGTGATGGCTGAAAGGATGCAGCTTCCCTAGGTCTCCACTCTCATTTCTCGGGTCTGTATCTGCCGCCTCCTAGCTCTGCAACAATGGTGGTCAAAGAAGGAAAAGGTGATAGTGGTTGAGGGAGGGTCGGCGAGGATGAAGATTGTGACCCTCCCTCTCTCTGTTCTCCAGCTTCAGATCTCTGTGTTGTGGCGCCCCCTTTTTAAAATTCAACTCTCAGCTTCCTCTCTTTTTTGCTTTCTGTTTAAGTTGGGTATTTTTTTTCTTTTCAGCTCCAGGTACCAACTACCTCCTCTGACCTAATGGACCTGGTCAAAATGCAAGTTTTGGCCAGGGACCATTTTAAAACATTTAAGAGTTATCAAGAAGGACTAAATTACAACTTTTTGAAACTCTTGCGGGCAAACTGAAATTATCAAAACATCTAGGAACAGCTTGTGGGACCCTTTCTCTAGATTTCCCTAGTCTTCAAATTATTAATTCTGACCCTCCAAAATCTCCAATTTTCTTCCAAAACACCTAAAATACAAAATCAAGCATAAGATAGCATCAAAAGTCCAAGAAACAATTGCACAAAGTAATCAACAAATTATGACCATTTTGCCCTTAATTGCAATTAATTCAATACAATTGTCCCTAACTAAAATTAGTATTTAACCATGCAATAATGTTCAAAAATATACATCAAAATCCCAATTTAATTATGAAAAATCATATATAAAATATGGTTCGATAAGAAATTGTCAAAAAAGTCATGTGCCTCACCTTTTACTAGAAACGCTGACACTAGGCCCCTCATGTCATCACCTTTAGATTGTGCGAACATATTCTTGACTTAAATATTGAAAATGATTTTGGAAAATTCTTTGTATCAAATTTCTTTTAACTTTATTTTCGAGTGAGCCGTGTTAGTTTTTTTTTTTTTGGAATTACTAAGGATGTCACCAAATCACTTTGACCTTAGACTAATAGCATTCGAAACTTGGTGAGTTGTGTAAATTCTTATTTTATAGGATGAAGGTGCAAAAATACTCATCTTCATATCCCACATATGCGTTTGGCACCACATATAATCATTGGGTGCAAAAATACTTATAATCTTTAAAAAAAAGGGGACAAAAATGTCAGCTTCTTTAATGAAGACAAACGTTCGTTAATTTATGGCTCTGTTAATTAAGGAAAAAATTCTGATGATGGACTATGGAATGGCATTTGGAAGGAGCGGAGAGTACAAAGGCAGTGAGCATGTGGGTGGCCATGGAAAGTCATTGCCAATGTGAAGGTGTGGCTCTGGTTTTTTTTTTTTTGTGGGGAGGCCGGGTGTGAGAGGGAGAGGGGTGTGGGAAGAGGGTGACGTGAGAGTTTTTTAAATAATTATCAAAAAATTATTAAAGTAAGGCTCACAAAATCAGAAATTAAAGGACGTTTGCCTTCATTAACGGAGTTGGCATATTTGTCCACCTTTTTAATGATTATAAGTATTTTTGCACCCTAAGAATTGAATATGGTGCAAACATACATGAGGGATATGTAGATGGCTAATTTTACACCTTCGCCTTTAAAATAATTATTTAAACTTATTAAAGTGGGGCCCATAAAACCATAAATTAACGAACGTTTACCTTCATTAACGAAGCTGGTATTTTCTGTCCTTGTTTTTAAAGATCATAGGTATTTTTGTACCCAAGAATTGTATATGGTGCCAGATGCACATGCAAGATATGAAAATAGGTATTTTTACACATTCACCATACTTTATATATAGTCATGTTACTTAGCCTTTGTGGCCTATATATATACACTGCGGATTTCCACAAAAGATCTAGTCAGTAGATAAAAGAATGAATTATAAATGAGAATTTTGATCTTTAAATATTTATTGACATAAATTAAAAAATTTGAATATGAGATGTACGGCAAGAAATCACATAATTTTAAAAACTGGTATATTTTTTATGTTTAGCATTGCAAGCACATAATGTGGTGCGTATTAATTATCAAACGCAGGGGGAGAGGAACTTCTTGACAACAAGATCGGAGAGACTTTTCCAATCTTCATTTCTACTGATTAATCATTTGTCTAATAGTCAAGAGAATGCTTAGAGCTTCCAAAAGTTTAATAAATTGATTTCGTTTCTATCCACTTGCTGGAGGGATTGGAACTACATGACATACAGTCAGTAGCTGATCAATGGTAGTAGGATGTTGAGGGAACCCCCTTGAGTCTACTTTAATTTCTGTTTTTTAGCTTGTGTGGCTTATTTACTGCTCATCAATTTAGAATCCAGCTAGATAAGTCAACTATGCATTTAATTTAGGTTTAAGGAGCAATTTACCAATAAAGTTTTAAGAAAGGAACACCTGTCACAATTATACTTTAAAGGGGGCAAAAATACACATAATGAATTAAAAATGGAGCATCCATCATAAAACCTTTAAATTTGACCTAACACGTTAAATTATAAGAGAAGAAAACCACTAACGGCGTTAGGTCAAATTTAACAGTTTTGTGCTGGATACTCCACTTTTAATTCTTTATGTGTATTTTTGCCCCCTTTAAAACATAATTATGCCAAGCGCTCCTTCCTTAAAACTTTGTTCGTAAATTTGCTCCTTAACTCTTTAATTTATATCTGTTTGACTGTATCAACTGAGCAATGGGGATGTGGGTCTCCCTCCAAGTCAATTGAATACTCCTTCCCGTGCTTTTTTTTTTAAAGAGTCCAAAATTTAAATTATTTTGGTTTTTTTTTTTATAAAAGTTCAACAAGAGTTATTTGATCATTTAATGAGATTTGTTTTTACCTCTCATTAATTATATGTATTACATTAGTTAAAAGGTTAGTGATATTTATATTCACTCTATTTATTTCTTTTACTTGTCTCTCATAAATAAGGGCGCATTAATACTTGGTAAAAAATTTCATTTTAGACATACTTATTATTTTTAATTAATTTTAACTGCTTTCTTAAATAGCATAATTTGATTATTGAGCTCTTATAAATAATACTCAGGGAGTATGAAATAACGTCAAAGTTAATTATCTTGAACTAACTTGGAAGTTTCTCTGAGTCTAACAGTCTGAAACATCTTGGAAGAGACGGAGACGGAGAATATGAGACCATGAGAATTCTTTACATCTGAGTTGAATTGGAAATTTCTCTGAACTCGCATTACTCGCCAATTACATATATGAAGTCTAGCTATATTTTTTGACAGAAGCAAGAAAGCCTTTTGGAAATCAAATTCTTCTCCATAGTTAGTCAAGAGTCAAGATGCAGCGATAGCTCCTTATGTCACAATTTCGGTTTGTTCAAGGTAAGGTGCTGCCTCACAATGAAGTAATTTGCTCTGTCACCTCTAGAAGGTCGCGGTATTTTTTTTTTTTTGTCATTTTGATTTGAAACACCTGATATGTTCTCAAGACACCATTTTTCTTGCATGACCTGATGTTAAACTTATAGCTTCCATTATATTGTCGTCTAAGGTTTTCGCACTGTTCTCCTTGCCTGTTTGCCATGGCCTCGTTTAACGTTTTGCCTGGTTGGTTTGAATGGCTGTTCAGATTTCATTTTTGATATTGTTTGCTGTGTTTTCTTTTTCAAATACCTAAAAGAAGTATTTGAATTATATTTTAAGGCTCACATGCATTATGGCTCCATGAATACTTGCATAAGTACATACTCCTTCTTGTTCTTAATATAAGTCATATTTACCTAATTTGATTAGATTAAAAAAGTTAGTTAAGTTAATTAATATGACATTTATTTTATAAAACACCCTAGCCATCTTTTTTAATTCCCTCATTCCCTCTCTTACTTGATTGTTGTTGAGGGAGCATTATAGGGAACATAACTTAATTTTTTTTTTTTGTGATACAAAGGCAAGCAAAGCTTGAAAGATTACAAAATCAAAGGGCTAGATCCCACCGATTGTTCATGCGGCAACAAACCACACTCTAATGCAAAAAGACGGATACATTCCATAGGGGATGTCCCTAATTCGGCATAAATCTGGATGTTGATATGAGCTATTCGTGCAAGATAATCCGCACAACGAGTATTCTCTCTATGTGTTTGGGAAATCATCAAGTCCCAGTCTGCATAGATAAGGGATTTGGTATCTAAGATAACATCGTGTAAAGGGTGATCAATCCCACACTGTGTCGATAGTAAGTGGACGGCCTGAAGAGAATCTGTGAACAATCTGATTTTCTTAAGACCCATCTGCTTACAGAGATGAAGTCCTCATTGGATTGCATGGATTTCCGCAGCAGTTGGGAAAGAGTGTCCTAACTTCTGTTGAAATCCACATATCCAGTTGCCTTGGTGATCGCGGATGACACCTCCACAGGCTGATTGACCATCACTAGCAGTCGAACCGTCGACGTCAATACGGAGATAGCCCTCCTCTGGGGGTTTCCATTTTAGAAGACCTCTCTTAGGAACTTGAAATATCTGATGATGAAAGCGCCCGCTCTCCACACTTTCCGAAAGATGGTAGATGCATTTGTGAACTAACTCTTTTGGTTTATCAGCTTTACCTTCAAATGGCTGACAGCACCGGTTCTTCCAAAGGAGCCAGCATGTGGTACTGAATACTTTTTGCCATGACCATCTAGCCATCCTCTTGTTTCCTGGGGAATGCTGTGAATTCCATTTAAGCCAATCCTGCAAACTACTAGAAGCAAACATAGTAGAGTATAAATGGTTAGTTAAAGAAAACCACACTCTCTGGGCCTGCTTACAATCTCTCAATACATGGAGGATGCTCTCTTCGCTCTCACACTGAAAAGGGCAAGTGTTTGGGATACTCGGGTTATGTCTCGCTCTAATCTCATTTGTTGGGAGCTTCTCATGGAAAACTTGCCACATAAAGTGTTTGACTCTTTCAGGAACACCCCATAGCCATAGATGTCGCCAGTGAGATTGATGATTGAGGAACTGCTGGTGGCAGATACCTTCGTAGACAGATTTCACGCTGAAGTTACCATCGGGAGCATTACGCCAACAAACAACGTCATCCACAGTGCCTATTGGAGGGGAGAGCATCATGATTTTATTAACCACCCAATTAAGAAGGAAAGTCTCCCATTTGGCCCTGTCGTAATGACCAGATTGGGAAGTAAAGGAGCAAACATGAGCTTCCATATCTACAAGGTGCATATTCCTTTCAACAAAAAATTTAAGTGGCTTGTCAAGCAGGGCCCAGCAATCCTGCCAAACTTGCGTGCTCCTTCCACTTCTGAGCTTCTTGCCAAGGCCCCTTTGGAAATCCTCCCAAACCGCTACAATTCCACTCCACGCAGCCGATTGGCTGCGCCACCTTTGCACATGAGGAACCAAAGATAAGCCACAAGAGTATTTAGCACGTAAACATTTTACCCACAGAGCTTCCGGTTTTGTGATTAGATTCCAACACAATTTCATGAGTAAAGCTTTGTTTTGGCAACGAAGGTCCTTTATTCCCAAGCCTCCTTCATGCTTCCGTCATTTAAGAACGTCCCCTGCTATTAGATGCATTTTCTTGGTATCGTCATGCTGATTCCAAAAGAAGTCTCTGCTTAATTTCTCAATTGCTGATAAGACTCCTTTCGGAACCAAAGTTGATTGCATCTGATATTGAGGAATGGCAGATAGAACATAACTTAAATTTTTTAATCCCATATTTTTTAACATATAAATATTTTATTTTAATTTTCAGGGCTATTACATTTTCATGATGTGATTGTGATGCCATCGTCTAAGTCATGTTATTGATGTAAAACAAGCTAGCTAGTATTCGCTCTTGCTTATCTTGACCATCTCTGTTTGAAACATCTCGGAAGTTTCTCTAAACTTGTATTATTAGTTACACGACCAAACCATATATATATATATATATATATATATATATATATATATATATATATATATATATATATATATATATATATATATATATATATATATATATATATAAGGCTGGTGGCTGGTCTCTATCTGGAAATAAATTACATAAAAAATGAATTAAAAAATAAATAACACCAATATGCCTTTAGTTAATTGTTTAATTTTTAGTTAACATAAATAAAATTCTAAAGCGAATTAAGATGCCCTTCCAGTTGTTGTCATTCGGTTATATACAAGCAAGACTTGTAATTTTGCGCGCCAATTTGTTTCATAATCAAAACTATATTTCTAATGAAACTTAATAGAGACCTAAGAACCTTAATAGAGACCTATAATGCGTAGATTTTAGTTTCGTTCAACCTTATGAGCATTCTCTCCACTTTTCACTTAATAATTAATTCTTTGTGAATTATTCATTTAATTTCAACTTCTTTTATGAACTTTTCAACCAAATCCTTTGGAACCCATCTTTCGAGTGGAATTGGACCTTGTTTCAAAATTACCCGAACTAGCACAAAGTTAATTATCACCTATCATCCCAGTCTCATTACTTGTTATTGACTGACAGAACAAAAGAAATAGATTTTACCCCCTCTGATACTAAATAATTGAAGTTAGTTGTTTATTAAAAGTATAGGGTTTTTTTTTTCTCAAAAATTTTTATTTTAATTATTTGCGTTGAAAACTACCCATCAATAAAACCTCCTTTAACGAACTGAGCAGATAATAAGAATAGTTCAGGAAAATTTATAAATTCCAGATACAAAATAGGTTGATATCTTAAATTTAAGATTAAACTTTAAAGCAATCAAACACAACAATTAACTTCTACATTTAGAGGGAAGTGATTAATTTGCCGCCCATCCAATTAAGAATGAAAGTGAACAAGCGCTTCAAGTCCTTACACCAAGAGCAACTCAAAAGGGAGAAGAGTAGTCAAGCTAGGACTTGGAACAATAAGATGAATAAAATTCAACACAACACCATATAAGCCAATAAAATTCAGCACATGACACCGACAACCAAATGCTGATCAGACAGTTTTATCACGAAAGGAAAAATGTGACCTGATCAGATTCACGCACCTAGAAAAGGTCTTCCAAAACAAATAGTTTACGGCTTGCCGAAACAACACAGAAGTTGGCTTCATATTCAATGAAAATACTTGGAAGAATATTTAGTTAAGGGGCACGAGACAGCCATTATAAATTGGAACACAAGTTATCCCAGACTTGCATCATGCGTTAGCAAAACAAATTAACCTCATATATTAGTCTTCACTTGGAGCATAACGATGAAGCAAATGAGTCATTCTTCTCTGCAGGAGACGGAGCTGATGAACATAGGGACTGCTCATCATCACGAAGAAGATAAAATGAGAGTTCTCTATGAAGCTTCATATAAAGGCTGTGTTTCAACTTTGAATTCATTGCTTCAGGAAGACTTAGGATTGTTGCAGAAAATTAGCTCACAAACTATCTTCATAGAAACTCCCTTGTATATATCAGCTTCCCATGGCCACCTTGAATTCACAGAAACCCTCCTATCTCACAAACCAGAACTTACACTTGAGCGAAACACTTTACGAAGCACACCTCTCCACTTAGCTTCTGTTGAAGGCCACATCAATATTGTTAAGAAGTTGGTGGAAGCTCGTGAGGAGGCGTGCGTGGTTCGTGACCAAGAAGGCAGTATTCCCTTGCACTATGCAGTTATAAGAGGCAGAAGAGACGTTGTGTTGGAGCTTATTAGAACAAAGCCAGAGTCTTTGAAGATCCTTGATGACATGGGGAAAACTATTTTCCACTTATGTGTGATGTACAACCAGTTGGAGATCTTGAAAGACTTGGTAAAATTGGATATTCAAGGCACCCAAGAGCTCCTAATTGAGGGAGACTTGGATTTCAAGAACACCATTCTCCATTTGGCTATCATGTTGAAGCAAGTTGAGGTATTTTCTACTTAATTACTTTTAACAAACTCTTGAACATTTGTGTTTAAATCTTTTTCTGGTTCTCTTATAAGTCACAGGCATATAACAAATGAAATTTGCTTGTTCGTTGTTGTTTAGACTGTGAGTTACCTCATTTCAATTCCAAAAATAAGATCAGAGGCACTGAACCTGAAGAATGGCGTGGGTTATACTGCCCTTGATATTGTTCACGGAATTCCCAAGGACTGCAAGAGCCTTGGAATACAAGTCATATTGATGGATTCTGGAATCAATTGTGGAAGGAAAGAAATGATTGATGTTGCGAGCAAAGAAGGGAGATGTGGGAAGAAGAAGAAGTGGTCATGGAGAAATGTTTTCCAAAGTATGGACCAAGGGCTTATGTATAATGGTGATTGGTTAGAAGACATGAGGGGAAATTTAAGTCTGGTGGCTACTGTCATCTCAACCATAAGCTTCCAAGCTGCAATTAACCCTCCAGGAAGCGTCATCCAATAAGGTATAAGACCAATTGATCCCAATTTTAACCTCACTTCTAGTTCCAACACTTCTCTTTATAAAGGACCTCTCGGCTGCTTTTTGGGAGCATGTCCGAGGGAAGCCATGCTTGCTCATCGTGATCCATATAGATTTGGCCAGTTCATATTCTACAATACCATATCTTTTATTGCATCTCTCTATGTTGCCCTCTTGCTTGTGAGTGGAGTTCCTCTCAAACATGGATTTGTGATGTGGATGCTATCTATAGGCATGGTTATAACTCTCACCTGCCTTCTAACTGCTTATTTTGTTGGCATTGGCCTTATCACCCCATACCCGATTTATAATGATAAAAGGGTATTGACAGCCACTATGATTTTTACTGGTTTGATTGCATTGGTTGATACATACATCGCAGTGAAATTTGTAATATGGGTAGTGAAGAAATTAAAGGAAAAGCTAACTAAGCATCGCAAGTCATCAAGTGACCACATTGCTAATGCTTGATATGATCTCTCAATCAATCAAGATTACCGTTAATTTTCTTTGTGCATGTAAACATATATGCTCTTAAATATTTAATGAATGGCTTGTGTTTTGTACTCATGTAAAATCAGAAGTTCTCATTTATGTTGTGTACAAGAGCATATTTATATACAATTAGATCAATATGAAATCGTTTATACATTTTCTACGTTTCATCACAATCTTCTTGGCGGTGGACGATATTCTTGACAATGGGAGATATCGTCTTTGACATGGAAGATGTTGTCTCTGACTTCTAACTCTCCCCCTCAAGTTGGAGCATATATATTTATCATGCCCAAATTGTTACAAAGATATTCAACCCGTGTCCCATTTAAGGCTTTTGTCAGAAGATCTGCCAGTTGGTCGTCGGACCGTACGTGCCCTGTAGATACAATATTTTCTTTGATCTTGTCATGAATAAAATGACAGTCAATTTCAATATGTTTGGCACGTTCATGGAACATAGAGTTCGATGCTATATGAAGTGCTGCTTTATTGTCACACCATAGTTTTGTAGGTAATGTTGTGACGATGCCAATTTCCTTCAAAAGCTGAAGGACCCACACAATTTCTTGTACTGACTGTGACATGGCTCTGTATTCCACTTCTGCACTTGACTTTGACACAACCCCTTGCTTCTTACTTCTCCAAGATATCAAATTTCCACCAACAAACACACAGTAACCTGTAGTAGATCTTCTTATGGCCTTTGATCCTGCATGATCCGCATCACAAAAGCACTCAACTTTAGTGTGCCCATAATCTGTATAAAAAATACCAAGACCTAGAGAGCCTTTCAAATAATGCAAGATATGTTCTAAAGCTTCCCATTGTGCCACTGTTGGTGATGCCATGAATTGGATGAGCCTACTAACTGAGAAGGTTATATCAGGACGAGTTACTGTTAGATAATTCAATTTCCCAATAAGTCTTCTATATCTCTTAAGAAATGGAAACGACTTTAATTTCTCTGGATCAATCTTCTTCTTCAAATCATCAAGAAGCTCATCAAACATACTAGCATCAAGATCTAGAAAGGGATTTGGAATCATGGGAATGCTGCTTAGTGCAGCTCCAAGTTTTCCATTCTCCTTTAAGAGATCGAGAACATACTTTCTTTGAGTCAAAAGAATACCTCTCTTGCTTCTCAAAACCTCAATACCAAGGAAGTACTTTAATGATCCCAAATCTTTTGTCTGGAAGTGAGAGTTTAGGAAGATTTTAAGTTATGAGATTCCAGAACAATTACTTCCTGTAATCACAATATCATCAACATATACTACGAGAAGAATCATGCCTGCATCAGATTATTGGTAGAACACAGAGTGATCACACTTGCTTTGACGTAACCTAAACTTCTTGACCACATTACAGAATTTATCAAACCAGGCTCAAGGACTTTGCTTTAGACCATACAGTGACTTCCAGAGGTAGCACACTTTTCTATTCTCCCCCTGAGCAACGAACTCAGGTGGTTGCTCAATATAAACTTCTTCTAGAAGATCGCCATTTAAAAAGGCATTCTTAACATCTAATTAATGCAGATCCCAATGATATGTGGCCACCAAAGAAACAAGAAGATGAACTAAAGTGAGTTTGGTTACAGGAGAGAAAGTCTTAGAATAATCAAGACCATAAGTTTGGGCATATCCTTTGGCAACAAGGCAAGCTTTTAGTCATTCCAAGGAACCATCAGCCTTAGTCTTAATAACAAATACCCATTTACATCCAATGGATTTCTTGCCAGGAAGGAGATCAACAAGAGTCCAGGTACCAGCTGTTTCCAATGACAAGAGTTCTTCTTCCATTGCGGCACGCCAACCAGGGTGAGCTAGAGCTTGGTGAAGGGTAGTAGGTGTGGAAATGGAATCAAGGGTAGCGACAAGAGAAGATGAAACAGTGGATAAAGGCCGATAAGAGACAAAAGATGAGATAGGATAGATACAGTCAGCATATCATTTAGGAAGACAATGAGGACGGGTACCTTTACGAAGTGCAATGGGTAGGTCATCAGAAGTATCACCAAGAGAAACAGGAACAAGTGGTTTAGTAACAGCAAGAGGAGGATCGATGGAAACAGAGGCAGGAATGAGGGAGACATCAACATAATCAATTGGCGAAGCAAGAGCTTGTGAAGGTGAATCGTTAGTAACATCAGCATCATTGATGATATCAGGTTTCGGAACAACAGACTATACTGGTGAGAGAAGGACAGAATAAACCAGGATATCATCAGAATTATCCATGACAGAGGTAGACTCAAAGATGGACAAAGTCTTGAAAAAAGAAGAGGACTCATGAAACATAACATCGGTGGACACAAGGTAACGACGGAGATCAAGAGAGTAACACTGATAACCTTTCTGAATTCTAGAATAGCCAAGAAAAACACATCTTAAGGACTTGGGATCAAGTTTGCTAACACTAGGACGGACATCCCGAATAAAACAAACACAACCAAAGATTTTAGGCTCAATAGGAAACAGCTTAGAGGTAGGAAACAGAACAGAATACGGAATATCCCCACCAAGAACAGTCGAAGGCATGTGATTAATGAGAAAACAGGTAGTAGAGATAGCATCAGCCCAAAAACTTTTAGGGATTGAGGAATGAACCATGAGAACTCGAGCAGTTTTTAAGAGATGTCGGTTCTTTCTTTCAGCAACACTGTTTTGAGCAGGGGTATAAGCACAAGAGGATTGGTAAAGACTACCATGAATTTGCATGTAATCGGTGAATGGGGCGGAAAAATATTCTTTGGCATTATCACTTTGTAAGATTTTCATAGGGGTGTTAAACTGGGTTTGAATTTCAGCATAAAAATTATGAAAATGAGTAAACAATTCAGAATGTTGTTTCATTAAGTAAAGCCAAGTGGTTCAGGAAAATCATCAACAAAAGTGACAAAATAATGATAACCGATCTGAGACATAACTGAACAAGGACCCTAAACATCAGAATGTACTAACCTAAAAGGGGACGCAGCCCGTTTATTGACGCGAGGTGCCAAATGAATACGATGTTATTTAGCAAACTGACAGGACTCACATTCTAAAGTAGACACAGAAGAAAATTGAGGATACAATATTTGGAGAGACGAAAGCGACATATGACCTAGACGACAATGAACTTCAAAGAAAGACAACCCACCAGAACAAGCAACAGAACGTGGCACCTGATCATCAAGCATGTAATGTCCACCAGATTCATAGCCTCTACCAATAATCTGCTTCGTCGATAGATCCTGAATTAAACAATGGTCAGGCAAAAGTGAGATAAAGTAGTTTAACTTACGAGTGAGTTTACTTGGAGATAAAAGGTTAAAGGTGAGATCTGGAACGTTAAGAACATAGGATAATGAGAAGGAGGCAGTTGGTTGAATAGTGCCTGAGCCAGTAACACGGACAGGAGAACCATTTGCAACAAATATGGATGACGGGTTGGTATAGGGGGCATATGAAGAGAATAAGTGATGATTACCTGTCATGTGATCGATGGTACCAGAAATAATGATCCACTTAGTTGAAGCAGTAGTAAGACCAGATGACAGAGTACCTGTGGCTAGAGCCCCTACAGAAGAAGATCCAGATCTAGAATCAGAGAGACCAAGTGTCTGGGCAATATGAGCAAGGCCATGCTGTTGATCACACTGCTGTTTATTTTGCAATTTTCGACAATTTTTCATAATGTGTCCAGGTTCCTTGCAATAATTGCAGATAATACTGCCAGAAGTCATTGTAGGAGAATAGTTATTTTGTTTGTACCCATAATTCTTGTTCTCCAAGGGACCACGCCCAGCTAGAGCACTTGCAGTTGGATCTACAGAAGAGTGAATCAAGCTATCAGCATGAAGAACCTGGGAGAAAACATCTTCAAGAGAAGGAAGCTCTTGACTAGACAGAATCTGAGAACGTATAGTCTCATAAGACCGGTTGAGAGCTTCAAGGAAATTTATGATAGCCTGAAGTTCCAAGTTCCTGATTCAAGTTGAGAGATATGCTTACGGAGACATAAGTACTTTCATTTCCTCATACATCCTCTTGAAGTCCAAAAAGAAATCTTTCAATGGACGATCTTGCTGTTGAGAATGATAAAAACTTTTACAGATTTCATGAACCCGAGTAATATTTCCTTTTCCAAAAATCATAAATTCAAGATAACTCATGATTTCTTTGACAGTGTTACAATGGCTAACAGAAGATAGAATCCGTGGTTTAATTGAATTTCGAATTTGGAATAAAAGTCGAGCATCTACTCTTTGCCAAGTCAAAAGTTTTGTTTCATCACTAGAAGGAGGATCCTCAGTTAAATGGGTTTCCATCTGAATCCCCAGAATATAAACTCTAACTGTTTTGTTCTAATCACTATAATTTGTCCAACTTAACTGTGAAGCAGTAATCTTTGCAAACATAGGTAACATATCGGAGTTTTTAGAATCAGTCATGATGTGAATTGAATAGCAGTGCACAAATTATTCTCACAGAATATCAACAAATAAACAGAAGGACTCACAATGTTTCACGAGCAAACCAGTAGAGTAACTTTAAACAAGCTATAACCCACGGGACCCGCAGAGATATATTAAACCAATATATATAGCACCTTAATCAAGGAAGGGACCCACAGACAGAAATACTAACTCAGAACACTGAAGTTAGTAACAAATTGCAATCCACGACTGTTGAAACTGGAAGCGAAGAATAAAGCTCAAAAATTTGAAAGTGTTGAATGGCCGCGATACTTTAGGAGTGGGTAGAGCCAGCCAAGTTGATCAGTGCACCGCAAACGTCATCGTGAACGGAGGTCAGAGCTGGCCACACGCGCGGCGCGTGTACTGGAGCGTCGGAGATGGGGGCAGCGCGTGGGTGGCCATGCGCGGTCGGAAGGCTACCAAAAATGGTGTTCTGGCCGATCTTGGGGTGGAGAACACGATGATGTGGCGCGTTTGGCCAATGGGAGCGCTGACAGTAGTAGATCTGAAAGGGAAGGGAGCTTGCTTACCGGAAAAGAAATGAAGCCAGATGCAAAACGAAGCTCGTGGCTCTGATACCATGTACTTGTATAAAATCAGAAGTTCTCATTTATGTTGTGTACAAGAGCATATTTATATACAATTAGATTAATATGAAATCATTTATACATTTTCTTCGTTTCATCACAATCTTCTTGGCGGTGGATGATATTCTTGACAATGGGAGTTATCGTCTTTGACTTGGAAGATGTTGTCTCTGACTTCTAACATGTTTTACATGTTTTCACTACTGTCTTCCTCATCTTCACTCATCTCAGCCTCACCACAAATTTCTATATCATGCTTCAAGTTTTGAAGGACGTCATACTTGCTTTAGTATTGGAAGCCTTCTCTTCTCCATGAAAATATCTTCATTTCATTGAAATGTATAAACCACGTCTAAAAGCTTTTCCGGAATAAGGTGGGGTGGGATCAAATATCACCTTCACCACCTTGGCTATGATTTAAAAAGAAATTATTGGCCCTAAAAAAAGCCACCGGCAGCCGAAAGATGCCTACCAACCAGCCAGCACGGTGCTCTAGCGGCCGGGCAGCCGTAGTGCTTCAACGAGGGTGGCTTTTTTATTTTTTTTCCCCAAAAGAAAATTGTGGGGCAATTAATTTAGTAAAAAAAAAAAAACCAACACTTTAAAATTAAAGATTCCTACCCTCTCACCTTTTTGTTTTTTTTGCATGTTCAAGTGACCTTTTAGAGATATAAGAATTCATTTGTTATTTATTGGGGATTTTCCCTAAATATTTTTATACCAATGATTTAGTATTCATATTATTCATCCTGGGTTTAGAGCAGGTGATTGTGTCGGGCAATAATTGTATTCCATCGCTTTTTTTTTTCAAGTTAAATTGCGAATGATAAAGAAAGAAACTACGAATAGGACTTTACAATTAGATTAATTATACATAAAAACCTTGAATTTCTGAAGTTATGTTTTAAAAATTCAGTCGTTAATATTTTAAGAAAATGTGTCATAATCATAATTCCCCTTGAAATTAACTGTTGAATTTGAAAGTGAAATTAACTTATAATTTTTTTATAACTTTTTTTTTTTTGGAAATCACTCTAAAGGCTTGTTTGGTATGAGGAAGGGAAGGCAAAGTGGGCGGAGAGAAAGATTTTTTTTAACCGGATTTAAAAATATTTAGAGAAGTGCGGTCATAATATTTTAATAAATATAATTTATAAGTTAAAAGAGTAAGAAAAATTAAATAAGATTCAGTCAAAGCTAAGGAGTTAACTTATACACTTTATTGTGTGATAATGTCAATAAGATTTGGTCGCTTAATATATAGTCACCTTAATTTCGGGATGTTATGGGATCAAATCCCACCTTCACCACTTACCCAAAACATCCCTCTCGTCGCCAGCCAACTCGCCGGTGGAACTTTGGTGAGTGGTTGGGAAATTTTTTATTTTTAAATAAGAGGCATTTTTGTCTATTTTTCTTTCTTAAATTTCAAAATCTCATGTTGGGATGCTCAATATTTATAGGAATTCAAGTGCCCTTTATGAAATTTAGCAATTTCTAGGTTCTTTATGCGTCATTTTTCCTTCTTTTATCTCCCTTCACTCTCTAGCCGTCACTCACTGTACCCCACTATCACGTAACACTATTAGGCTCCCTATTCCAGCAACAGCCCAAAAGCCTTAAGAGAAAAGTATTTCTCATTCACACAAAAATGTCTTTACATCCATAAGAAATAAAAACTGTACAAGGGCCCTATATATAGACCCAAAACACTAACTAATGAACCAACCGTACAGGGCTATACGGTCCACTAAACATAAGTCTAAACGACACATTAAAGCATACTTAATCAAAAACAATTATTTACATATTTACAACCAAACCACAGACTGGCAGAATTCTAACACTCCCCCTCACGTCTTGGTTTGTAAATATTCAAACAACCTAACTTATTCAGCAACTTTCTCTGTATTTCTCCGGTGACAGCCTTTGTAAGCAAATCTGCTTCCTGTTCACTAGATCTCACGTGCTGAAGGTTGACAATCTTCTGCTGCCATTTTTCTCTAATAAAATGACAGTCCACCTCTATATGCTTCGTTCTCTCGTGGTAAACAGGATTTGCAGCTATATGTAACGCTGCCTTGCTATCACAGTGAACAGTAACAGGATCTTCTAGTGACACCTTCAGATCGCTGAGTAAACCTCGTACCCACACAATTTCAGATGTCGCCATGCTGAGAGCTCGATACTCCGCCTCCGCTGATGATTTTGATACAGTGTGTTGCTTCTTGGTTTTCCACATCACTAATGAGCCTCCAAACTTGAGAACATAGCCAATCACAGACCTTCTTGTGATAGGACAAGATGCCCAGTCAGAGTCACAGAAGCACTCCATCTGCAACTCACCACTGCTACTCAGGAACACCCCAAGTCCTGGGCTCCCCTTCAAGTATCTTATGACATTCCTTAGGGCTGCCATGTGAGCTTTCATTGGAGACTGCATGAACTGGCTTAGCAACTGCACAGAAAAACATATGTCAGGTCTTGTCATAGTTAGATAAATCAGCTTACCTATAAGTCTTCGATATCTCTCTGGATTTCTGAGAAGATCTGCTTTTCTGTCTTTCCCTTCTCTATAAGGCAGCAGCTTTAAGTTTTGTGCCATAGGAATACTCAATGGTTTACAACCAGTCATACCTGTTTCACTCAACAAATCCAACACATATTTTCTCTGTGATAGAACTATGACTTTTTCTGATTTGTCTACCTCAATTCCAAGGAAATATTTCATCAATCCTAGGTCTTTAATTTTAAAATTATCATGCAACAAAGATTTGGCATAAGCTATTCCACTTTCAGAGCTACCTGTGATCAGGAGATCATCTACATATACTAAGATTATCACAATCCCATCACTACAATCCAAAAGAAACAGAGAATAATCATTCTTGCTTTGCCTAAAGCCTCCTTTAATTAACGCTTGTGACAACTTAAGATTCCATTGACGAGATGCTTGTTTTAAACCATAAAGAGATTTTTTCAGCCTACACACTAAATTCTCCCCCTGGGTTTCAAACCCTTGAGGGATTCTCATGTATACCTCTTCATGGAGGTCTCCCTGCAAAAATGCGTTATGAACATCCATTTGATATAGGTTCCAAGAATATAAAGCAGCTAATTTAAGCACTAAACGAACAGTGAGCATCTTTACAACCGGAGAGAAGGTGTCATGATAATCTATACCTTCCCTTTGGTTAAAGCCTTTAGCCACGAGTCTAGCCTTATATTTGTCTATATTTCCAGATGAGTCATATTTTACCTTGTAGACCCACTTGCAACCAATAGCCTTTTTACCTTTGGGAAGTGGGACAATATCCCAAGTCTTGTTACTTTCTAATGCCTGCATTTCTGCCTTCATTGCATTTAGCCATTCTGTGTTATTAATTGCTTCCTTATAGCATGTAGCTCAGTTATTATATCAATGCTAGACAAGAAACACAAGTGGTCAGCAGAAATAGAATCATAAGAGGTATAGTCCTCAATGGGATATAAACATTTATTTGAATGTCTTGGATTAACATGTGAGGTAACTAAAGAACATATGTAGTCATTAGACCATACAGGAGGACGTCTTTCCCTATTTGGTCTCAAGTCCCGAGACTGCGTTGGATGCAAGGTTCTGTTCTCTGGTTTTCTTGCTACCCTCTGTCCAGAACTGCTGGACTTTGATCCTGTTGTGTACCCTCTATCATACTACTAGGCTGTGAGGGAGTTGGGTCAGTTTGAAGATGTTCTAGTTCGGTTTCAAACCAAAACATTTCTCTTAAGTCCTTATGAATGGTCTTATGTTCTTGACTGACTACATCCCTAAAAGGAAAATTGTGCTCCACAAAACTTACGTGTCTAGAAACAAAGAAGCTGTGGGTTTTCAAATCAAGCAAAAGATAGCCTTTTTGATTTTCAGGGTACCCCAGAAACACACAAGGTATTGTCCTGGGACACAATTTATCCACTATGTTAAGATTTGTAGCATAAGCAAGAGAACCAAAAGTTCTTAAATGTTTAAGATCAGGTGGAGTTCCATAAATTTTTTCATATGGGGTCTTGTAGTCAATTATTTTAGAAGGTATTCTATTAACTAAGTAGACCGCAACCTTAACACACTCACCCTAATACTGAACAGGAATGTGAGATTGTAACATCAAACTCCTAGTTACTTGCATAATGGTTCGGTGTTTCCTTTCTACTACCCCATTTTGTTGTGGAGTGTATGGGCAAGTTGTCTCATGAATGATCCCCTTTTCTTGAGTAAATGTGCGAAATGAATGATTAACAAACTCACTGCCATTGTCACTTCTAATTCTTTTAACATGTGTGTGAAATTGTGTTAAAGCATATGCACAAAAATTTTTAACATACTGTATGCAATCAGATTTATATCTCAACAAGAAAATCCAAGTTGCCCGAGAGAAATCATCCACTATTGTAAGGAAGTATCTATGGTCTTGATGTGTGGGGGTTTTATAAGGTCCCCACACATCCAAATGTAAAAGTTCAAATGGTTTAACAGTCTTGATACAACTAGATGAAAAAGGGAACTTGGTTTGCTTGGATTGAATGCAAACCTCACAATCTTTATTCATGTAATCAGTGTCTCTGTTTACAATGTCTAAATGTCGTATAACAGATACGGGTGCATGTCCAAGTCTCTTATGCCATATACGTACATCAACAGATTGTGTTACAGCATCAATGTTTCTAACACTATTGGTCACATGCATTTTTCTAGTTGTTCTAAGAATGTATAAACCATCAAGTTCTTTACCAGTCAGGTTCATCCTTCCACCCTGAGGGTCCTGCAGAATACATGCATCAGCAGAAAAGCGGGCCACACAGTCATGTTCTTTGGTAAGGCGAGATATGGCAATGAGATTAAATTTTAATTGAGGGGAATACAAAACATTTGTAAGCTCAAGTTGTGGACTAAGTTTAATGCAACCTATGTGAGTTACAGGAACCTTATGACCATCGGGAATTTTAATTGATTTAGTTGGTCCTATTTGTTTGGTGTAATTATCTAATAGTTCTAGATTACCTACCATATGAGTTGTTGCACCAGAATCAAGAATCCAATAAGTAGGGAGAGAAAGACTATTATTGAATACAGAAGTTTTCAAACCTGTACCAGTCAACGCGTGGATGGTGTGGTCTGAATCTTTCTGTATTAATTCCAAAAGCTTCTCATATTACTGCTGTGTGAAGGAAGGGGTTGCGGCATTGCTGACACTCACATGGGCCTCAGAATCAGCTACTGTGTCAGGAGTTGGCTCAGTGGAGATCTTGGCTAGTTTCGTCCTATTACCTATGTAATTAGGGGGATACCCAATGATCTCATAGCAACTTTCCTTCAGATAGCCTCGTTTATGACAGTGTGTGCACTCGATGGAACTACCATCTCCTCTGCCGCGTCCTCGGCCACGCCCACAGTTCTTGGCCACCATTGCGATATTATCAGCAGTAGTATGCTTATCAGCCGAAGTGAGAGATCTCTGGGTCTCATCTTGGATTATCATGCTATATGCCTCATTGACACTCGGCAAGGGGTTCATTAAGAGAATCTGGCTCCGAGCTTGAAGATAAGAATCGTTCAAGCCCATCAAGAATTGCAGAAGTCTTTGTTCTTGAACAACATCTGCGAGGCCTTAGAGGTTTGGCATGTGCAGGACGGTAAGGTGACGAGTGCCGATTGTTCTTCCCAGAGCTCTCAGAGCTTCGAAAAATAGGAAGAAACAGAAGAGTTCCCTTGTTTGTGCGAAGTGATCTTGAGATGTAGGGCAAAGATACGCGCACCGTTTTTCTTATCGAATCTTTCCTTCAAATCGAGCCAAACACGATGTGCGTCTTGAAAGAAAATGACGCCGGTGGCAAGCTCTTTGGAAACGGAGTTGAGTAGCCATGACAGGACGACGGCGTTGCATCGGTCCCATTGGCCGTGCAGCGCCAGATCTTGAGATTCTTTAAGACATGTGCCGTCAACAAACCCGAGTTTCTGTTTCCCGAGCAAAGTGATCCGCATTGCGCGACTCCAGACGATATAATTTTCCGAACCGGTGAGGACGTGCGGGATAATAGAGACACCTTGGGTATCGGATGGATGAAGAAAGAGAGGGTGTGAGAAAGACAAACTCTCGGGGGCGAGCTTCTCGGCAGCCACGGGAATCGAAGATGATGTCTTCTCGGCTTCAGGGAACGAGGGTGCGTCGCTCATCCTAGGGCTACACTGGGTGAAGAAGGGAGGCCGGATCGGATTAGTGGCTTTTCTTGATTATCCGAAGTGTGAACCGAGGCTCTGGTACCATATTGGGCTCCCTATTCCAGCAACAGCCCAAAAGCCTTAAGAGAAAAGTATTTCTCATTCACACAAAAATGTCTTTACATCCATAAGAAATAAAAACTGTACAAGGGCCCTATATATAGACCCAAAACACTAACTAATGAACCAACCGTACAGGGCTATACGGTCCACTAAACATAAGCCTAAACGACACATTAAAGCATACTTAATCAAAAACAATTATTTACATATTTACAACCAAACCACAGACTGGCAGAATTCTAACAAACACGGCTTTCCTTCTTTCTTTTCTCTCTTCTTTATTTCTTCACTTCTCTTATTCTCACTCCCTCTCGCAAGTCACATCATCATCTTTCAAAGCACAGCAATGAAGAGTGACGAAGAAGAGGAAGAGAGTTGGGAGGCAAGGAGATAGTATATGAAATCTCCTTTATGTCATTTAGGTATAATTATGGAAACGGCCAGCATGAAAATTCCCTTTAAGAGCTCTCTACTTTTAAAAAGAAGACAAATATGAAACCCTACTCTTTCGAAAGAGGAAACATGAAATGCTTTTGGGGAATATAATAACTCTTCAAGTTAACGTTGCCTGTCTAGATGCTACCTTTTACAAATTTTAGGCTTAACCGAACCACATAGATAGCCACTTTGAAGTTAGGATTCATATTCAGAATTCAGACTGCCTATTGAAGTAAATATATATACTGATAATTGCCTTTACGCTCTGCTGGCAAAAAAAAAAAAAAAAAAAAAAAGCCTTTACGCTATTTAATTATGTACGGAAGAATAATTCGAGGTTTTTAAAGCTAATATTCTACTTAACGTAAATATTAATTATAATTTTAAAAGTAGATCCTCCGCTTATATATGACTACACGTTCTACTTCTTTATTACGCCTTTTTCTCGAAGCAAAATAAAAAGAAAAGGCTGCAATAAAATATTATTTTAACACAAAATTAAATTACCACAAAGCATCTTTTTTGCATGAGTGAGACGAAAATATAATTAATAAACATACCTTGTCATCAAAGGCATCGCATATCTAACATTTTAATTATATGAACTTCTGAAAGTTTTGATCAGATCACAGATACATTCTTTCATTACTGCATTAACATATACTTTTCTCTGTTTTTTCTGAAATATTTCATTGATAAAAATAGTTTAAATTTTATTTTTTCCAAATTAAATACGTTACGAACAAATTAAGGAATAATTAAAAATGACAGCAGTCAATTGCATCAGTGCATATTAACTTATTAAGAAAGCTGTAATTGAGCGCTTGGTATTTTAAATCAGGAGGGTTAAGTTTAAGTCCTTATCCACACTTTACCTCTTCATTTTCACCTAAACTAACCCTAATGATAATGCAGAACTGGTTCTATAAAATTTTCGTTTGCTTTTGAGGAAAATACTCTAAAAATATACACTTAAGTCCAAATGGTTAACTCTGTTGAGAATATTCTAAAAAGATTCTAAAAAATATTTTTAAATTAAAATTTATTTACTAACTTACCCTTAATAGTAAATCTCAAATTTTAATTGATAACTTATAAATATCACCAACTTTAAAAAATTCAACTAATTTTTTTAAATGTTGAAAAAAATTAAAAGTTATAAATTTAAATGACTTATAAAATCTCTCTTTTTTTTCTTGCCAACAATACGCACACATATGTAACGATATTTGATAGAAAAAATGTGTTTGATATATATTTTTAGTCATTTAAAAAACTAAAATTAAATAAATTTTAATAAATATGCTGAAAACTTAAAATTATGAATTTTATAATCTTAGAATTAATAATTTTTTAACATATTAGAAAGTTAAAAAGTCTATTAGAATTAAATTTTGGTGGTATAAGTTTTTATATGTTTAAATAATTATAATGTTAAAGAGGGGCATTTGATAAAATAAAAGTCTAAAAGTTAAACTTAACAGTCAACTAACGATTTTGATAGACGGAAATAGAATATCAAAATATAAAGGAGCTTTGTGTAACATACATTTTAATTTTAAGGGGGGTCTATATGAGTTTTCAAAATAGAAGGAAGGTCTATGTAATTAAAACAAAACAAAGGGGTGGTTAAAATATTTTATTCTTTACTTTTATACTAAAAAGAAAGAAAGAGTCCTCCTTTGGAAAAATTACAAGTTAACAATATACACAATTTAGGTCCCGTTTATTCAACATTAAAAAAAGGGAAAATCCTGTATAAAGACAGTTGAATTACCCAAATTCTAATTTGGGTTACTAAACTTAACATATTATTAATTAGGTTATATGACATAATTAGGGATTTAGAAATTGAGTCAAATTACTTCTATATCCCTTAGTTATTAAAAAAAAACAGAATTCTGCAGAGATCCTTCCCAATTTTTCCCATGTCCGTGAACTAAATCATAATTCCATTGGTTCAATTGAATGTATATAAAAAAAAATTCCTGAGAAGTTATAATTGTCAAATAGGCTACTGATACTCATCTTGACTAGTACATCTTTAATTTGTCGGGCCACCATTTGATGGTTATCAACTTTGATGCGATAATTTTCAAGAGGTGGAGATGGATAATCACTAGGCATGGAAGGAAGACGATGCACCAGTGGGGATCCAACAAAGGGTTGGTTTGGTACAAAAGGTGCTCCCTTATGAAAGCTATTGGTCCAGGTATGAGGGCATTCAAGTGGTACTGGAGATGGGGGTGGTAACCCTCTCAGTGGAAAGGACGTGGACCTAACACCGTTCTCTGAGGCAGGGAAGTATCAAATAGAAAATTTTAAAAAAGCAGGACTGAGAGGATAGATGATCTCGTTCACAGAACTTCCTCCATGATTAGTCAATATGCACCTCCACGAAGTACACTGGTATCAATGATTGTCCTGAATATGCAAAGGTAACTAGTAAAAAACACCTTCAATTAAACTAAAATGCAGATTCATCAAGAAGGGGGAGAAGGAAACGGGACGGGAATCTGGGTTAGGGGTATTATTTATAATTATTCAACATTTTCATATCCTAAATTGGGTCTTTGACGCAATTTAAGATTTATGGATTTTACCAACCTTATATAAGATTTTCTTATTTCAACTGTCTTTATATGGGATTTTCCCTTAAAAAATGTGATTTTTATATTGTTTATGATTATGAAATATGAAGAAAAATATGAAGAATAACCTAATCCCGATGTCCTTGACGAATCTACTGTACACCACCCTACTTATCAAGTACCTCTCAAATGAAAACATGTTTTTTACGAGTATAATTCAAATGGGAAACCTACTGGTTTATTGGGTGGGAGAGCCCTAATGTGAGACTCATAACCAATCTCCCACAAGTATTAACCTTAAGGGCTTTTTTGGTATGAGGGACTCATAACCAATCTCCCACAAGTATTAACCTTAAGGGCTTTTTTGGTACGAGGGATTTGGAGAGAGGAGGAGAAATTTTTATGAGCTGAATTCGAAGACATGTGGTTATAAAATTGTAATAAAGAGAAGATATAAGATAAAATAGTAAGGGCCTGTTTGGTATGAGAGATTTGGAGAGGAAGAAAATGTTTGAGTTAATTTTTAAAAAATTTGAGAAGTGGGGATATAAAATTTTAATAAAGAGAAAATGTAAGATAAAACAGAAAGTAAAATCAATTAAAAACTCTTAACTTCACTTCTCGTATTTATTGAAATCCAACTCAAAACAATTATGCCTCCACTCACTTTCCCTTCCTCCCCTCATACCAAACAAGGCCTAAGAGAAATTAATTAAAATTTGTTAACTCCACTTTTTGATTTGTTTTTAAAATCTTGAACTCAATTCTTCTGCAAGACCCATTGATCTTGCACAGACTTAGCTCACAAACAACCTTCTTCGAAACTCACTTACACATATCAGCTTTACTAGGCCACCTTGAATTTACCAAAATCCTTCTTGCTCACAAACCCAAACTTGCCCTTGAGCTGGACTCATCCCAACGGTACCTCTTCACTTGGCTTCTGCAGAAGGTCACATCGACATTGTGAAGGAATTGTTGCAAGCTAGCGAAGAGTAATGCTTGGTTCATGACCAAGAACAAGGAATCCCTCTACACTATGCAGTTATAAGAGGCAGAAGAGATGTTGTGTTGGAGCTTATTAGAGCAAAGCCAGAGTCTTTGAGGTTCCATGATGACAAAGGGAAAAGTATTTTCCACTTGTGTGTGATGTACAACGACTTGGAGATCTTTAAAGATTTGGCGGCTTTGGATACTCCTGACACCAATGACCTGATAATTGAGGGAGACTCGGACGGCGGCAACACCATTCTCCATTTGGCTATCATGTCAAAACAAGTTGAGGTATTTTTCTACTTGTTATTTTAATAAGAGACGGAACTCCTTCCTGCATTATAGATTGAGATCCAGCTATATATAGACTCGAGCCAGTATTTTATCAAATGTTATAAAGAAAAAAAATTAACAATTGCAGGTAATTAAGACGGACAACTTCTCTGATGTAGTTGTGATACTAACTCCAGTACTTAATATAAGATGTAGTCGATTTTTTTTTTTTTTTTTTTGTAAAGATTAAAAAAGCTAAATAAATTACTTTAAAGTATTTATATCTATTGTTTTTCTCCAAACTAATTTACTTGACTAATAAACTGATATATAATCTAATGATACATAAGATATGATACGATTAAGTCATTTATTTATCTTTCTTAATCCTTAAAAAAAAGTCAATTTCTATAATTAGTTTAGTTAGAGACAGCATCTCATTTGAATAGTGTTATATCTTTTTCTGGTTCTGTTATATATATACAAACTTAAGAAATAATAGTAATTCATATATATATATATATATATGCTTTGTTGATTATTTAGACAGTGAGGTACCAACATCTGTGTGTGTGTGTGTGTGTGTAAGATAGGATCAGAAGCAACGAACTTGAAGAACGACATGGGTCATAGTGCTGCCGATACTGTTAAGCGAATTCCACGGGACTCCAAGAGCCTTGAAATCCAAGCGATATTGATGGAGTCCTGTGGCATCAATTTTGAGAATTCTGGGAATGTTGCTGCTGCAGCTAGAGAAGAAGCTGAAGACAGATCTTTGACAAATGTTTGGCAAAGGATGCCAAAGTTGTTCTCTGCTGACAGTAATAAATGGGTAGAACAATTGAGAGGGAATTTGAGTCCGGTACCAGCTATAGCCTCAACCATTACATTTCAAGCTGCAGTTAATCCTCCAGGAGGAGTCATTCAACAAGGTATAAACTCGAAAGAGAAGAACAGCACCATCAATTTCGAAGATGATTACGATTATTGACTCTTGAACGGACCCCTCGGTTGCTGGCGGTACAGGGATGAAGAAGGTGATATAACTGCGGCAGTATGTCCCGGCACAGCCCTTCTCTCTCTTACGCAAGCAGATGACTTCAACGACTTCGTAATTTACAATACCATATCTTTTGTTGTGTCTCTCTTTGTTGCCTTCTTGCTCCTCAGTGGAATCCCTCTCAAAAGTAGGTCCATGATGTGGGTGCTCATTTTAGGCATGCTTTCAAATGTCACTTTCCTATTAAATGCCTATTTGCACGCATATATCTTATCACTCCAACTGAAGGCAGTCCTTACAACTATCGCCGAACCATATCCATCGTCACTTGGATTATTAATGCATTCTTTATCGTCATTGCTGCGTGCATCGTGGTGATGCGGCTGATAGGATCTAAGACACGCAACACAAGTGAATAGGTCATGGTCTCAATTAATTGCTGCGTCCTAGGGTTATCTATATACAATTGCTTTTCATTTTTTCTGTTTTTCTGGTTTTTTTTTTAAGTAGCTATATTTTCCCACATTTTTTAATTTGGTATCTACGTGTTTTTTATCTCAGTTATATTAACTCCTTTAACTTTGCTCTGTTAGCATCATTATAGTTCCTGCATAGGATCTAATTATGCTAACAAGGCAAAGTTAAAGATTTGATTAGGAGGGGAAAATACATTGATACTAAATTAAAAAAAAAAAATAAGAGAAAATATAGATACCTGCAAAATGGTTTCGTTTTTCCTTCAAATCCAACTTTTCAGGGTTGATTATTGTATTGCTGTCATTTTTCTTGTTGTGTACTTGCGTGCACTTGAATATTTAATGAATGTGTTGTTTTTGTATGTTTTGGATCAATACTATCATCCCCACCTATTTTACTGAAAAAGGGTTTGATGTGGATGTAATCGATTATTATGTGTGAAATATTTACTCTCATTAATAACTGACTTTATTAAACTTTTGAGCATTTATCTTTAGAAACGAATGGAATATCGTGGGGGACATTATAATGACTTATTATGCTGGTCAAGTGTTTTGACTAAGAGATATACTCCCTCATGTCTTAATTATAGGATAACATTTGGAAGTTGATATTGGTCCTAATTATAGGACAAAATTTTAATTTTTGTCAATTTGTTCCTAAAATAGCCCCATTGCTTTAGATAATGGTTGGATTGCCTCGTCTGACGTGTGGTACCATGAAGTATCAAACATACACCAAATAAAATACCATGAAAGTAAACACAGAGAGGTGGAGAGAGAATACTGATTTAGATAATGCTTGGATTGCCTCATGGTAGACTCATGTAGTATTCCTAAATCACCCCTATTAAATAAGGACATTTTTAGAAAATAAATAAAATTAATTAATTTAACCACTATTCTTAATTTCTCCAAAGTTATATAAATATGTCCTATAATTAGGACCTGAGGGAGTATCTGTTAAGTCATGGGATCTTGATCCCCCATCCCACCAATACTGATTATTCAGTCACTTCCCTCAGGGAACATTGAGAAATGCCCTGTACGAGAGAAGCATACAAGAGTTTTGTCTAGTAAAATGCCCAATCATTTTTTTCAAGTGATTATTGTCAGGGTGCCAAACAAGCGTGGCCCATACCTGACGTTGCAAAAAACCTTTGTTGCCTTTTCCTGTGCGTTACCAGTATAAACCTATATATGACTGCATGATTTCCATAAAAAAATGTAGTCACTAAATAATTAATCATGAGGGGGATTTTTAATATTTAAATATTTTTAAACATAAATTAAACAGTTTCAATATCAGCTATACGAAAGAAAGAAATCACAACACTTTTTAGAACCGGTATATGTTTGTATGTTCAAATAGTTTATAATTTGAGGTATGTGTTGGTGGGGCTAGTTCTCTTATGAGTATAAGAAGAGATGAAGAAAAAAGTAGTGCATAATATCTTCAAGACATGGATAGCACTTTCCTTTAGGCTTAATTCGCCTACACATATAACTATATTATAGTGTGCAATTTGGATTGATAGACAAATTTCTTACAGGATACAATGAAGATCCTTGAATATGAATTGCACTCCCAACACCCAAGTCAAGACAATAATGACTTTTACAAAGTCATAAGTTGACTCTATCTTTACGTGCACTCAATTTTTTTAGGAAAAAAGGCAGAAAAATACCACTTGAATTTCAAAATCTCAAATTAATTTTGTTGAAAATAAGAGTAATGAGATTGACAAAAAGAGTTAGTAATTAACAACTCAGGTTTTTGGGAAATCACTGATATGAGATTTTGAAATTCAAGTGGTATTTATTTATCTTTTTCCCTTTTTCTTACTAATTTTTTTTCATTTTTTTTTGGTTTCATTTTACCTCGATCTTCATGCCCCCTTCCTTTCAAGCTTTTTCAGGTCATACACAATATTTGCTTGTTTTGAATTTCTGAATGAGTATCTGTAACCTCCTACCTTAATAATCAAATTTATAGTTCGAGAGTGCATCATTAAGTTGAAATAGAGACCAGCGGTTAATTTAAAACTTTTCCAGAACCTGTTTAGTGTGGTCTCACGTTCACATTTCGAATATAATTGGCCTGTGCAATTCGGTTTCAATTATGCATATCAGAGTGCAACCAAAAATTCTCAACAACGCTCGGGTTTCGTTTATTTAATAAAGGGTTTACAGGGCACATTGCCCATTTACAGTTTCTCATAAAGGGGATTACACAACACTATTCAATATATACAGCACATGCAACTAATCCCCAACAAACTACCAAAATTAAAACTCCTAGCTAGGAGCTCTAACCGCCCTTCGTCACTTGCTTTTTCTTTGAACCACTTGCCCTTACTGTAGATTAATCATTGGAAAGAATGAGATTCAAAAGAATCTCAGTAGTAACAATTCACTTATAACATGTACAATCACAAAGCATGTAAGCAAATTACAACAACAACAACACAACGGCATTTCTGCAACAGCTTTCGCTGCATTCACAATGGCATATTTCACAACAGCACAACAATGACATTTCACAACGGCAATGTTACATCACAGCATATTCAATGAAATGACATACATGCAAGGCATCAAACACAGAATAAGAGAGAGAGTCACTACTTGTTCTTTCCGCTCGTGCACTGGCACTGGTTTATCACGTGCAAGGTAAATGTCAAATCCTATAATTAGAATTTCAACGACAGGTTATTACTTAATCCAACTTTTTAATTCAAACACTCAAGTTGATTATCATTAGGGACATTTAATCAACTCAACTAAGGAGTTAAAGTGGTCAATTAACCTAAAAGACCAATTCCTAACCTCAAAGTTCAACAATACTACATTATGCCATTACGTCTTCAATTTTCGCATAAGGGACCAAATCTGCCAGAATTTTCTCCAGACTTTGAAAAATCATAACTAATTCTACAAAACTCGAAATGAGGTGATCCCAAGTCCTATGGAAAGCTATTGAAGTCCTCTTCATAGGAAAAATATGAATCATTACCGGAAATCACCACAAAATTCCAGATTTACACAAAATCCCATACTGCTCCAGAATTAAGTCCAGTTTCGACATCAAACTTTGGGCAACCAGAAATCCCAGCTCAAAAAACGAAATGACACAAATTATATGTCCATTTTTAAGCTTGGAATGTGAAATTTAAGACTGGAAAGTTTCATAATTTTTAGAGATAATTTGTTTATCCAAAAACACCACACAGGTAGAGTATCTCGCTGGAATTCTGTTCAGGCTGAAAACCCATATTTACATTTTGAGTTTCAATGACCCAAAATTCACAATCCGAGGCTATTCCCACAAAATTTTTCGTATAGAACACAATGGTAACATCAAAATTAACAAATTCCCACTTGTTCTCCATGTCCTGTTTTGGCAGAAAATTCAAAATAAATTCCAACAATTACCAACTTCCAATTTCAACGTCAAACTTATGTCAAATGGTTTCCAATCATCATAAACCACCAATAACATAACCAAAACATCATGAATTACTCAAACCCTTGTTTAGCCAAAATCAGGGCAGATTTGCACATGCCAAAATTCTCATTCAACCAACACAACCAATAGCTCAAATTGATGCTAATACTCACCTATTGCTCCTCCTTAAGTTCTTTCTTTGATTCTTCAGCTTTTGTTCTTGGATGATGGCTCAAAACACCTCCTCTTCAAATTCTAAAACCATATGAATGAAGCTCTCATCAAGAGGAACAATGTTTATGAAGGACACTTGAGCCATAGATGAGGTTAAGGAGGTGAAAATCAAGGTAGAAAGTCTCACCTTTACCTTGCTCTTCTTTCTCTTTCGTTGGAGCTGCAGCACCGACTTGGAGAGTGAGAAAGAGAGTGATGAATAATCAGATTTTTGGCTTCCATTATCCCTTAAGAGCTGACCGAAAAGTTGGACCAAATGGAGAGAAAATTGTGGCTAATATTAATTCCTTGGTCATACATTTTTTTTAGTAACTTGTCTAGGTGTAATTGGCACAAGAAGAGTGAGCTTTTCTCTTTAATTTCCTTCTTTTCTCTTTCTTGAAATGCTTGACCGACTTATGCTTGGACAAAAAGGTGAGAATATCCTTTGATTAACTTCTCTCTCTCTTTCTCCCTTATGATTGAACGTCCAACATATGCATAAGGTCAAGAAATTATATTGATGAAATCCTAGCCACTTTTGTTGACTTCAAGTGTAAGAATATATCAATTAAATTCTCTTCCTTTCCTTTCTTAAAGCTTGGACGAAATATTGCATAAGAATAGAGAAAGGAGGGGACGGTTTTCTTGTAGAAAAAGGGAAGAGAGTGTGTTGACTTGGTCTTGCATGTGCTTTGTGTCCACATAAGAGGAAAAGATAAGGAAATTGCTTTAATTATCTTCCTCATTACTTCTACTTTATAAGAGCAATCTTGGCCCTTCATTTTGTGTCCCAAATCTATCCTCAAGATCAAGTAGCAATTAACTCTTGATCATGGTAAAATTAATTAGAGTGCCATTAAACCCTTTTATTTTACTATCTATTACATTTAGCCCTTTGAATGTATTTTCAGATATTACAATATCAAAGGCCCTTAATAAGGTCATTATCTTCATTTAATTTTGTTTTCAATCTTTCACTTTTCTTCTCTCTTTCTTTGTACATGACTCCCTCTTGCTCTTGATATGGATCACCTTTAACTACCTTAACTATATTAAGAAGGAAAAAAAATTAAAGCTAACCTTCGTTGGATATGAAAGAAAATAAGGAGGAAAAATTTCTGTTTTTTTTTTTTTTTTGACAACTAGGAGGAAAATTTTCTAGATGTATATAATAAAAAACATAAAAATAGTATTCTTGAAATAGGAGAAATTTTTTTTTTTTTTTTGAAATTTTCTCTCATAGTATTCTCTCCTTTATATTTCCTTTACAAATAAAAGTCAGTTGTATCCTTAATTTCATAAAAAAAAAATTATATATAGCTTCTAATATCATCTATGTATTTGACGAGAACTCAACTTGCAAGAACTTGCACAAGTTAGTTTCAGAGCCTGGGCTGGACATCATCTTCGTCCAAGTTATAATCGATAATTGAGAAACAAATGAAACACTTAGAGGACAAAGTGTAACATCATTTTTTTTTTTTTATAATTTTGATAGCCAGTTGAGACTTGTTAAGAAGAGACTTGGGCTTACAATAGGGTAGTAAATAGTGCAAATAAAGGCAAAAAATAGGTAGTCCCCCGTATAAATCCCTACAGTATGTATTTAGAAGTTACTACCTCCATCTAGCAAAAGAACTTACTACCTCTAATTCTTAATATAAAAATTAGATAATTAATTTGGATAGGTTAAGAAAATTAATTATATATACTCCTTATTTGCAATAAATTAAATATTTGTTGATTTCTCCCAAATAACATTGAAATAATTTTTTAATCGTCTCAGAATTATCAAGAATAAAACCGAATTAATGCAATATAGTGCACAACTCTGGTTGTTTCATTTTGAGGAGCCAATTATGAAACTAATTCCTAATAAACTAAATAATTACAATGCAAATTTGACAAAGATAAAACATGATTGATTGATTTTCAAAACTATGAATTAAATATAATTAAACAAATATGTTTGGGTGTTTTTCAAATAAAGAGGAATGGAAATGGATTAGAAAAGTATAATAAAGCCTCTTAGAACAATGAATTGAATTTCATCTATCATTTGCTTTAAAAGATAATAGGAGCGTGCTAGTTTGACAAAAATGCTCAAAAGACCCTTTGAGCTAGCTTGAATTAGGTGAATTAAATTTCCTACATCAAGCAAGATTTAATCCCTCTAACCAAAACTCAATACAAACTACTAGCGATTGCAATCAAAATCCCTCAAAATACCAAACCTCAAACACCGTTAAGTCTAGTGCATTAATCAGTGATTATTCCTAGACCTAGAAAATAATCACTTCTTAAAATACTATTAGAAACTACTTTGTATGCAATTTATGAAATCACTAAGTTTTCTAAAATATCAAACTCCAATATTATTAAGCACTCTTAGTGTGTGATTGTGAATTAATTGATGCAATTGGTTCCAAAGTAATCCAAAATCAATTCAATATCCAAACAATACTATGCAAGATAATAGATAATCAAGAGAATTACAATGAAATATATATGTAACCACATATATTGATGAGCATAATGTTCAATATAAACTAATTCAAATCACAAATTGATTTAAATAAAGATTAAACCAAATATATTAGTCTTAACTACAAATTACAACTCCTTAAACCAAAAAAATCATAAATATATAGTCAAGCTAATAAAGTAAAATAAAACTCCCCTTTTCATAGCTCCAAACATCAAGATTCAATCCTTTACTCGTGGAGAAGAGAAATTAGCTACTGCCCCTCATGACATTAGCTTCAGTAAACCACATCATTGTCAAATTCAAAGCCACAGCATATAGAAATTCAGGGCTGAAATTTCCACACACAAATTCAGAGCAAGCCACAGTTATGACAGTATGAAACCAGAGAGAAGAAATGAAATCTGCTTGCGATTTAATTGACTGAAGATAGTCAGTGAGGGATTCGGTGGTGTGGTGGTTAATTGATGGTGGTCTCTTCCTTCAGCTCCCTCACGACAGCTCAAAACTCGCGGCACTCTGTTTCTCTGCTAACCCTTCGCTGCAGCTCGAACTTGGCTGTGGAGAGATGACGATGATGGTGGATGTGAGGCGGTAAGCAAGGATGGTGACAGTGATGGTGGACGGCGATGGAGGCTTGCCCTTTTTCTTGCAGCTGCTTCTCTGTTCTGGTCTCTCGCCCCTCCCTCAGCTCAGCTTCCGTGTCTCGCCTCAGCTCACAGAAGCTCTTGATCTGGAATGGCGACTCGCCGGCGGCTGTGGTGGTGGTGGACAGTGCTGCCGGCGAGAGAGGAAGGTGATAGATGAAGGTTCGATGTGTGTGTTTTGCGGCTCTGTGATTTCGCGTCTTGCTTTTCGCCGCTCTCTGCTTCTGATATATGCCTGAAACTCATTCACAATCTGACCTAAGTGGGCTGTCAAAACGATGAGTTTTTGCTGGACTGAATTGGCATTTTGCAATTGCATAATATCAAACTGTCATTTCCAAAATTCAAACCCCAAATTGCTAAACTGTTCTTATATTATCTATATCTAATTAATTTTTTATATTTTAATAACATCTAAATTTATATTTTTAAAAAATGAATAAAATATAATTACCTAAACTGTTCTTTTATTTCCACTCACCCTCTTGCCCCCACAGACAATGCACCTCTCCCTCACGCAACACATCTCCCGTCCCCCCCCCCCCCCCAATTCTATGTTGTTTAGAGGTGAATTAAGGTAATATAATAGAAAGGTAAATAATAACTAGAAAATTTTTAACACTTTAAAAGATTGGGATCATATACTAGCTTATATATGAAACTATTTGAATATTATCTATATCTAATTAAGTTTTTATATTTTAATAACATCTAAATTTATATTTTTAAAAAATGAATAAAATATAATTAAAATTTAAAAAATTCCTAAACTGTAATGTTCTTTTATCTCCACTCACCCTCTTGCCCCCACAGACAATGCACCTCTCCCTCACGTAACACATCTCTCGTTCATTTCCCCCCCCCCCCCCCCCCAATTCTTTTTTGTTTTCCACTTGTGTGTGACTTACAACCAGTAGAAGATCTCGAAACATTTGGCGAAATTGGACATTCATGGCACCCACAAGCTCCCCAGTGAGCGAGATTTTGGATGGCAGGAACACCATTCTCCATTTGGCTATCATGCAAGTTGAGTCAGGATCACCTTTCCTGCAAGTGAAGATCTTACCTCCTTACTGCCATCAGTAATTTAATCAAATGTTATAATTAAAATATAAAAAACTGCATATTCCCAAGGAATCTATTTCTCACATGTAAATTTTGATTTAGGAAAAAGAACAGAAAAATAATTGGTATAGCTAGCAAGGAGGCAAGATTTGCTGGACTCGACATTTTTTGGATATATAATAAGTACTTTTGAAATATATAGGGATAAATAGCCCTAAGTCCCATTTTATCAATGAAGTCTATGAATCACTTTTTTTATTAATATTTTCGCTTCATTTTCTTTCAATATTTGTGTTACTTATATTAGGCAAAAGTGTGATGATAAATATTTGACCAAGTTTTGGAACAAAATTCTTGTGGGTGAGATCGATACATACTTTACTTATTGTTTTGTTACTTGGTGTGGCTCATTCACTTGCGGTGCGAACAGGCCTCAAACAGGCAATTCAGTGCTTTCTTGTAATCTTCAAGCTTTGCTTGCCTTTGTACGCAAAAAAAAAAAAAAAAACAGGCAATTCAGCTGGCCATCTTTAGTCATTATCCCTCCACATGTTGCCGTTCCATTAAAAGGGGGGAATATGCTCCATCCCCTTTGATAACTGTTCTTCTTCCATTGAAAATAGTAGGCTCCGGGTTCCTTTGTTGTCAGAAGCCACTCATTCAAATTGATGCCACTAAATATTTCTTTAATAATGGGGGAATATGGTCTAAAACTTGCATTACACGTTAGTTACAAACCATATTCGGGTATTTCTTTTACAAAAGAAACACAGAAGACAACAAAAAATTAATTCTTTAGGATATATATCATCATCACATGAGGGCCAGTCTGGCTGTCTCAACCTTTAAAACAAAACTTATGTGGTGAGTGAAAAGCCAGGTAAAAATAATGTCTAGAGATGTACTATCAAAATAGTATAATGATTGAACCATATTTTTATATGATATTTTATAACTAAATTGGGATTTTTAATACATTTCTTAGGACATTATTGCATGATCAAGCACTAATTTGAGTGAAGGTCATTTGTATTGAATTAATTGTAATTACGGGAAAATGATCAAAATTTGTTAGGATGTGTTCGAATTAGCTTTTAGGGAATAGCTTTTGGAGAAAAAGTGGAGAATAGTTTTTGGAAAATAGATTTTGAGCAGAATAGATTATGAGAAAAAAGTGATTTTGATAAAATGAGAGTATTTGGGTATTGTAGTCAGAATAGCTTTTTTCATAGTCAAATTACTAAAAAAGAATATCAACTTTTGTAATAATTACATATAAAGAATAAGATTATAGTTTATGTATTATTTAAGAGTTAAGGTCCAAATTTAACATCTAAGTTTTTCCTAAGGGGCATCTGGTACAAATAAGTTCCAGAAAATGCAAAAATAACAATGAATAATTAAAAATGATGTAAATTTAACAAAACCGTTAAATTTGACCTTACGGTGTTAAATTATAAGAGAGAAAACCCCAAATGGCATTAAAAAGGATGCATCTTAACCCATTATTTAACATTAAATTTCATAATTAATACAAAAAATGAAATAAATTTGTCCGTATGTAATGTTAATTAACTTAACTATTTTTTCTAATATAATTAAATTAGATAAATATGTTTTATATTAAGAATAAAAGAAAGTATTAAAATTTTAAAATCTTAAAAAAAAAAAAGAGAGAGTGACAGACAAGAAAAAGAAAAATGGTGAAATTAAAAAAAAAAAAGGAGAAAGAGTGTGTGTGGCGTGGGACCCATAAGGAAAAAGGATCAATAAAAAAGATAGTGGGGCCCATATAGCAAAAAAAATTAACTTGAGGTTGAAACCATTGTTTTAACTTCAAACCTTGGTTTCAATCCAAAAACGGGAATTATCAAATTGTGTGGGGGTGTTTGGGTGATTTTTGATAAAACCAAGGTTTTGTCAAAAAAAAAAAAATACTTTTCCAATGGCATATGAACATAAACTTAATTATTTATACAAATGATTTCTTAAACTTTTAATGCTACATTATACTTAATTTTGAAGTGTAGGTGCTTAAGAAAGAAATTGGAGATTTTGGAGGGTTATAATTAATATTTTGAGGATTGGGACAAATTACAAAAAGGGCCCCAAAAATCTGAAAATTACACATTTCTGAGGTAGAAAAAGACCTTGGACAATCACGGAAAAGAACCCGATATTCATGAAATTATGGTTGAGCACCAAACCATTTCAAAAATGTTCACTCTATCGTAATTAAGTTTTTGTACTTTTCACATTGGTCCTTAGTCAAACCTTGCGTTTTGACCAGAGACCAATTAGGTCTTCTCTGGAAGCCCGACACTGACGGAGAGAAAGCTGAGAGTTTTTGGCGAGAGGCGTTACGGAAAGACCTGGAGCTGAGAGTTGCGCCACGGAGAGAGGACCCTCTTCCTCTCATCACCCATCACCTTCCTTCTCCATTTATCATCATCCATTCCTTCACCTCCGCCGCTGAACTGTTACAGTTTCTGGCGAGTGTGGTGGACCACCACAGGCAGAGAGGCACCACCACAGACAGAGAGCCGCAAGTTCCAGAGCTTAGAAGACGACAACCACTGTCACTCCGTCTCGTTCACCGTCGCTGGATCGTTTTCACCACCGTCAGCTTTTTCTTGCTCGCCGTCCATACCATCGTCATCTTCACCACAGTATCTCCGTTCCCCTCAACACCACCACCGTTAACACCCTCTGCTTCACCATAGTCTTTTCCAGAGTCACCACCGACAGACCCTTTCCTCTCATTTCTGTTCAGATTAGGTGCTTCACTCATTCTCATGGAAATCCAATGTGTTGAACTGGTTGTAGCTACTGTTGATATTATGTGTAGCTAATTTGCTTGAGTTTTAGTTGCGAGGAAGGTGGCTAGAGTTTCAATGTACTATAAAAAAGAGTTCATTAATTTTCATTGACTCAATTTATGTATCTTGTTCTATTTGGATTAATTTTATATCAGTATATGTGTGTTTTTGAGATTCAGAGGAGTAATTATTTGTCAATGATGGATTGCTTTTGTGTTGAATTTTATATTTGTATACTTGGATTTTATTGAACTTATTTCCCTATAAATTAATGAAGTTATGCATATTATGTGATGACTAGTGTGTGTGACGGATTTAATTCAATTTGAGTGTCATGATTGTGCTCCCATTTAAGAGGAAGCAAATGCATTAAATAATTTTCAACACACATTAAGTGAGTTTTAAAAATTTATCTAAAAGATAACTATGAATACGATTGTAGAATTAGTAATTAATTAGGTAGATTCGACCTATTGCAATTGCTTAGAGTTTTTAATTTGACTTGATATAAAATTAGCTCTCAAAATATTTTAAGAAGCTAGAAAAGTCACCATATTTGCTACCAAGACTCATTTTATCATATCATCCTTTTTAATTCAAGTTATTTCTTTATTGTTTTCCAAAAATACCAAAAAAATTAAAGATAATTTTATTTTCATGAATTTTAATTTAGAGAAAACCAATTTCAAAACCCCACTTCTAACCATGTTTCTAGCATTTAGTCTAATCTAGGGAATCAAAATAAAAGGCTCATTGATAAAAGAACCATCATGAGTTATTTGGACTATATTGTATTTGATTCGTGGTAACATTTTGTAATTTGACCTTGAAGCAGCTAAGATTATATCAAATCATATAAAAACATATTCTTTCAAATCAGTCAAGGTGAGACTATTTTTCAATATATTCTAACAAACAGCATCAACCTTACAGATCAATGGGTAGGAATCTCCACCCTATCGTCTCTCCAATCAAAATACTATGTGTATATATCGAACAAATTTTATGCGGCATTAAAAATTATACGTCTTATTTATATTCTTTGAACGCCCAAAGAAGAATGCAGACGAAAGAAAAAAAATGTTGACTTGAACAAATTCACGCACAAAAAAAAAAAAAAAAAAAACAGAGGGGGTCTTCCAATAAAGAAATTATTCTTGGTAAAAAAACAATAATGAAATTGGTTACAGCATACAAACAACGCAGAAGTTGACTTCACATACAGTGAAATTACTTAATAATATTCCGTTAAGGGGCAGGAGACAGCAATTATAAATTGGAACACAGGTTATCCTAAACTTGCATCACGCATTTTCTAAACCAATCACATATATATTCTTTCACTTGGTGCATAATTATTGAAGCAAATGAGTCATTCTTGTGGGCAAGAGACGGAGCTGATGAACATAGAGACGGCTCATCATCATGAATAAGATTAAATGAGAGTTCTCTATGAAGCTTCATATAAAGGCCGTGTTTCGAACTTGAATTCATTGCTTCAGGGAGACCCAGGATTGTTGTACAAAATTAGCTCACAAACTATCTTCATAGAAACTCCCTTGCACATATCAGCTTCCCATGGCGACCTTGAATTCACAAACACCCTCCTTTCTCAAAAGCCAGAACTTTCCCTTGAGCGAAACTCTTTACGAAGCACACCTCTCCACTACCTTCTGCAGAAGGCCACATCTACATTGTGAAGCAGTTGTTGGAAGCTCGTAAGGAGGTGTGCTCGGTTCGTGACCAAGAACAAAGAATTCCCTTGCACTATGCAGTTATAAGAGGGAGAAGTGATGTTGTTGTAGGCAAAATCTGCAAAGAAATAAGAAAATATTTGATTCGAGTCGCGTCCGAGGACACAGTCCTTAAGAGATATTCCGCAGCCCCCTCAGTAAATAGGAAGCGGCATCTCCCCAGGATTAAACGAACCCTTCCTGTTAGGATACAGGGCGGCAGAACTGGTGGGAGATAAGGTAACCTAGTGAGAGATTACTGAGGCTTCTATTTCTCTTCTTCCAAATGGTGTCACGGTTGGGGTATTTATAGACAATGAATCAATGCCTTGAAGTTGTGCCTCTTGAAGACTACACCTCTTCAATTGGAAAGTCATAACTATCTGTTAAATTCATGAACCATGTTGATTCATGAATCAACACAAATCCCTTAATTCATAAAAACATGACTTCTCATAACGCATCTCTTCATTTAAACACATTCCATAATATTGGAGAGACTCTTTCTTTGACACACCCATATGCAATATTTACAACAGTTGTGTTGGAGCTTATTAGAGCAAAGCCAGAGTCTTTGAAGATACTTGATGACATGGGGAAAACTATTTTCCACGTGTGTGTGACGCACAACCAGTTGGAGATCATGAAAGATTTGGTGAAATTGGATACTCCTGACACCCAAGAGCTACAAATTAAGGGAGACTTGGATGGCAATAACACCATTCTCCATTTAACTATCATGTTGAAGCAAGTTGAGGTGCTTTTTAATTACTTGCTCTCATGTTTGTGTTTCGATCTTTTTCTTGTTCTTTTATATACATGTCACCAACATTACAAATTAAATTTTCTTGTTTATTGTTGTTCAGACTGTGAGTTACCTCACTTCAATTCCAAAGATAAGATCAGAAGCATCGAACTTGAAGAACGACATGGGCTATACTGGCCCCGATATTGTTCAGCGGATTCCAAAGGATTCCAAGAGCCTTGAAATACAAGTCATATTGATGGAGTCTGGGATCAGATGTGGAAGGAAAAAAACGGTTAATGTTGGTAGTATAGAAGATGAGAGATGGTTGTGGTGGTGGAGGAGAAAGGTTTTGAAAAGTCTAGACAAATGGCTTAAGTATAATGGCGATTGGGTAGAAGACATGAGAGGGAATCTAAGTCTGGTGGCTACCGTGATTGCAACCATAACCTTTCAAGCTGCACTTAACCCTCCAGGAAGCGTCATTCAACAAGGTATAGGTACGCCAAGTGGTGGTTCTGATTCTAACTCTTCAACTCTCCCTCAAGGACTACTCACATGCATGTCGTCGTTCAATAATTCGTTTGGAGAAACAGAGGAACCTGGACCATGTCCCGGCGAAGCCATGTTTAGTTATGTTTATCCACATATGTTTAGGGAGTTCATAACCTACAATACCATATCTTTTGTTGCATCCCTGTGTGTTATACTCTTGCTTGTAAGTGTAGTTCCTCTCAAACATAGGTTTGTGATGTGGATGCTATCTATAGGCATGGCTATCTGTCTCACCTGCCTTCTAATAAATCCTTATTTTGTTGGCGTCAGCCTTATCACCCCATCCACATACGGGATTTTTGATGATAAAGGGGTGTTGATGACAGCCCTTACGAGTTTGATTGCACTGGTTGGTATATACATCGCAGTGAAATTTGTCATATGGGTAGTGAAGAAATTGAAGGACAAGTTAGCTAAGCATCGCGAGTCAAGTGACAGGATGCCTAATGCTTGTAGATATGATCTCAATCAATTGATGCGTCTTGGCTATAGGTGTGCACACCTTTAATTTTCAGTCTGTATTCCTCATCTTCACTCATCTCATCGTATCGTCATCACAAAATTTGAATCTCATGCTTCAAGTTTTGAAGGTTGTTCTACTTGCTTAAGTGTATGAGATACCTTCTTTGCCTCATGAAAATAACTCTCCAATTCATTGATATATCATGTCAATATATTTCGTTTTTTTTTTATTAATAAAAGAGGCCAAGTCTCCTTTTCTTTGGTTTTTTTTTTTTATGAAAGTCAAATGCATTAATAACTGAAAAGGTTTTTTTTTTTTTTTTAATGTTATGGCTGGCCCCTTCCAATAAGTGAGCTTCCTAGGATTCGAAATTGTATTTTCCTTCTTATAGGGGTGAAGCTCCCTTACCACTCCAACCAATAGCTTGATGCCTATTTTTAGAAATATATATACAAGCCTATGGCATATACAAACAAAAATAAAATAAATTCAATATGAACCCTCTAAATTAGTTCTGAACAATTTGTAATAATAAAAATTTAGGTCGTGATGCTTATTAGTCTGCCTAGCACAGATGCTCGTTCCGGTCATGTTGTGCACCTTTAGATTGAGCTGTCATATTCTTAGCCCAAAATACGGAAAATACTCATGGCAAAATATTGCTATATATATGTAACATCCTAAATTTTGAACCCTTTAGTGCGCATACAGAAGCGATATGATTGAGGAAAATCATCAAATAAAGCCTATTAATTAAAGTTCACATTCTTATCCTTTAGTTACAGATAATTTTTCATGAGCAGGTTTTTGGTCTGACTTTGAAAATTCATAACTAATTCTAGAAATTTCATATGAGAGTTCGCTAACTTCTATTGAAAGCTCTTGAAGTCATTTACATTATAAATTTATTATTCTAGCCTGATCATGCTCTGATTTGTACATTTTCTTCTATTTGTGAACTTGCTTTGTTTTTCTCGCAGAAACTGTATCTTATCTTCCAAAATTCATAACTCATAGTATATACCTCCAATTGACCTGATATAAGACTTTTTAGAAAGCTCTCTATGTCTAATTTGTGCACAGGAATTATCACATTCGTTGGACATCATATACCATCCTTTATTTAATGAAACAATGGCCATGCTTTGAAAATAGGTTAAAACTGGACAGTCAAGGGCATGTCTCATAAAAACATGGCTTTAAGGTCATCTTAGGGCATACAAACATTTGTGATTTATCATCACATATTAAATATACATGCCAAGACCTCATAATGAATTTATATAACTCATAGGAATTGCTATACATTTTATTACTCATGACACAGCATTGTCATGAAATGATCATTCTATTATCCTTTGCAATTTGATCTTGCTCTTCATTTGGAGCAACGTAACCTTTAAGCTTTAACTTCTTTTGCTATCTTTGAATTTCATACTTTGAGCTTCATTATCCAAGCCCCAAATTGCACTTCTATAATGTTCAATGGCCCTTAGTCTTGGGATAGAAATAGGTCAAGCCCCCAACAGGGCTTATGGCCTAGCCTACATAAAGCTTAGTCTAACCTATTTAGATAAACAGGGTAGACCTATTTTTATAAGGTCTAGCCTATAAGCCTATAGGCTTGGCCTATTTAACTTTTTTAATTTATACTGTAATATAAGAATATTTAACTATTTTTATAAGGCCTAGCCTACAAGTCTATAGGCCTGGCCTATTTAACTTTTTTAATTTATACTGTAATATAAGAATATATAATGTCATCTAAATAATTATATAAATTATTTATAAATTTATCAATTTAACCTTAATTCTAATTTTTATATTTCATCGACAAAGCATAATAATTTATGTGTTTATTTTAGTGCCAAATGAAATATTATAATCTTAGTAGGAGGAGTTTGTCCCGATTTATGTGGGAACAGTAAAAGAGATAAAATCTAATTTTACATGTTACTTGTTATGCTTGATCAATTTTAAAAAATATATCTCATTAGTCAGCAAATATTAGTTTTTCCTATTCCTATTTGCTCGAACAATTATTGTCACTAGAGATTCTTTTCTTTTCCTTACTAAGTTTTTATATTACAACGAGAATGGATGCTAAACTTTTAAGACATAATGTAATATTTTCAATAAACATTAAGGTGGTTATATATAAATTTATATGCATAGGTTTTAAAGCCTATTTAAAAGCCTATATTTTAAGTAGGCTTTTAAATAGGCTTCAGCAAGCCTTGTCAGCTCTTTTGAAGGCTCAGGCCCAAGCAACAAATAAAAAAGCCTAGTTACAGGTTTAGGTTTTAAATTTCTGTTATAGGCTCAGGCCTATTTAGAAAAAGCCTAGCCTATTTCCCCCTAGCTCAGTCCAAGTTTGATTTCCTGTTGATTCTTCCACTTGAAACCCTTGAGCCCTCAACTTTGTCTCTTTCTAAGGCAACTTGATCCTCCTTCTTTTCTTCTCCTTTTCTCTCCTCTCTCCTCTCTTGTTCACTGTCGGTTTTGCTCTTATTTCTCAGCTTTCACCGACTCAAGTGGAAGAAAGGAAGAGAAGGAAATGGCTTTAAGCGATCCCATTTGGTTAGTAATCCGAATTTGATAATATCATGTCTCCATATGTTATTTTATTGCCACCTTTTTGATCCAAGGGCCCAAAATATTTCTTCCTGTCCTCCATAGCTTAGATCACGTCAACTTTGTACTTTCCAGCAGTCAAGGATTACCTTCCCAAAGCTTGATTATATCATATAAGCTTAATACCTCCATTTAAGTGAATTTAATCACTTACAAATGCTTTTTGACAATTCTTTAATCATAGGACCAATGTGATCTCGTCAAAAATTCACATTTATTAGGGAGCAAATCGCTAATTTTTTTTCAAATTCAAATTTGGTCTGTAAATATTTTTCTCATAATTTCCAAAAAAAATGCTTCATTCACAGGTAAAATCCCTAGAAAATGTTCTTTAAACTAAATTCTCTATTTCTTGGGCTTAAACCCATCTTTATAAATTCACATTAATCTTAAAATGATTTTCCCTTATGTTTTCCCAATCATTAGAGAACTCCTGGTATTTCTAATAATTATATTTTAATTAATCAAAATTCTAACAAATCTGTAAAATTCCTTTTTGAAGTAATTTTCTCATTTATACCTCAGTTAAGCCACAAATATAGTCTAAGGAACTATTCTCTACCTTCCTGTGTCTCTGGAGTTTTTTTCCTGAAATTCTGGTGCAAAATTTCCAAAATTACCCTTACTACCTGTAGTTTTCATAAATTACACTCTTGCCACAAACCTGGGACGGTAGACATACGATGTTACCATGGCAGGTCTACTATTTTATTTAGCATTTGGATCACTTTTAATTATCTATTTAATGTTTACTCGAGAAGGCCGAATATTTTATAATCCCTGAGAATCATTCTATCTTTTGGGACTCTTGTCAACCTAGGCTTGATCACCTATTTAATTCGTACTAATTCTTAAACTTTAAGGCCCAAAATTTGGGATATGATAATAGAAATTTTCGTACACTATCATATTGCTATAAGCAGTGATGAGAACTATATTGTTCAAATACAATTTTGATGGTCTAGAATTAATGTTTTCAACTAATTTTTTTAAATAAAAAATCATTTTTTAAAAAAAAAAACAGTTAAGAAATTATTTTTTTTAAAAGTTATGTACATATTAAAATAATTTTTCTAAGAAATATCAAAAATAAAAAGTATAAATATCGACCATCCAAAAATTTGGATGGTCCAGAACTCTAGATTTCAGTGATGATGGGCACTAAAATTGAATCTAGTTGACAGACGGATTCGGTTTTAGATATAGATAAGATAATTGCCTTTACGCTATTACGGAAGAATAATTGGAGGATTTTTTTCTTAAAGCCAATATTCCACTTTACATAAAGATTATAATTTAAAAAGTAGATCCTCCAGTTGTATATATCTATGGAAAATGGTCACTCTATTTCCCTTACCGTCCACTTCTTTATTTACACCGAAAGATCAACTCTGACGGTTGAGATTTAATATCCTATAAAAATATTCTTATAATATTAAATAACAAATAGTGTAAATGAACAAATTTGAATCATAAAAATTTAATCTAAGTAGTCCACATCTTTATAATTTTATTAAAGTATTCTATATATTCTTTTTTACTTTTTGTATGATATTAAAGCGCAACCGTCAAAGTTGATCTAACGGTGTAAATAAAGAAGTGGAGTGAAATAAATAGCAAGGGAAATGGAGAGGCTTGTATTCCACTATGGAAAAATTATAACGTTAACTAATTCACACAAACCAAGTAATTTTAGTTAAGTCATTATAAATATTAGTTAAGTCATTAAATGTATCTTTAATTGATAAAATTGACATATTTTACTCTTATTAAAGAATTTTATTTTCAAATATGATTTTGTTATCTATCACCTCGATCTCTCTCACCGCAAGGGGGTCAAAGTGAAAATTAATAATTACCCTATTAATATCTTATATTTGGGACGAAAGTTATTTTCTACACGACTTCTTATAATTTGGACAAAAGGGAGCATGTGGTTCTTTAGAAATTGCAAACTTCGTAAGGGGAAAGTTATGAAGATGATTTACTTAAATGATGGAAAAAGCAATAGCTCAAAACAGTTAAGAAGAGAGAATGAGATATCTATACGATGCATCACAAAAGGGCTATGTCTCAACTTTTCAGCGTTGATTATTATATTACTGATGGTTTCCCTGGTGAGAAGGGAAGAACAAACTATATAGAGCCGGATGAAAAGGGATAGAAAAAAACCGAAGAGAATATTAGTGAAGTTATTGAGCAGGACCTCTTGATCAATAATTCATCCAGAGATTTGGTTGTTGAAAGGACACAATGGTTGTTGTGTGATCCGTGTAGCAACCCCACTTAATAGGATAAGGCTTGTTATTATGGTCTTGGTGTTAATAGTGACCAATTCATGGCCAATTCAACCCGATCAAATATGATGCCTTTCTAGCCACTTGGAGTGCTATAAATAAATGTCAAAGATATATTACACTCTGAAGCTCAACAATGGCCCTCTCTCCTTATTTATGCCATGATTTTACTGGCAAAATTAAAATCACATCATAACTTGTGAAAAGTAATAATATATGAAAAGTCCCATAATTTGTGAATGACCAGTGAGAATGGCACCGTTGACAAATTATGAAACTTTCATATACTATTTTTTCTTGTTGGGACCTTAGTCTGATTTTCCCAAATATAAAAGCGTCGAATATTAACAGTAACGACAATATATAACGTCAATGTGTGTGCTTGGTTCTTCATGTAGTATCTAGTGGCTACTATGATAAACAGAAAAAATGAAAATAAAAAAAGGAAAAGGTGAATACTTAATTAATTTTTCATTAGGGAAAAAAATAAAGGAAAATAAAGAAAAAAGAAAAGGTGAATACTTTATTAGTTCGTTTCTCTAGTCTGTCGGCTGCACCTATCTATAGAACGTATACACCATACCTTTTCTGATGTATACTCTTCAAATATGTCTTATATTAAAGACAAGAGGAGTATTATTTTAAAAAACAAATTTGCATTTCTCATCTCCCTGTTTTTCTCCCTACCCAAATATAAAAAGTTGGTTATGTCCTTTAATTCATAAAAATATTTTTATAGCTTCCAATTCGCGACTCCAATGGCTTCAAATTGCATCTATGAATCTGACGCAAACTCAACTCGCAAAAACTTGCCCAAGTTTCAAATCATGCATGGACACGGTAATCATCTTCATCCAGGTTATCGATAATCAACAAGGAAGACTGAGAGGACAAAGCACATCAATGAAGACTGACGAAGAAGAGAGGAAGAGAGGAAGAGAAGAAGGAAGCAAGGAGAAACCAAATCTCTTTTTGTCATTTTAGGTGCGATTTTGAAAATTACATGCAAATTCTTTCTATGAACTCTCTAGTACGAAAAAGGAGAAATATGAAACCCTACTCTTTTTTTTTGATACAAAGGCAAGCATAGCTTGATAGATAACAAGACCTAAGGGTCAGGTCCTAAAGAGTGTTCATGAGGTATATCCCCACATTCCAAGGCAAAAAGATGAAAACATTCCATAGGGGACACTCCTATTTCCATGTAGTCCTGGCTATTCAAATGAGCCATTCGTGCCAGAAAGTCAGCACAATGAGTACTTTCCCTATGTGTGTGGGAAATCTCTAAATCCCAGTCGGCATAAATAAGGGATCTGGTAGCCGAAACGATATCATACAAAGGGTGATCAACGCCGTAATTGGTAGATAAAAGGTGGATGGCTTGAAGAGAGTCTGTGAATAGCCTGATTTTCTTAAGACCCATCTGCTTACATAGTTGAAGACCGCTTTGGATTGCATGGATTTCTGCAACAGTCGGGATAGCATTTCCCAACTTCTGTTGAAATCCACGTACCCAGTTACCCTGGCTATCACGGATAACACCTCCGTAGGCTACTTGACTGCTACTGAAAGAAGAACCGTCTACATCTATGCGAATGAAGCTCTGTGCAGGGGGTTGCCAGTGGACGAGCCCTCTATCTGAAACTTGGAATATCTGGTGATGAAGACTTCCATTTAGCGCACTTTTCGAGAGGTGGTATATGCATCTGTGAACTATCTCCTTTGGGTTGACAGCTGAACCATCGAAAGCTTTGCAGCATCGGTTTTTCCAAAGGAGCCAGCACGTGGTAGTGAATACTCGTTGCCATGCCCATCTAGATATCCTTCTATTGCCTGGCGAGTTCTTTAAGTTCCAGTGTAGCCATTCCTGCAAATTACCAGAAAAAAACATAGTAGAGTATAGATTGTTAGTTAAAGAGACCCACACACGCTGAGCTTGCTCATAGTCTCTCAACACATGAAGGATGCTCTCCTCACTCTCACACTGAAAGGGACAAGTGTTTAGGACGCTCGGGTTATGCCTCGCTCGCATCACATTTGTCGGAAGTCTATCATGGAATACTTGCCACATAAAGAGTTTGACTCTTTCAGGAATTCCCCAGTGCCATAGATCACGCCAGTAACGTTGATTGCTTAGAGTCTTCCGGTGGTAGAGCCTGTCATAAGCTGATTTCACGCTAAAGAAACCATCAGGAGCATTCCGCCAACAAATGACGTCATCCTAGGAACCCATTGGCGGGGTAGTCATCATAATTCTATCTATCACCCAATTCGGAAGAAAGGTCTCCCATTTTGCTCTGTCCCAATTGCCCGTTTGGGATTTAAAGGAACAAACCTGCGCCTCCATATCTATCAGGTGCATATTCCTCTCTATAAAGAATAGTAGTGGCTTGTCCATTGGGGCCCAACATTCCTGCCATGCATTTGTGTTACTACGTCTTAGTTTTTTGCCTAGGCCCCTTTTAAAGTCATCCCAGACAGCCACTATGCCACTCCAAATTGCTGATTGGTTGTGCCACTTGCGCACATGTGGAACCGGTTTAGTGTCACATGAGTATTTAGCGCAAAGACATTTCACCCATAAAGCATCTGGTTTCGTGATAAGGCTCCAACACAGCTTCATGAGAAAAGCTTTGTTTTGGCAATGAAGGTCTTTAATTCCTACGCCTCCATCACACTTTCTCTGTTTTAGAACATCCCAAGCAATCAGATGCATTTTTTTACTATCATCATGCTGGTTCCAAAAGAAGTCTCTACTTAGTTTTTCAATTGCTGATAACACTCCTTTTGGAACAAGAGTTGAGTGCATCAGGTATTGTGGAATGGTAGATAAGACTGACTTGATGAGGACAGTCTGACCAGCCATACTCAAAAACTTCCCCTTCCAACTACTCAATTTAGTTCTCACCTTCTGGAGGAGCGGAGCAAAGGTCATTTTAACCATGCGTTTGTGCAAGAGAGGAACGCCCAAGTATTTCCTAAGGTCCGCTGTCAAACCAACCCCTACAATCTGACTCATCTCGTATGCTCTGTTGAAGTGGACATTTCTAGACACAAACATTTTGGATTTGTTCAGATTTATTTTGTGACCCGATACCCGACAAAACAAATCCATAACATTCTTCATTTCTTCCAATTGTTCTGTTGAAGCCTCACCAAAGAGGAGTAGATCATCTGCAAAGAATAGATGCAAAATATGTGGTCCAAAAGAGCTTAGGCGTAAAGGATGCCAATTCCCCATATCTACCTCGTGGTGAATTAACTGACCAAGTAACTCCATACACAGGACAAACAGATACGGACTCAGAGGGTCGCCCTGTCTCACTCCCCTGGATGGGTAGAATTTTTGAGAGGGGGAACCATTCCAGATAATGCTCATAGAGGAAGATGAAACACAATTCATTATCAGCTTGACAAGATCATCTCCTAACCCTAGACTGTGAAGAGTGAATTCCAAGAAGCGCCAGTCGAGCCTGTCGAATGCCTTTTCCATATCAACTTTGACGGCTATATAACCCTTATTGCCTCTCTTATTTCTCATGGTATGGATTGCCTCCTGAGCTATGATGATGTTGTCAACTCCCTGTCTACCAGCGATAAAGCTACACTGGTTCTCAGCTACAAGATGACCCATGACCCCTTTGAAATGATTGGCAATCACCTTGCTAACAATCTTGTAACTCACGTTGCACAAGGAGATAGGCCTAAAGTCTCTCAAAGAAGCGGGTTGGTCGACCTTTGGAATCAGGATGATGTTCGTCTGGTTAATAGCCTGCACTTCCTCCGGGTTGCTAAAGATCTTGATCACCAAGTCACAAATCTTTTGCCCTACCAAATTCCACTAGGATTGGAAGAAATGGGGGTTCAATCCATCTGGTTCCGGGGCTTTAAAAGCACCCATCTCAAAAGCTGCATTTTTTATCTCAATTGGTGATACCTGACATTGTAAGCGCTCAAGATGATGTGCTTCAAGTGGCGGGAATCTTGCCGTCCAAGGCTGGGTGGGAGATGACGTATTCTCTGAAGAATAAAGCCTCTGAAAATAATCATGGGCCATATCACGCAATAGATTTTCATCAGAAACCCAGATCCCGTTATCATCTTTCAAAGCATCAATTTTACTTCGTTTCCTTTTAGAAACAACACTGGCATGGAAATATTTTGTGTTTCTGTCACCACCATCAAGCCACTTACACCTTGATTTCTGAAACCAGATCAATTCTTCTTGCAAGGCAATTTTTTGATACATGTCCCATAGCTGATTTTCAATCTTAAAGAGTCCATTTTGACACCCCTCTCTACTTCTGGCTCGATCAATGCCCTCCAGTCTTCTAATGATCTCTCTCTTCTTTTTAACTACATTCCCAACCACACGATCATTCCATTCTGATGCATTCTTAGCAAATTGAGCTTGACCTTGGAGCCAATTCCTACCCTGCCAAGCTTCTTTAACTACATCATTGAACCCCTCTTCAATACACCATGCCGCTTGATATTGGAACCTGCTTCTCCTAATTCTAGAAAAGTTAGAGTAGCGGTCGGCAACAACAATAATCTTGAAACCCTACTCTTTGGAATGAAGAAACATGAAACCTTATGCTTTTGGGGAGTAAAATTATAACTGTACAAATGAAAGTCCTGTCTAGATGCTTTTAGGAGTGAATCGATTCTAAGTTTCAGACTGATGTTTGAATTAACTTATTTTAAGTGATTTTGCATTTTGTAATGTAAACATGTGAGAAGAATTTTACATGAAAATAATCATAAAATAATGGCATGTTGTCACAGTGATACAAACACCTCTCGGAAAGAAGAGAGGCTCCTGGCTGGATTCAGCACAAGTATGGTTATATTTTATTTTGTCAGTTATTCTGAGTAGTGGTGGTGGTGGTGCTTCTCCTACGAAGTATTAGTTAACCATAAATCAATATTATTGTTGAGTAGTATTGCGGAGTCCCAATAGTACCGGGTTTACTATCTTTTGTGAAGCATGTGATGTGTGTCTAGCTCCCAGTGATTATATTTCATTGCTTTTTGAAATTATGTCAAAGTTATATCATGAAAAGAAAACGTGCTTTGGTTTTGGAAGGAATAACTTGCGTGTTACGTACAGGCCGGAAGACTTCGGTTCTTTTTTATTGCCGATATTTACCGGGTTCTATGTGAACCGGTCAGATTTAATCTGGATTGTTCAAATATTTTACTTTTATTTGTTTTGATTGTCAAGCATCAATTTTATTTATTTTTTTCAATAATTGTGGTGTTAAAGAGATTGTTTTTAATTTGTGTTTCACCTCATTTAAAATGCAAGAAAATTATATATGTTGCGAAATGCTTAGACCGTCTAGATCAAAAATTAAAGCAGCACAAGGACACACTATTTTGACAAAAAGATATGTGAATATTGAAGTGGTTGGTCTATAAATAGTAAACAACCAAACACACACATCCACATCAACAGCCCAAAATGGAAATAGCAGTGAAGAAGAGAGAGTGAGGGATATAGCGACAGTTCAAAATAGTGAAGAAGAGAGAGTGAGAGATCTATACGATGCAGCACAAAAAGGCTGTGTTTCAACTTTAAACAAACTACTCCAGCAAGACCCATTTATCTTGCACAGACTTGGTTCACAAACAACCTTCTTTGAAACTCCTTTACACATATCAGCTTTACTTGGCCACCTTGAATTTACCAAAACCCTTGTTGCTCACAAACCCAAACTCGCCCTCGAGCTGGACTCATCCCAACGCACACCTCTTCACTTGGCTTCTGCAGAAGGCCACATCGACATTGTGAAGGAACTGTTACAAGCTTGTGGAGAGGCGTGCTTGGTTCGTGACCAAGAACAAAGAATCCCTCTGCACTATGCAATGATAAGAGGTAGAAGAGACATTGTGTTGGAGCTGATCAGAGCAAAGCCAGAGTCAATGATGTTCCGTGCTGAGAAAGGGAAAAATATTTTCCACTTGTGTGTGATGTACAACCACTTGGAGATCCTTAAAGAATTGGTGGCTTTGGATATTCATTATGACACCAATAAGCTGCTCACTGAGAGAGACTCGGTAGCAACAACACCATTCTCCATTTGGCTATCATGTCAAAACAAGTTGAGGTACTTTTTTCACTCAGTTGGATATAACATACCATTTAAATAGTATATATCTTTTTTCTGGTTCTGTTATATATATAAACAAGCATAAGAAATAATAGTAATGGGTGTTGAATTTTAGTGATTCAGGTATGTGTTACGTTGATCGAATATCAAAATGATGTTAGTTGAATTTTAGTGATTTATGCATGTGTTAGGTTGGTCTTACTGTTAAAATGATCTAAGTCAATTTGATGACCTACCTCAACTTTATATACGTCTAATTTAATTTAATGTACAACTAATTGACGTGGGACTCATAATATATTCTAATATTCCTTCTACTATTTTTTTCCCAACATTTTCATTCATTTTGTAGTCCTACAGATCGAATAACTCTTGATTCTCTATTTAGGCATGTATTAGATTTGTCTTTCTATCAAAATGACTTAAGTCAATCTGATAAGACTTACCTCAGCTTTATATATCTTTAATTCAATGTCCAAGTAATCCACATGAGACTTGTAATAAATTCTAATAATGAGCATATATATCTACTTGCTTATTTTTTAGACCGTGAGGTACCTCATTCCATTTCCAAGAATAAGATCAGAAGCATCGAGCCTGAGGAACGACTTGGGTTATTCTGCCGCCGACATTGTCGAGTGAATTCCACGGGATTCCAGGAGCCTCGAAATACAAGCAATACTAATGCAGCAGTGTGGCATTAATTTTGAGAATTCTGGGAAAGTCGCTACAGCTAGAGAAGAAGGAGGAGGAGGATGACGAGGAGACAGACCATCATATTTGAATTCCTTGAAAAATGCTCTGCAATGGATGCGAAATTTGATTCATGCTGAGGGTGACTGGGTAACACAAAAGAGAGCAAATCTGAGTCTGGTGCCTACCATAGTCGCAACCATTACATTTCAAGCTGCAGTTAATCCTCCAGGAGGAGTCATTCAACAAAATATAGCAGGTGATAACAAGAACATCACTTCCAGTGCTAATCAGGAAACATGGCTCCTAGGTGGACCGCTCAATTGCTTGCCGTACATCAAAAAAGATGATCTTGTGGGTGATGGACTAGGTCCCGGGGAAGCCATACTTGCTAATACGCTGCCAGATGATTTCAAAAGATTCATGATTTTTTTTTTAATACAAAGGCAAGCATAGCTTGAATAGATAACAAGACCTAAGGGACAGGTCCTAAAGAGTGTTCATGAGGTATATCCCCACATTCCAAGGCAAAAAGATGAAAGCATTCCATAGGGGAAACTCCTATTTCCATGTAGTTCTGGCTATTCAAATGAGCCATTCGCGCCAGAAAGTCAGCACAACGAGTACATTCCCTATGTGTATGGGAAATCTGTAAATCCCAGTCGACATAAATAAGGGATCTGGTAGCCGAGACGATATCATACAAAGGATGATCAACGCCACAATTGGTAGATAGAAGGTGGATGGCTTGAAGAGAGTCTGTGAATAGCCTGATTTTCTTAAGACCCATCTGCTTACATAATTGAAGGCCGCTTTGGATTGCACGGATTTCCACAGCAGTCGGGATAGCATTTCCCAACTTCTGTTGAAATCCACGTATCCAGTTACCCTGGCTATCACGGATAACACCTCCGCAGGCTACCTGGCTGCTACTGAAAGAAGAACCGTCTACATCAATGCGAATGAAGCTCTGAGCAGGGGGTTCCCAGCGGACTAGTCCTCTATCTGAAACTTGGAAAATCTGGTGATGAAGACGTCCATTTAGCGCACTTTCCGAGAGGTGGTAGATGCATCTGTGAACTATCTCCTTTGGGTTGACAGCTGAACCATCGAAAGCTCTGCAGCATCGATTTTTCCAAAGGAGCCAGCACGTGGTAGTGAATACTCGTTGCCATGCCCATCTAGACATCCTCCTATTACCTGGCGAGTTCTTTAAGTTCTAGAGTAGCCATTCCTGCAAATTACCAGAAAAAAACATAGTAGAGTATAGATTGTTAGTTAAAAAGACCCACACACGCTGAGCTTGCTCACAGTCTCTCAACACATGAAGGATGCTCTCCTCACTCTCACACTGAAAGGGACAAGTGTTTAGAACGCTCGGGTTATGCCTCGCTCGCATCACATTTGTCGGGAGTCTATCATGGAATACTTGCCACATAAAGAGTTTGACTCTTTCAGGAATTCCCCAGTGCCATAGATCGCGCCAGTGACGTTGATTGCTTAGAGTCTGCCGGTGGTAGAGCCTGTCATAAGCTGATTTCACGCTAAAGAAACCGTCAGGAGCATTCCGCCAACAAAAGACGTCATCCTCGGAGACCGTTGGCGGGGTAGTCATCATAATACTATCTACCACCCATTTTGGAAGAAAGGTCTCCCATTTTGCTCTGTCCCAATTGACCGTTTGGGATTTAAAGGAGCAAACCTGCGCCTCCATATCTACCAGATGCATATTCCTCTCTATGAAGAATAGTAGTGGCTTGTCCATTGGGCCCCAACATTCCTGCCATGCATTTGGTTTACCACGTCTTAGTTTTTTGCCTAGGCCCCTTTTAAAGTCATCCCAGACAGCCACTATGCCACTCCAAACTGCTGATTGGTTGCGCCACTTGTGCACATGTGGAACCAATTCAGTGTCACATGAGTATTTAGCGCGAAGACATTTCACCCATAAAGCATCTGGTTTCGTGATAAGGCTCCAACACAGCTTCATGAGAAAAGCTTTGTTTTGGCATTGAAGGTCTTTAATCCCTAGGCCTCCATCACACTTTCTCTGTTTTAGAACATCCCAAGCAATCAGATGCATTTTTTTACTATCATCATGCTGGTTCCAAAAGAAGTCTCTGCTTAGTTTTTCAATTGCTGATAGCACTCCTTTTGGAACAAGGGTTGACTGCATCTGGTATTGTGGAATGGTAGATAAGACTGACTTGATGAGGACAGTTCGACCAGCCATGCTCAAAAACTTCCCCTTCCAGCTACTCAATTTAGTTCTCACCTTCTGGAGGAGCAAAGCAAAGGTCATTTTAACCATGTGTTTGTGCAAGAGAGGAACGCCCAAGTATTTCCCAAGGTCCGCTGTGAGACCAACCCCCACAATCTAAATCAACTCGTAAGCTCTGTTGAAGTGGACATTTCTGGACACAAACATTTTGGATTTGTTCAGATTTATTTTGTGCCCAGAGACCCGACAAAACAAATCCATAACATTCTTCATTTCTTCCAACTGTTCTGTTGAAGCCTCACCAAAGAGGAGTAAATCATCTGCAAAGAAAAGATGCAAAATACGTGGTCCAGAAGAGCTCAGGCGAAGAGGATGCCAATTCCCCATATCTACCTCGTGATGAATTAACTGACCAAGTAATTCCATACACAGGACAAACAGATACGGACTCAAAGGATCACCCTGTCTCACTCCCCTGGAAGGGTAGAATTTTTGAGAGGGCGAACCATTCCAGATAATGCTCATGGAGGAAGATGAAACACAATGCATTATCAGCTTGACAAGATCATCACCTAACCCTAGACTATGAAGAGTGAATTCCAAGAAGCGCCAGTCGAGCCTGTCGAATGCCTTTTCCATATCAACTTTGACGGCTATATAACCCTTATTGCCTCTCTTGTTTCTCATGGTATGGATTGCTTCCTGAGCTATGATGATGTTTTCAACTCCCTGTCTACCAGCAATAAAGCTACACTGGTATGTAGGCCCCTTTTAAAGATTCATGATTTTTAATACCATATCTTTTGTTGCGTCTCTCATTCTTGCCTTCTTGCTTCTCAATGGAATCCCTCTCAGAAGTATATCTATGATGTGGGTGCTCAATTTAGGCATGCTTTCAAATCTCTCATTCCCATTAAATGCCTATTTTGCAAGCATCTATCTTGTCACTCCAAACGGTGACCGATATGACACACCCATACAGTTTATCACTTGGATTTTGAATGCTTTCTGTATGGTTCTTGCTGCCTACATTGTGGTGATGCGGCTAGTGGGACCCCATAAGAAGCGCAACACGAGTCGATAAGCTATGCTGGGATGGTCAAGGTCTCAATCAACTACTGTATCTTAGGGTTTATGTTTTTCCACCAACTTTTCAGGGTTGATTAGTAATATGTTACTGTTAATTTTCTTGGTGTGTGAACTTAAATATTTAATTAATGAATGGCGTGTGGTATATTATGTTTTCAGTACTAACATCCCCACCTTCAGCCGTCTCATCCTTGTTTGTATTTTATGCTTCAAGCTCGTCCTTCTTCCTTGCTCGGGGAGAGAGAGGGAGAGAGAGTGTGTGTGTGTGTGTTTTTTTTTTAATTCTGTATAATTCTGCCTCTAATTTTTTTTCCTTGTACTTCTCATAGTTCTTAGTCTCACTCATTCTTTTATATTAAATTTATAGTAAATAGGGGTAAAGTTTGAAAGTTATTACAGTTTTTTTAATTGTTTTAGGTTTTTCTCAATTGTAATGAAATATGCTGAAAGTACCTTGTAAATAGAAATAATGGAGTAATTGATATATGAAAAACCTTTTTATTCCCTTTTCAAAACCATGGAAATACACCCTTGCTAATATGTTAGACTCGGAGACAAAACTTGAATGGAAGTTAATATTTACATTATTCTTTATGAAAATTGATGACAACTCGCGATTACCCAGTGCAATTTGTGATGCTCATATTCTTTTTTTCCTTGTAATTATTAATGAGCTATAAATATAATACATATACCTTGAAAAATGGAAGTGTTCGGACCCCATTCAAACTGGATTTCTTGGGGGCTAGCTGGGTCATTCCTCTAATTACAACTTTGCTTTATTATTTGTCTACTGACAAAAAATTTTTCAAAAAAAAAAACTAAGAAAGAAAGATCCAACCCCCAAAATATTACGATGTCGTAGTGGCTAATATGAAAACAGAGAAAATAAAAAGAAAAAGAAAAAGGTAAAAGGTAAAAGCCTTATTTGGCCATTCGCAAGTCATGTGCTTTACCTTTTTACTAGAAATGCACACACTAGGCCCCTCATGTCATCCATCACCTTTAGACTGTGCGGTCAGCTAGAGGCTTAATTTTTTTCTGTTTTTGACCATATACAGCAGAGGTTTAATTATGGAAAATGATTTTGGCAAATTATTTTTATTGCATTTCTTTTAACTCCACTGTCGAGTGAGCTGTGTTGGTCTTTTTTTTTTTTGGAGTTATCAAGGATGTCTGTAAGTTACTTCGTGCTAGAGACTAATCTCTTTCAAAACATGGTAAGTTGTGTTAGTTCTTACTTCTTCATAAATAGTTGGCGTTATTAAATAAAGTTATGCTATAAATTTACCTTAGGAACGTTGATTACATGAAAGTTTTTTTTTTTTTGAATTCAAGGGCACCCTAGAAGTTTTAAATCATAGCAATGTCACATCAACTGTTATCCATGTTAACTTTGATCATTAGTTAACCAAATATGTTAACCTAATTGGTACAATTGTCATCCATGTTATTTTTGTTTTGTTTTGAGATAAGGTGCAAATTTGCTCCGAAAGTTTTTACTTATGAGCACTTGGTATCCAAAAGTTTTTTATGTATTCAATGTCACCTCAGAAGTTTTTAAATTGTAATAATATTGCCTCAGTCATTATCTAAACTAAGTTTGCCTATTAGTTTACCAAATATATTGGTATGACATATCCACGTGTCATCCGCTTCATTTCTATATAGGTCCATCACCGATAGGAAAGTCGACACTGGTAGTGAGGTTAAAATTGGGATTAGTTGGTCTTATAGCTTGTTGGATGATGCTTCCTGGAGGGTCAAATGCAGCTTGAAATGTTATGGTTGAGATTACAGTAGCCACAAGACTTAGATTCCCCCTCATGTCTTCTAGCCAATCGCCATTATACTTAAGCCATTTGCCTATCCTGTTGACAACAATTTCCCACCACGACTTGATCCCGCAACTCTCTTCTTCGCTCGCAACGTCAATCTTCTCTCTCCTTCCTCATTTGATTCCAGACTCCATCAATATGACTTGTATTTCAAGGCTCTTGGAGTCCTTGGTAATCCGATGAGCAATCTCTGGGGCACTATAATCCATGTCGTTCTTCAAGTTCAGTGCTTCTGATCTTATTTTTGGAATTGAAATGAGGTAGCTCACAGTCTAAACAACAACGAACAGGCAAATTTAATTTGTTATGCTTGTGACTTATATATAACATAGCCACATAAAGATCGAACACAAACGTTCAAACACAAGCTAGTTAAGTAGAAAGTACCTCAACTTGTTTTAACATGATAGCCAAATGGAGAATGGTGTTCTTGCCATCCAAGTCTCCCTTAATAAGGAGCTCGTGGGTGCCATGAGTATCCAATTTCGATGTCCAACTGGTTGTACGTCACACACAAGTGGAAAATAGTTTTCCCCATGTCATCAAGGATCTTCAAAGACTCTGGCTTTGCTGTAATAAGCTCCGACACAACGACTCTTCTGCCTCTTATAACTGCATAGTGCAAGGGAATTCTGCCTTCTTGGTCACGAACCAAGCACGCCACCTCACGAGCTTCCAACAGCTGCTTCACAATGTCGATGTGGCCTTCTGCAGAAGCTAAGTGCAGAGGTGTGCTTTGTGAAGAGTTTCTCTCAAAGGCAAGTTCTGACTTGTGAGAAAGGAGGGTTTTTGTGAACTCGAGGTGGCCATGGGAAGCTGATGTGTAAAGGAGTTTCTATGAAGATAGTTTGTGAGCTAATTTTGTGCAAGATTCCTGGGTCTTCCTGAAGCAATGAATTCAAGGTTGAAACACAGCCTTTATATGAAGCTTCATAGAGCTCTCATCTTATCTTCTTCATGATGATGAGCAGTCTCTATGTTCATCAGCTCCGTCTCTTGCCCACAAGAATGACTCATTTGCTTCAATAGTTATGCTCCAAGTGAAGAAGAATATTTGTGTGGTTGGTTTACATAATGCGTGATGCATGTTGTTTGGATTCCAATTTATAATGGCAGCCTTGGGCCCCTTAACGGAATATTCTTCCCAGTAGTATGTTTCTTAACGGTGTGATCTACCAGCTACTGGATGGGACCAAGTGGCGATTTATTCTCTGTTTGCGCTAAAATTTAACGGTCTGATCAGCGCTCCTTGTCTCTAACATGCGCTGGTTCAAAAAATTTAGTGTGCTTGTTTGTGTTATTATTGCTTAATTGCTTGAGGGGGAGGTTTTTTGCGTGCTCAAGGGCAGAAGGAGACTTGACTTGTACAGAGAAAAATTTGGAATTAAATAATTGGACTTTCATGCATCTTGTTGCAGCAGGACCCAGCTGCTGGACCCTCCTTCTTTGGATATGCTCCAGGTGCCGTGCCAACTTTTATTATTCCTCTCCTGTCTAATTACTTCCAAGTTTACATATATTAAAAAAACAATAAACTTCATTAACTCATTAGCCTTAAAATTCAATAACTCTTTAATTTTATCTCTATTTAATAAACATTATATCATAAGAAAACAAAGTCGATAAAATAATAGATGGAGAGTAAAATTGTATATTCATATAAAAAATTTAATGATGTAACTTATGAAAAGGACAAACAAAAATTTCTTCTCACTGGATCCTATAAATAACACCAAAGGATCATAATAAAGATGACATGATTACTTATGTGGAAGGTTAACGTGGCAATGTCTATCACAACACTATGTTGGTTTCCTGAGCAAGAGGGTGCACGCTTGTAAGTAGGGGTGAGCAAAATCAAACCAAAACCGAAGATCGAACAGAACCGAACTCAATTCGGTTTTTTTGGTTTTGTTAATTCGGTTTTCAGTTTATTTTCGGTTTATTTTTAAGGAATTATCGGTTATCGGTTCGGTTTGTTTAAAAAAATTTCCATCATAACCGAAAAACCGAAATTTCATTATATATGGGCCTCACATAATCATTGCTTATGTTAGTGTTTTTTGGCATGTCTTTTTTCACTATCAGCCCAAGCCCAACAAAAAAAGATCCCTAACTAAACCTAAAAAGTAGGGAGAATGTGATAGCCGACAATTATCTCCACCGACGCTCTCATCATCAGTTCACCACCACCGACGCTTTCATCAATTATCTCCTCTTCCTCTTCCTCTTCTTCTTCTTTTCTTCTTCTTCACTGTGTTCAGTCCTTCCCTTCTTCACCTTCACTAATCACGGCCATGGATCTGCAATTTTCATCATCAATTTCAAATATCCATCAGATTTATAACGCCCCTATCGCAACCCAAGCATCACGGTTTGCATCTGCCGTCACCAAGTTTCATATTTTTGTTCAAGATTTGAGCTTTAGATCTATGTTATTGTGTTCTAGTTTTAGATCTATGTTGTTGTATGTGAAAATTGCTGGCTTTGGTTCTTCTTTTTCTTCTTTGATTCTTCTGCTTTTTTATGTTTTATGTAGTAAGCCATCCTTCAGCCCTCCCTTTCTTTTCTTTTAGGTTAATTTTGGTTCTAACCGAACCGAATTGAAATATTTCGGTTTTGTTATATTTTGGTTAATGATATAATTTTGGTTCGGTTCGGTGTTGTAAAATACATGTTTTTGGTGTTTCGGTTTTAACCCCTAACCGAACCAAAACACCAATTGCTCACCCCTACTTATAAGGACGTCTTACATTTTTAACTGGGCTGCAAGATAATTATTCTGTTATGAATGGGTCAAGAGAACTTGATGAATTGGAGGCCCGAGTTATTAGCAATCCAAATGAGAAGAACAGGCCCAGGATGATACTACTCTGCTGCCACATAGGAGTAACCGAATTTGCAGGACCACATGGAAAGTGAGAGAAAATGCAGCATAAATACTGAAGGGGAAAGCTTGGGATGGGAGAGCATACAGAGATAGATTGCATATATAAATTATGGTTTAATTTATCTCATGTTCATTTGCTCTTTAATATAGGATTAAATGTAAGATTTATTTATATTTATCAATTTTTTTTCTAAATTATAAATTATCCCTATTGCCCTCGCCAATAATCAAATAAGAGAAGGAGAGGAAATTAAGAAAGATAGTTATGATATTTTTTATGAAAATATGTTATATTAACTAACTTGTCTAACTTCCTTAATCTAATCAAATTAGTTAAGTAGCTAGGTCTTACATTGAGGGCCAAAGAAATATAATATATTTCTTTAATTTTTAGGGTTAACACCATTGTTAATCCTTACGATTTGATCGAATTTTAATTTTGGATCATATAATTTTAAATCATGGGGTTTTTACTCCTTATGGTTTCATAAGGACTCGGTCTAAGTTTAATAGCATTAACTTTTAGTGCCTTTCAGTATAGGAACAAAACCAAAACTCATTAAATGTATAGGGATCAAAACTAAAACTTGTTAAAAAAAATATAGGTTCCTATGCCTAACGTTGACTGAAATTAATGTCATTAAACTTAAATTAAGTCCTTATAAAACTATAAAAAGTTATAAGTTAAAAACTCTAATTTAAAAATTAGAGGATCAAAACTAAAATATGATCAAATTGTAAAGACAATAATACTGTTAACCCGTCTTTTTAATCTAAAACAAGTGATCACTAAACGACACGGGTATGCTAGGTCGGGTGATTATGAAACGCTTCCCTTTCCACACGAAAAACGGTCCCAACAAAGATTTAGCGGTAGAAAGTTTAAAGATTTGGTTGTTGAAGAAATTGGAATTAAATTAATACTAAATCTCAAAGAATGAATTATTAAGTGAAAAGTCGAGATAATTATTGCTCGTAAGGGTGAACTCTAATGAAAAATCCAGGCTACACTAACTTATAACTCCATAAACAACCATAAACAAATGGGTCTGTGCTTAAATTATTTTGCGTTAATTAATTCATTTTTGGAAAAGTCACCATGCACTAACTTATAACTCCATAAACAACCAAAAGGGCATCTTAATTCACTTTAGAATTTTATTTATATTAACTAAGAGTTATATTAAGCAATAAATATTAAATAATTAATATCATTTAAAAAGGGAAAATTCCCAAAAAAAAAAATTCAAAATTAAAAAAGATAAATTAGGGTATCAAATTTCAATAATTCCAAATTAGTCTATGAAATTTTGAAATGTTGTGGAAAAGACATCACTTCCCTCACTTTTATTTTTTTAAATGCCCCCAAACACCCCACACTTGAATATTTACTACATTTATTTCGCTATTTATTATGTTTTTTTTATATTTACTGCTCCTATGTTTTGAAAATTCAAAAAGTACATTAAGAACTCCTACACATAAATTCATGGAGAAGGCCTATGTCGTTAACTATTTATTACTATGATTTTCCTATTTACTACTTGAATAAATTCATGGAGAATGCTCCTATTGCTAACTATGTTTGAAAACAGAGCAATAAATAGCGAAGTAAATAATTTTCATAAAAAAATAAAGTAAATAGTCAGCAAATACATTTTTCAAATTTTCAAACTAAAAGTAATAAATAGTGACATCAAAGTAGTAAATAACAAAATAAATATAGTAAATATTTAATTGTGAGAATTTTGTTGGTGGGCAATCTATCCTACCTAGAGCTTTGGCTGTCCCCAAGATTGATGGAGCTCCGGTGACAGGCTTCCAGCTCCCGACGAGGGTTTAAGGGATATTTTAAAGAAAAAAAATTGAGGGATAATGATTTTTCTTTTCACAACATTTTAAAATCCCAACAACTAGTTATTGAGATTTGAATCCTACTTGGATTTTGATAATAGTATATTCTAGGAATTTTCCTTTAAAAGAATATTGACATTATTTTCCTTTTTATTTTTTATTTTTCACTCATCACGGGAGCCAAAAACACACGGGCCCTTGTTATGATGTATCCTAAAGATTTCACGTTTTGTCGGGTTCTCTATAATTTCTTGTGTGCAATGGATATGGTTGTGTGACTAATGTGCCATGCAAGTTGTTTCAAACTGAGTTGATGATCATACTAGCTTCTAGCCAGCTAGTTCTACATCATATACATGACTCAACGATGACGTGCACCACTATCATATAAAATATGACACGACTTGAGGCATTGACTCACATGAGGGTCACCCCAAAATGCTGCAATCAACTTTAGACTTGGAAATATTATAGTTTGATTATTCTAAATGTCATCTTTCATAAGAATTGTTTTTATATAGAAAATCTTCAAATATGCAATTAATTAAGATACCTTAAAAAAATTTTAAATATGAGAGATAAAGTGGATTAGGGTCTTAAATTTAGGACCAAATTCAACATTCAACTAACTATTATATTAAAAACTGAGGCTAGTATCATATTATCAAGTTTTTTAAAAAGAAAATTTACAGGTTACACAAAAAAAAATTTATCAATGTGTCGCTTTTAAATTTATTAGTCAAGTTTATATTGCTAGGTTACACCCAAAAAAAAATATAAGTATAGCTTTCAAGTTGAACAGTTAATTTCAAGGGCCATTATGATCATGACGCACATTTTTTTATTAAAAAAGACTTAATTTTCTAAGAATAATTTCACAAATTCAAGGTTTTTTTATTTTAATTAATTTAACTATAAAATCCTATTTCTAATTTCTCTTTTTAACTATTTCGCTTATCATTGACAATTCAACGTGAAAAAAAAAAAATATGCGATGGAACACAATTATTGCCAGACACAATCACATGCTTGAAAAGATTGCTGAACCCAGTATGATTGTGGCTCCACAGCACTACTCTACAATAATATGAAAGTACTCGATCATTAGCATAACAATATTACTGTTAAGTTAATGATTAAACCAAAAAATGCAATTGATGATGCGTGGCAATTGATAAGGTAATATGCTAAATCGCAATTAAGTAGGTGTGAATATAGTTTAGGACGGTGGTATGATCTTGTTGAAGAAGATTGATCCAGAAAAATTGAAACCGTGTCCATTTCCTGAGAGATATAGAAGACTCATTGGGAAGCTGAATTATATAACAGTAACTTGTCCTGATATAACTTTCTCAGTAAGTAGGCTTAGCCAATTTATGGCATCACCAATGGTGGCGCAATGGGAAACTTTAGAACATATCTTGCATTACTTGAAAGGTTCTCCAGGTCTTGGTATTCTTTATACAGATTATAGGCACACTAAAATTGAGTGTTTCTGTGATGCGGATCATGCAAGATCTAAGGCCACAAGACAATCCACTACGGGTTACTGTATGTTTGTTGGTGGAAATTTGATATCTTGGAAAAGTAAGAAGCAAGGAGTTGTGTCAAAATCAAGTGCAGAAGCGGAATACATAGCCATGTCACAATCAGTGCAAGAAATTGTGTGGGTATTCCAACTCTTGAAGGAAATTGGCATCACTACGACATTGCCTGCAAAACTATGGTGTGACAATAAAGCAGCACTTCATATAGCATCGAACTCTATATTCCATGAACGAACAAAACATATTGAGATTGATTGCCATTTTATTCGTGATAAAATCAATGAAAATATTGTATCTACAGGGCACATACGATCCGACGATCAACTGGCAGATCTTCTAACAAAAGCCTTACATGGGACACGGGTTCAAAATCTCTGTAACAAATTGGGCATGATAAATATATATGCTCCAACTTGAGGGGGAGTGTTAGAAGTAGGTGTGAATATAGTTTAGGACGGTGGTATGATCTTGTTGAAGAAGCAAGTCGGTAGTGGAAATTGTTGAAAATTCCTTCACCTACTCGTTGAATTGCTTCCATCAATCACGCCTAATCTTTCTCTATTTTGTGTATATATATCTCTTGTAATCCTCTTGTTTAACATATGAATAAGATTCTGAACTTACATTTCACCACAAAGGTAATATGCTAAATCGCTAAAAACAAAAAGAGAAAGAAACCAGAAATGAAGAGAAGTTTTTGGGACATATTCCAACTTATTTTGGCCCAAGGACAAGACTGGAGTTAGTAATACAGAAAATTTCCCAGGTGATACTCTAACCATTATCCAATCTGAGTGAAATGTTCACCATCTTGGCTTCAACAAGTTAGAAAAATTACGTCAACTTGTTTCAACATGGTAGCCAAATCAAGAATAGTGTTGCCTTCCAAGTCTCTCAAACTGAGGAGCATGCAAGCGTGGATATCAAATCCCATCAAAGCTAAAATTTAACGGTCCGATCAGCGCTCGTTGTCTCTGACATACGCTGGTTCAAAAAATTTAGTGTGGTGGCTTGTGCTATTATTGCCTATTGGCTTGAGGGGGAGGGGGAGGTTGTTTGGGTACTCGAGGGAAGAAGGAAACTTGACTCGTACAGAGAAAAATTTGGAATTAAATAATTGGATTTTCATACATAATCTTGTTGCAGCTGGACCCTCCTTTCAAGATGCTGCGGGTGCCGAGCCAACATTTTTACTTTTCTAGTCCTTTTTATCACTTACTCCCTTCATCTCTAAATATAAATTTCAAATAATTGATTTAAATAACTGATTTATGTATATCAAGGCAATAATTAAAATTATTTAAGATCAATAAATATGTAATTTTTTTTTTAAAATATGCCCTTATTTATAAAAATGATGAGAGAGATAATAAGTGCAATAAATACAATCAAGGGGTAAAGTCAGGAAAAAAAACACAATAAATAATTTGACAAAATTAAAATAAAACTTATATTTTAGGACAAGCCAATTCACAATTTTGAAGTTTATATTTAGGGATAGAGGGAGTACTTTTAACATGTTTCACATATACTAAGAAAAACTTTGAATTTTATTAACTCAGCCTTAAAATTTAATAATTATTAAATCAGCCTTAAAATTTAATAACTTTTTAACTTTATTCATATTTAAAACACATTAGATCATATGAGAAGAAATTCAAAATAATAATAGATGAAAAGTAGGGAAAATTTCATTTAAGTACCGTCTGAATTTTCAAAACTCCAAAGGTCTATTAAGAAATTGAGAGGATATATAGGTTACTGGGGAGAATCTTAGATTTCGAAGTTTAAGAGTTTTTACTAAAAAGCCCCTCACATAACATAAAGTCACAAACCCTACTCCTCTTTCTCTCTCCTCTCCCTCTCGTCATCTCTTCCTCTTCCTGTGTTAGCTCCCTACTTCAGATCTCACCACCTCCAACCTCCTCCCTCTCCGTTGCCAATGAAGTCAGTACCACCGGCGATGACCAGAAGCCCCTTGCTAGCTCACTTGCGTCAGTGCTCATTACTCAGGGCTCACCATCATAGCCATACCGGAACCTTGTAGAGCGCGAGTGCCAGTAGATCGATGAGCCCACAGGTTCAACAACAGATCGATAAAGTTCCTTCTCTCTCATTTCTCCACTTCACAATATTCCTCCTCTCTCCTAAACCCAACTGTGAGGGCGATATTGACGATGGTAGTGGTGACGGAGAGAAGGTGGAGCCACAGTTCACTGTTCATCATCTTCTACCTTAAACCAGCGTTGTCTACATCATTGACATTACCAAGTCACCGTCTACATCATCGAACAGAGACACACAACTCCTTCATCGTTTCTTTCTACCTTAAACCAATGGACGCTTTGTCACTCCCCACCATAGCATCGTTGACTACTTTCTTATAACCTTCTTTATCGGTTTCAGTCATCTTTTTTCTCATAATCTTCTCTGTAGATTATTTGTGTTGTTGATGATGGAGAGGAGGTTGAAGATGAAGGAGCTATGTGTCTTTATTGGCTTATTGAGGGAAGAAAATAAAATAGGACAAGTTTTGTTCTATAGACAACAGGAATTTTTAGTAGGTTTTGAATTGTCAGTTTATTGGCGGTTTTGGGCCTTGATTCTTATCTATAGAAAGTAGCTTTGATTCTTATTGTGTAAAAGGATCGAGTGAGAGTTTTGAGTTGTGATCAATTAAATAATGAGATTGACTAAAAGAGTAATAGTTTTGACAAAATCCGTAAGTAATGACAATATGTGTAAAAGCATTGGCAACAAGTTTTGGGTTGTGGCCAATTGAATAATATGATTGACGAAATGAATAGTGGTGTTGATGAAATCTGAATAGTTTTAACAAATTTAACAAGTATTGACACAATGTGTAAAAAGATTGACAAGGAGTTTGGGATTGTGATCAATTGAGTAATAAAATTGACTAAAAGAGTAATGTTTTTGACAAAATCCGTAAGTACTGACAATATGTGGAAAATGATTGAGTAATAGGGCCTTTTAGTTTTTTCTCCCAAACATGAAAAACCAATATTCTCACCCCATCCCCTCTCTGTCCTTTGTATGTGTTAATAGACTTTTCCGAGTTTTGGAAGTTGAAATGGTATTTATATGTCTTTTCCCCTAAAAAATAAAATTGTATGAAGAAATTTAATGATGTAACTGGTAAATAGGAGGAAAAATATTTTCTCTCACAGTCCTATAAATAAAACCATATATAGGATCATGTTAAAGACGGCATGATTACTTATGTGGAAGGTTAACGTACGTGGCAATGTCTATCTCAACACTATGTAGGTTTCCTGAGCAAGAGGGTGCACGCTTGTAAGGACGTCTTACATTTTTAACTGGGCTGCGAAATAATTATTCATTCGCTCTTTAATATATATTAAATGTAAGATCTGTTTATATTTATCAAATTTTTTTTTTAAATTATCCCTTGTTGATACTACTCCCTCACCAATAATCAAATAAGAGAAGGAGAGGGAATTAAGAAAGATGGTTATGATGTTTTTAAGAAAATAGGTTATATTAACTAACTTGTCTAACTTCATTAATCTAATCAAATTAGTTAAGTAGCTAGGTCTTATATTGAGGACCAAAGAAATATAATATATTTCTTTAATTTTTAGGGTTAACACAATTGTTGATCCTTACGATTTTATCGAATTTTAATTTTGGGTCATATAATTTTAAATCATGGGGTTTTTACTCTTTATAGTTTCATAAGGACTCGGTCTAAGTTTAATAGCATTAACTTTTAGTGCCTTTGAGTATGGGAACAAAACCAAAACTCATTAAATGTATGGGGATCAAAACTAAAACTTGTTAAAAAATATAGGTTCCTATGCCTAACGTTGACTGAAATTAATGTCATTAAACTTAAATTAAGTCCTTATAAAACTATAAAAAGTTATAAGTTAAAAACTATGATTTAAAAATTACAAGATCAAAACTAAAATGTGATCAAATTGTAAAGGCAATAATACTGTTAGCCTATCTTTTTAATCTAAAACAAGTAATCACTAAACGACACAGGTATGCTAGGTCGGGTGATTATGAAACGATTTCCTTTCCACCAGGGAATTTAAAATCAGACCGGATTGGCCAGTTCATCTCGTGAACCGGTGAACCAGTGGTCCAACTGGTCCGGTCCGGTGGGTGAACCGTATGGACTGGTTCACCCATTTTTTTATTTTTTTTAAAAAATCATTTTTAATTAATTTTTACACATGATTTCATATAAATAAGCCTGAAATATTTACTTTCTCACCGGTTTAACCTTAGTTTAGCTCCAGTTTGACTCCTAACTGACCCACTGACTTTTAACCCAGTATCTCGACCAGTTCAGTATCTGATCCGGTTTTCAATACCTTGCTTTCCACATGAAAGACGGTCCCAACAAAGATTTAGCGGTAGAAAGTTTACAGATTTGGTTGTTGAAGAAATTGGAATTAAACTAATACTAATTCTCAAAGAATGAATTACTAAGTGAAAAGTCGAGATAATTATTGCCCGTAAGGGTGAACTCTAATGAAAAATCCAGGCAACACACATAGGTCTCTATTATTAAGTTTTGTAGGGCTGATATAGGTCTCTATTATATGCCCCCGACCTTGTCTTTCATTAGAAATATAGTTTGATATCGAAACAAATGGGTGTGTGTTTAGTTTAACTTATTTTAAATTATTTTGCGTTAATTGATTTTTGGAAAAGTTACGTACACTAACTTATTTTGCGTTATTATATATATGTGACATAAATTTTTTCGTAAAGCATAAAATTGATTTTTGGAAACGTTACCATACACTAACATATAACTCCAGAAACAACCAAAAGGCCATCTTAATTCAATTTAGAATTTTATTCATATTAACTGAAAGTTATATTACAGAGTAAATAATAAATATTAATATCATTTAAAAAGGGAAAATTAAAAAAAAATACTTTCAAAATTTAAAAAGATAAATTAGTGTATTAAATTTCAATAATTTCAAATTAGTCTATGGAATTTGAAATGTTGTGGTATAGACATCACTTCCCTCACTTTTATTTTATTAAATGCCCCCTAAACAACCCACACATGAATACTTACTACATTTATTTCGCTATTTATTACTTTCTTTTCGATATGTACTGCTCCTGTTTTAAAAATTCAAAAAATACATTAAGAACTCCTACACTTGAATAAATTCATGTAGAAGGCCTATGTTGATGACTATTTACTACATTTACTGCACTATTTATTACTACAATTTTCCTACTTACTACTTGAATAAATTCATGGAGAATGCTTCTATTGCTAACTAGTTTTGAAAAAACAGCAATAAATAGCAAAGTAAATGAAGTAAATAGTTGAACCAAAAAAATAAAGTAAATAGTCAGAAAATATATTTTCCAAATTTTTGAACTAAAGGTAATAAATAGTGAGACCACAATAATAAATACCAAAATAAATTAGTAAATATTTAATTGTGGGAATTTTGTTCGTGAGCAGTAAGGGGTCGCCAGGAAGATTGATGGAGCTCCAGTGACTAGCTCGGACGAGGGGTTAAGAGATATTATAAAGAAAAAAATTAAAGTGAGGGACAGTGACGTATTTTTTGCAACATTTTAAAATTCCAACAACTCGTTATTGAAATTTGAATCCTAATTTAAGATTTTGATATTTTAATGGTATATTTTAGGGATATTTTACTTTTTATTTTTTCACTTACTCACGGGAGCCAAAAACACACGAGCCCTTGTTATGATGTATCCTAAATAGACCACGTTTTGTCGGGTTCTCTATAATTTCTTGTGTGCAATGGATATGATTGTGTGACTTATGTGCCATGCAAGTTGTTTCAGACTGAGTTGATGATAGGGATGGAAATAGATCAGGTCTTTAATAGGGGTATACGGTTTAACCTATATAAAATCTAGTCAAGTCTATTTAGATGAACAGGGTAGGCCTATTTTCATAAGGCTTAGCCTACAAGCCTACAGGTCTGACCTATTTAACTTTTTTAATTTATATTTTAATATAAGAATATATAATGTCATCTAAATAATTGTATAAATTATTTATAAATTTACCAATTTAACCTTAATTATAAGTTCCACATTTCATCGTTATTACTCTCAACCCTTACTTTCGCATCAACCATTAACCCACACCTCTCTTCTCTCCGATTGCTCGAGATGGCAATGTTAACTCACTCCATCTCCCTTGATTTGCGCCGTTCACTCAAGCATAATAATTTATATAAGTTTATTTTAGTGCCAAATGAAGTATTATAATCTTAGTAGGAGGAATTTGTCCCAATTTATGTGGGAACAGTAAAAGAGATAAAATCTAGTTTTACATATTGTTATGCTTGGTCAGTTTTAAAAAATATATCTTATTAATCAGTAGACATTAGTTTTTCTTATTCCTATTTGCTCAAACAATTGTTGTCACTAAAGATTCGTTTCTTTTCCTTACTAAGCCTTTATATTACAATGAGAATGGATGCTAAGCTTTTAAGACATAATGTAATATTTTAAATAAGTGTGAAGGCGGTTATGTATAAATTTATATGCATAGGTTTTAAAGGCTATTTAAAGGCCTATAATTTAAATAGGCTTTTAAATAGACTTCATGCCTTGTCATACCTTTTGAAAGCCCAGGCTTAGGCCTAAAAAGAAGCCTACATATAGGCTTAGGCTCAGGCTCAGGGTTTAAATTGCTGTTGCAGCTTAGACCTATTTAGGTAAAACCTAACCTAATCTAGCCTATTTCCAGCCCTAATTGATGATAATACTAGCTTCTAGCTAGCTAGTTCTACGTCATATTCATGGCTCAACGATGACGTACACCACAACAACAAAAAAATGACACGACTTGAGACATTGACTCACATGAGGGTCACTTCAAAATGTTGCGAGCAACTTTTGACTTGCAAATATTACAGTTTAAAATGTCATCTTTTACACGAGGACTATTAGATATTTTTTAAAACATTATAAATATTGTAGATAAATTAAATTAATATCTTATATTTAAGATTAAATTCAACATTTAACTAACTATTATATTAAGAAACTAGGTTAGTATCATATTATCAAGTTTTTTTAAAAAGAAAATTTACAAGTCACACAAAAGAAATTTATCAATGGGTCGCTTTTAAATTTATTAGTCAATTTTATATTGCTAGGTTACACAAAAAAATTATAAGTATAGCTTTCAAGTTGAACAGTTAGTTTCAAGGGGCATTATGATCATGACACACATTTTTTTAATTAAAAAAGACTGAATTTTCTAAGAATAATTTCAGAAATTTAAGGTTTTTAATTTTAATTAATTTAACTATAAAATCCTATTTGTAATTTCTCCTTTTACCTATTTCATTTACCGTTGACAATTCAACGTTAAAAAAAAAAAAAAGCGATGGAACACAACTATTGCCCGACACAATCACACGCTTGAAAAGATTGCTGAACCCAGTATGATTGTGACTCCAACTACTTCTCTACAATAATATGAAAATACTCGATCATTAGCATTGCAATATTACTGTTAAGTTAATGATTAACACAAAAAATGCAATTGATGATACGTGGCAATTAAGCTAATACGCTAAATCTAAAGGGAGGTGTCTAATATCTGGCAAATTTCTATTTTTATTATATATTTTCATATTTTATTTGAGGTTTTGTCATAATAACTGAGTTTAAAATATCTTTTTTATGATTAATTGTGATTAAATGTGTTTATATAAAATTAAGGTTAAAAAGGGGGGGAATATCATATATTTTACTATTTACCTTAATTGCTTAATTTCTGGAATACAAGATATTACATTTTGGATTTATTTTAATTGTAGATCAGTTTGGAAAAAACTGCAGAAAAACCCCGAAGCTCTGAAAATTACAAGCTAATGGAGAAAGACTCAGAGAAAATTACATAAAAGGCATAAAATGTTTAAAAATTATAGTTAACATACAAAAATTTTCAATTTTTTAATTCAGTCCCTCCTAAAAAACTTTCAAACTTTTCATTTTAGTTCCTTGGTCAAAACACATGTTTTAGTCAAGGGTTTAGGCAGAGGACTCGAAGCTTGTTTCTTGGAGACACAGAAGCTCAGGGGGAGCCACGACATTTGGGACGGAGGAATAGAACTGAAGCAGGAAAATTTGGAGGCCTCGACAGAGAGTTTAAATTTGGGGGTCGCCTTCTTCTTCTTTGCTCGCCGGAGCTGTGGCATCATCCACCATCACAGCCGCTGGCGAGCTCCATCATCCCAGATCAAGAGCTGCGGCGACATTCTTTCCACCATTAACGATCAGACCTGGAGCAAGCTGTCAAGACAGAGACACATCCCCGTAGAAGGAAGCATGACATCGTTCACCATCTCATTCGCCGTTCACCATCATCATTCGGCAAGCTTCATCGTCGGAGAAGGACGTGGACCAAGAAACATCAATCAGTGACTTGAGAACATAGAGACAGAGGGAATCGGAAAGGAAGAGAACTCGGACTCTAGAACTTAGATTCTTTTCCTTTGTCACTGTCGCCGGCGGCATCGTCCGCCATAACTTCCGGTAATCTCCACCCTGTTCGCCCAGCTCCTTCACCGAAACTATCCAACTCAGTTTCATCGCTGTTATTCTTCCATGCCATAAATCATCCACTAATCACTTCATTCTTCAATCATTTTGCCATGGTTAAGGATTTGAATGTGTTTGGTGGGGCTGTGCAAATTGTAATTTCACTTGAGCAAATTTCACTCAAACTAGCTCAAAAGGGTCTTTTGAGTAAATTTATTAAGTTATTACATTCTCATTATCTTTTGAAGCAAGAATTGATGAAATTCATTGTTCTAAGAGGCTTAATCATACTTTTCAAAACTAAGTTGAATTCTATTTCACTTTTATTCCAAAAATCCAAAAGTAGTAGTTTTTAAAGTATTTTAGCTTAATTGCAATTTAGTTGTTAGATAAAAAGCTAAAAATCATTTTCAACTTGTTTTATGACAATCAACACATTTAGTTTCAAGGTAATTAATAAAAAGCTCTTCAAAAGACAATCCAGAATTACACCTTTTATTGAAATCCTTAGTTAAATTTCAAAGAGATTACTAAGGCACAAAGCCGACAACGCCATCTTCATTAACATAGTTGAATTTTCAACTTGATATATTGCCTTCATCTAATTAATTAATTATCATAAGACAAGAGAGGTTTGAAAGAATAGAAGCATTTAACATAGTTAGATTTTCAGCTTGAATCACTGCCTTCATCTAACCACTGAATTATAATAAGAAAAGATCAGAGGTTTGAAAGAAGATAGGCATTTAACATACCACTCTAATTCTTATTATATGTAATCACTTGTAGAAAAAAAAATTGCTCCTAAATATAAGTCAATTGTAAGGTATTTAATGATAGCTTTCCAACTTTACCATTATTTAGTTCTCATTAAAAAAAGAAGAGGGGCGAGGATGATTTGTAAATGCAGAGAGCAAAAAACCTTTAATAAATTTAAATTTAAAAAAATTATCCATTTAATACATTGTTTGATATGTGAGAATTAGTTACAAGTAATTTATAATAAAGACTAGAGAGGTATAGTTGGATTTTCATTTTGAATTATTGCCTTCATCTAACCGATGAAGTATGATAAGATGAGTGGTCCGAAAGAAGAGAAACATTTAACATAGCTAGATTTTTCAGCTTGAATCACTGCCTTCATCTAATCAACAATAATAGAGGCTTAATTCCACTCGGTGGGGTACTGCCTTCATCTAATCAATAAATTAAAATAAGAAAAGACCAGAGGTTTGAAAGAAGAGCAGCATTTAACATATAATTTTATTTTCAGCTTGGATTGTTATCTTCATCCAACTAATGAATTATGATAAAATATATATATATATATATATAGAGAGAGAGAGAGAGAGAGAGAAGCATTTAACATTGTTGAATTTTCAGCTTGAATTATTGCCATAATCTAACCATGAATTAGTTGCGTACATTGAATTATTAAGATTATAATTGAAAACCGACCCCCCTTGAACAGGAGCAATTCTTTTTTTAACATTTTGGACAAAGCGTGAGGGAGAAATAGATTGTGTGAAAAGTTGCTTTGTGTCGGAAAATTCTGAGAGAAGATTTTACCTTAGAATATCCGTGAGTAAATATTGTTCCTCAGGAAAATTATTGAAGGAAAAAAATATTATTTTCCGTGGATCTTCTTACAAGAAATTTTTCACACATGACATTATTTTAGGGAAGTCAATACACATTTTTTTAAATAACTATCTTATTTGCTCAACTTATGTCACTTGCGAGTGTTTATACTTTCACATGTTCTTAATCATGTCCATGTAGAATTTTTTCTTTTTATTTGGTCCTTATTGTTTCACCGGACTTTTAATTAGGTCGTCGTGGGTCTTTCTAAATTTTAATTTATTAATTTAATTGAAATTTAAATAAATGAATAATATTAAAATCTAATATACTACTAAAAAATTTAAATTAATAATTAAATATTTTGAAAAATAACTAATATAATTACTTAGTAATTATTAATTAATTATAATTATATTATATCTTAATAAAATTATAAAATTAAATAATAATATAATTAAATAATAAATAATATAAATATATGTTTAATCAAAAAATTATGACTAATATTAAAATAATGCATAAAAAATATTGTTAAAATAAAAATAGCATGATAATTTATTATTTATAGAATATTAGTATTTATAGAATAATATTTAATAATATTATAGTTTATATTTATAAAATAATATTATTATAATTTATTAAATAATAATAAAAAAGGTATAGGGACCTAATTATAAATTGGCTGAAACTGTAAGGATCTACAGATTAATTATCCCTAAATTTACCTATGAGTGGGAGAGCGGAGTGTTTGAGTAAGCTAGGTACTCCCTATGTTACATTTAAAAAAAGAACAAATTGGTTAAGATGCATCTATTATCCTAAATTGTTTCAAGTGCCCTATAGTAATTTGTGTTACAATTTTATCCATAAAGTATTTTTTAAGATCAATTTTTTTAAAGTGATTTTATTATGTTTTGTAAAAGATCTTGAAATATTAATGAATAATATAAGAAAATACCCTTTTTTCCAACACTCAAAATACTCCCTCCAGTTTACGTATAGGATACTTTTAAAAGAATAGATTGGTCTAAAATACAAATCACTTGTAAGATAATTAATGCTCATTTTGTCAGTTTTTAGCCCTGTAATTAACGCTCATTTCCAATTTTGCCCCCTTCTTAAATATTCAAACACATTTTCTAACAAGGTAAAAGTGGGAAAAAAATAATTTAGGACATATTTAATAAGTTAATTGTCACTTTTTATTTTTCCTGAATTAGTTAAAGTGACATATATTATGGACCTGAGGGAGTACCCTATAAAAGTTAATGGAGATTAAATAAGTTAAAAAATTATATTATAATATTATATATATTTAAAATAAAAAATAAGTTATATATATTGAAATTTGATGCGGACAATTCACAACTATAAATTTCTTTAAAATAGAACAATATAATGGTTTTTTTTAATAAAATGCTTAATCTCAGTTATTCATTTTTCAATTCAATGGTAAAGATGGGATGAGAATAAAGAAAAGGAGAGAAAGAGACATCAAGAATATAATTAAATCCCATATATTGACCGAGTCAACCTTGTTTTAATTATTTATATTTTATATACAATCATATCTCTGATCTCTCCTGATATTTTGTTGAAAAGAAATGAGAGGATGGAAAGAAGAGTACCATGGAGCATCAATGGTTGAACTTGCTAATCAAGTAACTCTTAATTAATTAGTTATAATCCTATTATATTTTTAGAAAAATTTATAATTATAATTCAACTATTAAAATTATAAAAATAAATAAAAATTATAATTAAAAAATAATATAAATATATGTTTAATTAAAAAAATATGAATAATATTAAAATAATGCATAAAGAAGACTGTTAAAATAAAACTAGCACGATACTTTATTATTTATAGAATATCAGTATTTATAGAATAATATTTAATGATATTATATTTTACATTTATAAAATAATATTATTATAATTTATTGAATAATAATAAAAATGGTATAGGGACCTAATTAAGAATTAGTTGAAACTATAAGGATCTACAGATTAATTATCCATAAATTTAAATATAAAAGAGTGGGAGAGGGGAGTGTTTGAGTAAGCTTGGTACTCCCTGTGTTGCATTTAAAATTTTTCTTTTTGGGTTAGGGTGTCTATTATCATAAATTGTTTCAAGTACCCTATAGTAATTTGTGTTACAATTTTATCCATAAAGTATTTTTCAAGAGCAATTTTTTTAGAGTGATTTTATTATGTTTTGTAAAAGATCATGATATATTAATGAATAATATCCCAAAACACCCTTTTTTCCAACACCCAAAATACTCACTCCTGTCTACTTACCGAATTCTTCTAAAAGAATAGTTTAGTCTAAAATATAAGTCACTTATAAGATATTTCATGCTTATTTTTCAGTTTTAGCCCTATAATTATTGCTCATTTCCAATTTTGCCCACTTCTTAAATATTCAAACACATTTTCTAACAAGGTAAAAGTGGAAAATATTTTTTATTTTGGACATATTGAATAAGTTAATTGTCACTTCTTATTTTCTGTGAATTAGTTAAAGTGGCCTATATTATGGACTAAAAGGAGTACCCTATAAAGTTTAATGGAGATTAAAAAACTTGTAAAATTATATCATAATATTATATATATTAAAAATAAAAAATAAATTATATATATTGAAATTTGATGGGGACAATTCACAACTATAAATTACTTGAAAATATAGAAAAAATAATAATGATTTTTTAAATAAAATGCTTAATCTCAATTATTCATTTTTCAATTCACTGGTAAAGATGGGATGAGAATAAAGAAAAGGAGAGAAAGAGACGTAAAGGATCTAATTAAATCCCATATATTGACCGAGTCAACCTTTTTTTTTTATTATTTACGTTGTATATACAATCACTTCTCTCTTGATGTTTAGTTGAAAAGAAATGAGAAGATGGAAGAAGAGTACCATGGAGAATATATGGTTGAACTTGCCAATCAAGTACTGAACTTGCTCTTTCATTTGGTTAATCTTCTAATCAAGTAGCATTGTTGAACTTTCAACTTGAATTAAGAACCATGCATCACCAAATTATATACTTTTCATTTGGTTGAGCACTAATTAAGTTAGATAACATGTAATATCCCAACGACTTGCTGGCGATGCTTTGGGGTTCCCATCACCCTTGTAAAATGTGTTGAGAGAAGGAGATATTCATTCCTTATACGGTGTCTTTTGTTCCCCTTCCCAACCAATATAGGACATCACATAACACATATTTGGAAGAAATGCACTACACACATTCATCCTATATGTGTGTGTGACTTGCTACTCTAGTAATAATTCCATGCACGTTATTAAGGACCTTTGGCCCTTTATTAAAATTTTGAAATCGTTTTGTCCTCTGATGCTATTTAAAGGGCTGAAAAAGAAGAAAATTTTTGGTCCTATTTAAAGGGTAGAGTGAGAAATTTTTCATATGAATGTAGAATAGGGATAAAGTTGGAAAGTTGTTGAATTTTATGAAAGAGTTAATAAAGATTAAGGTTTTTCTTGATCTATGTGAAACATGTTAAAAATGCCTTATAAATAACACAAAAGGAATAGTTTGCTTTGGTCCTAAACATAAGAAATACTTTACTTGGTTTCCTAAGTTTTTATATCTCTATGTGTGTGTGTATATCTATATTTTTAAATTGTCGATAATAATTGCCCATATTGAAAGAGAGTTTTTATCTTCTTTGTTTTTTTTTTTGTGAACAAAAAGAGGGTTTTTATCAATGAAAGTAGTTTCAATGCAAATAATTAAATGGTTGCAATTATGGTCTTTTAACCTAGTGGCTTCCTTATAAGTGGGAGGTCAAGTGTTCGATCTCGCTTATAACCTTAGGTTGTTAGTATTTGCCCTCTAATAAAAAAAATAATTAAAGAAAATAATTCATAATGAGTAAGCAACATGCAATTATAACAAGTTATAGTGTAAAAAATGACAACAATGTCTATGTTGCTTACTTATTGTAAGACTTTTGATGATTACATTTATTCCTGTGAACACCCTATTTTGTCCAGGCCCTACTAAAAAGTAATAAAAGTTTAAAAACATGAAAAAGAAAAAAACCCTCCTTGATCCTTGCACAATAAGCCAATGACATTGACAATTACATTACTTTGTTTGAAAAATGGTCATCATTAATGGCAATTGTCTTGCAATTGAAGTTTGTAATAAATGACAACAAATTTCAAAATAATTCACTCATTAATGCTGATTGATATATGGATTAGTAAACTTAGTGTGGAGTCATTATGGAGGAGAAAAAAAATAGAAATTTAAAAAAGAAAAAAATGTCTATCATTTATGGTGATAGGTTTAAATTAGAAAATTACTTATGGAAAAAATCAAAATTAAGGGAAAATCACATATAAAGCTGCTTGAAATAAGAAAATTCTAAATCAGGTTGGTAAATTCAACAAATCGTTAATTAAGTTACTGACCCAATTTAAAATTTCACAATATGGGTAAAATAATTTTATTGTCCTCTCCTAGTCTCCTCTCTCCTCTCAAAATAGTTTCATTGCTCTCTAACTTATTTTTTGGGAAAATCACATATAAAGCTGTTTGAAATAGGAAAATTCTAAATCAGATTGGTAAATTCAAAAAATCGCTAATTAAGTTACTGACCCAATCTAGAATTTCACAATATGGGTAAAATAATTTTATTGTCCTCTCCTAGTCTCATCTCTCCTCTCAAAATAGTTTCATTGCTCACTAACTTGTTTTTTCCAATAAGTGTGTGTGTGTGTGTGTGTATATATATCAATATTAATATAGAATAAATTAAAATATGATTAGCTTAAAATTTAATATTTAAGTTTATTTTGTAGTCTCAATATTATTTGTATTAATTATAAAATTAATATTTATTTTTAATTTATTTTTATACACATTAATGTGTTATATATATACCCACACATTTTAAATATTTAAAATTATTGTACATTGAAACTGCAAATATCTCCCTTATGGGGAATGGCAAAGCCAAGAGGGGAAAAAAAAACACTCTTACTCCTTCATGTAACTACTATTGAAACTACCATACAACAAAGGAAGCATAGCCCTTAGCCCTGGAGCACATAAACCAACAAGCGAGGTATGTGTGTATGAAAACAATTTATTAACTTGTGAAATTGATTACGGCGGACAAAATCACAGTCGTTTTCTTTTAGTAATTTATAGTTTTTCAGTGGGCTCGTCATATCATCCCTATGTTGATAATCACTCTACTCCCACAAGATCTAAAAACAAGAACAAATCACGTCTTCTTTGTCTCAAGGGTTTTCTGTTAGCCCTTTCACTCCAACAAATCCGCGATGCCTTCCCCAGTGTTAGCCTCTTTCATTTCTAGAATTAAGGATTCTGTATAACTTTGTTGTTTCCAGAATTAAGGATTCAAAACAAATCTATGTTTTCATTTCCAGAATTAAGGATTCCATAATTGATGATACTCCCAAGACAAAAATTTTGGGAGAATTACAGTTAGGTCCCGTCCAAGGGAAAAAAATGAAAAATTGGTCCTGCTAACAACCTCAGGAGCCTGAATTAACAACCTGAGGAACGAGCCTAACAGCCCCAAGGGACCAATTTTTCATTTTTTCCCTTGGATGGAACCTAACTGTAATTCTCCCAAAAAATTTCCTTCGAGTTAAACAAATCATATTTTATTTTGTAATATTATATCTATATATATATATATATTAATGTTGATACACACACACATACTTATTGAAAAAAAGGGAGAATTACATTCAGGTCCCGCACTAGAGAAAAAAAAATGAAGAAATGGTTCCCTAAATTTGTCAATGACGCCTCTAGACTTGTCAATTGAAGCCCCTAAACTTGTCAATGGGACCATTTCTTCTTTTTTTTCTCTTATACGGGACCTAAATGTAATTCTCCAAAAAAAAAAAAAAAAAAGGCTAGAGAGCAATGAAACTGTTTTGATAGGAGAGAGGAGATTAAGAGAGGACAATAAAGTTATTTTACCCACGTTTCAAAATTCTAAATTGGGTTAATGGCTTATTTAAAGATTTGTTGAATTTATCAACCTGATTTAGAACTTTCATATTTCAAACAACTTTATATGGGATTTTCCCAAAAATTAAAAAATTAAAATAACAAAAAAAAATTCATTTATGTTGATAGGTTTAAATTAGAAAATTGCTTATGGAAAAAATATAAAAAAAATTAGAAAATGGAAATAATAAAAAAAAATCTCCTATTGATGGTGTTAGGGTCAAGCTAGGAAAATTAATTAACAGGAAATTAAAAAAAATTTAAAAAAACAAAAACTAAAAAAATACATTTATGAAAAAAAGCCTACCTTGGGACTATAAATAGGGGAGCCATGGTTGAAGTAAGACGTAAAAAAAATTGGTAGAGAAACGACAAAAGAAAATGATGAGAGAAAAGGAAAGGGATGGTTAGAGGTCCTAAAGAGAGTGAAATATATTATTCATCTTTTTTATCTTGTTTTTTCTCACCCCCATAAGGAAGTCTATGCTCTTATGGTTGTTGTCACATATGTGATGCTTCAACACCAATGGCTAGAGGGATGAATCCAATATGATGAGGGTTGATTCATTTTCTTATTGTTTTTCATTTTCCTTCTCTCTTCTATTTTCCTTATATTATCTTTTTTTTTTAAAAAAACAAAAAACTCAAGGAAAGCCTATACTCTTGTGATGATTATCACATATGCAGGCTTAAGTATCAATGGCTAGAGGGTAGAATCAAATATAATTTTGATTGATATACTTTATTTGTATTTTTATTCTTATTACTCTCCTCTTTTATCTATTTGTGAATGATAGCCTCACCTTTTGGTTTATATATGTACTCACCTTGATATTTTTCTCTCATTTTTTGTCTCCATGGCACCATCAACATGCTCTCTTCATGTTTAAAACCAACACTAAGCATCAAAATGTTTTTTGTTTTATGATACTTGTCGACACCACAATTGCCACTAGATTTAGATGGTTATTTGGCATATGGAGCATGGATGGTAATGTAAGCTTGACCAATAACTCTCTTTTACTCCATAGAATATATTATGATATGCGATGGGTGAAAGTAGTTTGGTTATATGGTTTTGTTGTGATCAAATTGCTATATGTTTTCATTCCATGTTCCCTTCCCTTATTTTATTTTATGGTTCCTTCACTTTGTCTCTTTTGCAGCAAGACTCAAAGCACCAGAGCTACATGTTCTCACTATATATACTTTTGAATCCTCTGTTATGAATAATATATTGATCATGCGATTAATGCTTGTCTTTGCTTGCTTACTAATAATTGGGAATCCACTTTTCCTATAAGTTAAACCTAAAAATAAAAATATTTCCTTTGATCAAAATAAATAAAACTGATTTCAAAAGGGATTTATGCCGTGTGAGGTTTTTAGAGTCTCCTTAGGCAAAATCGATTATTCTTTCGTGTGAGATTATGTGAATCTCCTCAGGAAGTTTAATCCAAAAGCCTTTCAAAAATCTTTTCCAAATAAAAATAAAGAAATTGCTTTTATAAATAAAAAATACAAACTGACAAAAAATCATTTTTCTAAAAAAAAAAAAGGATCTTTTTCTTAAAAAAACACCAACAAAGTGACATGCATTTCTATCCCGAACTCTGTGACATGCTTTGATTCCTCTAAAGGGTATGTAGGCCCTAGGCTCCCTTCCTAGGTTAAGCTCAACTTTGTAAAGAAACAGTTTTCCCTTTATTAATTTCTTATTTTTTTTGTCAAATATTTTCTTAATTTCTTTTCTTCTTTGGGTAATTATAACAAAGTTAAAGGCCATATTCATTTTTAAATAAGTGACTCAGCGTAACTGTTCTTATGAACAAGCGTTGTGGGGTGCCTAACACCTTCTCCACGCACAATCAACTCTCGAACCCCATCCGATTTTCATTTTTTAAAAAAAGTTTCCAAAATTATCCTTTTTTAAAATTTTGGTGATGGTTTCACATTTTCCAAATTTCAGGCGCTACACTTCTATTAGACCTTACAGTGATTTTCCCCAATGAACCATCTATATAAAAGGCATCATTTAGTGACGCATTATGTAAAACGAGATAGGGTACACAACGCAAGCGATGTAACTCGAGATGAAACCAAACGCAAGCGATCCAAGACGTCTCAATTCCGCAGCATGTCGTGGTAATCGACAAACTTTGGGGCTCTTACTACTGCAACCAGTAACAACAATCCTTTCCAACATTCCACATCCTTAAACTCCCTTATACATATCAGCAATCTTACATTTTCAGAGCAAAATTATAGCTTAACCCAAAAAGAGTTCAATCTGACATAATTAAGAGAAATAACTAACTTTCTTAAACCTTGTAAAATAGTCTCTTTTTTCTTATAAAAGTGAGAGGAGTAATTGAGGTTTGGGATGATTATCTTAATTAATTGCCAACGACGCATCAGTATCAGAATTTAGATCGCCAAGATTAGAATACTTGCAATCTACATAGATTGCAAGTATAAAGGTAAAACAAGAACATCTGAAATATTATTATGAATCATTGACTTATTCAATATGTCCATATATTATATTAAATAAATTTAATGGAGATTAAATAAATTATAAAATTATATTATAATATTATATATATTAAAAATAAAAAATAGGTTATATATGTTGAAATTTGATGCGAACATTTCACAACTATAAATTACTTGAAAATAGAAAAAATAATAATGGTTTTTTTTTTTTAATAAAATGCTTAACCTCAATTATTCATCTTTCAATTCGATGGTTGGGATGAGAATCAAGAAAGGAGAGAAAGAGACATAGAGGATCTAATTAAATCCCATATATTGACTGAGTCAACCTTTTTTATTATTATTTATATTTTATATACAATCACTTAGCGTCAATGGTTGAACTTGCTAATCAAGTAATGAACTCGCATTTTCGTTTGGTTAATTTTCTTATCAAGTGGCATTGTTGAACTTTCAACTTGAAATAAGTACCATGCATCACCAAATTATATACTTTTCATTTGGTTGAGCACTAATTAAGTTAGGTAACATGTAATATCCTAGTGACTTGCTGGCGACATATGCTTTGGGGTTCCTATTACTCTTTTAAAATGCGTTGAGAGGAGGAGTTATACATATCTTATAAGGTGTCTTTTGTTCTCATTCCCAACCAATGTAGGACATCACATAACACATATTTGGAAAAAAAAAATAAAAAAAAGCACTGCACAAATTCATATATATATATATATATATATATATCTATCTATGTGAGCGCGCGCACGCGCGCACTCGACTTGTTAATCTAGTAATAATTCCATACACGCTATGAAGGACCTTTGGGACATGGCTGCAATTTTTCCTAAAATATTCTATTATTAGTTATTGTAATATTTCATCGATGAAATGTAGTTTTATTTGTACATGGTTTAGGATTTGAAATCTATCTTCACATGATTTGAAATTTTAGAGACCCCAAATCCACCTATCACAGGATTGAGAGTTCTCTTGCTCCATTTACATGAAGGATTCTTTTACACAAATTTGAGCCAAAAGAACAATTTTACGCTATCTAATTTTTCCTTTATTTTACAGAATTTCTCTCTTGCTTCTCATGACTTTTGTTCGAGTCAACACGTTTTAATTAATTATTTAGATAATCACTGATTCAATCGATAAGAAAAGAGAGGTTAGAATGAAGAGAAGGAAAGATATTTGAGCGTTCAACTTATTATTGCCTTCATCTAACAAATTAATTAGTTGCATCCATCAACATTAGCTAGAAATTGACCATCTTGAATAGATAGAGAGGACATGGCAAACAAAAAAGAAAAAGATAGGGAGGAACCACAAGAGTTGGAAATACGCAGATCCATTCCTTTTTTTTTTTTTTTTAAAGTATAATATAAAATTTAGACGATTTTGGCGTTTCTATTTATAAAAATTTTTACAAAAGTTAAGAAGTAATAAATATTATTTTTATTCTGGCAAAAAATAAATATTATTTTTAAAGGATGCCCTTGCAGGGAGAGGGAGAAAGTTAGGGATTAATGAATAAATTTAAGGGATAATTAATCTTTAGGTCCTCATAATTTCAACCAATTTTTAATTAGGTTTCTATATATTTTTATTTTTATTATGTCTTTATACTTTCACTTCTTCTTAATCATGTCCGCATAGAATTTTTTCTTTTTATTTGGTCCTTATTGTTTCACCGAACTTTTAATTAGGTCCTTGTGGGTCTTTTTAAATTTTAATTTATTAATCTAATTGAAATTTAAATAAATGAATAATATTAAAATATAATAACTAATAAAAAATTTAAATTAATAATTAAATATTTTGAAAAATAATTAATATAATTAATTAGTAATTCTTAATTAATTTATTAATTATAATTATATTATATCTTAATAAAGTTATAAAAATAATTAAAAAATAAATAATATAAATATATGTTTAATTAAAAAATTATGACTAATATTAAAATAATTCTTAAAAAATATTTTTAGAATAAAAATAGCATGATAATTTACTATTTATAGAATATTAGTATTTATAGAATAATATTATATTTTATATTTATAAAATAATTTTATTATAATTTATTGAATAATAATAAAAAAGGTATAGGGACCTCATTAAAAATTGGTTGAAACTATAAGGACCTACAGATTAATTATCCCTAAATTTAACTATAAGAGAGTGGGAGAGTGGAGTGTTTGAGTAAGCTAGGTACTCCCTATGTTATATTTTTTTTAAAAAAAAATTTGGTTAAGATGCATCTATTATCCTAAATTGTTTCAAGTACCCTATAGTAATTTGTGTTACAATTTTATCCATAAAGTATTTTTTAAGAGCAATTTTTTTAAGGGAGAATTGGCCAAAAATACCTTGGAGGTAAATTAATTGCTGATTGCTACCAAGCGTGCAAGTAACCTTCCGTGTGTGCAAGTGATCTTCCGTTTTGTGCAAACCATATTTCATATATGCTAAAATCTTCCATATAAATATGCAAACAATCTTCCGTTATGTGCAATAGATCTTCCATGGTAGCAATCAGCAATTAATTTGCCTCCAGGGTATTTTTGGGAAATTCTCCCTTTTTTTAAAGTGATTTTATTATGTTTTGTAAAAGACTTAAAATGTTAATGAATAACATCCGAAAATACCCTTTTTTCCCAACACCCAAAATACTCCCTCCAGTTTACGTATAGGATACTTCTAAAAGAATAGATTGATCTAAAATATAAGTCACTAATAAGATAATTAATGCTCATTTTATTAGTTTTAGCCCTGTAATTAACGCTCATTACCAATTTTGCCCACTTCTTAAATATTCAAACACATCTTCTAACAAGGTAAAAGTGGAAAAAAATTTCAATTTAGGACATATTTCATAAGTTAATTGTCACTTTTTATTTTTCCTGAATTAGTTAAAGTGGCCTATGTTATGGACCAGAGGGAGTACCCTATAAAAGTTAATGGAGATTAAATAACTTAAAAAATTATATTATAATATTATATATATTTAAAAAAATCAGTTATATACATTGAAATTTGATGCGGACAATTCACAACTATAAATTACTTAAAAATAGAAAAGAAAAATAATGGTTTTTTTTTAATAAAATCCTTAATCTCAGTTATTCATTTTTCAATTCAATGGTAAAGATGGGATGAGAATAAAGAAAAGGAGAGAAAGAGACATAGAGAATATAATTAAATCCCATATATATATATATATATATAGTTAACAGAATTAAATCCCATATATTGACTGAGTCAACCTTGTTTTAATTATTTATATCTTATATACAATCACTTCTCTCCTGATATTTAGTTGAAAAGAAATAAGAGGATGGAAAGAAGAGTACCATGGAGCATCAATGGTTGAACTTGCTAATCAAGTAACTCTTAATTAATTAGTTATAATTCTATTATATTTTTATAAAAATTTATAATTATAATTCAAATATTAAAATTATAATTAAAAAAATAAATAATATAAATATATGTTTAATTAAAAAATTATGAATAATATTAAAATAATGCATAAAAAAGACTGTTAAAATAAAACTAGCACGATACTTTATTATTTATAGAACATCAGTATTTTTACATTTATAAAATAATATTATAATAATTTATTGAATAATAATAAAAATGGTATAGGGACCTAATTAAGAATTAGTTGAAAATATAAGGATCTATAGAGTAATTATCCATAAATTTAAATATAAGAGAGTGGGAGAGGGGAGTATTTGAGAAAGCTTGGTACTCCCTGTGTTGCATTTTAAATTTTTTTTTTTTTTTTTTTTTTTGGGTTAGGGTGCATCCATTATCATAAATTGTTTCATGTACCCTATAGTAATTTGTGTTACAATTTTATCCACAAAGTATTTTTCAAGAGCAATTTTTTTAGAGTGATTTTATTTTGTTTTGTAAGAGATCATGATATATTAATGAATAATATCCCAAAACACCCTTTTTTCCAACACCCAAAATACTCACTCCTGTCTACTTATAGGATACTTCTAAAAGAATAGTTTAGTCTAAAATATAAGTCACTTATAAGATAATTCATACTTATTTTTCAGTTTTAGCCCTATAATTATTGCTTATTTCCAATTTTACCCACTTCTTAAATATTCAAACACATTTTCTGACAAGGTAAAAGTGGAAAAGATTTTCAATATTGGACATATTTAGTAAGTTAATTGTCACTTCTTATTTTCTATGAATTAGTTAAAGTGGCCTATATTATGAACTGAAGGGATTACCCTATAAATTTTAATGGAGATTAAAAAATTTGTAAAATTATATTATAATATTATATATATTAAAAATAAAATATAGGTTATATATATTGAAATTTGATGCAGACAATTCACAACTATAAATTACTTGAAAATAGAAAAAAAAATAATTCTTTTTTTTAATAAAATGCTTAATCTCAATTATTCATTTTTCAATTCAATGATAAAGATGGGATGATAATAAAGAAAAGGAGAGAAAGAGACGTAGAGGATCTAATTAAATCCCATATATTGACCGAGTCAACCTTTTTTTTATTATTTATATTTTATATACAATCACTTCTCTCTTGATATTTAGTTGAAAAGAAATGAGAGGATGGAAGAAGAGTACCATGGAGCATCAATGGTTGAACTTGCTAATCAAGTAATGAACTTGCACTTTCATTTGGTTAATTTTCTAATCAAGTAGCATTGTTGAACTTTCAACTTGAAATAAGTACCATGCATCACCAAGTTATGTACTTTTCATTTGGTTGAGCACTAATTAAGTTAGGTAACATGTAATATCCCACCGACTTGTTGGTGATTTTTTGGGGTTCCTATCGCCCTTTTAAAACGTGTTGAGAGAAGGAGATATCTATACCTTATAAGATGTCTTTTGTTCCTCTTCCCAACCAATATAGGACATCACATAACACATATCTAGAAGAAAAACACTACACACATTCATCCTATATGTGTGTGTGTGACTTGCTAATCTGGTAATAATTCCATACACGTTATGAAGGACCTTTGGCCCTTTATTAAAATTTTGAAATCATTTTGTCCTCTGATGTTATTTATAGGGCTGAGAAAGAAGAAAATGTTTGGTCCTATCTAAAGGGTAGAGTGAGAAATTTTTCACATGAATGTAGAATAGGGATAAAGTTGGAAAGTTGTTGAATTTTATGAAAGAGTTAATAAAGTTTAAGGTTTTTCTTGATCTACGTGAAACATGTTAAAAATGTCTTATAAATAACACAAAAGGAGTAGTTTGCTTTAGTTGAGTACGTTACTTTGGTCCTAAACATAAGACATACTCTACTTGATTTCCTAAGTTTATATTTTTTTGACAAATTGTCGCTATTAATTGTACATATTGAAAGAGAGTTTTTATTTTCTTTTTTTTTTTTGTCAACAAAAAGAGGGTTTTTATCAATGAAAGTAGTTTCAATGCAAATAATTAAATGGTTGCCAATTATGGCCTTTTAACCTAGTGGCTTCCTTATAAGTGGGAGGTCAAGTGTTTGATCTGACTTATAACCTTAGGTTGTTAGTACTTACCCTCTAATAAAAAAATAATTACAGAAAATAATTCATAACGAGTAAGCAACATGCAATTATAACAAGTTATGGTATAAAAAATGACAACAATATCTATGTTGCTCACTTATTGTAAGACTTTTGATGATTACATTTATTCATGTGAATACTCTATTTTGTCCAGGCCCTACTCAAAAATAATAATAAAAAACATGAAAAAGAAAAACACCCTCCTTGATCCTTGCACAACAAGAGCCAATGACATTGGCAATTGCATTATAATTGAAGTTTGAAAAATGATCATCATTAGTAGTGATTGTCGCAATTGAAGTTTGTAATAAATAACAACAAATTTTAAAATAATTCTTCACATTAATGTTGATTGATATACGGATTAGTAAACTTAGTGTGGAGTCATTGTGGAGAAGAAAAAAAATTGAAATTAAAAAAAATGTATAATTTATATTGATAAGTTTAAATTAGGAAATTACTTGTGGGAAAAATAAAAAATAAGAAAAAAAATAAAAGGGAAAATCCCATATAAAGCTGCTTGAAATAGGAAAATTCTAAATCAGGTTGGTAAATTCAATAAATTTCTAATTAAGTTAGTGATCCAATTTAGAATTTCAAAATATGAGTAAAATAATTTTATTGTCCTCTCCTAGTCTCTTCTCTCCTCTCAAAAGAGTTTCATTGCTCTCTAACTTGTTTTTTTCCAATAAGTGTGTTTGTATATATATCCACATTAATATACAATAAATTAAAATATGATTAGCTTAAAACTTAATATTTAAGTTTATTTTGTAGTCTCAATATTATTTGTATTATAAATTTAATATTTATTTTTAATTTATTTTTATACACATTGATGTGTTACACACACACACACACCCACACATTTTAAATATGTAAAATTATTGTATATTGCAACAGAAAATATCTCCCTTATGGGAAATGGAAAAGCCAAGGAAAAAAAAAATACTCCTACTCCTTCATGTAACTACTATTAAAACTACTGTACAACAAAGGAAGCATAGCCCTAGAGCACATAACCAACAAGCCAAGTATGTGTGTATGGACACAATTTATTAACTTGTGAAATTGATTATGGCGGACAAAATCACAGTCGTTTTCTTTTATTAATTTATTTTTTCGGTGGGCTCTTCCTATAAAAAGAGTCAACTATCACTCGGAGCTCCAGAGACCGGTTACCGAAGTTGGAGCTCCGGGAGACTGGCTGCCAAAGCTCTAACGTGACTATTGACTGACTGTTGGTGCTAACGGCTAGTCACTGGAGCTCCCGTACAAGCCACCAGAGAATTTGTTTTAAATAAAGGTGGCCAGGGGGTTTGGGTTTGAACGTGTGACCCTTGGCAAACCAAGAGAATGGTGGCCACCAAGCCCTTCAAGCCTTTTGATCATATAGTGCAAATAAAAATATATTTCATGCAGCCATGAACACTTACATTTATAATTCTTGGCAATGGCTTAATTTTTGTTGTAAATCCTTTTATTTCACTTGTTCATACAAAAATGGACACTTGCATTTAATTTCATTTTATTCTATGGGGATGGTGTGAAATTTAAAAAATCTTTGAGTTATTTGATATTAAGTTGCGATAGCTGGGTGCAGTGAAATTTTATCAATATTCAACATTAGAGGTCAGATCCATTATTGAGGTTTGGTTAATTCATATTTGTCTCTTTCTTTAACAGCAAATCATGTGCTCGCAGGTCGCTTAGTCCTATGCAACTCGTGCAGTGTTTAAAAAAACTTTGGGCTACTGTTTGAAGCCAACACAATAAATCTCAATCTCAATATGTAAAATTAATTAATTAATATATTGACAATGGCTTGTAGTCTTTTTTATTGCTAGAAAGCAACACTATATTTGTTGGGACAATTGCTTTAAAATTGGCTCAAGGTTTAAGACTAGTTAGGCAACTAGGATAGAGTTTCAATATCTGAACATTGACTAAGAAGCGCTCCACCTACTTTTTAATTATATGATATAAATAATTAAATCTAAATCAAAATGTTGGTTAAAATGTCCATAGCCTTGTAATTTGTTTTACTTGGTGAAGGGTATAGTTCTTTTCGAGGCTTAGAGCATAAAGAATTTTCACCTCTTCTAACAAATGCGTTCTCCCATATTCAAATTTGTGTTCTCCTCCAGATGGAGGCGATCCCACTTATCACTTCAATCAATAGATTGTTGGTAATGGTCTTATAATTTAATGATATTTAATCTTTGCTACAAGCGAGAGGCCCCATGTTCAATCAAATTTGTAACTTTGAGTCATTAGTGCTTTGTTCATCTAATAAAAAAACAGTTAGCAAAAATTCGTTAAACGCAATACATATATAAAAATGCAACTTTTTTTCCAAGAACAGCATTATTTCCTTTAACGAACACTTTAATCATATAAAAAAGATTGTAAGGAATATCCCAGAAGAAGAGAATGAGATGCCATCTCACAAAGGTGTTCGATAAAACAACATTATAGATACACTAGTACAAAATTTCCTTTTTAGACCGCCATATTTAGACCGGTTATAGCGGATAAGGTCTAAAAAATTTGACCGGTGGCAATTTTATAATTATATAGAACTTCTAAGACCAGTTCTCAAAAAAGCCAGTCTTAAAAAAATTATTTAGACTAGTTATAAATAAAACCGGTCTAAAAATATCAAAATATTTAAAAACTTAAAAATTTTAAACTTTTAAGACCGGTTATTAATAATAACCGGTCTTAAATATCAAACATTTAAGATCGGTTTTAATAAAAATCGGTCTTAAATATGAAAAATTTAAAAATTATTTTTTCCCCACCCTTTTAAGACTGGTTTTATATATACCTAGTCTAAAAAATCAATCATAAATTTTTGAATCTCCTCTTTGTCAAGCCTAAATTTCGCTCTCTAAATCTGAAACCTCTCTTCTTGGTGCGATTACTCTGTGAGCTCGGTCAGCTTCGCTTGATCTCATTCTCATGTTTGTTGTTGCGGTGCTCTCACCCTTGCATTGAATGAGTTTGTCACCGCCACAACCTCGCTTGCTCTGATCTCCTTCGTCGCGACTTTTCTGTTTCCCCGTGACATCCATCCTTCATCGCAACCTACCTTGGCAGCCTCACTTCTTTGCCGCCATGAGGTGCTTGCTCCTTTGCTTTGACCCAGAGATGCGTGAAGAAGATGCAACTGATATTATGAGGTTTGAATAAACTTTCCTTTTAAACGCTTAATTAATTTGTAAACTAATTTTTGAGTATCTACTGCAAAGTGGCGATAGATGAAAGAGGAGGAAGAAGGTGCAGAGCGAAGCACGTCGCTTAAAACAGTTCCTCGTCTGCTTTCTTTACCAGAGGAACAATGGTCATGAAGAGAGGAACAAAGGTCATGAAGAGAAGAGAGATCCTATTTGGATTTTTGTTTTTTTTAGGGTTTTATTGTAGGTGTAAATGGTATATATATTGATATATACCGAGTTGAGTGTGTGGTTGGTCTCTGGGGGATCCTATCTGCGAAATTGCTCTGTTTGCTTTTTTAATTTCGTCTCTGGTTTTCTTCTTCCTTATGGTTGTGCCAAAATAGTTTCATAGTTTCAACTAAGAAACTGAATATGAATACAAAGTTAAACTTATGAGTGTGCCTGAATTTTGTTACAAGAGCTGTTCATTATCTTTTTGCGTTGTTTGATGTTCTTAGTGAACGATATAGGAATTCAGGTTTTCAAAAATTTTAGCAGCGGGATTCATAGGGAAGGTGTTTTTGTGAAATCTGATGGTGGTAATTTGCTTGGAAGTATCCGCAATCGATTTTTCACTGTAATCCCTTCTACTCATCTATACGTTTGACTACAAAAGAAAAGGCCCTATTTATTTTTTTTTTTAAAAAATATCACTTTTAAGACCGGTTATTAAAATAACCGGTCTTAAAAGTCTTGAAAAAAAAAGTTTTTAGACCGATTTTTAAACAATCTTTAGACCTGGTTTTTGAGCAACCGGTTTAAAAAAGTGATTTTTAAGACCGGTTTCGTTAACCGGTCTAAAATATAGCAGACTTTTAAGACTGGCTGTATCAAGACCGGATACAAAACCGGTCTAAAATGTCATTTTTAATCATTCTTAAAAGTGATTTTTCCACTAGTGATATTAAAACCCTCTAGATTAATTAACCACGCTAGACAAATTAACAGCTAAAACTGTTGGTGAGGAATGCAAGTACCAAAATCAAATAAGCTAAAAGTTACAATAGTGGTGATTCAATTTTACCTAAAAGTGTCTTTTTTATTACTGCAATATTAGGCTTATTATAGAATCACATCAAAATATTTATTAGGAGGTTAATCATAAGGATGAATCATGGCCAAAACCTATATATTGAATTTTGTAGAGCATAAAGTCATCCAAATATATATTCAAGAAAGAAGGTAATAAACCAATAAGATATTGATTGTAGCGATAAGTGGTCTTACCACAGTAAGGAGGAGAACATAAGTGGGAAGTTTACTTGTTGGGAAAGCTGAAATCCCTTCATGTTTTATGCCTTGAAAGAGGAAACCCTTAATTAAATCAAAAAAGAAAAAAAAAAGAAGGTAATGAAAAGAAAATCATTATAAAATGTGTGATATTCAATTCCAACCTCGTGGAACTAGGAAAATATCATAGGAATTAAAGAATTCAGGTGTAACACAATAATTGGATGCGTGAAATACACTAAGTGAGAGACCCAGTACCACTTGTCTTCACTCGTGGATATATATATATATATATATATATATATATATATATATATATATATATATATATATATATATATATTCAGGGCCAAATTCCCTCTTTGCCCCTATTCTTGATGAGACAAAAAAAGATTGTCGGCAAGAGGGATGGATCCTCTTCTCAACTTTTCCCATCATCTGCCCTCCTGTAACTTTTTTTTTAGTCTTTACTACTATTGGATTAAAATTTTAATGATTCAGATTTAACATTTTATAAAAATACTACCATAATTTTATATAAAAATATATAAATAAATTTAAAATATTAAAATTTGATAAGAACGCTTCACAACTGTAAACTATAGCATCATTATAAAATAGTCTTTTTCTCACTATAGTGGTGAACTGTTCATATTAAATTATTCTAGCAGTCTAAATTTATTTTTATATTTTTTAAGTAAAATTATGATATTATTATTATTATTTTTTTTTTTTTATGATACAAAGGCAAGCAAAGCTTGAGAATGTCAACCACTATAGGCTAGGCCCTATAAGATGATCTTGAGCTAAAAAGCCACAATCCAAAGCAAAAAAATGAAAACATTCAATTGGGGAAAACCCAAGTTCATCGTGATCCTGCGGAATCATATGTGCCTTCTTTGCAAGATAATCCACACACCGAAGACTTTCCCTGTGAGCATGCGAAATTTCTACCTCCCAGTCGCTATAAACGAGAGATCTGGTTTGTAAAATAACATCATGTAATGGATGATCCGAATCACAGTGAGAGGATAATAAATGGACTGCCTGTATTGAGTCAGTGAATATCCTGATTTTCTTTAGCCCCAACTGTTTACACAGAAGGAGACCACATCGGATTGCATGGATTTCCGCAGCAGTTGGGAAAGAATGTCCTAACTTCTGTTGAAATCCACGAACCCAATTACCCTGGTAGTCACGGATAACACCTCCACAAGCACCCTGACCGTCCTCGATAACCGAACCATCAACATCTAAACGATAGACACCTGGATCAGGGGGTTTCCAGTGAAGCACACCTCGTTCTGGGATTTGGAATATCTGATGCCGAAACTTGCCGTTCTGCACACCTTCCGAGAGATGATAAATACATCTGTGAACTATCTCCTTCGGGCTATCTGATGACCCTTCAAAAGCTTGGCAACACCGATTTTTCCATAATATCCAACAAGCGATACTGAAAACATTTTGCCAAGGCCATTTAGCCATCTTATTGTTTCCTGGTGAGTGCTGCAAATTCCAATTGAGCCAATCCTGCAAATTACCAGAGAAAAATATATTATAATATAGAGGGTTAGTTAAAGCAGACCACACTCTCCGAGCTTGCTCACAATCTCTCAAAATATGCAGGGCGCTCTCCACACTCTCACACAGAAAAGGACAGGTGCTTGAGGCTCTCGGATTATGTCTCGCTCTGACCTCATTAGTAGGAAGCCTATCATGGAATACTTGCCAAAGAAAGAATTTGATACGTTCAGGAATTCCCCAGCACCATAGCGACTGCCAGTGACGTTGGTGACTATGGATGTGCTGATAATAGATTTTATCATAAGCTGATTTTACACTGAAATTTCCATCAGGAGCATTCCGCCAACAAATAGTATCGTCATCAATGCCCGAAGGAGGCGGAGTCGACATAATTTTATCCACCACCCAACTAGGTAGGAAGGATTCCCATTTAGCTCTATCCCATAGCCCGGAAGGAGTCCTAAAGGAGTGAACCTTGGCACTCATATCAACAAGATGACAGTTCTTGTCGATAAAGAATTTGAGAGGCTTGTCTAAAGAAGTCCAGCATTCCTGCCAAGCAAGCGTATTTCGGCCACTTCTAAGGCGTTTGCCAAGTCCCCTTAAGAAGTCCTCCCAGACGGTCACAATTCCACTCCAAACCACCGACTGATTGCGCCACCTTTGAACCTTCGGGATAACAGAAGAACCGCAAGAGTATTTTGCACGTAGCCATTTCACCCAAAAGGCCTCCGGCTTTTTGATAAGCCCCCAGCACAATTTCATGAGAAAAGCTTTATTTTGGCAGTGCAAATCTTTTATCCCCAAACCACCTTCGCACTTTCTCTTTTTAAGGACGTCCCAAGAAAGAAGGTGCAGTTTTTTGGAATCATCGTGCTGGTTCCAAAAGAAATCATGGCTTAGCTTTTCAATCGTAGCTAACACCCCTTTAGGAACAAGAGTTGATTGCATCTGGTATTGAGGGATCGCCGAAAGGACAGACTTGATAAGAGTCGACCGACCCGCCATACTCAGGAATTTACCTTTCCAGTTAGCTAGCTTCAGTTTCACCTTATGGAGGAGAGGAGCAAACGTTGCTTGACCATTCTTTTGTGGAGGAGGGGAACGCCCAAATATTTCCCAAGATCAGCAGTCAGACCAATCCCTACCGTCTGACTCAACTCATAGGCCCTGTTGAAATGAACATTCTTGGAGACGAACATTTTAGATTTATTAAGATTAATCTTGTGACCAGAGATTTGGCAGAAAAGAGCCATGACATCCCGAATCTCAATCATCTGATCGTTTGAAGCCTCCCCAAAAAGGACGAGGTCATCCGCGAAGAAGAGATGGGATAGCATAGGGCCATTAGCGCTCAATTTAAGAGGACACCAATTCCCCAATTCAACTTTGTGATGAATAAGTTGGCCGAGCATTTCCATACATAGGACAAACAGATATGGGCTCAAAGGGTCACCTTGTCTCACCCCTCTAGAAGGCCGGAATCGCTCAGAGGCAATTCCATTCCAAATAATGCTCATGGTAGGGGACGAAATACAGGACATTATCAGCTTTACAAAAGCAGAACCCAAACCCAAGCTGTTAAGAGTGAATTCAAGAAAACGCCAGTCAAGACGGTCAAAAGCCTTTTCCATATCAACTTTCACTGCAATATAACCCTTTTTCCCTTTCTTGCATCTCATAGAATGGATAGCCTCCTGGGCAATAATGATGTTATCCACAGCCTGTCTACCAGCAATAAAACTACATTGATTTTCAGCGACCAGATGGTTCATGACACGCTTAAAGCGGTTGGCAATAATTTACTGATATTATTTTTATAAAATGTAAAATCTACAGCATTAAATTTTAATCCAATGGGGGTTAGTGGAATTGAATGGTAGAAGAGGTTAGAGGAGGAGATCGATCCTCTTTCATCAAGTGTAGTTCAATAGATAAGAAATTATAGTGATTATAAACCATGGATAATATAACCTATAAAAATAATTTGAAATTTAAGAAATATTAGTATTTCTAAAAAATAAATTAACTCCGTTATTAGAATATTCATTAATTTTTTATGAAGTTTTTATTTTTGATAGAATTTTAATATATATTGTTAAAAATATCCTAAATTAATTATAACAAGTTATATCAGTAAATTATAAATTAGGGTTTTGCCAACCACTTAAAACTAGCTCACGTATAATAAGTGTGGGACGAGATGTAGACACAAGTTAAGAATTCAAATCCTCAAAAAAAAAACTAGTGCTTTGCTAATTAGGTGTTGATAACATTGTATTTTATTTTAAAAGTGATCATGAAATGGCTAGTGAGGATCATGAAAGCTACCTATATACATATAAATTATATAAGGACCCAATACTGAGATGCCACGAAAAAGTATGATATTACGCATGCAAAAATGATAGATATGACGTCATTCATGCTAAATGTATAATAGATATGAACATTGACTATGAAATGCATAATATATTATTTTAATGTCTCAAATCCCAGAATTAACCTTATCAATCATTGAAACTCTCTCTCCCCCTCCCCTCTTTTCCCTATTAATACCCAATGAACCTTGTCACTAATTGCGACCTGTGATTGTAGTCTTTTGCCATCTTCAGTTTAAATCATTTTGTTTTATCAGTGTCTTCGAGTGTCACTTGAACGAGGCACGTAACGATGTTGTCTTTTGGCAGCAAAAAGGAGAAACAGATACAAGGGACTGTGGTGTTAGTGAAGAAGAAGAACTCGTTCGACTTCACTGACGTTGGCAGGTCTCTGTTTGACAGTGCAAGCGAGTGTGTAGGCCGACGCGTATCAATCCAGTTGATCAGTGCTTCTAAATTTGACCAAGGTTAGTTCTTTCACATCTCTCTTTCCTTTCTCTATTTCATGCTTTATACTACAGTTTTACCGTGTGTTTGGATGGAGAGAAAATTTGGGGGAAAACAATACTATTTTTGGATGCTTTCCTTCCTAGTGATCTCTCCCCCTATTTTTCTCTCACTTTTCTGTCCATCCAAACATAAGGGGGAAGAAAAAAAACTAGAGGAGAAAACAGGAGGAGAAAAGAGGCATGGGCTTCATATCTTTTTCCACAAAGTCTTCTCATCAAAATTGGAGAGAATTTTGAAAGAAAATTTGCTTTTTTAAAATTGATTTTAGATGATTAAAAAATATGCATCTATTCATCCAAACAAAGCAATTTTTTCTTCTCGGAATATCGACTGGAACATTCATTCCAAAGAAAGATAGAGATAAAGATAAAATTATGTCAAGGATGGTCGCCAGTGAAGGAGAAATTTCATTTGTTTATTACTTCTTCCAGTCCTTTTTATAGGATCAAATTTACTATTTTACATCAGCTAAGGGAGTTAGTTGAAATTAGTTATTCTTTTTGTAAAATCACTAAATTGCCCTAAATAAAAGTTACACCCTAGTTATCTTCCTTAATTCCTTCCTCTCCTCTCCTCGTTAATTATTGTTGGGAGAGCATCAATAGGGGTAAATTAGGCAAAGATTGACAAATATGAAAACTATGTCTTATTTAGGATTAAGATCAACTTTACAAATATGTCTTATATTAAGGACCGGAGGAGTATTAGTTAGAGGAGTTTGATTAATTAGCCAATGAGTTTTATAATTAGCTAGGAATATTGGATTAAAAAATCAATACTATCACTACAACAAGCCTTATTTCACTAGGTGAGATAGGCTACATAGATCACATGACGCTACTATACTCTATCAACAACTAAATCGTTAGACTGGTTGTTCACCAAATTAAAAGGTCTCGTTCAATGGTTTATTGAGCATTCTATTCGGTCATCCCCTATACCTCTTCACAGGACTCCATATTGACAAACTGAAATATGAGCGTTAAACGCACAGACATATCAACATATATATATATATATATATATATATATATATATATATATATATATATATTAACATATAAAATTACTAAAACACCCTGTATTGTTTAATAATTATAGTATCAATCAATTCGATTCAAAAACTTGTACTTCTACAGAAAGGGGAGCCAAAGGGAAAAGTGGAAAGCCTGCATATCTGGAAAGCTGGACTACTAAATCCCCAAATCTGACAGCTGAAAAGTTTGAATTGAAAGTACACTTTGAATGGGAAGAAGAAGTAGGGATTCCAGGAGCATTTCTGATTAAGAATAAGCATCCCAATGAGTTCTTCCTTATAAGTTTGACTCTCAAAAATGTTCCACTCGGTGAAAGTGAAATCCACTTCCCTTGCAACTCTTGGGTTTACCCTACAAATAGATACGAAGATGGTCGCATTTTCTTTCGCAACAAGGTAATGTAATACATGTTCCACTTAATTTTCGCATATATAAGTGAAGTAGACTGCTCATATATATGTTTATCTGTTAATTAATTATTCAGTTAAAATATATCTGATGAGAAATTAAACAAAGTTTGTCCAATATATTGCAGGCATATCTTCCAGATAAAACACCAGATCCACTTCGCAGACATAGAGAGGAAGAGTTATCCAAATTAAGAGGGGATGGAATTGGAAATAGGGAACTTCAAGAACGTGACAGGGTCTATGATTATGCTATTTATAATGACTTGAACAATCCAAAAAAGCATGACCGTCCGATTCTTGGAGGAACCATTGGAGGGGAAATTAAATATCCTTACCCTCGTAGAGGACGAACTGGAAGGTCCTTAGTACAATCAGGTTAGGTTTCTAGAAATGGTTTTATTTGAGATTTAATATTTTCAATTAGGTTAAATGACATAAACATTTGGATCATAATAAAAAACTGCCTTGATGTGAAGAAAAACATGGTAATGAAACATCCTTATGTATTTGTATGAACAACCATCTTACCCTTCATTAGTTTGAGGTTTATTTGCAAACAAATTTATGAGTTATCTTCATATAACTAGATGATTCTTACGTGCCGTATTTATGATTGACCAATTACTATATATAATTTTACTGATCCAGATTACGAGAGCAGAGTGAAGTTTTGGGGCTCAAATTACGTTCCAAGGGACGAAGAATTTTCTCCATTGAAGAATGCAGACTTCGTTGCTTTTGGATTCAAATCTGTGATTAAGGTTCTTAGACCTACTTTGAAAGCTCGTCTTTCTGAAGAGTTTAATAGCTTTGATGAAGTTCTTGATCTCTACGAAGGTGGATTTAAGTTGCCAAAGGCTTTACTTATGGCCGTAAGTAGCTTTATTCCACTCCAAAAATTAAAGGAAGTTTTCCGAATTGATGGAGAAGAATTGCTCAGATTTCAAAAGCCTCAAGTAATTAGAGGTATGCCGTGTGTGTATAGATAGATCTACACCATCCAAATATAGTTTCAACCGTCTAAATTTAAAATTTTCAACTAATGATTTTAAAATTAAAAAAATAAAAGATTTTCATTATTTAATATATTGTGCACATTTAAATAATTTTTTTATACAATAAAAGTAAAAAAAAATCTGGACCACCCAAATTAGATTTGGACGGTTATCACCCAAACTGAATGCCATTTCATAACTCGAAAGCATTGAGAATTCTGGATCATATACATGTTGGGAACTGGGAAATGACTAAAATAAGTCTATCTGAGGATCATCATCCCCTTGATACACTATACAAATTAATTAATGAGACTTAGTATAGCATCATGCAATATATAGATCATCTCAAGGGCGCTAAATGTTATTAAATGGATTTTGTTTTGCAGATAATAAAAATGCATGGATGAAAGATGAAGAATTCGCAAGAGAGATGCTTGCTGGAGTAAATCCTGTCAAAATTTGTTGCCTTCAGGTATGCCTAATTATTTTGCAGACAATAAAAATTTTCTTCAAAGTCAAATTTGTGCAATTTTATGTCCAGCATGATAGTTATGATAACCTTGCGAGGGAAAGGTTTACAATGGAAGACTTCAATTTCTTTTGTGTAAAGTGTAAACCCCCTTCATGGGATTCTTTGCCATTCCGGACCATTCCCACCCTTTACTCCAAACTATTTAGTTTTGGAGTAAGAAAGGGCAAGAGGGCTTCTTTTTAAAAAACAAAAAAAGCATCCACCACTTAGAAATATTTTTTAGTAGCATTATCCTAAATTAATTTTTAGTACACTCAGCACCCTAAAGTATTTTTTAAGTGGCATCTATCATCCAACACCGAGAAGTATTTTTTTTTAGTAACACCGAATATCCTAAAATAATTTTTAGTGCATTTTTTTAGCACCTAGGATATTAGGTGCTACTTAAAAATATTTCTGGGTGATGGGTGCTAGATACTAGGTGTCACTAAAAATATTTTAGAGTGTTAAGTGTAGTAAAAATTAATTTGGGATATTGAATACTACTGGAAAAATTATTTCACAGTAATGGATGTCTTTTTCTTAAAAAAAAAAAAAAGGTTTCCCTTGCTTTTTTTTAACCACAAAACTATGTAGTTTTGAGGTAAAGGATAGGAGTGGACTGGAAGGGTAAATTAGAGAATCAGGATCCCCCTTCATGCATGAACCAGTTTCCCTGCTAAGCCCTTTACTGAGCAGGGAGAACTAATAGGGTTTGGACCGTCCAAATTTGATCTGGAGAGTCCATATTTGAGTTTTTTTTAAAATGATTATTTTTTAAATAAAAAATTATTTTTTAAAAAATTATTGTAGATTATATATCCATTAAAATAATTGTTTTAAAAAATCATATCTGGACAATCCAGATCCTATTAACTCTCCTTGCTAAGCAAAGTGCTTAACAAGAAAACTGGTTTCCTTCATGTATGGTTACTGGATGCTATAGGAGGGGCTACCCCTTTTCCACTCTTATCATAGTAGCGGTGGGAATTTTTCTTGTAGCGTGCCTTCTTTCTTTTTCCATAGTCAAACCTTCCATAATAAATAGAATAGCTTTCATGGATAATAACAGTAGTATTAAGATCTCCTTTAGCTCTTATTCAAAAGGATATTAGGAGAAGTTTGGCCTATTTCTTTGCAGGATTGGCCTATTAAAAGCAAGGTAGATGGTACTATCTGCAAAATAAGTAAAGATGATATCCAGAAAAACTTAGACGGGCTATCTGTAGAACAGGTAATCAAGTCTAAAAACTTTTTCATTATTCATCCAAAAGGGTATTCTATTCATGGTCTCTATATTAATAACAATTTTCTGCATTATTTGATCCATCAGGCAATAAAGCACAAGAAATTATTTATTCTGGATTATTATGACGATTTTATTCCATATTTGAGGCTTATAAACACAACTGCTGCTGATGATATTAGTTCTAAAGTTCACCCAAGAGCGTATGCTACTAGAACAGTTCTTTTCTTGAAAAATGATGGGACTTTAAAACCATTGGCAATTGAATTGAGTTTGCCCCAAGAGGCTCAATTTGATGGGACTCCTCCTCAAGTCTACTTGCCTGCTGAAGAAGGCGTGGAGAGATGGATTTGGATGTTGGCTAAGGCCTATGTTGTGGTGAACGACTCGAATTACCATCAATTAATTAGCCATTGGTATTTATATCTTTTCCATTTTTGCATTATTTTATCTTCTTTCCATAGGAGACTGTTAATATCTCGGGATCATTAATCTGCAACTCCTTATAATTTTATCTGATTTTTAATTAGGTCCCTATAATTTGCTTATTCTTTTTATCAAGTCCTTATGGCTTCACTTATTTTTAATCGCCTCCTTTTATTTTTTACTTTCCATCATGTCTTTATAATTTCACTTGATTTTTAATCAGGTTTTATAGGTTTTTTTTATCAGCCACCTAAAACTACAATATCTGATTGAAAACCAGGTGAAACAATAAAAATGTGATAAAAATAAAAATAAAAAAAATTCATGAACTTAATTAAAAAATAGGTAAGACTAAAAGAACTTGATAAAAAGAAACCTATAGGGTCTGATTAAAAATAAGACGAAATTATAAGGACTTGCAAATTAATTAGTAGTTATATTTTTCTAGTATTGCATGCTTTTCTTCTTTCATAGGTGACTATTAATATTTTTTTCACGTGACTCTACCACAGGTTACAAACTCATGCTGTGATTGAGCCTTTCGTCATTGCAACAAATCGACAGCTTAGTGTGATTCATCCTATTTATAAACTTCTTGCTCCACACTTTAGTGATACTATGAAGATAAATGCTCTTGCTCGACAATCTCTTGTGAATGCAAATGGCATTATAGAGTCAACATTTTTTCCAGGAAGATATTCTGTGCAGTTTTCATCGAAGCTTTACAAGGATTGGGTTTTTACAGAACAAGCACTGCCAGTTGATCTTCTCAAGAGGTAAATATCACTAAAAGAAGTCATTAATCTTTAATATAGAAATAAGATGAAATTAAAAAGCAACTTTGATTATGTATTGTATCATAAGATATGGGGATATTTACTTGTTAAGTCCTTATATATAATTTCATCTGATTTCCAATTAGGGCTTTATAGGATTTTTATCAAGTTTTTATAGTTTTACCTGTTTTTAATTAGGTCCCTATAATTTTATTTCCTTTTTACCATATCCTCAAAGTTTCACCTGATTTTTAATAATGCCCATGTAGCTTCAGTGATTGATAAGGAAAAAAAAAAAGGATCTGATTAAAAATCAAATAAAATTATAAGGACATGATAAAAGGAACTACTAAAATAGGTAAAACCATAAGACCATGATAAAAAGAACTATATATAGGGATCTTATTAAAAATCAGGTGAAATTGTAAGGACTTGCATACTAATTATCCCTAAGACATGTATACGCAATTTTGATAGCTATTTTATTGCTTGATTTAGGGGAATGGCAACTGAGGATTCAACTTCTCCTCACGGCCTTAATCTTGCGATTAAGGATTACCCTTATGCAGTTGATGGATTAGATATATGGTTTGCAATCAAGACTTGGGTCCAAGATTACTGCTGCTTTTATTACGAGTCAGATGACACTGTTCAACAAGACAATGAACTTCAAGCTTGGTGGAAAGAACTCGTTCAGGTTGGTCACGGTGACAAGAAAGATGATCAAAGGTGGCCCAAAATGAGAAATCGTAAAGAGTTGATAGAATCCTGCACAATTATAACATGGATAACTTCAGGCCTTCATGCTGCTGTTAATTTTGGACAATACCCATTTGGGGGCTATATCCTAAACCGTCCTACAATTACAAGACGTTACATGCCTCAAAAGGGTACTTCTGAATATGAAGAGCTTAAGACTAATCCAGAGAAAGCTTTCTTGAGGACCATTAATTCCAAGGACCAAGCAATTAATGTCACAGCAGTGTTAGCTATCTTGTCAAGGCATTCTTCTACTGAGGAATACCTTGGACAAGCAGCTGACTTATCTGATTGGATATCAGAAAAGGAGCCCTTAGAGGCATTTGGGAGATTCAAAGAGAGAATAAGAAAAATTGAGGAAAGAATTGAAAGAGACAACAATGATGTGAAACTCAAAAATCGACATGGTCCTATTAATATGCCCTACACATTGCTTTACCCCAACAGTGAACCTGGGCTTACTGGGAAGGGTATCCCAAATAGTATCTCCATATAAGGGGGTGATGTCATGATAATGCTTTATTTCTCATGAAAATCACTATGAGGTCCTAAGGAAGAAATATAATCACCAAAATGTCCTACTACAACTAGGTAGCATAAAATAAGAAATTTTGGCCCAAAAAATGATAACATGTCCATGCTGAATGCTCACTCGTCGTTGTCTGACTTTTTGGTGATTATATTCCTTTCCTGGGACATGACAGTGATTTTCCCTTATTTTTTTTAGTATGGGTTTGGACAAAGAGGCAACATATATGTGAGGAATGAGCTAGAGGCTTCATCAATTGGGACTGCGAGAAGTTTTTAGGTCGCATAAAGTTGAACAATAGGGTTTAGGTAGAGGTGTGGAATTGTTGTCTAATTTTCCTTCTGTATTTTCCTTTGTGCTGGTTATTTCCTTTTGCTTTTGAACTTCTTTGATTGTAGCCTATGGCTGTCTAATGATTAATAAATATGTGTATTAAAAGTTTTGTTCCCTATTATTGTTCCTTCCATAAATATCAAGATGTATCCCTACCTCCAGTTCACAACCAATCATATTCCTTTTATGAAAGGAGAGAATCAGTTATTCTTGTGTGTTATTATCACTTATATATCTTTGTTTCCGGCTAATGATAAGTCCCCCTCTTTATCAGTTTGTTTATTTAGTATTTTCAAACCAAAAATTTAATCTTCTTCAGAATCACGAAGCTAAATTGATTCGATTCATAAATAAATTGAAATCTAAGGTTATTGGGTTTATATAGATGCTATCATTGATCTTTAATTGGTCATTGCAAACAAATGATCGGCAGCTTATTTCGCGATTCTATCCAGATAAATGCTCATGCTCGACTAGAATTGGATTTTTGAAGAGTAAGCACTGCCTGTTGACCTTGTTATGAGGTAAACATCTCTGAAGTATGTAAGTCTTGGAAAAAGAAAAAGAAAATAGAAGAGATATTCATAGCTAGCTATTAGACATTGAGGGCACCTATTGTTGATTTTATAAATAGGGCCTTTAATGAAATCTTTTAGTGTTAAACAGGTCCATATACTTTTATCATGTTTTTTTTTTCATCCCTATATTTTTCTCATTTTTTATTCCCATATTCAAAATGTTGTTTTGAAGTCTCATATTGGTTGGGGAGAGGAACGAATGATGCCTTATAAAGGTCTAGATATCTCCAACTCTCCTGCAACGACATTGCACCCCTAAGGGTGTCTCACATCCCTTAGGGAGGGGAATGAAGGACATCTTATAAAAGTCTAGATCTCTCCCCTCTCAACACGTTTTAAGAGAGCAAACGCTGAAATGTTAAAATTGGTCTCCATATTTTTATAAGGACTTGGACTTTTTGAACTCGTGCATTGCATGAATTTATAAAATTATCTACCATATTTTCCACTATTTTTGAAACGCTTATAATTGACTACATTTTAATTTAAATCAATATTTGACCATATATGAATGCTAAAAAATTACATCCGAGTTGCTCAAATTTCAATTTAAAGGAGAAACTGGATATCTAGAAGAGAACGAAAGGGTGGCAGATAAAAGCCAAATCCCAAAATTAAAGCCTGAAATTCCTTAAAAGTAGATTCAATGCACTCGGTTGGGAAATGTAAACCTCCACCCAGCCCCAATGATGAGTCTCGAGGCCAGACTCAAACCCTTTTTTTAATTTTTTGTTCAAAGTCCAAAGCTCATAATTAAAATTTCACAAAGTAAAAGTTTCAATTAACCTAACAAGTAGTTGAAACAAGTACTCCCTTTATTGTCAAAACCGTTGGAGCAAGGGGGGAAAAATAAAACCCTATATTTCGCACTGTCTTGGATAATACTGTGCAACATATATGTATTCAGACTAATTAAACAAAGCACTCTTCTTGATCAATTAATCTTCATGTGTGCCTTCTTCGTCTTCGTCGTCATCATCTTCTTCTTCTTCATAATAATAATAATAATCATCATCATCATCATCTTCTTCTTCTTCTTCTTCTTCATCATCTTCATCATTATCTTCTTCTTCTTCTCTCTTGCTTTGTGAGATCTTGAGCTTAAAGTATAAAGCCAGACCAACTTTAACAAGTACAAGAAAACTAAGTAACAGTACTAGTATGGAAATGAAGATCTCAAACTGGTCACCGTCGCAATAGCAGCCCCTCACTAAAGCTCTCAATGTTGTCCCTCCTACAACAAGCATGGTCACTAACGTCCCCTTGCCTATTTGAAACATTTCCATATCTTTTAGGGTTTCTGGTTTGTCACTTTCTTCTTCATGAAACATAGTTCTATCTTGCTCCTTCATTTTTGAACCACCCAACTTGAAGATCATATTAGATGCCGCCTATAAATAACCTAGAAACATGACAAAAAATATTTCATCGGCTTAGAAGACTTTAGGGTTAGTTGATGTATTAAAAAACACATATATTTGTGGATCTTTATTTGGTGATACTGTGAGTATCATCCGCAGATAATAAAGATTAATTAATCTCTTTTAGGGCAACTAAAGTAGATATTTATGTGTCCTTTAAAGAAAATAAGAAAACAAATCTTCATTACCAATATGAAATAGAGAATTCCTTATCAAGGATGAATGTTACTAGCTTACTTTAATTATCAATAAAACACACTAGAAATTGTCAACTATAAAATAAACTACTACGACAAGAACGATGAGGGGGGAAAATCAAATTGATAAACTTTCGTTAAAATTGATAAACTTTTAATCCGTATGTATGATTAAACATATTTATGAATAAATTGACCAAATTCGAATGACACATATTACATTATAAAGTATAAGAATAGATTAAAGCTATATAATGTAAAAAGGAATCCTATCAAATAATTTAAGCTATCTTGATAGAAAGACAAAATTAACACACACACACACACACACACATATATATAGTCTTTAGAAAACCAAAAAAGCGAAAGGGTCACTATTGACAAAGGATATTTTATTGCGGGTTAGGGTATTTTCATATATTATTTTGTAGTTGAGTTAGTCTGGGATACCAATCTAGCTATGTAAACACTTTCTATAAAGGGCCTCTTACTATCAATAATAAGAAGAGTCATTCAATTTATTTTTCTATTATGTCACTTTAGGTAGTCCGGGATAGAAAAATAAAATGAATGATTATTCTTATTATTCATTATAAAAGGCACTTTATATATAAAGTGCTTATATAGCTAGATTAATATTCTAATAGTGAGACTAACTCAAAAACAAAATAATATTTTAATATATTCTTATGTGCAACTAAGATAATTCTAACTGCGCAACTATTAAAATAGTAAGTATACTTTTCTGATTGGGTAGTATGGCATCAACTATTGCTTAAGCTCACCTGCTCACCATGATTTGGTTAACGGTCATATAGTGGATTTAACAAGTTATCGCTGCAAAGGATGAAAGGATTAGTTAATAGATAAATTTGATCACACTTTAATATACATCTCAAGGAATAGATTTGCTCATATCATATCTCAATTTATTATTTAGTCAAATTTGAATTAGGATATTTTAAATTTAGAAGAGTCTGCTAATTTAAATTTGAAGAAATAATTAAAAAAAATCTAACAATAAATAATTTGGTTAATTAATAAGTGCCAAAACTAAAATATAGATTTTTATATCAAAATTTGCTTTCAAATAATATATATATATATATTTCAGAAGATAAAATAATATTATATCAATATCACAACTATCGACATATAAAAGAGTCTAATATTTTATTATAAAGAAGGATCTAATATTTTAAAATTTAAAAAATAGTAAAATTTAAAACTCATCAAAATCTAATATACACCGCCCAGAAAATGTTTGGAGAGGGAGGATGACGATTTTTTATTTTTCTTTTTTTGATAAATATCAAATGCATTACTGATAAAAAGATTACATCAGAAGGCTAAAGTCAGACATGCAGGGGCACGACTGTAGCTCATTGCAAGTCTGGAGAGATATAGAAGCACATATCATAAACTTATGGAATTTGAAATAACTAATTAAAAACGATATATCTCTATAATAAATATTGGAATGGGTGAGTTTAGTTCCCTGCTCCGGCAGAATCATATTTTTGATGCACATTAGTTCCAACTTATTGAAAGAGGCGTTAAACAGAGGGCAGTTGATGATCCAACTAAGTGTTGCTCTGAAACAATGGAGTGAAATATTAGGCTTAGCTGAGACCTCTTTCCACAGGAAAGATTGAATTGATTGGCCTTGATAGCAAATCCAGGATTGACAATAAATTGTCGATGATTTCCTATATTTCTCCAATAAAATGATCCAATCTGCTGCAGTCAAGCTGTTGATGCCTATCCTACCAACCGTAATAGGCCTGTTAGTTGAATTAGTTGCCTCAATAGGTGCAAGATCCAGAGTTGGAGTAAAGGCCAATATGTTGTAAGACAATGAACAACTAATTTCCTTGATTACCAAATCAGGTGAAGTCTTATGACCCTGATGTAGAAGAAGATTTCTCTTCATCCATATAATTGAGAACAATTTGATGATTTTTGCCATCATGATGAAGTTGTCTTCTTTAAAGAGCTTCATGAGAATAAATTTCAGCCAACGCTTGAAACCAGTTAGATCCTGAGAAGGTGGCCGAATTCATAGCCCTCCAAACCACACTGCTTTTACAAATGGACAAGTAATGAACGAGTGTTCCAAAGACTCATTCTGTGAACACCCAAATACACAAGTTCCGGCAGCCTGGAGATGATGTTTATTCAATATATCCACTGTTGGCAGAGCATCATTAAGAAATTTCCATATCAGCAGTAATTCTTTATGTGGCAGGGCTATTGACCACAAAAACTTCGAGAAAGCATCAAGCAAGTTCAGAGATGAATTCATTGTTATTTTATGAAAGCCAGACTTGACAGAGTAAATACCAGATGCATTGAGATCCCAGACCAATTTGTCATGAGTGTTTATAATGGAGATTGGAATTCGAAGAATTTGTTCTGCAGTAGCACTTGGGTAAACTGATCTAATCAGCTCTTGATTCCATCTAATTGGACTCCAATTTGATGGAAAATGCACCAACAGCTCTAATATTTTGAGTTGTACGTGACCTAATTTGTATGGGCCACCACAAAGGGTGGTTGATATACGAATTGAAGATCCATTACCAACACTCCATTTCACATTATCTAAGTTAATGTCCTTACATTGGTAAATACCTTTCCAAAAATTAGGATGAATTATATGGTTTTCGAATCTGAGAATTGCCATTGAGATCAATATATTTCCCCTTCAATGTTTCAGCAAGCAAGGATCCTGAAATAGAGGAGAGTATACGCCATATCTGTTTAGCCAGTAGCGCAGTATTAACATGATTTATGGATCTAACTCCTAGACCTCCTTCTGTTAAAGGTCTAAACAGAACCTCCTTGCTTTTGAGATGAATTCTTTTCCTATCTCCATTTGTTCCCCAAAAAAAGTTGATGCATCTTGAGTCAATGCTATTACAGATATTGAGGGGAATTTTCATACAAGACAGCACATGGAGGTTAACACCTAAGAGAACAGATTTAATCAAGATGAGTCTCGAGGCTTGTGATAGGAGCCTTACTTTTCAAGAAGCATTCTTTGTTCCACAGAGTGAATTAAATGGCAGTAGATATATGTCTTGTTTTTGCCAGGATCTACCCAAGTACCAAGATATTTTCTAAGTCTATCAGAGAATCGAACTCCCAAAAAATTGTGAATAAGCAACTTTTTGCACATGAGGAAAATTAGAACTGAAAATGACGGATGGTTTGGAATGATTGATAGCTTGTCCTGACCAAAGGCTGCAGAGATCTAATGAGGCTTTAATCGAGTTGATGCTTTAGTCTGTACCTTCAAAGAAAAAAATTGAGTCATCGGCATGGCATATAGAAGATGTGAGACTGGTTGAGAGCTACTGGAGATTCTTATTCCCTTAAGATTTCCTGAATGCTCAAAAGAGTTCAATATGCAAGATAGGATATTGGCTGCAAATATGTGTGTGTGTGAGGGGAGAGATGATTTGTAACATCCTAAATTTTCATTAATAAGACTTAGATAATCGTACTAAGGAAATATTTAGCGATAATGGTTTAACTAAGGAAGATAGATCTAAAATGAATTAAGATATTAAAGTTTAATGAAGTCTAATAAAAATATAATCAATCGTTTATTATTATTGAATTCTTTTAGAAAAGATAAAATAATAAAGTTAGTAGAGGTTAAATGAGAGTATTTAATTTTAATTTTAATTATATGGGTATAAGTAAATAAATAATAAAATAAAAGAGACTAAGAAGTCACACATAAACTAGATTAGGAGAAGAGGGAGTTCTTGGAGCATATATATTGGAGTAGTAAGGCAAATCCAAGGGCAATATTTCTATTTTAACATACAACCAAGGCAGCCTTGGTAAAATACCATTTGCATTTTTGTTGGATTGGGCTGAAATTTGGTCAGCCCATCTAAGACGTTAGACATCCAATCCGTCAATTTTCATTGTTGGATTAGTAATTAATGTCATGGGTTATGAGTATTACAAAGCCCATAAAACAGTCAAATTTCTGGAACGTGGATAACAAACCCTATAAGGAAGAGTCAACGATTTCGACTAAGTCCACTATTGGATCGATGCAAAATTTTGGGAGCTTGTTTGGGACATCCTGTTTAGCAAAACCAATGATGGAATCATCGATCTGACTCCTTAGGTAAGAGTAGTGTATCATGAAATTATGTTCATTGAGTAGCTAGATGTTAGCAATTTGATTTAATTTTTTCTTACTCTGTAGTTTGAGTAACGAGTGTGAAATATAAAGGTTTTCAATTGTCTAACTAAGAGATCAAACTCTAGGTAATGTGGTCCTATCTATCTTATTTATTAGTGCTGCTTGTGGATTTTTCTGAAAAACTCCACAAGCCTAGAATGAGTAGAATTGGTATGAACCTTGCTAGTTTATGAGCAATAACGCCTAATGGGACCTTCGTGTGAGCCCTAGGACTGGATAGATTGATTTGTGAAATCATTAGAAATAACTATAGGTCTGGATGAGTAAACTGATTTGTTAGTGGTATATTTGTAATTCAAGCCACAACAGATGGCCCCACAGCAGCCACAGGAGTCGGGCCCACCACAGCCAAAGCAACAGCCCCATAGGAGGCGACCGCACCACAGGTGCCTCTTGTTGTTCAGGGAGAGGGAGTTGATCTGAGTCTGAGCAACTACAATGAGAACGAGGAGTTCGACATCTAGTTTCTGATCAGTGACATGAAGCGGTTTTGTCAATAACCGCTATAATACACAGATAATGTGTTATCAACATGAGCCTCTTCTATTGGTTTATTTTAACCGCTACAAAGTCAGTAGCTGTTTGTTGACGTGAGTAGCTACCACTATAAAATTGTTCGCAATAGTGAATTTTTTATCGGTTTTTGCAACCACTACTAATGGGCTTTATAGCGGTTAAAATACACCTTTTTAACCACTATTAAATGACAGTTTTTTTTTGTAGTGTTGGGATTATATATAAGAGAACCAGAAAACGATTGAAACACAAACGTTCTTCAAGAGTAAGTAAAACACCTCAACTTGCTTCAGCATGAGAGCTAAATGGAGTTTCCATTCAAATCTCTCTCAAATTAGGAGCTCGAGGGTACCATGAGGATCAAAAGCCACCAAATCTTCCAATACCTCCAATCGATTGTACATCACACACACGTGGAAAATAGTGTTTCCATGTTCGTCAAGGATCTTCAAAGACTCTGGCTTTGCTTTGTGACAAATTCCTATTTTTATTATATATTTTTATATTTCAGTTGGGGATTTTGTCATAATTATTGTGTTTAAACTGTACTTCTTCAGATAAATTGAGATTAAGAGTAAATACATTAAATTAGGACTAAAAAGGGCAAAATTATTATAAAAATTGTAACTATTCTTAATCATTGATTTTTCTAAGAATATTTGATGTTGGTTTACTTGTTTTAATTATAGATACTTGAAAAATGGGATTAAAACTGAAAATGGCAGTTTGGGGTTAGAATTTCCATAATGACAGTTTAGTTCCACGAATGTGCAAAATAACAGAATGGTCTCACGAAATTTCTGCGTTTTGTTCCAGAGAGTTAGGTCAGTTTCAGAGGGCGGAGGGCGAGAATTTCAGAGGGGAGAGCGCGGCGAACAACACTGGACCCATCACCTTCGTTCTCTCTCCCTCCTTCACCATCCACAATCATCACCGTCATCTTCACCTTCCTTACCTTCACCTTCGCTTTCCACTTCGATGTCCGCCATCACCTTCGTCCTTCTGAGCTCAAAAATCTGGAACAACGACAGCTTCATTGGCAGCCATTATCGTCATTTTTTATAGCTCGAGATTTATTCCACCGTACCATCTCCATCTTGCTTCCTTCTCTGTTTTCGTAGCCTTCACCATCCCTGCCAGCGACCTTTAACCTCCAGAACCAGACTGTGGCACTCTGATTTTATGTTCATATTCTGCCACAATTCTCCTTTGATTTAGTACTAATTGATTTCCTTAATTGGTGATTTGATGGCTGGGTGTTTGAATTAGAGTGTAATTATATTTCTTGAAGCTATTCTCATGGGTGGGTGGCTAGGAAATTTTATGCTCTTGGAGATGATTTGGAGATAGCTTGAGCTTACATGTGCTTCAGGAGGGAGTTTAAATTATTCATTGCTCATTATATTTATGATTTCTTTGGTTTAGGAATTTATTTATATATTGAGACTATGATTTTAGTTATGTTTTATTCCATAGATTGAGTTCTTGTGATTTTGGATTTGTAATGAAAATTTGTACTCATCAATATATATGGTTATATTGTGTTTCTCTATGATTCTATTGATTTCTATCTATTTAACATGGTATTATTAGATAATTTGATTGAATTGGAATTATAGTTAAACCTAAATGTAGTACTTATTTTATAATCACTCTCTAAGGGGTTTTTATAATGCTTAAATGAATGGATTCATGGGGGTTTTTATAATGCTTAAATGAATGGATTCATGAGTTTAAGCATTAAACTCAATGGTAATTGAGGTTCGGTATATTAGGAAACTTAGAGGAGCTCATAACACTAAGAGGGCTTAATAGCATTTTAAGAGTAAGGGTTCCTCTCTTGTGATGTTAGACTCATTGGTAAATGAGGTTTGGAATATTAGAAGCTTAGTGTTTTAGCTCCCCGAATATTTTAATTGAGCAAGGATAGCCATTGAAAACCATTTTTAAGAGCATCTTCATTTCTTTCATTTTTAACCCCTTTTCATTTCTCTTTATTTGAAAATCCCAAAAATATCTATTTTAATTTGCATTCAATTCATAGTTTTGAAAATCAATCATGTTTTACCCTTGTTAATTTTGTATTGTAATTACTTGGTTTACTAGGAATTAGTTTCATAATCGACTTCTCAAATTGAAGCAACCCGGTTGTGCACTATATTGCATTAACTCATTTTTTATTCTTGATAACCCCTAGGTAATTAAAGGGGGTTTTTCAAGGACGCCCTTGCCGGGTACCCAAAAAATTGATTCCTTAGTAAGCTAAGTGTCAAATTGTGCTTTGACTGGCGTATTGCTAGTTTGTCTTAGTTTTGGTCAGTTAGTGCTTGGGTTGTTTGCATTGTAGGATTGAGTCAAAAGTCTTTTCTACTGTGCACCTTAAGCTTAAATCTTATAAATTATATCAAACTCTAATTTAAATATTAAATCCTAACTCATATTTTCGCATAGCTCAAAATCTAACAAAATAAACCGATTAAAATCTCAATAATACCTCCAATAATCCAAATAAATTATTTAAACTAAATTTAATGGGTAAAAACACTATATAGAAACTAATTTATGACATGTTTATAAAAAAAAAATTTGATTATAAAACTAGAGTATACTTCAAATAACAAAATGATCAATATCAAAAACTATATTTTTATACATGCTATTTATTTAAAATATAAATATAAATAATTCAAAAATAGGAAGTTAATTTGCAATTAAATTGAGACGCTAGCTCTTCACACGGTCTTCACTTACCTGCTGAGCTCCTATATATATAACTTTTTAAACATTCCTTAGATTTCTTTTCTCGAAATGCCCTAATGCACAAAAGAAAAAGTTTATAACTATTGTCAATTCAAGACCATATTCAACTCAAGATAAAAATATAATTATCCCTAGCCCCAAAGCATACTTTAATGAATCAAGGCATTAACCCCCTTCTTTTTACAACTTGTTTAGCAGCATATTAACTTGTAACTACAATCCCATAATACCTAAAAGATGTATCCTTTCCTTGTCTTGATTCTAGCCAACTTAACATATTTAAGTAGATAAATCAAGTTCCATAGATTTTATATATCACCGCTAACATCTTCATATAAATTACCATAGCAAATATCAAAATAAGCAATAGCAAAATTCCGTTCTTTACATCAACCAACACTTTTTATGCATAATACTCATAAACTCATAAAACATTATACTCTACCCCTTAACAACCACATGACCCTGACACATTAAAGTAGTTTCACAAAAATCCCAAAGTACAATTCCATATCAAAATTTAACTTAAGAATTAAAAAAGGACAACTTTTAAATCTATAAATTATCCACCAACATTTTTCAAGGTGATTCAACCATAATTTTATATAATTTTTCTTAGTTAAATTGGGATTTTGAATATATTTCTCATGGCATTATTACATGATTAAACACTCATTTAATTAAAGACATTTGTATTGAATTAATTGTAATTAAAGGGTAAAATGATCATAAATTATTAAATATTTATAAAGATGATCTCTTGAACTTTTAAGGGAAAATCACTCCTAGGTCCCAAGAATAAAAGATAACATAATAAAGTCCCAAAAAACATAAATAAGAATTCATTAAGCGTGTTTTTACAATATATTGAGTTATTTTTTGCTGCTTTAGAACTTTATTGTGATTATCTTTGGTTCTTGGAGCCTAGGAGTGATTTTTCCAACTTTTAATGCTACCTTATGCTTAATGCATGTATTTTGAGAAGAAATTGGTGATTTTTGGAGGTTGAACTAATATTTTGGAGGACCGGGAAAATTACCGAAAATGTCCCTAGCATTTCTGAAATTTTCAAATCAATGAAGAAAATGGAGAGAGTTAAAATACGAGAAAGACCCAAGGTTTCAGAAATTTGAAAGAAAGAGGATCATTTCCAATCACCACTACCGTCTGTCATCCTTCTTCTCCATCGAAGATACCACCGACAGAGCCTCTGTCATTTTCTATCCTTTGCCAACCGCAGTAGCACTTTCAGCTTTGTCAGTTCAAGCTCATCACCACCGTTCTCTATTCTACGTCCGCCCCCAATGTCGCTAGCGACGTTCATAACTACCACCATAGCTGAGAAAGTTGGGAGAGATACCACGGCAGAAACACACTACTACCACTCAATCATCACAGTTGCGAGAAGACAGAATCAACGCCAGCACCACTCTCTGTTTCTTGTTAGTTTCAGAACCACCACCGTCGGACTTTCTCTTTCCGGCCCCCATTTCCGGTGACCCACTCACACCAAGCATCACCGTCCCTTCCTCCTTTTCTCATTCTGCAACACAGACCCTTCTTTGGTGTCCAGAGAAGTTTCAGAACCCAGAACCACCAAGTAACACTGCCATCACCGTCGTTTTCTTCCTCTCCTCTGTTTTCCAGTTTCCGGCGAGCTTCTCCTCTGTGGCTGGAACACACTACACCGTCGGTACTCTCTGCTTCTTTCCATTCCTTCATTCTATCACCACTACCGTTGTTCCTGCTTCAGCACAGTAGCATCAGAGACCCGTGAGAACAGAGGTATTACCACCGGAAACAGCTTTTTCACACCACGTCGCTGGCCAATCTTCCCTCATTCGTCGGAGCTCTGTTTACTACCACCAAAGCCTTCTTTTGTGCTTTCCGGCGAAGATTGCAAATTCCGCTAACATTTCCAGTTTTCCGGATCCATTCCCGACGAAGCTGAGTTTTCCGGTGACTGTTTTCCAGATTCTGGCGAGTTTATTTTTTTTGGCGGCTTGTGTTGGATTTTTCAAGGATTTTTCAGTGGCTAAAATTTGACTAGTTGCTTTGCTTTGGAGACTTGTGTTTGATGCTCAACAGACTACACGGGGGAGTATTTAGTTTAATTTTGTACCTCATTTTCATGTTTTGTGTGAAACTTGATTATTTGTATAATATTTGGATTGAATTTGTGTGATTGGAATTTTTGCTTATTGGATTTATATATTTTTCTTATAAAAAAATTAATTTCAAAAACCCTTTTTCCCAACCAATTTTTCTTAGCATTAGTTTTATCCAGGGAAGTAAAAATAAAAGGCTAGCTGTTTGAGTGAAACGACCCGAGTATTACATTATACTGCAATTCTTGAATTAAATATTTTATATTTGACCCCAAGACATAAAGACACAGTCAAATTAAAGGGTCAAAGTAATCTTTTAACATTTTCTATAATCAATTTCTTATCAGGATTTGTTTAAAAGTAAAACATAACACAAATTCCATGTTAAGTTCTTCATCAGTATCCTTTATAGTCTAACGGCTTCATTCAATTATTTCTAACTCATTTCTTTTCTCTTAACCAATAGCAACGTCCAACATCCAAACACATACATTTTCTTATAAAGGCACATTAATAAACAGTTAATATGCACTAGTTAACCCAATAGTAAGGTAAGAACTTCAAAACAGACAAGTTTCTTTTTTTTTTTTTTTTTTTTTGTAGTACAAAGGCAAGCTATGCTTGAGGTTTATAAAGAGATGCTAGGAAATATGCATCCCACATTGGCCCGGTAATAGACCCTCACACTCTAACGCAAAGAGTACCTCGCATTCTGCTGGCGAAGTGTCGAACATCAAGAACTCCTGAGTACTCAAAAGAGCCCGTCTCGCTAGATAATCAGCACATCTGACATTCTCTCTATAAGCGTGCAAGATCTCCAGGTCCCAGTCCATGAGGATAAGTGATCTAGTCTCTAAGATGACATCCTGTAATGGGTGAGCAGTCCCACAGTCAATCGATAGCAAATGAATAGCCTGAAGGGAATCTGAATACAGCTTGATCCTGGTAAGTCCCATCTGCTTGCATAATTGAAGACCACTACGTATTGCATGGATTTCCGCAGCAGTTGAGGTATTTTGTCCCAACTTCTGTTGAAATCCACACCTCCAGGTGCCCTGATGATCTCGAATGACACCTCCACAAGCTGCGTGCCCTCTGTTGTCCTTCGAACCATCCACATCAACACGTACATATCCCTGGTCTGGCGGCCTCCAGTGGTCCTCCTCCCTTACTGGCATCTGGAATATTTGATGCCGGAAATGCCCGTTCTCCACTCCTTCAAGAAGGTGAAACATACACTTTTGAACAATCTTCTTCTCATCATCCACAGTCCCCTCGAATGCTTTGCTGCAGCGATTCTTCCACAGAAGCCAACAAATAGTGCTGAACACTCGTTGCCACGTCCATCTAGCCACCCTCCTATTCCCAGGGGAATATTGGGAATTCCATTGTAGCCAATCCTGCAAATTACCAGAGAAAAATATACTATGATATAAGGAGTTAGTTAAGGAAAACCACACTCTCCTGGCATGCTCACAGTCTCTCAAAATGTGAAGAATACTCTCCTCACCCTCACACTCAAAAGGACAGGTGTTTGGGATATTCGAGTTAAAACTCGCTCTCAATTGGTTCGTTGGTAGCTTCTCATGGAATACTTGCCACATAAAGAATTTTACCCTCTCAGGAGTTCCCCAACGCCATAAATTCCGCCAGTGAGGATGGTTACCCAGATCTCGCTGATGATGAAGGTGGCTGACATACAAGTTTCTTTTAAACAATAAAAAAACTCCCTGCTCAAGATCCATGCCCCTTATAAATCATCATCTTCTCATCAGAATAATCTATCTCCTCTATCTTTTTTTTTAACCACCAAACTGTAAAATAGAATAATTCCAACCCATCAATCTCCAAATATACTATCAGGCAGGAAAGAAAGAGAAATTTAAACACCTTACCAGCGCCACACATATGATAAAATGTGGAGGAACATTGATTGAAACATATTTTATATATGATTTTTTATAATTAAATTGGGATTTTTAATGCATTTTATGGGACATTATTGTATGATTAAGCACAAATTTTAATTAGGGACAATTGTATTGAATTAATTGTAATTAGGGGTAAAATGATCATAATTTGTTAATTATTTTGTGCAATTGTTTCTTGGACTTTTGATGCTACCTTGTGCTTAATTTTGTATTGTAGGTGATTTAGAAGGAATTTTGAGATTTTGAAAGAATGCAATTGGGTTAAAATTAATATTTTTGAAGACTGGGGAAAACTGCAGAAAAGGACCCATAATATTTGAAAATTACAAAGTAATGAAGAAAAGTGTCAGATAAAATTATAAGAAAAAAACCCAAGATATTTGGAAATTTTCTTTTTTCTATCAATAATTTGAAAATATTCAATTCAGTCCCCATACAGAAACTTTTAGAATTTTCCAATAGGTCCCTGGTTAAAACGAGATTCACTTCCTTCTCCAGATTGCAGGCCCGATCCGACTGATGAAAGGACGAGCTGGGAGTTTTGGTTAAGAAGAACGCCGCAACACAGAGGATTGGGAGCTTGAGAGGAGAGAGGGAGGGCCACTACCATCGTCTTCTTCACCGTCGCCGGCCCTCCCTCAACTACCATCACCGTTCATAGGCCGAAAGAGAGAGAGATTCGAAACAGAGAGGACCCGAGAGCTGAGAAGCAGAGCACAGAGACGAGAGAGAGGGAGTGAACGCGAGTTTAGGCGGTTTCCCCATCGTCCAAACACCACCACAGCCAGTCATCACAGTGCCGTGAGCTTGAAGAGAGAGAGGAGGCAGAGTCGAGAGGTTTGGGGGGTCGCCAAACCACCTTCTCCATTCACCACCACCGTCGGCCGCATCACCGACGGCCACCTCCTAGGCACTTCACCACCACTGAAACACCACCATCACCACCGATCTTCCTCTTCCCCTCCGTTCACCACCACCGTCCAATATAGCCGGTGAACCTGAGAGTCAGAAGCAGAGTCGACCGTGGCAGATCTCTGGCCACCTCTGCCATCTCAGATTGTTCATAGCCCCAGTCACTCACCTCTGATTCACTATTATAGTCATAATCAGCCTTGTTCATTGCCCTCATTCCTCACCAATCCAGACAGATCCAATTCAATTTTCATCAGAATCGGTCACCTTCTCTTCCCATCTATTTGCCATTGGTTTCTTCATTCTCTCAAGACTGAACTTCATTATATTCGACACTTCAACAATGTATTCATGGCTGACTTGATTTCTGGAATTTGTGGTTGCTCTGCAATTAAATTCATAAGTGGTTGAGGGTTTCAACTCTTGAGGATTAGGGATTTGTCTTGAGTTCAAAGAGCTTCAAAGGGGATTTTTCTTAGTTCTTTTATGAATTTCTTATTGTTATTGTAATTCCTAGTTATGTTCTAAAGTAGTTACAGTAGGATTTTGTGTAATATCCCAAAATATACTCAATGGCTAAATGTACAGAATAGATGATGGAACTAATGACAGAATTACCTCTGGAAATTTTGTTATGAATTTAGTCAAGTTTCACATGCAAAATTGACAATTAAATATTATATTGCAAGATGAGATTTTACAAGATCATCTTCTTCTTCAAAGGGCCATGACTTATGTATGACAAGAGGAAATAATATAGGCTATTACATATGACATGTTAAGGAAATTTGACTAAGTTGTAAAAGACGATGACTAAGTCAACAATTTCAACTAAAGAAGTAATATTTGAAGAGTTGAAATTATGATAAATTGAAGAAGCCCTTTTGGCTATTCCATGGGCTACAATTCACATGACATGAGGGAAAGAGAATTAATATCAAACACTTCATCTTTTCCATATGAAAAGTCAATAAAAGTGGCTAGGGATATAAGAGAAAAAGAGAGAAAGTATTATCCATATATTTCCTCATCTTTCTCAAACTTTCCGTCCAAGAATTCTAAAGGCAAGAGAGGTGAGAGAATTAAAATTGAAGTCATCTTATATATTATCCACTTTAACCAAGAAGGAATAATTATTCACCACACATATTCTTTATTTCTTTTGGCCCACTTTCGGTCAGATATTAAGGGCCAAGAAAAGAGAATTTCTGAATGCTTCCACTCCCTCTCATTTGTCTCAAAGTCGGTTGGCAGCAGCAAAAACGCAGAGGAAGAAAAGCAAGGTTTCAAGGTGAGCTTAATCTTGATTTTTCACCTTCTTAACCTCATCTATGGCTCAAGAGTCCTTCATGAAACTTGTTCCTCTCTTCCTTAGCTTCATTTCTATGGTTTTTGTTTTTGAAGAAGGAGTTTTCAGCCACCATGCAAGAACAAAAGCTGAAGAATCAAAGAAAGAACTTAAGGAGAAGCAAGAGGTGAGTATTAGCATCAATTTGAGCTATTGGTTGTGTTGGTTGAATGAGAATTTTGGCATGTGTAAATCTGCCTTGATTTTGGCTAAACAAGGGTTTGGGTAATTCATGATGTTTTGGTTATGTTATTGGTGGTTAATGATGATTGGAAACCATTTGACATAAGTTTGATGCTGAAATTGAAAGTTGGTAATTATTGGAATTTATTTTGATTTTTCTGCCAAAACAGGACATGGAGAATGAGTGGTAATTTGTTAATTTTGATGTTACCATTGTGTTCTACACGAAAAATTATGTGGGAATAGCCCTGGGTTGTGAATTTTGGGTCATTGGAACTCAAAGTGTAAATTTGGATTTTCAGCCTGAACAGAATTCCAGCGAGGTACTCTACTTGTGTGGTATTTTTGGATAACCAAATGATCTCTAAAAATCTTGAAACTTTCCAGTATTAAAGTTCACATTCCAAAATTCAAAGTGGACATATAATTTGCGTCATTTCGTTTTTTGAGCTGTGAGTTCTGGTTGCCCAAAGTTTGATGTCGAAACTGGACTTAATTCTGGAGCAGTGTGGGATTTTGTGTAATTCTAGAATTTTGTGGTGATTTCCAGTAATGATTCATATTTTTCCTATGAAGAGGACTTCAATAGCTTTCCATAGGACTTGGGATCACCTCATTTCAATTTTTGTAGGATTAGTTATGATTTTTCAAAGTCTGGAGAAAATTCTGGCAGATTTGGTTCCTTATGCGAAAATTGAAGATGTAATGGCATAATGTAGTATTGTTGAATTTTGAGATTAGGAATTGGTCTTTTAGGTTAATTGACCACTTTAACTCTTTAGTTCATTTGATTAAATGTCCCTAATGATAACCAACTTGAGTGTTTGAATTAAAGAATTGGATTAAGTAATAACCTGTCGCTGAAAGTCTAATTATAGGATTTGACATTTGCCCTGCACGTGATAAACCAGTGCCAGTGCATGAGCGGAAAGAACAAGGTAGTGACTCTCTCTCTTATTCTGTGTATGATGCCTTGCATGTATGTCATTTCATTGAATATGCCGTGATGTAACATTGCCGTTGTGAAATATCGTTGTTGTGCTGTTGTGAGACATGCTGTTGTGAAATATGTCGTTGTGAGCGCAGCGAAAGCTATTGTAGAAATGCCGTTGTGTTGTTGTTGTTGTGATTTGCTTACATGCTTTGTGATTGTACATGTTATAAGTGAATTGTTACTACTGGGATTCTTTTGAATCTCATTCTTTCCAATGATTAACCTACAACAAGGGCAAGTGGTTCAAAGGAAAAACAAGTGACGAAGGGCGGTTAGAGCTCCTAGCTAGGAGTTTTAATTTTGGTAGTTGATTGTCATATTTTGTTGGGGATTAGTTGCACATGTTGTATATATTGAATAGTGTTGTGTAATCCCCTGTATGGGAAACTAAGCGTTGTAAACCCTTTATTAAGTAATGAAACCTGAGCGTTGTCAGAAATTTTTGGTTGCACTCTGATATGTATAAATGAAACCAAAATGGTAAAACCAATTATATTCGAGATGTGAACGTGAGACCGCACTAAACAAGTTTTGGAAAAGTTTTAAGTTAACCACTGGTCTCTATTTCAACTTAATGACGCATTCTCGAACTATAAATATGGTTATTAAGGTAGGGGGTTACATTTTGTTATGAGTTATTTGGACTCCATATTGTTGAACTACGATGGCTTATTTTGTGCTTGGATTGAAATTATTGTGATTGAATGATTTTTTTTAGTTAACTATTTCCTATTAATTCAATGAGATTATCCTTGTTATGTGATTACTAGTTTGTATAATTGATTTGAGTGGCGCATTTGTGCATTCATATTAGAGAAAACAGTTACATTAATTTAATCCATTTCACGCATCAAGTGGTTTTTAACTATTTATCCAAGAGATAACTATGAATGCGATCGTAAGATTAGTCATTAATTAGATAAATTGTACTTAATGCGTTTGCTTGAGGTTTTTAATTAAAACTTGATGGATTTCAAACTCTCATATTATTTAGTAAACTAGGATAGCCAATGAACCAATTTCTCAAGAGAATTCACTTAACTCATTTCTTCATATCCATTCCATTTTCAGTTTTATTAAAATACCAAAAATAATAGTTTAGCTTTTAATTAAATTACATCCTTCTTTTAATTATTAATTTGAAAAATAAAAACCAATTTCCCCTTATTTTCATTGCATTTGCATGTCATATTAGGTTACTTAGGATTTAGTAAAAGGCTCCTTGAGAAGAGAGAACAATTCTAAGTTTGCCTATATACAATCCTTAATTAATTTTTGATTGTGGCTCAAAGGCTAACATACGAAAAAGTCTTAATCAAACATGTTGAGCTTACCCCACCCACACAACGTCTTGTAGCAACAGGAAATAGGTAAGAAAAAAGAGGGCTTTAACACTCCAACAACATAAGCTTCATTGGTACCCCATAGATGCAGCGGACTAGAAGGGGAAGGACAAACAAGACTAGCTGCTACCCACACACAAAGATGGCGTCGACAAGAAGAGTTACGAGAGAGACAACAACTTGAAATCTTGAGCAGAGAAGGAAGGCAATTACAACCCTCCCTAACGCTTGTGCACACACCAGCAACTGCTTGAAAGTCTGAGGAGAATGACGGAAAGGGTTCAAATTTTTCAGGCTCTAGAGACTTCTTCCTCGTTTCCATTGTGTAAGCCATTGGGGGGAAAAAAATCTGATGTTCTCTTCCCCCCCCCCCCCCCCTTTATGTACAGATGGGCAATTCGGTAATTTTAGGCGTTAACACGTAAAATAAATATTTTGGCAGCACTTCTAGATTTCCAACTAAAAAGTAAAAACACAAAGGACACAGAAGGCCTCCAGCACCACTAAGCCACTAGCTTCTCTTTGTTACCAAAGTACAATAAATATTTCAAATATCAATACTTATTATTATTATTGTTAATATCATTAATATCTTTTGTTTATTTTATTTTTTTTGGTTTTGGTCTTTTCCTTGTTCTTTTAATTGGGCCTTTACAGTTTATTTACATATCACATTTCAACTACTGCAATTGTCTGGCCGCTCACAAGTGGATATGCTTTTTTAGATAATTCTGAATCTAATTAATCACAAACTGTTATATCAACTATAATGTTTCAAGTTTTAATAAACCCATCTGGTTTCCTCATTCAACAAGGTTTATCTGAGATACATGCATGACTACATCATCAAATGTTCTGTCTTGAAGGAAAAATCTCATCTTTTCACTACCCAGCTTTGATCACGCTTGGAGCATGTCCTGGGAAAGCCTTGCTTGCTTATAGTAATCCATGCGACTTTGGAAACTTCATAGTCTACAATACCATATCTTTTGTTGCATCTATGATTGTTGCTCTCTTGCTTGTAAGTGGAGTTCCTCTCACACATATAATTGTGATGCGGGTGCTATCTATAGGCATCATCGGAGCCGTCACATGCCTGCTAAATGTTTATTTTTTCCGGCCTCAGCCTTATCGCCCCGTACACTCAACTTGTCTATCGTGTTCATAGCCACTTTGATTTTTAACTGTTTGAATGCACTGGTTGTCATGGACATGGCAGCCACAACGAATGGATGGGAATTGAAGAAACTGAGGCAAAAGTTAACTAAGCAACGCAATTTGAGTGACCAAGGAACAGGGAGAGAGACACATAATAATGCTTGACATGATCTCAATTCAATAATTGATGTGTCTTAGATGTGTAGAACTACTTTTTCAGGGGTTGGTTACCGTTAATTTTCTCAGTTTTTGTATGCACTTACATATATATTTAATGAAAAACTTGTGTTTGACATGTTTTCACTACTGTCTTCCTCATCTGCACTCATAGCATCCTGATCATGAGAAACAAATTAAACAAGGATGACTATTAATTGTTGCCATATCAATATGAATTTTATGTTGCAGTATAACAATTATATTTTTATAATTTTTGTTTTAATTATTTGAAATTCAGACAAGTACCTAAGTTATTTTTAATTTAAATTTTGCATAATTATCACTGGGGTTGCAGGCGCTAGCCATTTATATTTAGTTGGGGTTACTTGGATGAATTGGAGAAGTTGCCACAAAGGACAAACTTCACACGTCACTAATTAATTAATACTGGACCTATGTATAATATTATATATATATATAGATGGGAATGCATCGAGGAAATCAGCCGGCTGAGTTTGGGTCAAAATACATTACCTTTATTGACTTTCATTTGTCCCATTGTCTAAAGCTTTTGTAAGACTGTCTATATAAGTAGCATATAAACGAATCATTATGCCATTTACTTAAGAGAAATGAAACTCGTTGAAATGATAACTTCAAGTGATAGTAACAAAATGAGAGATCTTTACGAGGCATCGCTTAGAGGGGACGTATCCATTTTGAACTCATTAGTGCAGAAAAACCCGTTAATTCTTTTCAAGATATCAAGAAGTGACTTCACTGAAACTCCATTACACATCTCATCGTTGTTAGGTCATGTTGAATTCACAAAGGCCCTTCTCATGCACAACCCCAAACTCGCCACTGAGATGGACTCTTCTCGAAGCACAGCCCTCCATTTGGCTTCTGCAGAGGGCCACGTCCACATTGTTAAGGAGTTGCTTCAAGTCTTTGACGAAGCATGCTTGGTTCGTGATGAAGAAGGAAGAATTCCTCTACACTATGCAGCCATGAGAGGACGAATCGAGGTTGTGAGAGACTTGGTAGAAGCGAAGCCAGAATCTCTGAGTTATCGTGTCAATGGGGAAACTGTTTTTCACTTGTGTGTAAAGTATAACCATTTGGAGATCCTCCAAGCTTTGGTGGAATTGGAGCTCACAGTTACCAGAGATCTTATCAACTTCACAAGCTTTGATAACGCCGGCAACACTGTTCTTCACTTAGCTATCATGTTAAAGCGACCTGAGGTACAGATTATTAATGCTTATTTCATGGGTCAGTGACTTCTAGCTAGCGCCTGCTGGCCACGGCTGGGGTTTCTTGGCATGGACCTGTTTGTTTTATTCCCTAATTTTTTAAAATATTTTTTCTAATCACTTTGATCGATTAGGAAATGTAAATTTTACCTTTCTGTTTTTTATACTTACTCGCTCCTGTACTCTTTATAAAAATCCAAAATTTGAATTGTCTTAGTCTTTGTCATAAGAGCCCAACAAGTATTATTGGAACATTTAATGAATATTTTTTCCATTTTACCTCTCATTAATTATATATATTACATTAATTAAACTATTGATGTTTCTTATATTTGCTCTATTTCTCTATATTACTTGCCCCCTAATAATATTTTTTTAAAAAAAATTATTTCAGACATATTGCTTTAAATTAATCTTAACCATTTTTTTAAACTGTGTAATTCAGTTATTAGGCTTTTATAAACATGAGAGGAGGGAGTACTAGATATTATATCAACTATATTTCAGATTTTTTATATCTCAGTGAACTCGATTCTTGCCCACCTAGCTAAGCAATACACTGACTTATTTTTTTCCCCCTTGGTTAATTTAGACCGTGAGGTACCTCCTTTTAATCCCAAAAATAAAAGAAGCTGCAAAATTGGATCAGAGTGAGATGAGTCTAACAGACAACATGGAAAACTCCAAAAGCTTTCAGTTACAAGTCATTTTATTGAAATCTTGCCCCAGAAGTAATGAAAAGATCCCTGCAGAAAATAACCAACCACCACCATCGGCGATATTTAATCCTCCAAAGAAGTGTGATTGGCTGGAAGAGATGAGAGGGAATTTAAGTCTGGTAGCTACAGTTATCTCAACCATCTCATTCCAAGCTTTAAGCAACCCTCCAGGAGGTTTCATTATCCAAGGTATAGTTTCAGAGGATAAACCCTTAGAATGCCTAACATTTAATGACAATAGTACAGCTTGTCCTGGAGATGCAGTATCAGCTATTATTTACCCTCATTATTTTCATTATTATCTCAAGTACAATACTATTGCTTTTGTTTCATCTCTCAGTGTTGCTCTCTTGCTTGTTAGTGGAGTTCCTCTCAAGCATAAAGCTGTTATTTGGATGTTATCCATTGGCATGTGTATTACTCTTACGTTTTTAACACTTACCTACCTTAATGGACTCTACCTGGTGACTCCAAATGGAGAGCTTTTTGACTCTGCCTATGATATATCTAAGGTTTCACTTTGGACTTGGATTGGATTTCTTGGGTTGATTGCTCTGTTCATCACTTTGCGCTTTCTGTTTTGGCTATGGAAGAACCGGATGAAGACATTCAAGCGTCAGATATTACCTCGTAATTGAATCGAATTGTTCACGAAGATGTATAATTATTATATTGTGTTTTGATCTTCAAGTAGTGAAACGCAATAGGATTAATTTCAATGCTTTGTTACTTCTCTGGGATACTTTGTTAGTGTCATTTAAATTTAAATTTGTAATAAAATATTGTTCCTCTGCCAAAAAAGAAAACAAAATATTAGATATAATATCTACAAGTTGTTGACAGCTGTAACTAATTCACCCACTATCAGATTTTTTTTTTTTTTTGGTTAGGCACATGTATTCTCCTAATAAAGATAATCCTGTTTGAAGTACTGTCAAGAATTAAATGATCCACTATTAGATTTTATATCTAATATTAAGCAAAGAATAAGGCGTTTTTTGCTAGGCTACTAGGATTATAATAAATCAAAGTTGATTATTACCGTGTATTCCAAGCTTACAACTGAAGGATTTGTTATAAAATCATAAACTGCACTAAAAAAACCTCGCTAAGAATTTATAAAACAATAGGTCAAATAACATTGCTAGCTTATGCTTTAATTTATGAATACTAGTGTGATGTAAGTTATATTTTAGTTAATCAGGTAATTTAATATTCAGAGTTCGCTTCCCGTGCAGTGGTTTAATATTATGCATTGTATTAATTAGTCAAATGCAGAGAAATCGGGCCATAAGGGGAAAAAAGCCACTGATCTATTATATGGTTTTGAGCCATCAAACAATACTAAATTACTTAAAGTTCAAAAAAAAAAAAAAAAAAAAGACTATGAACTCCATCCAATATCCATAAATCTGTATTAAACATAATTCAACCCTGTCTGTATTTAATTAAGCTATTAGCTGAATAATATTTGTCAGTTTTGGCCATTACAAGCAACATATATCGATTATATATAACTACACTGTATGTTAAAAATTAGGCTGTAATTTTTATAATTTTTATTTAATTTTCATCAACCTTGAAGTTCAGGAAATTTTGTATAGTACGTAAACGTGTATGATATATGTAATAGCCCTAAAAATAAAATATGATAATTATCTCAGTACTTGTTAATATTTTATCAAGTTCATTTAGGTTTGAAAAATAGTGTAAAATAATTATTAAATCCTTAATTATAATTTGTGACAAAAGTTGATTGTTGGTCTGGTGAAAACTCTTGTTTGTTGTTTGATGGAAGGGGAGTTCGAATATTTTATATGTTGATAAGTACAATTAGATATGTGTAAATTTTTGGATATATTTAGATAAACTTATGAATATTTTATATCAATTCAATTAAATTTTATACATTGTCTTCTCTTATATGAGATGTTGCAAGATATTACGGAGATATGAAGGAATCTCACTATGAACTCTACTCATTCTTTTTATTTTACAAGATATATTATAAGATAAAAAAGAAAGAAAATAAAGGGGAGACATGTACTGAATGGTTTTTTTTTTTTTTAAATTTTACCTTTACGAAATTTCTTTAGAGCCAATCTTCCCAAAAAAAAAAAAAAAAAGACAAGACATTGGATATTTTGGGAGACCCTCTAATTCTTCCCTTCATATATATTTTTCAGTCGCTGAACACTAGGGCACGGAAATTTCTAGAAGCTCTTTGTCATAGTCGCATATGGCGCCACACTCTCAACCGCTTACTTCCCGTTTTTTTCCTCCTTGCTTGTGGGTTTCTACAACATCAATCTTTCTCTGTGTAGTGCGTCCTCGAGCTCGTGTGGGAGTGAGCTAAACATCCTCCTCCTCTGTTCAGGTCAAACGCTGGTGTGCCACAATCACTAAGGTTCTCGTCTTCCTCCTTGTTTCTCTTGGCGTGGGTGGTTGTTGGGTGCCAATCAATTCAGCTTTCTTACATTTTTTTATTTTTCTGTATGAATTGAGGCTTGAGGTCGCTTTTAATTTTTTTTCCCTTGCTCTTCAATGGTTTATCTCCCCTCTTCTTGATATGCTATGTGTCGTGTGTGTATGAGTGATGCTACTAAAAATTAAGTGAGCACCGCAAGTGTAGGAGCTGTGAAATATAGTATAATAGTGAATTAAGGTCGTCCCACACATATAGATCTAATCGAATTAGTGATTAGGCATTAAAATTTTCATTTTCATTTAAGTTGAGGAAATCAAAGAAAGAATTTGAAAGTTAATTTAAACAAGTGCAAAAGTAGTAATCTAATATTTAAAAGATTTCAATTGATAAAACAACCTAGAGCAGTAAATCCCCTTTTCAAGCCTTAGAGTATGTAACAAGACTTACGACCCGTGCGTTGCACGGATAAGTGTTTTCCACTATAATTAATTCGAAATGACTAATGCCTGACGGAAAGGGAAATGAACTTTGTTATGCAACATTAACTACAACTATATATCTGAACTTCATATTCAAGTCACATTTACTGTTTAATTGAGGTTTTGGAAAACTTGTCTATACACCACATTTAGAGTGGTATTCGTATATAAATTATGTTCATTTACAATAAGTAATTTCAGTCCATTGAAACTCCTAACCCTGGATAGTGCAATATACAATTGATCATGTGAGAAAACTGAGCTTGGTAGGTAAATCCCAACGTTTGTCATTGATTGACCTTGACTTTTGTTGATTGTCATAGTGAAAGAAATGATGATAGGAAATTGGCGCCTTGTCAACTGAAAAGGTAGTTTTGCCTCAGATGGATTCATGTCCATTCGGTGTATGAAATCTCCTCACCAATGCTAATTCCATTCAAAGCCTTTGCTCTTATAACATTCTTTCCTAAATGTGAAATTTGTAACTTTGTCCCATTGCACAAACCCGCTGCTTGATCAATGTTCCTTATTAACATAACTGGTACACCTACTTTCAAAACCAATTTATGATGAGGAATCCTGGAGCACCCAATGCCATTGAGATATTCTTTATCATACAAATCTTCAAAGCTACCATGTGTGCTATCAATTCGATTAATGGAATCTGAGCTAAAATACTCAATCGTAGTGGAACCACTGCACGTTGAAAAATTACCCTGTGTGATGCACGGAATTGTGTATTCTACAATTCATTAAAAATTGCAATGTGATTTTCAATTAACTCAGTCTATCGCGATATTTTAAAATACCTCTCTGGAACTACATTGGCCGTCTTACTTGTACATTGCAATGTGATTTTTGTGTACATTGCCATATAGTTTAAAAAAAATAATAAAGCCAGATAATTAATCAAGGAAGATGTTAATAAAAAAAAAACTTGCATTCCTATTGCCTTGTGTTGACCAATGTGATATGTTAATTATAATTCATGTGGTGTCTTAATGGAGAGCCTTAAATACACAATTCTTCCACTTGTAAATACACTTTGCATTGCTTTGGTCAAAGTAAATACACTTTGCTGAGGAAATGGGTGGTTAGAATAATTATGTTAAAAGATATAAGGTTTTAGGACGATAAAGTCATCTATCAATATCATATTGTCCAGCATTTGAACATTTCAAAGAAGCATGCTGAGTTTACCATAAAATATTACACCATATCGTGGAAACAAAGCTAAGTATTTCTAGCTACTTTATAAACTAAGTAATAGTAAGCGCCATATCTATGGTATACAAGTCGAATTAGAAACTAAAAATGTTTCTTGAAATTAGAAGGGGAATATATAAAAAAAACTTTAAAATTGAACTTTAAGGTAAAAAAAAAAATTTATTTAAGCATATAAAAGTATATGTCAAAAGCAAACGGTACAATATAAAAAAAAGTTTATTTGAACAAATTTAATATTTCAATTTTAGCAATGTTAAAATCAAAACTACATCCCAAATTCAACCCAAAAAAAAACCGTTAGAATGTCATTGAAAATACTACCGTTGCTACCCTTGAATATTCTCCAAATCATGAGCAGCAACCACTGTAACAATAGAGGAATCTTGTGCTGGTCGATCTCAAAAGAGACCAGCTTGAATGATAGATTATGTAAATAGAGATGAATTATCTAATGAAGATTCTGTAGCTCACCTTGCTTTTTTTGCAGATTGTGATCCCGTCACATTTTTTTTTTGAATTACAAAGGCAAGCAAAGCTTGTAGGTGTCAGGGTCTATAGATCAGACCGTACAGAGTGGTCCTGTGGCGGTGGACCACAATCCTGGGAAAAAATAAGAGTACAAACGAGAGGAGAAGACCCTAGATCGACGAAGTCGTCGCTGTTTCCGTGAGCCTGACCTGCTAAATAATCAGCACAACGAATAATTTCCCTATAAGAGTGGGAGATCTGCAAATCCCAGTCGGAAAAAATAATGGATCTAGTTGCTAGGATAACATCGTATAAGGGGTGGGAAGTTGGGCAAGTAGACCGTAATAGGTGGATAGCTTGGAGGGAATCAGTGAATAGTCTGATTTTGGATAGACCCATCTGTTTGCATATGTGGAGGCCACTGTAGATTGCATGAATTTCTGCAGCAGTTGGAAATGAGAGTCCTAACTTCTGTTGAAATCCACGTATCCATGTGCCATGTTGGTCACGAATAACACCTCCGCAGGCGGCCTGACCTCCATTGAGTACGGATCCGTCAACGTCTATACGGACAAAATCCGGATCCGGTGGTTCCCAGTGGGCTACCCCTCTCTCTGGAACATGAAATATCTGCCTATGCAATCGGCCGCTCTCCACTCCTTCCGAGAGGTGAAACAGGCATCTATGTACTATCTCCTGTGGCTTCTCAGCTATCCCTTCGAATGCTTGACTGCATCTGTTCTTCCAAAGTAGCCAGCACGTTGTGCTGAAAACTCGTTGCCATGACCTTCCAGAGGTTCTCCTATTGCCTGGTGAGTGCTGCATGTTCCAACGTAGCCATTCCTGCAAGCACCCACTAAAAAACATAGAATAATATATGGAGTCAGTTAAAGAGGACCACACCCTCTGGGCTTGCTCACAATCTCTCAAAACATGGAGGATGCTCTCCTCACTCTCACACTGAAAAGGACAAGTGTTTAGAACATTTGGGATATGTCTCGCTCTTGTGTCATTTGTTGGAAGCCTCTCATGGAATACTTGCCACATAAAGAATTTGACTCTTTCCGGAATACCCCAGTGCCATAAGTGCCTCCAGTGTGGTTGGGAATTGAGGTTTTGCTGGTGATAGATCCTTTCATACGCGGACTTCACACTAAAGTTACCGTCGGGGGCATTTCTCCAGCAAATCACGTCATCCCCATTTGTTGTTGGGGGTGCCACAATCATAATCTTATCTACCACCCAAGTGGGAAGGAAAGATTCCCATTTGGCTCTATCCCATTGACCCGTCTGAGTTGTGAAGGAGCAAACGCGAGCATTAATATCAAGAAGGTGCATGTTCCTGTCAACGAAGTATTTTAGAGGACTATCGACCGGGCTCCAGCAGTCCTGCCATGCATAGGTGTTTCTTCCATTTCTGATAATTTTGCCAAGGCCATTCTCGAAATCCTTCCATACTGCAACTATGCCACTCCACACAGCCGATTGATTTCGTGATCTCTGAACCTTCGGAAACGAATCCATTCCACATGAGTACTTCGCACGGAGACACCTCACCCATAAGGCATCAGGTTTAGTGATTAGACCCCAGCACAGTTTCATAAGGAAAGCTTTGTTTTGGCAATGCAGATCTTTTATCCCCAGGCCTCCCTCACACTTCCTCCTCTTCAGAACATCCCATGCTAACAGATGCATTTTCTTAGATTCATCATGCTGGTTCCAGAAGAAATCACGGCTCAATTTTTCAATGGTAGAAAGCACTCCCTTCGGAACAAGGATAGATTGCATCTGATATTGCGGAATTGCAGAAAGAACCGAATTGATGAGGACCGTCCGCCCTGCCATACTTAGATATCTCCCCTTCCAGCTAGTCAATTTTGAGCGAACCTTTTGGAGAAGCGGTGCAAAGGTCGTGTTTACCATTCGTTTATGAAGGATAGGAACTCCCAAATATTTCCCTAGGTCAGCAGTTAGACCAATTCCCATAGTTTGACTAAGCTCATAAGCTCGGTTGAAGTGAACGTTTCGAGAAACAAACATTTTAGATTTGTGCAAATTGATCCTGTGGCCAGATACCTGACAAAACAGCTCCATGACATTCCGAATCTCCTCCACTTGCTCAATTGATGCCTCACTGAAAAGAATCAAATCATCAGCAAAGAATAGGTGCGAAATCTAGGGGCTTGCAGCGTTCAGTCGTAAAGGCCGCCAGTTCCCCATTTCAACTTCTTGATGAATTAGTTGACCGAGTAATTCCATGCATAGGACAAACAGGTAGGGGCTTAGAGGGTCTCCTTGCCGCACCCCTCGTGTAGGAGTGAAAGTATCTGATTTTACTCCATTCCAGATTATGCTCATTGAAGTGGATGCGACGCAGGACATAAGTAGCTTAACAAAATCAGCTCTTAGCCCTAAGCTGTGGAGGGTGAACTCCAAGAAACGCCAGTCGAGCCTGTGAAACGCCTTTTCCATATCAATTTTCACCGCTAAATACCCCTTTTTTCCCCTCTTAGTTCTCATGGAGTGGATCGCCTCTTGAGCTAAGATGATGTTGTCCACGGCCTGCCTACCTGTGATAAAGCTACACTGGTTCTCTGCAACAAGATGGCTCATGACACTTTTGAAGCGATTAGCAATTACTTTGCTAACAATTTTGTAGCTCACATTGCACAAAGAAATAGGTCTAAAGTCTTGCATAGATGTAGGTCTATCAATCTTTGGGATGAGAACTATGTTTGTTTGATTAATTCCATGAATGTCCTCTGGGTTTGCAAAGATACCGGCCACCAAATCACATATATGTTGACCCACCTTGTCCCATTGGGTTTGGAAAAAATGGGGGTGTAAGCCATCAGGACCTGGGGATTTAAAAGCTCCCATCTCAAACGCTGCATTTTTTATTTCTACTGGAGAAACGGGTCTTTGAAGGAGGTGGAGCTGCTGATCATCTAAAGTTGGGAACCTAGCCATCCAGGGAGAAAAAGGGGATTGTAAGTTATCCGCCGAGTAGAGGTTCTGGAAATAGTCAATTGCCATACCTCTCAATTGTGCTTCATCAGAACCCAGTGGCCACTATTGTCTTGTAGAGCTTCAATTTTACATCTTTTCCTCCTAGACTGAACATTGGCATGAAAGAATCTCGTGTTTCGGTCACCACCACACATCCATTTACATCTAGATTTCTGGAACCAGATCAATTCTTCTTGAAAAGCGATTTTTTGATACAAGCTCCACAGTTGCTTTTCAATCTTAAAAAGGCCATTTTGACCTCCTTGTTTACCCCTGGCTCGGTCAATTCCTTCCAATCTACGAATGATTTCTCTCTTTTTTTTTGATACATTCCCAACCACGCTAGCGCTCCATGCTGAGGCCTCAGATACAAACTTTTGATGACCCTGGAGCCAATTCTTACCCTGCCAAGCTGCTTTGACCAACTCACTGAACCCATCTTCGATACACCAAGCTGCCTGGTAAAGAAAGCGATAATCCTTTTTGCCGGGAGCATTATTATTTGAATCAGAAACCACAATCACACGATGGTCGGACTTGAATTTGAGGTTGTGATATGCTTTAGCCTGGGGGTTTTGAATTTCCCAATCAAAGTTGCAGAAGACCCAGTCCAATCTTTCCCTTACCCCAGTTTTCTCCCAGGTGAATCTATCCCCCACGATAGGGACTTCTATGAGATTGCAGTAATCAATACAATTTTGGAAGTCATTCATAGAGCTGAGAATGGGATCAACTCCTCCAAGTTTATCATTTGGGCTGAGGATGGCGTTGAAATCACCAAGAACCAACCATGGAGTGGAGACCGTGTGGTGGATAGCCGACAAAGACAACCATAGGTCCTTTCTCTTCACAGAACTGGTATCACCGTAAACAAAAGTGACAAGAGTGGGGCACAGACTATTATTTGCAGAGATATTACAGTGAAGAAGCTGGGTGTTGGACGAAACATATTCAAGATGAAGCTCACAATTATTCCATAATACCCAGATACCGCCCGCGAATCCAGTGGCTTCGATTCTCAACCAGTCATTGAAACCCAATTTTCTCACAACTTTATCCGCTCTAGCACCACTGATTCTAGGCTTAATTAAGCACATAACAGAAATTCCATATTTTTTGACCACATCTTTTAAAATCCGAGGAAATGCACTACCTCCCGCACCTCGGCAATTCCAAGAAGATATAATCATAATTAAATAAATAAAAGGCAAGGAAAAAGAGCAGGACTTACTTGTCCGGCGGGTCTCCTCCCATCATTACAACAACTTCCAGTTGGGAAATAGGGAGCAAGTTAGAGCCTTGATCATTGAGCCCATGATTGGATCTTGATTCCACCTCCATACTCGAAAGATCCGGAGATAAAGCAACCTTCATGGGAATATCACCTGGTTGAGGCACGTTGGGGTCTTCTATAATTAACTTGTGCGTGTCGGCCCCAGCAGCAATGGAAGTGGAGACACCAACACGTACATCGTCCTCCTTTCCTTGGCCGTGGGGATAAGTGGGCTCCAACGTGGTCAAAGCACTACTTGCTGAGTATTTTTCCGCGATCAAACCGACATGGAGGGGTCCACCGTTTTGTAAATTGCCTCTAACCAGTTTGTGAGTTCTATGGGTCACACTTTTCATGGGCTTAACGTGCGAAGAGCCTCCCTGGACCGCTACCTCGGTGGAGCCCGTGACCGAAACATTGGGTCCTTCTTTATTTTCAAATTGTTTTGACTGCACATTAGTCCAGCATTTTTGCCCCACGTGAAGCCCCTTCTTGAATAAATTAGCCTCCTTTCTTAGCATATTCTTTTTGGAAAGCACATGGCTATCATTTTCGAGAATCTGCCCCAAGTGAATCCCCTTCTTGGTAAGCATTAAATTAGGCTCCTCTCTTAGCCTATTCTTTTTAGGAAGCACATGCCTAACCTTTTCTAGAATCTGCAGAGGAATGTCGGGAATATCTTTCCCTTTAGTCATCCTTGCCTCATCCACCTCTCTGCCTAACTCATTCCCTTTTCCCATCTCACTTTCAAAATCATGGGCACTAGCGAGCGTGCTGAATCTTGATCCATTACCCATACCCAAAAATTCTGTGCAAGCCGAGTTGGTCCTACGTTCTGCAGAAGTGCCTCCACCCACTCTGATCCTACCTTCCTTGCTTCTCAAAGATCGCGCTTTGACAGGCTTTCGCACGAACATCCACGGGCCAAACACGTCATCTTTGGCCGGCAGAGAGGTTCCCGACGATTGCTCCAGCGGGGGTGTAACTGCCTGACTAACAGAGGCAGAAGAGACCTTCGCCTGACTTACAGTGCCTTCAGGTAAAACTTTCCAAGGACATTGTTCCTGCTTGTGACCGTATCTGCCGCATGAGAAACAAATAAGGTTCAGGCCTTCATATTCAATGTTGAAGAGCTCTGAAGCAGAAATAACACGAGGAACCAGTTTTTTCTGCAGATCCAATTCAACACATATCCTAGCATAGCGTCCCCTGCGAATTACAGCGTCATCCTGCTCCAGGTTCTCAATGGAGTTCATGTCCACTTTAAGAGTCCTCCCAACCGTATCTCCGAGCCTCCACATGCACTCCTTATTGAAACACAGAAATGACACGTGGGGAATACGGATCCAAGTTGCTACCCTTCTCAGAGGATTGTGAAAGGGATTGAAGTATGGAGACCACCTCTGCACCAGGATTGAATGTTGAGCTATCGACCAAGGTCCTCTAAAGAGGATCTTCGCATAGAGTTGCTTCCAGTCATCCTGTTCTTTTAATTTCACAACATAGTAGTTGTTGGGGAGATCAATAAGATCAAAATTTACTGTCTGCCAAATTTTACAGAGATGATCCTTAAGCCTGAAGAATCTGAGTTTTGCGCCCAAGACAGTGACAATGAGAGCATTATTCCAAGGTTTAGCCCATCGATTGTATTCATCCTGAGACATCTCCATCGAGGGGTAGACATCCATGAGGTTTTTTATCTCATCTGAGGGTTGGGGGAGCTCCCAGGACTGGTCCAAGGTGTCAGAAAAAAAGACATCGTCTTCCACATTAGGGGTGCCATGAGAGATACCATTAAACTCTACTCCCCTAAAACCTGTGAGGGAATCTTTGTAGGAGCAAGCAAACTTAGGAGAGATAGAAGAAGAAACTTCCCTGCACATCTTGCTGCCTCCTGGCTGCTCTGGATCTAACGCAATGAAAGGAACCCCATTGACTTCATTCTCTGGGCATCTAGATGACTCCGCATTTTCCACAATACCTAGAGATCCCGCCGGCAGCATTGCCTGGGCGCCGGGAGCCTCCATCAAGAGCCTCAAAGTGGCACGTATTCCAATAGACAGCTTCTCTCTCTCTCTCTCTCTCTCTCTCTCTCTCTACTTTTCTTATAAAGCCACTCTTTGATTGATCCCGTCACATTTGAAGAAGCGAATAAAGATACAAAATGGCAAATTGCTATGGATGAGGCGATCAAATATATAGAGAAAAATAATACATGGGAATTGGTGGATATCCCAAAAGGACGAAAATCTATTGGAGTCAAATGGATTTACAAAATAAAGCTAAACAAAGATGGCGGAATTGAAAAATACAAAGCACGCCTTGTTGCACATATAAATGGTTTGTGATTTTTTTTTTTTCATATCTTTACATACTGTGATATTCAAAGTTATGATATAAAGCAAAAAATAAAAGAGCACCGTCATAGCGATCAATCAACTTTATACATATTAAGCATCAGTCAAATCACTATTACTATGCTTGATATCATATCATAAAAACCTACAAAATACAAGTAATACAGCTGAATAGGTTTTTAAGTATTAAAATATATTAATAGTTCATTTTATAAAGCTGAGACATGAGTATTTTTTGTGTTTGAAAAATATATTAATAAAAAATGCACTAACATTATTGGATTATAACCGTCTTCATTCATTTCAATTACCATGAATATTACATATATGGCATCAAACTATAGCAATTATGAAATGGACTTTGAATGGAAACAACAACGTAGACTAAGACAAGCTGATGTTGACGGTCAGGTAGCATGATTAGATTTAGATCATTGTCAATTTCAAGTGATACGAAGTCATCACGTCTCATTAAAGAACTAATTAATCTGATGATGTGAATAAGTACATACCAAAACTAAATGCGTGGGTTGACCGTTTATGAGAATGGCCTAGGTTATAGGTATGTTTGGAATAATTTATTTTAAAATAATAAGTGCTTATTATGTAAGTCGAGATAAAACTTTTCTCATATGCTTACCTCGTATACCGTAAATCACGATTTATAAGCATTTATAAGTAAAAAAAATAAGCTATCACAAATGAATACTAATAAACGACACAACAACATTCTTAATAAATTTGATAATATAAACTCAATAGAACAACAAACTGGTGTGCCATGCTTATAATAATAATAATATTTATCTTCAGAATAATTTTAAAATTTGGGTAGAAGACTATTTACATATATGACGTTGATAATAATTACTTCAAATTAATTTTTAAAATTTGGGTACAGGACTATTTACATATATGACGTTGATAATAATTACTTCAAATTAAATTTTAAAATTTGGGTATAGGACTATTTACATATATGGCGTTGATAAGTTTATAGTTATGTTGAACAAATTAATCTCCATTTCAACCAACCAATAAGAGTAATTCACAAAAAGAAATAGTAAATAAAGTGACTACTTAAATTTGAATCTGATTGGCCACAAATTAATTGGCATTAAGTTGTACACAATGAACTTAACAACTGGTGAAAAATAATTTTGCCCCGGAAGATCTGTTCATATGAATCTCTACTGCTCTTGGTAATCTTCAATGACATTTGTTTGCGAGAAAGTGCGGTCAGATTCCCTAGAAGCGAATGATTCCTGTTGTCAACACAAAAACTAAATTGGTTCAATACAGTCATACAAAAAGAGAAAAAACTCCTCTTACATACTTCCTTCGTATATCATAAATCATGAATGAAAAACTGTTTTTAAATATTCCAATCGTTGTTCCAAACGAACACATTATATAGTTGTTTTATGTGGGTACCTCATCATGTTCTGATTTTGGTCCTGGAACATAAGAGAACCAAATGGAAAATATTAACATATACAACCTTTGCATCGGTTAAAACTGCATTGTAAGTGACTTGGTGATGACTCCTTGCATGTGGGATGTCCCAGAAGTTAGAGATGACCTTCACACAAATGCACCAATTGTTGTGGGTGCTGTCGGTTTGCAAGAAGGAGGATACGTCCGAAGAAGCCATTGTAGCGATTTGTCATATTCTTCCTGATATGAAAATGAAACAACGGTCTGGGTGGCATCCCAATTGCTAGGGTTAGGATCCTTTTATAGAAAGCATGTGTCGTTCAATTAGGGTTCTTTGGAAATCACCTTTGGAATGAATCATTTATGGATTGCCGTTTGGAAGGACCAATAGGATCCATAAGTTTGTTTCAAACTTTTAACAATCAGATTCAAGTGCATGGGGAAAGGGTTCTTGATGCGAGAATTAGGAAGAATTAAATGGTGCTTTGAGAATTGTATTATGAGCACCAATAGGGGTCAATACTTCGGTTCCCCACTAGTGCATGAGAGTATGTTAATGACTAGGACTTGCATACTTGTAACCACACAAACCACCCGTCTAAATCTGATTAGAAGTAAATTTGTAGAAAAAAAGGTATTTTTATTTTTTATCGGAAAAAAAATGAACTTTTAATTTATTAATTAACAATTACTTTATTTAATTTTTCAAATCACAACTTTCAATATACACCATAATGAGTCTTTGCTTTCCAAGAATTTCTCACTTCTTATATCTTTCCTCTATCTATCATTCTCCATATTTCATTTGAAATTCAAATTTTATATTAATCTTACTTTCCATATTTTGTATTTCGATCATTATTTTAAATTCTTCCAATTTTGTAGTCCTTCCAGTATCCTGAGAATCACAAATATATGATACAAAATAATAAATAGGAATAGAAAAAGTTCAGGTTAGCCTAATATGAAAAAAAGTAAATATTTAATTTATAGAAAAAGTTCGGGTCTCTGCTGTTTTTAGGCTCCATTGCCTTTTATTTCAAACTCTTTGTTTGTACTATTGACTTTCTACATGATTAATGGAATTAGTGACATTGGCTGGTAAAAAAAAAGACACGAAATGTTTCATTAATTTTTTTAAATCTAAAAAATAGAGGATAAGTTTTTTTCTCAAATTTATTCCCAACAAATCATAGTCAATATTAAAGAGAAATCTTATTGCCTTATCATGTTCATCCAGACCTTTGTCCATGGGAATGTACAACAAATCTGTGAGTCTGAACATTAAAAAAATCAATGAGATCACTCAAGCATATGGCAAACCCATAATACTTTCCAAGTTCTCAATACCTCATCATCTACCATTTCCTCTCTCCTTCCTTCAAACCCAGAATCCCCAAAAAACCGCCTTTCCCCTCAGATTTGCAGATTCCTTGCCATCATCATTACTCGCCTTCATCTCACCTCTTCCCCAGAAACGTCCATTATATGTATATTGCTCGGTTCAGTGAGTGATTATACAAAAACAAAACTATTCAATATGCTTTTAACATCTATAAAGCAGAGAAGAACTAAGAGTAGATCTGTGCAAGAAACAAAAAGTCAGAGTTGCAAGCAAAGAACATGCAAGCAGAAAGCAAGAGAGAGATAGAGAGAAGGCAACGACTTCAGAGTAGCAAAACCATTGGCGGAGAGGTCAGTGACTTTATAATGGAATAGTGATGGAAGGAGGCTACCATCAAAACCTCCACGATGGTGACACATGTACTCACATGCAACTGCAACGATCAATGGGGGTTAGTAATTTAAATTACTATTACTGGATTGGGGAGAGCAAATATGGGAAATTGATGAGGGAGCATGAATTAATGGTCATTAATTGCAGCCTGGTGAAATAAAATTAATTGACCAATGAGATGACAAATATAGAAGACTTTTTGTGTCATTACATCAATGTAAAGGTGACTTGGATTGATGAAGTGGCATATTTGAAGACGTTCCATGTATGAACCAATGATATTAGTTTATTTGTCCAAGTCGGATGCTTAGCAGGACCAATGAATGATTAGCTACAAGGTTTAGAAGGATATAGTTGATTGATTGATTACTCAATTAAAAGCACTTAATGTTAAATTGTTAATCAAGAGTTTAAATAAATATAAGTATCTTCCAATTACTCATGCCCTCAATCAAGTTAAAATTATTATTCCTAACTAATTTACTCAAGAGACAATAAATGTTCAAATTCACTCTAATAGAATTATATAGATCAAATAGATATATTCCTATCTTATTGACAAATTAGAATAAATTTTAATCCCATATGGTCTAATTAAGATTCCTCTTCTAAAACTAATTTAAAATTACCCAATTCATAGTGAACAGTGATCAAGCATAAAGTAGACAAAATAATTCAAAATTAAGTAAACAAGCTAACATTAATCACAAATAATTGGTTCGTACCTGCTCAAATCCCCAAACTAGTTTATAGTTACTCTACGTTCAATAACAATTAGCCGCACATGCCTTTAGCCATCATCACAGCAGCAGCAAAATTCAGCTCTAAATCCATAAAAGCAGAGAATAGAGTCGGAGAATAAAACAAAACTACAATTGGAGCAATTAAGAATTCTATGGTCAGCTCAGCGATAGTGTCAGTGAAATTTAGGAAGAAAGAACCAGTCTCATGTCCAATCGTGTTCTGCTCTCAATAGGAAAATGATGAAAATGCAGAGTGAAGCACAAAGAAGGACCGTTAATGGCGTCTTCCTCTTCCTCTGGTACAGTGATGAAGGGAAGAGACAATGAACAGTGTTCAACACAGCTGCCACTACTCTTCTCTCGATTGCTGGTTCGACTTTCAGCTCACTTAGCTTCCTATCTTCCAGACTCGCCTTCCTTGCTTCGATCAAGCTCTCTGGTTGAGATCTTCTGGACGGCTCCACAGTGCAATGCCGGCTGCCACTAAATCGCGTGCCTCTGTTTTGGCGCTGCTGGTTGTTGAAGAGAAGACTCAGACTCTGCTCTGGTTTACTCCGACTTAGCTCTGTCTCTCAATCAGCTCCAAGCAGACGATCCTCCAGATCACAGTGCCAGCCGTCAGCTCTCTTTTCTTTCCGAACACTCTGGCGAGGGTGGCGCCGGAGCTTCCCTCTGGTTTGGCGTTTCTGGAAAATGAAGAAGGAGAGGAAGACTACTCTACTTTAATCGCCTCTCCTTCTAGCTTTCTTCTTCAAAATCCGATTCCCATAGCTCCGCCACTAGCTTGTGTTCTCTCTTTTCTTTCTTTTCTTTCTCTGTCAACCGCACGCACCCCCACGCTCAGCTTGTCCTCTGCGCTCTTTTTTAAGGTCTCCTCTTCCCCCATTAATTCCCAAACGGTGTCGTCTTTTGCTCTGGCAAAAAGAAGAAATAATAATAATAATAATAATAATAATAATAATAATAATAATAATAATAATAATAATAATACTGCTGCTACTAGTACTACTATTAAATTTTTTTTTTCAATTATTATTCCTTTCATAAATTTAAAAAAAAAAATCTATTTTAATTTAAATTTGTGATGTATCCAATTGATGCAAAATACTTACATACTCCTGAAATGCCATCTCATCTATACTCTAATTAATTAAAATATAAAAACTCATTTTATTTTAATTCTATATGATAGATGAGTCATATGAAGAAATTCAAATTTTCTGATTTTTAAAAACAACAACTCATGGAAGGGAATTGTGTTTTTTGTTTTTCTAAATTTTGAAGTTTATGTTTTTTAAAATCAAAAAATTTGAATTTCTCTAGATGACTTATCTGCAATATAGGATTAAAATATGATGAGTTGTTATATTTTAATTAGTCAGAGTACAGATGAGGTGGTACTCCCAGAGTATATAAATATTTCTCGCAATTGATATCTTATAAAAGCTCAAGAAAATTACTTTAAATTAGCATTGATAACTCCCCAATTATATCACAAATATACTTTAACTATATTAAAAATGGGGAGTTATCAATGAGGCTGAGGTGTAAGAGTTCTATGTTCTTCCTTGTCCTTGCTGCTGTAATACACGTAACATGGGAAGTGTTAGAAAGATGTCCAAGTGAAGCCGGATGCCTTCTGGGTTAGATGCTTACGAACAAAATACTCAGGTGGATCCCCTACTGATCTCCTCATCCAGCGGCGGCGCAAGCAGTCCGCTGTTTGGAGTGGAATTGTGGCTGTCTGGGAAGACTTCAAGAGTGGGCTTGGCAAATGTCTTAAAAGCGGCCGGAATACATTAGCTTGGAAAGATTGCTGGTCCCCTGTTGATCAGCCACTCGATTCCCTTATCGATAAAAACATCCACTTAGTCGATATGAGCGCCTCTGTGCGTTCTTTCACGACTCCATCGGGGCATTGGGATAGAGCTAAATGGGTTTCTTTTCTTCCTATCTGGGTGGTTGATAAAATAATGTTGGTATCCCCACCTATAGGCAACGAAGATGATAAGATTTGCTGGAGGATTGCTTCTGATGGGAATTTCAGCGTAAAATCAGCATATGATGCTATCTATCATCAGCACTTCCTTAGGCCCCAACATCACTGGCAATCTCTATGGCACTGGGGAATTCCTGAAAGAGTCAAAATTTTCTTGTGGCAAGTTTTCCATAACAGGCTTCCGACTAACGAGCTTAGAGCAAGACACAACCAAAGTGTTCTAAACAAATGTCCATTTCAGTGTGACAGCGAGGAGAGTACCCTTCATATGCTGAGAGATTGTGAGCATGCTCAGAGAGTTTGGTCAGCTTTAACTAACCCTCTATATTATAGTATATTTTTCTCTGGTAATTTGCAGGACTGGCTCAATTTGAATCTACACCAATCACCAGGAAACAACAGGATGGCGAGATGGCAGTGGCACAAAGTATTCAGTTACACATGCTGGCTCCTTTGGAAGAACCGTTGCAGTCAAGCCTTTGATGGGGTTTCAGACAATCCAAAAGGAATTATCCACAGATGTCTACATCATCTCTCGGAAGGGGTGGAGAATGGTAGGTATCACCATCAGATATTCCAAATTCCAGAACGAGGTCTCCTCCATTGGCATCCCCCGGATCCGGGATTTCATCGTATTGACGTAGATGGTTCAGTGATTAGAGATGGTCAGGCTGCATGCGGGGGTGTTATCCGGGATCACCAAGGTATCTGGATTCGCGGCTTCCAACAGAAGTTAGGTCATACCTTCCCAACTGCTGCTGAAATCCATGCAATCCATCGAGGTCTCCTACTTTGTAAAAAGATGGGGCTTATGAAAATCAAATTGTTCACAGACTCTCTACAGGCAGTCCACCTGCTATCCACTCATTGTGATCCTGATCATCCCTTGTATGAGGTTATTCTAGATACCAGATCTCTTGTTTACAGCGACTGGGAACTGGAAATTTCCCACACTCATAGGGAGAGCATTCGTTGTGCAGACTACCTAGCAGGAATGACGCATGGGATTCCACAAGACTATGTGGAATTAGGACTTTCCCCAATGGAATGTATCCATCTTTTTGATTTGGATCGTGGTTTGTTACCACATGATCACTCAGTAGGATCTAGCCTATAGATCTTATCACCATCAAGCTTTGCTTGCCCTTGTAACCAAAAAAAAAAAAAAGGAGAGCTCATTTGAACTAAGTATATATTTGCTCAAATTTGATGTGTTCTGTTTTTATCTTCTTCGAATTATCCTTCCTTTAAATCGAAACATAGACAAGAAGCTGAGGGCTCTATTTTGGTTGATGAAATATTTAAGCCTTCTTAATGCATACAGTGCAAGTTGTTTGGTCAATGATTTGAAACCAATGAGCTTGTGCCACAATTTAGTATTTTTTTTTATATGCACATCAACGGTTTGACAAAATGTGTTATAATCAATTTTAGTTAAAATGAGCAATCAAGTGTGGTTAATATAATTTGGTTGCTAAAAAAGTGTTCACTCTTTAGGTTGAAACTTGGAAAAGGATAAAAAAAAAGTTGCTTTGAAAGCATTGAGGGATTTATTGATTGAAAGGTAAATTGGGGTGAAGTCAAGGTCTGTGTATTGTGGAAAGATTTTAAGTACGAGTAAGAATTAGTCATTACTTATATGATTGTTGTTGCTCACCTTGTGCCAAAGAAAATGTTGGAAGACTACTTATACGGTATGAAGATGATTTATGTGATTGAGTTTTAATGTGTACTACTTGTTTGTTAAAATTCCTTAAAGGAGAGGAGATATAAACATACATGATATTATTAATTTTTGATTGTGGTTATAGTTTGACTTGAGCGTTAACTTACGTAAATGTTTAAACTCTACATCATTATAAAAGGATCGGAAATACAGCTAATGAATTGTGTATAGAATTCTTTACAAGTTAAATTTTCATAAATAGAAAGAAATGATTTTCTATAAACTTGTGGACATTTTTGTCAAAGGAACTAGACACAAAGCGGCTGTTTTCATGGTTTCGCGCCGTGCTTGGTTATATACTCTTGTGGATTGTATGTATATGCTTGTCTTCATGGCTTCAAGATATGCTTGTTTTGTAGCCTTCGAGCCGCGCTTGTTACTCGTGGCCTTCAAGCCACGCTTGTTATTCACTTTGTGATGGTTTCTCTAATGAAAGAAGTTTTTGGGGAAAGAAAATGTTTTTATCAATATTTATCAATGAAAAGAAATTACTTTATCGAATTTTTCTTTGTGTTGAACTTATGATTATTTTCTGAAATTTCTATTTTTTTAAATACAAGCATGTATTATGCTAAGTTTAACAACTAGTTTTTATACATATTTCAATGATAGCTTTTATCTCATTTATAGTATGAAATTTTATAAACCTGTTTGCATCAGTACAAATTTATTTCAAGTATTTTAGTAATAAGTTTTGTATTGAGACTTTGTTCACTTGTCAAGTTATTTGTGTTCTAGAGAGCATAAATAAGCCTACTCCGTCACCTGAATTATATGGAATGGATCACTTATCCAATGGTTGCATTAATTGAAATTGTAAAGTTAATTGTAACATGACTTCGATTTATTTGTTTGTTGTAGAGAAAGGTTGTTCCAAAAATCTTGTAGACATGATGTTCAATCCCTTATTGTGTGTGTATATATTGAGAGAAAGTCTTAATATTCTTTAGGAATTGGGTTGTTTAATTGTTACAAATATATTTGAAAAGTCCAACATTTAAAGAGATATTTGTTCACTATTTACACAAAGGCTCATGGATAAATATTATAATGTCATTTGACATTATATTAACAAAGTATATCTTGTCAATTGTAAGCAAGGTTGTCAAAATTGCGAGTTTAAGCAAACTCATGATAGCGATGTAAATTCATATCGAAAACTCGAATCGTAAACTTATAAGAGTTTAGTTTTACCATTAAATAGATATTATTAGTATATAATTAAATAATTAAAATATAAAAAGTTGACAACAATTTGATTTTCATATATTTTAAATCCAAATAATTGAAATTAAATCTATCAACATTCATAATTTATCGTATTTAACAAAGAAATTTCTATGAAATTCATATATAAAGCCGTTGAGCATAGTCAAATTGAAAAAGTTAACACGAGTTTAAAGGTGTGTTAACACAGTTTTATAAGCTAGAAACATAAAAATGCTAAAATCAGTGTATAAACTCGTGAATTTAACCAAGTTTACAATGGTCACGAGTTTA